>JARFIZ010000013.1:3750000-5000000 GCA_036325965.1 Sinopyrophorus schimmeli
TTCGAATTCCGTCTTTCATCGAAAATTTTCACGCTCCTCTTCTCTTCGCAAGGCTGAGCACCTGCAAGAGTAAAACCCGCTCGAAAAATTGTTCTAGAAATGCCAAGTATTCGCAACCCACGTAAAACTGTAGTGCCTTGAATCTTTAAACACTACAACATTCTCAACAAAGTTTCAAGCGGATAAGCCTAAACCTGATACAGGTATAAAGGCGCAACAACAACATCAAGTAAATGTTGCTTAAACGGCAATCTGTGCACGTTACCGATATCTCGTTTTCTATACAATTTATAATCAATCTTCTTCTTTCTTCTTCTTTTTAAAGTAGGACTAAATTCCTGTGTATTTTCTGTTATTTTATTTTTTGCTGGTTTGTCTCTTGAGACCTGACGTCCAAACTGTTCCATCTCTTAAAGAATCAGCTCCCAGTGGTCTTCTCTAAGTAAGAATGTGTTTTATTTTACTATTTGGCTTTAAAGGTCTTCAGGCATTCTTTCCACATGCTCCCAAGATCTTCTTCGTGCCCTAGTCTATTCTTACCACATCTGGAACTCCTAGTTCCTCCCTTAATTGTTTGCTTCTTATCCTGCTCTAAATTTGACTCCTTTGATAATCTGATGTACAGTTCTGGACTGCAGGCGAACTGTAAGTGAATGGGTACGTTAAGTATCGAAATAGCGACAATGTGGTAAAATGTTTTAACAATATTGCTACTTAATATTGTAACGTAAAAAAGAAGACATGTAATATTTAATCGTTGCGAAGTAATATTCTTGCAATATTATGGCCATATTTTGTGCTCTGTGACTTACTGACATAACTCTTTTAAAACAACTCATTTAAATTTAAAACAGAAGACTGGAAAATAATTCAAGGCAATAAGGAGATAATAATTATCTACTACAAGATAAAGAACTGCTGTTTTTAATTATTAAATTAATTTGGTATATTATAGATTTTATTATTTTGCTTCCGCTCATTCAAGCACATACATAAATACTAGAAATGCTACTCTAAAAGTCGTAATATTTATCTAAACTTATCAAGTGCCTAGTTTTCCTATTGTTAGGAATGCGACTTTAGCATTTATTAAAGTAAACTTTAATTTTATAATCTTTGATTCGTTTCTGACAACAGGAAAAATACAGCACTTAATAACATGAGGTATACAGGGTGTTTACGAATAGTTGTCAGAGCCGAAAATGGGTGGTGGAGGGGATTTTTTGGAACACTTTCTATTTGGTAATATTTTTAAATTCATTAATTTGACAAAGTTATAGCAAAATCAAAATTGAGACCATATTTTGAGAACCGCAGGTTTTTTGACCTATGACAACGTTAAATTGGCTAATTTAGAAACATATCCGACGGCCTCAAACGATAAAACAATTCATGTTATTATACACACATAAAATGAATTGCTCATAAATTATTTTTATTTTTAAAACAAACGTGCCTGAGTTAAAATATCGAGTTTCACTTTATCAGCTTTAACACTTCTTTCCTTTTTAAAAGAGACTTCGATTCTTTTTTAATCATTGTAAAACACGACTTATGAAAGTAAGTGTTGTAAAATTAGACAATTTGGGGTGGTTTTCGACAAGACAACTTTTAAACTGTATTAAATTTTATTATCATAATCACCTTATAATAAAAACAACATTTTGTGTATTCATTTAAAAAAAAATTCTTAATGAAAACTTGAATAAAAACCAACGCATCAAAAAATACATTTTAAATCAGTGTAAAAAACAACTAAATTCAAGTTCAAGAATAATAGAGGACAAATATGCTTATAATATAAATGCAGTAATAAACAAAACAACGATGATCTAAGAAACGTGCCATTATAAATCGCTGATTTCAAATTTTTAATCTTATATCGGTCGCATTCACTAGAAGTAGCTTGCTTCCACCTTGAAGGTCAATTATATGTCGTATTGAAAAGATAGTAGTTAAAATGTTCATAATTTGCATAAGTCTGCAAAGAAACGTGTTTTAAGGTGTAATCAAAACTTAAATAAAAATATAATTTCAAATCCTAAAAAAAATTAATACTGTACTAACAAAACATATTCAACGTACTTGTTGTAATAAAAACCGTTAACGTGCCTAAATTCTAATTAAACCTATATTCTTGACCTAGATCAATATTAAATCGTATAAGAAACAAATCTAAGTTCAAGTTCAACAATCCTATTCTTATATAATAAATAAAACAGTTAATCCATTAGTTTGCGAGATATAAAGAAAATATTAAACAATGACTTCATTCGAATCGAATGCAACGTAATATAAAATGTATCATAAAGGAAACAATAATATGAACCCCAATGACTTGTTAATAAATAGCTGATAAGTGGTTTCTAGACCTAATAAATGAAAGTACGCTTTTAAAAATAATGCTGATTTTGAATTTTTAAAGTTTGGGAAACTGCTACGGGTTTATCATTGGGATTTACCACAACATTTTCAAGATATTGGCGGATGGCCAAATCCTTTACTGTCCACATATTTTGAAGATTATGCCAGAGTAGTTTTTCAGTTGTTCGGCGATCGTGTAAAGTCATGGATTACATTTAATGAGCCTTATCAAGTTTGCGAATCTGCATACGGAGAAGGAAAAGATGCGCCCGCAATTAAGGGATCTGGAATCGTGGATTATTTATGTGGAAAAACACTTTTATTATCACACGCTAAGGCTTATCATTTGTACAATAACGTATTTCGTCCCACTCAAAAGGTAAGAAAAATACTTCATTAACTCTTATACGGTTAAACTATTTTACTAACGTAACTCATTAACCTGTAAATCGTTAGATAATTGGGACGAAAACTAAGACATTTGTTGAAATTCAAAATAACTTTAATTCATACAAAGCAAATATTTTATTTAAATGACCATACTCACAAAAAGGGATTTAAACAATTAAGCGTGGCGCAAGTGGTTTAGTGTTTGGGCTGCTGCGCTAGCGAGGTGGATTCGAAGTGGTTCGAATCCCCGCGCCGACCATCGAAAATTTTTCACGCTCCTCTTCTCTTCGCAAGGCTGAGCACCTGGCAAGAGTAAAACTGCTCGAAAAATTTTCCCTAGAAATTGCCGTGGTTCGCAACCCACGTAAAACTGTAGGTGCCTTGAATCTTTGAAACACTACAACATTCACAACAAAGTTTCAAGCGGGGAAAACGCCTAAACCTGATACAGGTATAAAAAGGCGCCAACAACAACAACAAGTAAATGTTGCTTAAACAAGGCAATCTGTGCACGTTACCGATATCTCGTTTTCTATCACAATTTATAATAAATCCTCTTCTCTTCTTCTTCTTCTTTAAAGTAGGACTAAGTCCTGTGTATTTTCTGTTATTTTATTTTATTGCTGGTTTGTCTCTTGAGACGCTGACGTCCAGCTGTCCCTCCATCTCTTTGGAGGTCTGCCCAGTGGTCTTCGGGTGTTAGGTGTTTGTGTTTTTGCCCATTTGGCTAATCGGTCTTCAGGCATTCTTTCCACATGGTCTCGCCAAGATCTTCTTCGTGCCCTAGTCTATCTTACCACATCTGGAACTCCTAGTTCCTCCCTTATTTGTGTGCTTCTTATCCTGTCTCTGAGTGTGACTCCTTTGATACATCTCAAGATCTTCATTTCAGTTGTTCTCGTTATCCTTTTAGTGGCCGATGTATCTGCTCTAGTTTCGGCGGCATACGTTAGGACCGGTCTCACGCATGTCTTATAGATTCGTATTTTACCTTCATTGCTCATGGCTTTGTTAGTCCAGATGATCTCTCTGAGGCACCCACCGATTTTCGCTGCTTTATTGGATTGAGTCTGGACTTCTTCTTTGATATGCCGATCGCTTGATTTAATTGCTCCCAGGTAGTTAAATCTTGACACCTGTTGTATTATATTGTCATCTACTGCTAGTTTGCACAGGATAGGGTCCCTCGAGACGACCATTGATTGGGATTTTTCGCAGGAAATACGCATGTTGAATTTTTCTGCGTTTATCTTAAATGCGTTAGTTTTTAAGTATTTATATTGTTTAAAATTGTCATTAATGAAATTAGCTAAGAGAGGTTCATAATTATCTTCATATTTTACCTGTCTTTTTTTTTGACAAAAATTTAAATTGCAACTCACTGTGTCGATCTACTAATTGCTGTAAAAGTTTTTCTGTTTTTCTTATATGTATATTTTTCCAGAAGAACTAAAGTGTTTCCATAGGGAAAAACTAAAATTATGTAATATTCCGTTTCTTTTCTACTTTACAAATATGTAGGAAACTGTACACTATAAGAAACGTATTGCTTGCCATATAAAATGTCTAACCTTTCTATAAAGTACTAGTTGAGTAGTTTATACCCAAGCATAATTGAGAAATTTTTTCTTGGTCGATAATTGGGAGTTCGTAAAGGTACTCTCATTCACTTACGGTTCGCCTGCAGTCCAAAACTGCACATTTGTGTATTTTTAGTTTAAATTTGTATATAAATATATAGACCGATGGATCTTACAATAGACTCATGTGTCGATAGCCTGTATTGTTTATTGACCTTGACTGATGTACAGTTCTGGACTGCAGGCGAACTGTAAGTGAATGGGTACGTTAAGTATCGAAATAGCGACAATGTGGTAAAATGTTTTAACAATATTGCTACTTAATATTGTAACGTAAAAAAGAAGACATGTAATATTTAATCGTTGCGAAGTAATATTCTTGCAATATTATGGCCATATTTTGTGCTCTGTGACTTACTGACATAACTCTTTTAAAACAACTCATTTAAATTTAAAACAGAAGACTGGAAAATAATTCAAGGCAATAAGGAGATAATAATTATCTACTACAAGATAAAGAACTGCTGTTTTTAATTATTAAATTAATTTGGTATATTATAGATTTTATTATTTTGCTTCCGCTCATTCAAGCACATACATAAATACTAGAAATGCTACTCTAAAAGTCGTAATATTTATCTAAACTTATCAAGTGCCTAGTTTTCCTATTGTTAGAATGCGACTTTAGCATTTATTAAAGTAAACTTTAATTTTATAATCTTTGATTCGTTTCTGACAACAGGAAAAATACAGCACTTAATAACATGAGGTATATTTCGTAATATATAAAGTGCTATTTTAAGTTCCAAATATCCTTAGATCTCAGAAATTAGTGCTTGTTCAAAATGAATTTGAATAGGTAGTCCATTCCAGTATGGGTACACAAAAACGTAAAAAAATCATTCAAAATTGATTTATTTTTTCATAAATTATGTATGTAAGTTGGAATGTTGAGCATTCTTGTAATTCTAAATTTATAATTGAATTTATAAGTTATAAATTTTTTGAACAAAATTGTGGAAGTAATATCTATCTTTATTAATTACAAGACTATGGAAAATGATTTAAACAAATTTAGGGACTTTATCATATGACGGCAATTATTTGTTTATATTATATATTTTTTTATTGTTAATTCTTATATAATGTTTGCTGTAAAATTACTAATTATAGTAATAATTATTATCAGTAATTTTTTTTTGGATTAGGGAATAATAAATAAGTTATATTTTTTTTAAATTATACGTAAGTTATAAAATACTTAGTAATTCATATTTATAGAATTATAAAATAATTTTTATTATTATGCTAAAGAATTACCAACTATCACGTATTTTTATAAATTGTGTAATTTAAATTACAAAATAAATTGTATTTTAAGTATTCCTAACTATTTAGTACTAAAAAAAGTATTTAAAAAAAATCCGTATAAAATTGTTTATTTTTTATACTTATTCCCGGAATCTAAAAAGTGTCTTTTATTTCTTTTTCTGCAAAATAAAAAGTGCTTAATAAACCATTGGTAGCTGTTGCGACAATGGCTGAAGCGAAAAAATTAAATCAGAAAAACACTACTACACTCATAAGTACACGAATAATTGAAGTAACGAAGTTGACGAAAAATCTAATATGCTGTGTGTCACAAAGATATTTTATTGATGAAACCGTCGGTCACTTATTTTAATAACAACCTAATTTATTTAACAAAAAAATGAACAAGTTATTCACAACAATTACTAAAATATTATACTATAGGATTTACTTAATAATTATTTAACTTACTTGATAATTTAAATACAGTTTACACTAATTTATTTACAAACGCCGTTGTTTTATTTTTTTATAAATTTATCTTTACCGTGAGTTTGAGATTACCTTGAGTTTCACCCAGAACCACCTGAGTAAAGAGGACTGAACTAAACGAAACTAAACTTAGACTTAAACTGCTTCTTACGGCTATCGGGTGCACTTGTATGTGTCACAGTATCGTTATAAGAGCTTCTAGAAAGTTGAAAATAATTCTCATCTTTAACGATACCATCATTTAAGGTTTTATAAGATAGATGTTTCTCGAGCGCGTGATTAGGTTAATCTATAGACTCCGCTACATGAAGTTATCGCGTTTGCTACAATATGTATATTAAAGGACGGATAAAATGGCTAGTTTTTACACATAGTGCTTTCACCACAATTCTGTTTTCAATTTATCAATACATGTGAGTATTAATGTAGTAAATTCATGTTTTAGGAAGTATTGGCCTGACAGCAAATACAGTATGGTCCGAACCAAAAACAAATGATTCTAAGGATATAGAAGCAGCTGAAAGAGTATTGCATATGAATGTATAATTAACTAGTTTAATAAGTATTCCTTCATTTAACATTACTCAATTTCAGTATGGTTGGTGGTTGCATCCTTTAGTATCAGAACTTGGAGACTATCCGCCAATAATGAAAGACCGTATTGCAAAAATAAGCAAGATGGAAAATTTTACCCAATCCCGTTTACCTGAATTCACTAAAGAAGAAGTTGCATTTCTTAAAGGAACTTATGATTTTATTGGATTAAATCATTACAGTACTTATTTAGCAGAAGGTGTACCGATTAGTCCAAGTGCTCCTGTATCACACGAAAAAGATTTAGGGGCATATCAAATACAAGATCCAAGCTGGAAGCCTTCCGCAGCTGGTTGGTTGAAAGATGTTCCATGGGGTTTTAGAAAATTATTAAACTGGGTCAAGAAAGAGTTTAATAATCCTTTGTTGTATATAACTGAAAATGGATTTGCAGACTTAGGAGAATTGGATGATGAAGGAAGGATACATTATTATAAGGTTTTATTGTTGATAAAAAGAAATAAATATTTTAGAAAGATTTTATAGGGGTACCTCAATGCACTTTTAGAAGCAATTAATATTGATGGATGTAATGTAAAAGCATATACTGCTTGGAGTTTAATGGATAACATGGAATGGCGTCAAGGATATACGTAATTAAACAAATGTGTATTTCATAATTAGAAAATTTATATATTTTTTTATATTTAAGGTTGAAATTCGGTTTATATCATGTTGACTTTAACGATCCTAAGCGAACGAGAACACCCAAAGCATCAGCAGAATTTTATAAAAATGTAATCAAGACAAGAAGGATAATTGATGATATCCCCGAAGTGCTGAGTTTTAAATAATTCTTCAACGGCTTTATCATAGATGTATAAATAATTATTTTTTTTAGTCAAACATTACTGATCAGTTTCAAAAACTATATCACGCGTGTTCGTGTTTTAAAACGCAAAAAATTTCTGAAAAGATTAAATAAATTGGTAGTTGGATGTGAATTAATTTACTCAATTTATTAGAAATGTTCATAAATAACATATAAAAACTTTTAATTTTAAACTACGTAAAAGCGCACAGTAAAAGTTTTCAAAGAAAATCTTTTTAAAACTAAAAATAAAGAACAGTATAAAGTCGTAAAAGGTAATTTTGTTCGTAAAATTTTATGAATTCTAAATTCACTTTCTTTGTAACAAATAAGTTCTTTTAGAAAGTGTTATAAAGAATGTATGAAGTAATTTTACATTTTGAACTTTATATTTAATATAAGTAATACCCATTTAAAATATTTCATAATATATGAGAAATTATAAAAATTGTAGTTTAGTTTAATAATTAATTAACAGACTTTCAGAACGTGTTTGTCTCGATCTAAAAATGGCGCCAAATGTTGATGAAGTATTATACCGTAGGTTAGGCAACTTTTCTTACATGTGGGAACAATCAAAAATTTATAATTTTAAATATTTAAATTTTAAAAATATAATTTAAATGTATAATTTCCATAATAGGGGTAAACAGTACAGTTGTTGGCCAGTCGACAATGATTGGCCATATTTAAAAAATTATTTAATAATAAATCTATATTTCCTAATATATAATTTCTAATAAATGGTTCGTTTTTTTTGTTAATTTACTATATCTTATTTTAATTAGAAAATATTGGCCGATCACTGTAAATTCACTAGTCAATTACTATATTTATATGGCCAATAACTATGTTGTTTAATAAAAGGGCCAATCACTGTACTGTTTACCCCTATAGGTCTCTAAAAGAATTTGAATTTTCAAAAATGACAGAAATACTTTGCGTGAAATAGATGATATTGATTATGAAAAAACAATCATAAGAAATATATTTGTATGTAATAAGGACGACGAAAAAGTAAAAGTCTAAATTTTAAGTTTAATTTACGAATCAAAAATAATATTAGAAATAGGTAATAATTACTTTATCCTGAGAGTTTATGTTACCTTCTGAATAAGTTTTCGGGAAAACATGCCTTATATATTAAATTGACAAACGAAAAACTTATCTTTGTAACGCCCAGAAATTCAATGAATGATTAACCATTCGTTTGCGCTAACGCCTGTTTAAGGCTGCGCACCGCCATGTATTTTACATACGGCGCAGCCTTAAACAGGCGTTAGCGCAAACGAATGGTTAATCATTCACTGAAATTCTGGGCGTAAGACACTCAAATTACATTTAGTCCAAATGTTTTTTCAAAATTTCAGACTTAGTAATTTGGATGTATTTTTAAAGTTCATTGTGCATAATTTAACTACTTTTAAAAATTGCTTGATACTTGTTAAAACGTGTACTTTTTACTATTTTAAGGTAAAAGAATAAATTGCATTTTAAAAGTCTTCAATTGATGTATAAAATAATATTAAAAAATTATTTTAAATAAATTGAACAAGCAATTATTATTATTTTTTTATAAATTAGTTTTTTTATCATAATTTTTTTAAAAATTATCTTGATAAATAGATATATAATAAATATTTTTTTATATTTATTATTGTTGTTATTGTTATTTTTTGCGAAATTCCGTAATAGGAATTGTAATTTATAAATATTTATTATTATTAGAGGTATAATTACTTTATATTTTTCTTTCTAATTTGTACTTTTTCATGGTCAAATAAATATATACATTATTATTATTATTATTTTGTCTTCATATGTATGTACGCAGAAACACAGTCGTTAGGGCCTTCATGCAAAATAGTAATTGGCGTCCCTTTTTTGAAAAAAAAAATAGATTTATATGATTTTATTTTATGTTGCGTGCCTCCGGATTGGTAGATGGTCGTTAAGAAAATAAAGTTTTACTTAATGATGTTATTAACACATAGTTGTACAATTGACCTGGACTAGGATTGTAACTGACTGATTGACTGTGTGTCTGAGTATCGATGAGTTTCTTTTGCACAATATATATAGGTACTAATTTAATAATGAACTATGAAACTGTACGTTGAAATTACAAAAATTAAATAGTTAGATTTCTCCAAATGTTATCTTATAGTTATAGTAAATATAAGAAAGACTAATTAATAATAAAAGTAAATACAGAAAGTTTCCCTAAGGATGAATCACATAACATTTGTATTGTTTTTGGCGCTCTCATATTTTGCTTAACTTGTTTACGTTTTCTGCCGTTCATGTATGTATAGAAAGAGACCCAATAGTCAATACTGTCTGACTAATTTGTACTTCGATATATTTTCAGAATTTCATAGACATGAAGGCATTTAATAAACAGTAAAAAACTTTATGACAAAAATAATTATGTACTTAATATTAAAATTTTTTTACAAACAATTAACATTAAAAACAAACGAAGAAAACGATAAATAAGAGAAATAATATTCTACTAAATTTTGAATAAACCACAAATAAAAAATACATGAGATAAATAACACCGTCAAAAAAAGTTAAAGAATATTTAGTTAGTATTATTTATTAATTCTTTTATATTTATTTGAAATTATTTATTACGAACACTTTATTTCAAAATTGTTTACATAATGATTATCAACATCATTTTCCTAGCAACAGTAAATTTTTTGTTTTTAATAAATTAAAATAAAATTTTATGTAAGCCTACATTACTTCCCCCCTAGAACGGTTGCTATTAAATGTTTTGGAAAGTGCACCGTTCTTCCATACTTCGTAGTAATGGGTTTTTTTGATACCTCTATCTTCTCATCTTGACTTCTGTTAGTTTTATCATTAGTGTTTTTACTTTGTTCATTAAATTTAATTTCTTCATTTAGTATAAATGCCGGTTTTAACCTATCGATGGAAATGTTTTCGATTTTTCCTTTTCTATTAACTGTAAAAATTTATCTTTTTTCTAAAACAAGATACGGCCCATCATAAGGTGCTTGGAAAGGAGGACCAATGGCATCATGTCTAATAAATACATGTGTTGAAGAATATAGATCCTTGTGGATAAAAACAGCTTTAGTCCCGTGTAATGTGACGGGTAAAGATTTTAATTTAGAAATATGATCCCGAAGATTATTCAAAAAAAAAGGTGCATGGACTGAATTTGGCGATAATTGAAAAAATTCACCCGGGAGACGTAAGGTCTCTCCATACACTAATTCAGCTGCAGATGTTCCAAGGTCTTCACGAAGAACCGTACGTAATCCAAGAAGAATTGAAGGTAAACTTTCAGTCCACCTATTTGAGGAATAGCATTTGATGGCGGTTTTCAAAGAACGATGGAAACGTTCTACTAATCCATTAGCCTGAGGATGATACGAGGTAGTTCTACAGCGCTTCGAGCCGATAAATTTAGATAATTCTGCAAATAGTGATGATTCGAACTGAGAACCTCTATCGGTCGTTATAATTGAAGGTACTCCAAAACGAGCAATCCAACCCGCATATAAAGCTTTAGCAATTGTTTCTGCCGAAATATCGGCGATTGGAATTACCTCGGGCCATCTAGTGAAGCGATCGACACATGTGAGGCAATAACGGAAACCGTTTGATGGAGGTAGTGGACCAACTAAATCTATATGAATATGGACAAAGCGTTCATTTGTGAGCTGAAAATGTCCGATTGGACTTTTAACGTGTCTGCTAACTTTAGATTTTGACATGCCAAACAGGTTTTTGCCCAGAGCTTGCAGTCCTTTTTGATGGATGGCCACACAAAACGTCTTCTAATTAAGTCAACAGTTGCCTTAATACCAGGATGAGAAAGACCATGTAATTTATCAAAAACAATGCGCCTAAATTTTAAAGTAAGAAACGGCCTCGAGACTCCATTTATAGTGCTACAATATAGAGGAAAACTACAACCAGAAATCGTGATGGGTTGAAGTCGAAGATTACATTTTGAAGAAAGAAGTTCCTTTAACTCTTCATCCTTATTTTGTTCTTCTGCTAACTCAGCAAACTCTAACACGTGAGGCCAATTTATGCTTTCTAAACGAGAAAAGGTATCTGCCACAAAATTTTTTGACCCAGAGATATGCCGAATGTCGTTAGTAAATTGGCTTATAAAGTCTAAATGTCTGTCCTGCCTAGGTGATCCTTTTCCCGTTTTTGTTGTAATGCGAAAATTAAAGGTTTATGATCAGTGTATAGGGTAAATATGCGTCCTTCAACCATTGAACGGAAATGTTTGATGCTTGCATAGGCTGCAAGTAACTCACGATCATATGCGCTATACCTTTGTTGAGCCGTGTTTAATTTAAGTGAAAAATATCCCAAAGGTTGCCATTCCTTCTTAATTAATTGTTGTAATACTCCTCCAATTGCAAAATCTGAGGCATCAACCATCAATGCTAAAGGAGCTGAGTCAACTGGATACGCCAAAAGCGAAGCGTTACTTAATTCTTGCTTCACTTTGTCAAACGCTTCTTTGGCCTCATCAGATAGCAGCAACGGCCTTTTGTCTTGTTTTTTAGATCCCTTAATATATTCTAAAAGAATTCGTTGAGAAACAATTGCATTAGGGATAAATCTGCGATAAAAATTAATCATTGCAAGAAATCGACGTAATTCTAATCTGTTAGAAGGCACTTTATAATCTTGTAGAGCCTTTACTCTGTCCGGAAGTGGTTTAATTCCCCAAGGTAATTAAATTACCCAAAATTTAAGTTCAGTTTGACCAAAGGAACATTTTGCCGTATTTATTGTCAAACCATGTTTTTCTAACCTCTGGAAGAGCAACTCTAGATGTTCTAAATGGTCTTCTTGATTTTTAGAAGCTACTAGAATATCATCTATATAAGTGAAACAGAAATCAAGACCCTTGTTACTTCGTGCATAAAACGCTGAAACGTTTGAGCTGCATTTCTCAACCCAAACGTCATTCGTGGAAATTCGAATAACCCAAAAGGTGTAGTTACCGCTGTTTTAGGTATATCTTCAGGTGCTATCGGAATTTGATGATATGCTTTTGCGAGATCTATAGCTGAAAATATCTTACAATCATTTAAAAAATATGTGAAGTCTTGAATATGCGGTAACGGATAACGGTCTGGTGTAGTTTTAGCATTAAGCTGACGATAATCGCCACATGGGCGCCATTCACCGCTTTTTTTGGAGACCAAGTGTAATGGACTAGCCCAGTTACTTTTAGACGGTCTGCAAATTCCTTGTTGTAACATGAAATCAAATTCCTTCCTTGCAATTTTTAATTTATCTGGAGGCAACCGACGTGGTGTACAAAAGGTTGGAGATCCCGAAGTTAAGATATGATGCATTGTATCATGACTGCAACTTTTAATATTAAAATTTAACGGTTTAGTTATTTCTGCGTATTTTTTAAGAAGAGTTGAGTAGATAGAATGTTGGTTAACTGTTGTAATAGTCTCTATGTAACAAGGAAGAAACGATCCTATAACTGAAATAGAGGTATTTATGTCAGTCAAACACTTCTTTGCCAAATCAACACCTATGCCAAAATGAGATAAAAAATCGGCCCCAATTATAGGTTTAGAAACATCGGCAATGATAAAAGACCATTGAAAAATCCGTCTTAAACCTAGATCTACTTTAAGAATTGTATTTCCGAACGTACTGATAGGTGAACCATTTACAGCATACAGATTATAGCTAGAAGGTGTACCTCGTTTTATCCTACTAGATGGAATTACTGAAATGTCTGCACCAGTGTCGATCAAAATTTTAAACCAGAATTTCTGTCAGTAACAAATAAGCGACGACTTAGTGTGTCCTTCGGCTCCGTCGCATAAGCATGAGGACCACTTAGTTTTCCTTCTTTATATAAGCGCATGGTTGAACACACCTGCTGGCTCGTTCCCCAAATTTAGTATGGTACCAACAGTAATTTGATCTATCTCTCGACGGGCTACGCACTCTTGACGAAAATCGACTTCTACTCCTTGAAAAACGTAATTCGTTAACTTGCTTATTTAATTCAGATATCTCTTGCTGAATATCTGAAATATTATCTTTGATTGGTTTTATTAAATTTTCCAAATGTTGTGTATTTTTATCGTGTAGAGAAGAAAGTGAGTCTTGCTTATTAACTCCGCATATTGAAGGTTCTGTAATGTCATTAATCTTATCTGCTAAAAGAATAAGGTTATCCACAGCCTCTGCGCTAATGGATAGAATTGCTTGAAGCTGCGATGGTAGCCTTTGCAACCACAATGTCTTTATCATGCCCTCATTAATTTTTGTGCCCGCTACTTCTTTCATCTCTCTATATAGAGTAGATGGTTTTTTGTCTCCAAGTTGTAATTCGATTAATAGTTTCTTTATCTTTTTTTTTCTTCAGAATCCGCAAACTGGTTAATTAATCTGCTTTTTAATAATTCATATTTGCCTTCCTTAGCAGGATCAATGACTATATCACTTACAGAATTTAAGATGTCGCTATCAATTGAAGAAATAGCATGATAATACCTGGTTTCGTCTTTTGTAATGTTTTGGAGAGCAAATTGAGCTTCCAGCTGATAAAACCATAAGACTGGATTAAGTTTCCAAAAGGCGGAATTTTAATTGTTACTCGTGCAATTTCTTTGCCCTCCGCTTGTGAGTCCGTCATTTTATCAGGGTCACCAATTTAGTTAGTATTATTTATTAATTCTTTTATATTTATTTGAAATTATTTATTACGAACACTTTATTTCAAAATTGTTTACATAATGATTATCAACATCATTTTCCTAGCAACAGTAAATTTTTTGTTTTTAATAAATTAAAATAAAATTTTATGTAAGCCTACAAATACACAACAGGATTGCAGATATTGAAAGAGATATACATATACTTTGTATTACTAAATTAAACGATTTAAAGATGAGAAATGGTTGTAGTACTAAAACTCGTAATTATGTTAATGTTAACATAATCCGCAAATTTGCTGGTTCCATAGAAAAGAAACTGAATGCTTATGAAATTTAATAACCCACTATACTTACCTAGCGTTCTCAAAGTATAATAATAGTACACGGAGAAAAAAATATCCTTAAAATAACTATCTAACGAATACTCAATTGACGTATTGTTCTGACAAGGATTCGAATGTCTAATTTAACGATATTTATAAGTCAATTTGACAAATCATAGTATGATCAAAACAGCTCTACATAGTATACTTATAATAAGGATTCATTTATTTGATTCAAGCGTTCAAACGAAAAGCTCTCGTGAACGTGTGCAGTATCCGTCGTGTAGGTAACTGGACAGTTAATTTAAGGATTTGAATAGCTAAAATAGGGATACGTATGGTTATTTTGACGATATTTTGTTCTCCATGCATATCCGTTAAATCACTATGACAAGAATCTTTTGAATGTCTAAAACAGTAATACGGATCGTTACTATAACGATCCGCAATAAGGAAACTCTGGATAGCTAAATTAGCTATACGGCGTATCTTTGTGAAAGATAACTATCCAACGGATAGCTATAATAGGGATACGTATGGTTATTATAACGATATTTTTTTCTCCGTGTAAGAGTAAATTTTACAGGGTTTTTTTAAAACTAACTTTGTGTTTTGCTTTTCAAGCATGTCCATTCCACCTTATTGCGTTCCTGCTAAATATATGTATTTGTATAACATGATAAATAAAAATAAAAGAACATATCTTTGAATAAAAGTTTGCCTCTGTGAAACAAAGAAATAACTTTAAAATCTTTACATTGTCGACTAGAAAAGCATTAACCATTGATAACCTTAGCAGGCGACAATGTCTGATCTTAGTTGTTAATAAATAATAATAACTAAAATATTATCGTGAATTTGAGTAGTTATTATGTGGCTTTTTTAATCCTTGATTACGGACGTTTTTGGAATTGACGACGGGTGTTCGAAAAAAGCATGGTAAATTTTGTGTGCTTGGTCGCACTTCGTTCATTTCAATTAAAAATAAATACAAAAATATAAATTTTTTTAATGAATTCTTTGCAACCCCTTCGAAATAACGAAGGTTTGTAATAAGCGTTGAAAAATAAGGTTAGAGATTTACCCATCCGATGCAGCTACTCTGCTCTAATTATCTTGTTCATATTTCAGGTTTTCTTTTCTTTTTATCCCCAGCACCCATGGAAACCTAAACCTTGACTTTTCAGTCAAGCCCGGGGAAGACATAAACTAATTATAAATTGCGTTTCAGTCTTCATGCATTTTGCAATTCCGACACTCTGCATCAGGTTAGAAGACGTAGTGAAATTAATTTCAGGGTTCTTTCTCTTTCAGATCTACAAATTCTCTTACAGGTATTCTACTTTTTTTCCTAGCCTTTTGCTTTGAGGGTGACGCTTCACTTGGGTCTTCCCTGCAGCCACGTCACTCGTGGACTGTACTGTTCGGCAAAGGAATCTGGCCCGGATGAAAAATGGTGGGTTTAGTAAGTTTGTGAACCTCACACGCCCGGCAGGAGACAAGTGTTTTCATGAAAATTTCCACCAAATAAAAAAAAGTTAGAGATCTCGACTTAAATATCTAGATGTGTTCAAATCTCCCATATTTTCAATAGTCCCATACCTTTGGTTTATATATAACAGTACAATGCAATACCCAATAATAGATTTTCTTTCAATAAAACTAATATACATAAAAATTATAAAATGTTGTTTTGTTACTAATTACCTATATCAATAAAATTCTAAGTTAAATAATAAAATTGAATTTCTCTATCGCGTCTTAGTCACCAGATACCGGAACCAAAATTGCAATTTCAATGTGATTTTATGACGCGCTACCTATTGTAGGTACTTGCATTGTTAGGTGAATAATAGTCGCATTCACGTTCACAAATGTCTAAAATTAGACATTTATGACATACTTAGTATATAAATTTTGCATATATGCAGTGGCGCATTATCAATTGGGCGAAAAATCAACCACCTAGAGCAGTGTTTCCTAACGTGCGTCCTACGCTCCACATGGGGGCAATTTAAATGTTTAGGGGAGCAATATCATTATTCAAGGTGACAATTTGAAAACGGACTTGATTTTTAGATATCTACCTATTACAGTAATTTCCCCTATAACGCGGTAGATTGGTTCCGCGTTATAGAAAAACGCGTTGTACGAGTATTCTCGTATAATGCGCTCGTATGACCCCGTATAACGTGTTATGTACACCTTTTAGTAGATATAGGTATAATCAATGTTCTTACAATTCAAAAACTAGGAACACAAATTTAATAAAGTAATTTAATTTAATTTTATAAGAACACAATTGACACAACGTGGGAAATACCCGCGTTATATGGGGGAAAACACGTGTTATACGAGAAGCATGAATCGCCTAATATGAAAACGCGTTATAAGAGTACCGTGTTATAGGGAAGATTACTGTATATGTTTTGAAATTTTTTCTTCGTTTTATGTTAATCATTTCATAATGATGTTTTGTTAAAACCTAAATCTTCGCCTTGAACAAGTTGTAATTAAGCTTCATTTATGAAACAATTCAATTTTTAAATATAAAAAAATATTTATATGTTACATAGGGGGCATCAAAATTTTAGAATGAGTTAGGTGGGGTATGTTAATTAACCATTTTAAAGTTCATTGAGTTACCTGATTTGAAAAAATCCAATAAAAATTAGACGCTAGCGGCGAACACAGATAATTGAATATAAAAAACTCAATCAAAAATAAAGGTTGATAGATTTTATTTTACAAAAATAACAAATATGTTATATTAGGATTCATTGTTTGAAATGACAATTTTTTTTATGTTCCATTAACAAAATATTGTTCTAAACCTCGAAAAAAAAAATTCTCACCAAATTACAGCTCTTTATTTTAATTCTAAGTAGTCCCCAGTTGATTTTAAAAAATTGTCATTCATTTAACATGTAATTATACGTTTTTTTCAATTATCTATATACCTGCTTCATTTTATGCAATCGTTTTGTTCGCAAAAACAAATTGTAGGAAAAATAGCTATCTTTAAAGGTGTCCAAAGTTGGATCTATGTAACTTATTATTATTTTACTAACGAAAGTCATAAAAAGTTATTACAAAGGACCGTTAAACTTGATTTTCCCAAAATCAGATTTTTCTTTGTTACCTCCTTTATACATCTCACCTTCAATTTTTAAATTGATTTTTTAGCGTCGCGTTGATACCATTCGCGTTACATAGGTATATTCTCAGGGCCGGATTAATCTTTTGTGGGACCCTAAACATTTTTGTTTCTCTGGGCCCCACGGGTCTGAGGATAACAAACCGCGCCGTATATTCTATTTATTATTTTTTAATTTTGACAGCCTGCCGGACGGGCACTTTGTATGCGGGCCCGAAACATTTGTCTTTTTTGTCTAGGCCATAATTCAGCCCTGTATATTTTACTATAGGTACTTTTTAATATTTAATATTTTAATACTTATTACTATAGGTACTTTTTTTATCAACTAGCGACCACTTAGATTTAAAAGTAAGGCCTAAAATTTTGTGAAAATTTTTTTTTTTAAATACCTACATATAAAATTTATGAGTTTATACATTTATCAGAGACGGATTTGAAAGCGTTTAAATACAGAATTATTGACTACAAACAATGAAAAAATGGGTATGGATTTGTATTAAATTCTTTTTCTTTGATTGTTATCACTATCGATTACAATTTTGCTATGTATTAGGGCCTTAATCTCAAAATATTTCACAATAAAAAAAACTACCTATTAATAAGCAAGAAGTTTCACTTCTGTCGTCGTGCGTGGACTCTACGCACACAGTTTTAATGTCTGTTCGTGAGTACATATTCAAAATTCCCGTCTACATGTGACTAATCATAACCAAGATCTCATCGCATCAATTGGCTAGGGAAACAACTTAATCGCTCTCCTTATAGACTTGATCAAACGGATAGTGGCTATCACTTCTTCTAGCAATTAAATAGCAACTTGGTGGTTCACGCGTCGATTAGGGTTGCCAGAAAATTTTGCAAGCCGCCCCATCTGTGATCAAAAATATTCTGAAAAGTCGCCCAATCGTAAACTTGAAAAAGTTCAATAAGTACACTTGAATTTACCGCGTAATTTAAAATGTATTTTAATACAATTTTATAAGGTAATTCCAGAACATTGCGATTATTCGTAGTTGTCGTTGCAATAAAATGATTTGAGATGATTGCCAATGTTAAAGAATGAAAAGAGCCCAAAGAGCCTAATTTGCGATTTGTCACCCTAGTTTAATTAAAGTAGGATACGCATGAAGAAAATCGCCCAATTTGCAATAAATCGCCCAATCTGGCAAGCCTGGCCACGACGATCATGATGACTTCAAAACCACCGTGTTGCAGTGGTTATCAAATTAGGCGGCATAATTCTATGAGGAAGGTATTCAAAAGCTGGTTGTGCTATAGGTACACTTGTGTGTTTTTAATTTGATAACGGTGCTTAACTAAAAAACACGCAGCGTAAAAAATACCAATATTTGGCTTATTAAATAATAACTTAAATTTTATCAAAGCTAATTAAGTCTCCAATCTATGCGTAAACTCGATTTAAGTTTGAAAAATGAGAACTGCGAGATTTAAAGTGGTCGTTACGAAAAACTATTGTGCTTGTAATAATTTAAGAATCATCTATGAATGTAATGCTTAAAAACCTAAAATCTATAGAGAATACTTCCATTTAAATATCATTTGTATTTATATTCATATTTTGGCAACACAGCAAAAAATTAAACTATATTTGTCCGCTCCGTAAGCAACAGGTAGTTTATGATTTAAAATTATTCTGTTTTCTTATTTCTTAATGGAAGATCGATATTTGTACCTAAAATAAATATTTACTATTTACAATAATATTGCAACATACTACCGGATTATGACATTTTTAATAACAAATCATTGTATATTTATAACCATTTTCGTACTGGCATCTCTATAGAATCACTTGGGATATTTATAAACAGGCATCTTTCTAAATATACCTTACACACGTTAACATTGCTGTAGTATAAACTTAGAAAAACAGAGATAACAGTTTTTAGTATC
This sequence comes from Sinopyrophorus schimmeli, assembly GCA_036325965.1. Classification (NCBI taxonomy): domain Eukaryota; kingdom Metazoa; phylum Arthropoda; class Insecta; order Coleoptera; family Elateridae; genus Sinopyrophorus; species Sinopyrophorus schimmeli. Next base: position 3,769,641 of record JARFIZ010000013.1, read on the forward strand.
AAATTATGAATTTTGCAGGTAGGTAATTATTTTTTTCTCTAAGCATTTAATATTTTCTTTAAATAGCTTAAACTTCTTAAGCATTAGTTTAAAAACCATTGCTCATTAATGATTTAATCTAAATGCATGATTTAAATTATCCCAAGTAAGACGTAACGAATTATGTACCTATAAGTACGTTCATGATTGTTTTTATTGGCTTGCTATTACATAGTACAAACGAATTTTGTATATCTAGGTATATAAATGTTGAAAAAGAAAACTGAATTTCATTATTAGTTAAATCTTTTAAATTACAGTCAAACTTCGATAAGTCGAAGTTGAAGAAAAACTTAAATTAATTAGAGTTATCAAAAAAAGTTGAGTTAAATACTTTTGTGTGTATATATCATATCTATATTTACCATCTTTTATACAAAATAATTGAAATTTGTAAACAATTATTAACATTATTTATTGTTATTAAGTATTTAGGTAATATAGTTATTTACATCTTATTTATTGTTGAATTGAAAGTAATCTAAAATTGTCTTTTGCTTCATTGATCAAAATTGTTAGGTTTCTACAAATTTTTCCAATTATCTCCCGAAAACGAAAATTTTTTACTATATGTATAGCAAAACCATTCAATCATAGATTTGTCCAAGTTGAGAAAAGGACACTTCTTTAGCTTTCTTTTTTATTTTCGTTTACGCTCCTTATTGATAGGTAAATAATTTAAAAAAAATATTTAATTTATTTAAATTTTCTGTTACATACTGTTATAAACTATAAACAACAAAAAATATATTTGATCGTACTCGCGCTCGACGATTAAAGACCAGAACAAAAACAAAAAGACAAAAATTGACTCTTTTCTTCTAAAAGAAACGATAAAATCATCTTAAATTTCATAACTGTTGAAAAAGCATTTAAACATAAATTAGTATTTAAATCCAATTAAAGTGTCGTCGTCAAAACATCAATTTCTTGTAGTATGAAACCTTTTCATCTTATTTTACAATAGCCATTTTGACCAGCAATAACACCGAACAAACCCGTTCTTTAATCCTACGAGGTATTGTACTTTTATGAAAAGTTGTAAAATTTAACTTCGAATTATCGAAATATTTACTAATGGAAACTCGAATTTAGGGAATTGTAAAACGCTTCGATTTATAAAAAATTCGAGTTATCGATGTAAAAATATTAGCGTAGAAATAGGCAAGTCCTAGAGAAACAGGTTCGAGTTTGAGTTTTCAAAAATTCGGCTTATCGAGGTTCGACTGTACTTTCTTTCATGTCATATAAGTACAAAAGTAATTATTCAAGTATTGTTTTTAGAAATAATATTTTAGATTTTTTAATACTAACCTTTATCTTATAAATTAAGTGTTACTTTTCGAAAAGATACCATATTTTTTATTTTATTAGTATCAATTTAAAAAATCTTATAGATAAGTTATCTCAGTAATAAAGAAAGAATTATGATGGTAAATTAATTTAAGCTTCAAATGTAAATTTAAAGAACACAATTGTGCGAACTTCTATAAATTATTGCACGATTTCGTTATGGATGAGTATTTCGCTAACTACGCCTTTTTCTACCAATAGTCATAAATTTCGAACCTTTTGGAGAAAGATCTATTAACGCACACTTTCCCCAAGTCTAGACATCACATTTTATAATTTGAATACGACTAGCCGAAAACTTTTTTCCATTTCAAATTCAATTACATAAAAGTGCGTAGGTAAGAAATAAATGCTTAATTCTTACTCGATTAATTCAGGCTCGTTTCTTATTTTTACAATAAAAGAAATACAGTGGAAACTCTGTTATCCGGACTAATTAATGTTGCAGCTCATCCGGATAATCGAAAATCCGGATAATTGAAAAAAAATTTTACCTTGTTAGGTAGTTATTTGCAAAAAAAACGAAACAAATAATTATTAATTATAAAATCAACAGTAAAAAATTCCAAATAGAATCATAAAATGTGTAGGTAAAATTAAAAGTAAATTGATCATTGTTAATCGTGGCGAAAGCGGAGTGTGCACATTCGAGCTCAAAGTGGCACATTCCGATCTCGGAAAATAGCGCGCCGCTCCGCGTCGCGCTTTTGTTGCCTCTCTCGCTCGGAAATGTGCCGCTTTTCGCTCGAATGCGCACATCCTCGTATTTATTACATTAATATAATTTACCTTTCGCTTTTTCAAATCGAAATTTTTAGTTTGGTGTAGTAAATATCGATTTTAAGTTCGAAAAATGTATTTACCATAGCAATGAGTGGGGAGGAGCGAAAAGATACGAAAATCATATCAGTGCAAGTGAAAGTGAACGATTAATTAATTTATTGGCATGAAATTGTTGTGAATCATGCTTAAAATTGAGTGTGCATATTCGAGCTCAAAGTGGCACATTTCGATCTCGGGAAAATAAAGCGCGCCGCTCCGCGTCGCGCTTCATTTGCCTCCCTCGCTCGGAAATGTGCCACTTTTTGCTCGAATGCGCACATCTTCGTGTTAATTGGATTCGACTATATTAATAACAAATTCTTCAAATCCAGATTTTCTATTCGGAGAAAGTTTTCGCTTGAATGTGCACATACTCCTTAATAATTGAATTTTCCGATCTTATTCTTCTATCTTACAAATAATATTAATTAAATCAAACTGAACTAAATGTACTACTTCTCGCTTTTCTTTTAATTAAAAATTACAGTAGGGTATTTTTACCAAAAACCACATTTCTAATTTAGTACTTTTAAGCTAGACTAGATGGGAGACTTCATCGTACATGAAAAAAACAATATTTTAACTTTTTTCGAATTTTGACTCTTATTTCCCTACCTTTTTTTTTAACATATCCCACACGGAGAAAAAAATATCCTTATAATAACTATCCGTGTCGCTATTTTAGCTATACGTAGTATATCTTTCACAGGGATACGCCGTATAGCTAATTTAGCTATCCAGAAGTTCCTTATTGTGGATATTCAAAGTGACATTTCGTCAGAACAACGATTCGATTGGCTAATTTAGCAATAGGGCGTATCCCTGTGAAAAATAACTATACTACGGATAGCTCTAATAGGGATACGGATAGTTATTATAAGGATATCATTAATAGGTGCCTTTGAGGTTACGTTAGATAGTTGTTATAACGATATTTTTTTCTCCGTGCACCCAAGTCATTCTAAAATTGTGATGCACCACCTATGTAACATAAATATTTTTTTATAATTAAAAATTGAATTAATCCATAAATGAAGTCTAATTACAACAGTGTATACAAAATGCGCTTTAAAACTAATTTGTTTATAATTTTCAGAAAAATGAAAATTACCCAAAAATATTTGGAGACATTAATTTTGACATATAAACCTTTAACAATCTACAAAAGATGATATAAAAATCAACTAGTTGATTTTCAGTGGCCCACTTCAGATAATTTGACTCATATACAATTTTAATTAATCAAAAACGCGAATTAATAAACATTCGAAAGTACAACCAAAAATATTTTTATCAAGCTCGCTACAATTAGGCGTGCGGAAGAGCATCATGATAACTTTATCAAAAGGAATAAAATATCTAACATTTTTCAAACAAAAAAATAGATCTAATTTATTCGACTTTAAATTTTTTCAATTGAAGAATAAAATAATAATATAGGCAAATCCGATAAATACGAGGATGTGCGCATTCGAGCGAAAAGTGGCACATTTCCGAGCGAGGGAGGCAAATGAAGCGCGACGCGGAGCGGCGCGCTTCATTTTCCCGAGATCGGAAATGTGCCACTTTGAGCTCGAATGCGCACACTCGGTTTTAAGCACGATTACGAAGCGTCTCGTTTTAACAGGAAAAAACGAACGAGGTTGACAATCCGGATAATCGCGAATCCGTAAAACCCAGGTCCGCATAATCGAGGTTTTACTGTATAAACGAATAAAGATACGTAAAACCGAGCGTACATATCTAAAGAATAATTTTTCATTTGAAAGAATATTGTTCTATTTATAGAATTAAATGTGTTTTTAAATAAATTTAAATAAATAAAAACGGCGAGGAGAACGATACAATTTAAAATAAGGAACTGTACGGCTGAAATGTTTAATTTTAATATTAAGACGTACTAATTTTATGTTAGGAATTTCACAAGCTTTATACGACTAATTTAAAGCAAAGCAAATTACAGCCATAAAACTAGAAAACAAGGAAACAGATTCGCAAAACGAGAGAAGAAAACATAGGACCGGTGCACGGCTTCAATTAAATTTCATTACAGCTTTAATTCGCTCATTTTAATTTATAATTAATTGCTAAATCCATAAAAAGATAGTACAACGAACATAAAATTAGGTTAATTATTATGTTTTCCTTGCTGTCCGAAGTTCCAAAATTTTTAACAGGGCGTGTACCTGTGTCTATTCATTGTAGTTAGTAGTGTGCTATATGGAATATGAAAATGAAATACACCCACCCCTTATCGAGGGCGCGAGCCGCACGCCTAGACCCACGCGGCGCGAGTAGTTTTAGTGTGGGCTTGGGGCGCGCTCATCTTCGACAAACTGACAAGAGCACGCGGTTGTGGCATCGAATTGTTTAGACGAAATTCAAAAAGACTGATATCCGAAACGGATTTTTCGAGTGAGTAACATTTTGATCAAAATTCAATCGCGAATTAATACAATTTTTTTTGCTCGATTTTACGAGTACTGCTCGGCGGACCGTATAAAATTTATAAGCTAAAAATAAATTAAAGAAATAGAGTTTGTTAATTTGATTAATTTTATCGAAACTTGCAATTTGAACTTTCGATGTTATTATCGTTGAAATGACCTTTTCGGAACTTCAGTTGGAAATGAATTATGGATTTAAAATTACGCTCTTAATATAAGTTGTTTCGCGTTAAACTTCGATAGGTTTATACTTTCATTGAAAATTTTTCATTGTTTAATATTGTTATTTTTTTTTATATCAATTCCAGGAATTACTTCGAGGGAAATGCAACAAATACATGAGACAACGAAGTGATCTTTGGAGCAACAAACAACATTACTGATAATGTAGTTTTTTCTAAATAATTTACTTTAACGGTTGTCGTCACTTAAAAATCATTATTTGAAAAAGTAATGTGACTTACTATTAAATCTTTAGCTGTGATTCATTGATCTTTTGATTAATTAGTGACAAAAGTAATTGCGGCATGATGTGGTTTAAACTCATGTTCACGTTTTTGTGTATCCAACAATTCCATCCTTTAGTGCAATGTAGGAAAATAACAGTTAACAATGTGTCAGCGAGCAGGACTAAGTCTTATTCTAAATTTACAATAGATCAACTTATAACAACAAACTTTCCTAAGAAGATTTCCGGGGATTTGGATTTGGATCCTTGTAAAGCCGGTAAGTGACAAAACCTGACATTTTTTGTCGTGCATTTTAGGCAAGGTAATTGTTTTCATTTAGGATTAAAATTTTAGTGGTGCCTTTCAAACTGCACAATGTTGCTTAAATCTTAAAGCTTCTATTAAAATTTCTAAACAGCCAATTTAAAAATACATTTTCTATTAAATTACACAAATATACTATTTTTTCTTATTACCAAAGATTTTTAAATTGTTTTTGTAATAATTTCCAAAACATCGTTCGCACATTACCATTTACCGGATTAAACAAGTTAAAAAATGCAAAAAAGGAATTACAGTAAAACCTCTCGTGACGACCATCTCCATAAGGAGACCACCTCTAAAAGCGAGCAGTGTGCTTCAGAATAGGGCTGTTAATATTTTGAAAAGAATTGGATTTTCGTTATTTTTAAATATATTAATATCAGGGATCGATATATCGAAAAAAATATCGATATTATTTAAAAAAAAACTGAATATACCTCCGTGTGTAAATTATGCACTTTGACAAAACTTCATCACAAATTGTGCAGAACACTCTAGTTATATTGTAAAAGATTTAAAGATGTAGGAGGAGCTAGTGTATGCAACGAAAGGTCCATGGGAAGTTGATCAAGATTCTTGGAACTTGGGATTTAGGCACAAAAGGGTTGTGAATATTTGTCAAAAATCCGCACAAGCTGAATTGGAAAAGGAGAAAGAATTGGCGGTACGCTTTACAGAAGGAAAGCAAATACCGTTATCTCGTAAAAAAGAATTTTAAAAAACAGGTTTGAAAAATACGGTAAATAAAAACTTATTTAATTAAATATCGACCGTCGATATCTAGATTTCAATATCGAACTATCGATATATCGTTCAAAAAATATTATTTATAAATAATAAGGTGGCTCTTATTTCGGGTATATTCGAATTTTTTTTCACGATAGTCCTAAATCGGTTCAAAATGTATAAAAAAAATTATGCCAAATTTTAGCTCTTAATTTTAATATTAACCGGGCCCCCCCGATAGCCAAAGTTTTAAATAGAAATAACATTAAAAAAGTTCTGTTATTACTTTGGAATTTTTTACCTCATGAACTAATGAACGGATCATATCGCAAATGATAGGTCTTATATCAAATTTAACGCTCTATATAAAAGGTCTTTTGTGATTTTTCGCTAACTATACTGGTTCAAAAGTAATTTGAGGTCAAAATCACAGTTTTAATTAATTTTAACTTTTGAACCAGTCAAGTTAGCGAAAAATCACAGGAGACCTTTTTGTAGAGCGTTAAATTTTCTATAAGGCCTATCATTTGCAATATGATCCGTTTATTAGTTCATTAGGTAAAAAATTGCAAAGTAATAACAGAACTTTTCTATGTTATTTCCATTTAAAACTTTGACTAACGGGAGGGCCGGGTTAATATTAAAATTAAGAGCTAAAATTTGGCATGAATTTTTTTTATAGATTGGGAACCGATTTAGGACTATCGTAAAAAAATTGAATATACCTGAAATAAGGGCCACCCTATTAAATATCGATATTTTTAAAAAATAGTATCGATAATTCGATATATCGATATTTTATCAACAGCCCTACTTCAGAACAGATATACCGTAATTTAATTCTTCTTATAAATTTCTTTCTAAGGCGACCACTCTCTAACCCGACCGCGACCGTTAATTGCGAGACCGCTACTTTTCAAAACTACTTAAACTTGGAAAATTTTGTATAGATAATAGCTGTAAATGCGAGCATATACCTGCATTATTTATGATTCTAAGCCTGATTGACATTTAAATTCTTTCATAGCCTGTAAAGTAAAAAAATATGCAAGCGTTTTTAGAACATTTGTAATTTTACATAGGTACTGTTAGGTTCTTTGCAAATTGATCCCTTATAACAGGGATGAGCAACACGCGGCGTCGGGCCACTTGCGGCCCGTTAAACATGTTTATGCGGCCCGCCAAGCATTTCTAAAATTGAATCTGTTTTATCGACTTTCTCCCAACAATATATTGTTATAAAATTAATTATAATAAAATGGTAGTGCATACTAAACCCAAACAATTTTCAAGTAAATTCGTTTTTCTGTTCTTTTCTTGTTTGTTTTTATTTTGCATTAAAATTTATATATGAAATCTTTACTTTTTTTTAAATTTTATATTTTTTTATTCTAATGTTTATTATAAATGAAATTTGTAAATTATTAATAAGTGTTACTTTATGTGCGGTCCGCCAAAAATATTTAAAATTTAAATTGGCCCGTTGATTAAAAATGTTGCTCACCCCTGCCTTATAAGAAAGCTCTAAAATAATAGATCACACTCGATTTTAAGCATGACCCACAATAATTTAGGCCATTAAATTGGACGAAAAAGCAGTTAAATCATTTTAATCGTTCCCTCTCGCTCGCACTAACGAGATTGTCGTATCTTTTCGCTCCCTTGCACTCATTACTATGGTAAATATGTTTTTCGAACATAAAATCGATATTTTCCAAACTAAATTGAATTTTTTGATTGGAAAGAGTTAAGAATAAAGCAGACAATTCTAATAAGTACGAAGGTGTCCGCATTCGAGCGAAAAGTGGCACATTTCCGAGTAAGGGAAGCAAACAAAGCGCGACGCGGAGCGGCGCGCTTCATTTTCCCGAGATCGGAATGTGCCACTTTTCATTCGAATGTGCACACTCCGTTTTTAGCATGATTCACAAAATTTAGGCCAATAAATTAGACAAAAAATTAATTTAATCGTTTTTTCTCACTCGCCCCTACGAAATTATCGTATCTTTTTGCTCACTTCCACTTATTGCTAGGGTAAATACATTTTTTGAACATAAACTTCATATTTACTAAACTAAATTTAATTTTTTGATGTGAAAGTGAACAGATTAATTAAAGAAAATCAATAAATACGAGGATGTGCGCATTCGAGCGAAAAGTGGCACATTTCCGAGCGAGGGAAGCAAATGAAGCGCGACGCGGAGCGGCGCGCTTCATTTTCCCGAGATCGGAATGTGCCACTTTGAGCTCGAATGTGCACACTCGATTTTAAGCGCGATTCACAATAATTAACTTACTTCCGATATAATACTACTTTATTCATAATAACTTTGATTTGATAACAATATGATTCTGATAAATAATAACTGGATTTAATCTAATATAGTATTTGTAATTACATTTGTATTGTTTATCTTTGTCTTTCTTTCTAAGAGAGATTTTACTGTACCTATACTATTTTCTTATTTCTATAGATTTTTAAATTGCTTTTCTAATAATTGCCAAAAGATCGTTCGCACATTACCATTTACCGTAATAAACAAGTTAAAAAAATGCAAAAAAGAGATTCTATTCTTGGGCAAAGTGATTAACATTAAATGTAAAAATCAATTTGTAACATAAATAAGATCTCTGCAGTTTGTAACTACTATTTCAAATCAGACAAGTAGACATTTACGATTAAATCGTTAAACTTTCAACTTTACAAAATTTATTCACAATGTTAGGTCCAAGCCACAAAGTTTGTGGAACTTTTTACGTACACGAAAAATGTAACGTTGGAAATATAAAACTCAAATATTATCGTTTCTAAAACATGGATTACAATAATTTTTTAACGACCGAATTTTTTTTATGTTCGATCGGCTATTGGCTATTGCCTCGTATTATTTGAATATCGGTGCAGCTTTTCGGTTTCTATCATATAGCGTAACAAAATTAAACAAGAAGCGCGTGGCAAGTTAATTATAGAAAATCAGGAAACGCATCAATACTTGCGACAGGTATTCACTACAATTAGCAGCTCATTAGCATCGAGGGTGCTTAACGAAATGTTAGCGTTAATTGGCTCTTTGACTCATCATGCATAAATAGTAAAAGGGTTGCTTGTTAGTAAATAAGATATATTTTCATTAACAACGTTTAGTTAAGGCTATTATGTAGTTACGTATTAGTACGTAATGCAAGGAGAATGTTCATTTTGAATATAATTGAGTTAATGTACTAAATTCAACGTATTTTGTGTAAGTATTTAAAGCACAGTCGGCAAATGTAAATGTTATGATCTGTAAAGAGCATTTGTAAGGTTTATTGATTGCAAAAAGCCACAGTTAATAATGAAGCCTTGTGGCATCATTTGGGCGGATTACTAGGCTCGTCTCCTCGACAAGGGTTTGATGGCCATCGTTTTCTAAAAAATCGCTTGTAAACTTTAAATCGAGTTAAAGTATTTAACCCTCTAACTTTTAAAATGTCATTTGAGCAGAATAGATTAGCTATTCAGTTAAACAGTACTTCTTTCTTTTACTTAAATTACAATGTCAGCTTTTAAAAAAAGATGGTCTATTTTTTTCTACGACGAGTTAGTGATTGTTGTTAAAGTGGAGGAAATATTAAAATGCTAAAGTAAAAAATTCAATTACTAAGCGCACCGTTTATTTGCTTATTTTTCTTTTAAGGGTTACTCATTTTATAAATCTGTAAATCCCTATTTAATCTTAAATGCTTTTGTATTTTAAAAGTAGGCGTTATTTGAATTTCCACTTCTTATTCGTAAGAGAAAATAATTTATAATAGGATATTAATTTATTCTTATACTCGAGTTAATTTAAGATTTAATATTTTATCACAAGGTGTAATATTTTACCATCAATTTATTGTTTTTATTAAATTTTAAATATACTTACTGAATTGAAATTATCTTATTACTTCTTAGTTAGTAATTTTGCATATTTTTTGTTATTATCAATTTTCATTTTATTCGGAGAAATTAAATAATGCAATTATTTTTAATTTTTTTTATTGTTAGAAGCACGATTAAAGTTTTTTATTTATGATTTTGATAAACCCGCAAATACTTCTTTTTTTTATAGATAAAATGTTAAAGTACTTGAAGCATGTGTTTTCCTTGAGATTAAGTGTAAATACATAATTAAAAAACATTGACTTTTGTAAGCACTACGTATATGATGTTATTTTTGTATTGCTTGAATAGTTTTTAACTAGATAGTGAAATACATTGTGAAAAATATTAAAGTACAATTTTAAATTATTATGAATATTTCTTTACTCAATTTGTATTTAAAGAAAAATCGTATTACTTTAAGCTATTGGGAGGGGAGCAAGTAGGAATGTGGAACGTACTTTTAATATGGAACCCCTTCATTAAATTGAAACTGCTCTTTTATCTATTTGTACATGATACAATTAAGTCAAGAAAGGGTCAAACTAAGTTTGTTATACCGCGAAGGTGACACAGATAGGCTTTATTTTATAATACGATTTTGAATGTCGTTAACGAGTTTTTTAAGGTCATATAATTTTGAAAACTGTAACTTTAAGTTGCAATGTTGATAATCAAGTAAAAAATAAATATTGTTCTTCACTATAACGAATACAATTTTTTTTTTAAATTTTAAACATTTTTTTATGTTTAGTTAAATATGAAACATTCCATTGTTTATAATCATAAAATTTAATTCGTGACAGTATCATAGAATCTGATTTTATAATAAATAGGTAGGTAGGTACATAGCTTAATTTGAAAGATTTAAAAAATCTTTAAATTTTATAATTCATAACTTTTATATGCTTTAAAAAAAGTACCTAACATATTAAGACCTAATGGTCTTTTAAGAAATTTAGCATAACAAGAATCAAAATTACAGGTGTCAATAAAATTTGGAATAAGTTTGGTTACTTCTAATAGTATATTGTGTGGCAAGAGGTGAAACAAGACGATTTCTGACGAGGGCGAGAGTTGACTGTTCGAGCGAAGCGAGGGCTGTCATCGCCCTGGTCTGAAATCGTCTTCGTTTCATCCCGTGCCACACATATTATTTTTCATATCACATGCATAGAAACAACGAGTTTTGTAATTTATTAAAATCTTTGACAACGATTTGATGACAGCTGTCAGACGATTATGATTTTATTCGCTTTAAACAAATGCGATTCTGACACTTGAAATAAAGACATAAATAATAAATAAATGAATTGTTTCTCCCCTAGGGGAGACACAAATGTCATTTCTGACTGACACAGTCGCATTGGTCTGAAGTTGTTTTGTTTCGACTGGCAAAACAGGGATCAAAACGCGTTGTTTCTATGCATGTGATATGAAAAGGTTTTTTGTAGTTTAGAGAAATGTAAGAGGCTTAAGACTTTAATAGTTTTCTAAAAAATTTGTCATAGCAAGAATTTTAAAAGTAAATGTTAAATACCTATATTTTATACGAAGCTTCTAATTTTTAAAATGCAGAAAAACTTACGTTGGATTCATAGCGTTTTTGCAGGGACCAGAGAAAATTGGTAACCTTAACCAGGTTACCAGCTTTATAAAGGTGGCGACTTTTGAAGGTTCCGCTGTAGTTTTATATTCCATTGGGAAATAAAATTGATATAAAAATTAATAAATGCATGTTATTATTCTGTTAATTATATCAATACAATTAAAAATTAAATGAGTAAATAAAATGTTCGTACCGTCGTTTAATAGTTACGGGATACCGGAACTCAAATTGCAATTTTAATATTATTTTATGACATACCACCTATTGTATGTAGGTTTTGCACAGTTAAGGAAATATTCGCATTCGTTATTCCCGAATGCCGATTTCAAATATTCACATTTCTATTCGCATTGGCGAATCAGATATTCATTAGATCCGTAATAACATATACATAATACTCGCTGATACAATTATTTAACAAACTTATTTTACATGGCTTTTTATCCAAACAACCGTTTATTGATAGCTCTGAGGTTCAACTTTATATGTAATTTATATTCTATTTTATGGAAATAAATTTTATTTAGCAAATTAAAATATAGATAAATTTGTATGAAAATTGTCGAAATCTTTGCCTAAATGGAATGTAATGTTATTTATTTATTCATTTTTGTGTGCCTATATCACACACGGTTTTGATATATTTAGATAATCAGTGGCAGATTTGGCATTCGAGAGGTTCCACGCGCAATTGAATTTTGTGGCCTCGCTCTAAATATTTTCGAGACCACTATGAGATTGAAAACCCCTCTCTCAATATTTTCGGTACCAGTATTAGTGTGTATCTCAATTTCAGAGGACGTAGATGCGCGTTCCTGCATTTTTTGCAGATCCGCTACCACAGTGGCCAAATATTTAATTTAAAAATAACGAAGTAAATTAATTGTCAAAATTCTTTTTAGTTGTATAAAATTTTCATATAAAGACTTTTTTGAATTTTTACCATTAGGAATTCTCATTATATTTGATTTTGATAAATGAATTTAATTAAATTTTTTTTGCATTTGCATAGAATTTAATCATTGATCAAATTTACGTTTTTTTTTAAATTTTGTTACAAAAGCATATAAATCTTTGTTTCAGCTTTAATATCTTGATTAAAATTCAATATTTTACGCACGGAGCTGTTTTTTTGTTTGTAGTTTTTATATAGTCAGCACAATTTTAAACTCTTGTTAGTTCTAAAATTCACTAAACGTTAATACCACTGTACGTTGATGTATAATAATGCTATAAAATTTTCATATAACAAATAAAGCATTTATGAATACTGTAGCAATCTTTATTACTTATTTATAATTACTTCTTGAATGAAAAAGGATGTTTAAGTGTATTTAATGAACTCTTTATTAAAAAACTATTTACAACGCGCAATTTGAAATAAACGCTACGCAATTTTTACACTGTTATTGTGAGCGACAGGTTTTACTTTTTCTTAAGTTAACTCCTAAAAATACACATCCAGTAGTATTTGCTATACAAAAGCTTAGATTTTCTTGTTAAAGCACGTTGTAAATTTTGTATAATTAATTCGCTTTTATATTGACAGTAACTTGTAATACGGGTCTCATTTGATCATTTGATGTTGGAAATAACAGAACATTTCGAATTATGCGCCAACGAAGATACTTAGTGATATGTGGTTGGCATCACTGCCTTGCGCATAACCTCCTCTCTAACCACATTTTTTGAATAGTTAATATCTCGTTTAGTGTTGGTGATAGTTTTATTTGAGTGCAACGTATTTAAGTGATAGTAGAGATTTTTGAAATGTGGGATTTTTTGGTGCAACGATGCAACGTAACAATTTGTGTGAAACTGGAAAAAACTTTAACAGAAACGTTTCAACTTTTGAAACGTGTGTATTATCAAGACGTTTTACAATGCTTGCGTAAAAGAGTTGTTCCGGGATTACTCGTGGTTTTTGCACCATGACAATGCGCCCGCATACTCAGTTTGTTAATTCGTCAGTTTTGTGCCAAAAATTAGATGGCTGTCTTACTTCAGTCCTCTTACTTGTGGAACCTAATTCCTTGCGATTTTTTCTTATTTGCTAAATTACAATTAGTACTGAAAGGATGCCGTTTCCAGACGATTAATGACATCAAAGAAAAATTATCACAGACCATAAGAGCCATCTAAAGTAAATTTATCCAGGACTGTTTTGTAAAATAGAAACACGGCTGGGAAAAGTGTGACAATAGGGAAAAAAAGTACTTTGAAAGAAACATGAACTAATAATCTGTAAAATTAATAATAAAAAATTAAAAAATAAAATTCGGTTATTTTCAGAATCGAGCCAACCTACCCAATGCAATATTGCATGTATTTTGTTATTTTTTGTTAATTTATTAACAGCATCATTTCTCAACTTTTTTCGTGTTGCGACCCCCATATTGAAAAACGAAGCTCTACAGAATTACTGTTATTGACAAAATAAAAAAAATAAAAGAAACTAGGTTTCCTATGTAAGGTTTTAAATTTAATTGACAATATAACAAATGTCTTACAAAATTTGAAACGTACACAAAAACTAAAAAAGTATTATTAATCAATTCTGTTATTGTATAACGTTACTTAAATTAATGTAAATACATACTTATTAATACAATAATATTTTTTGTTTAATAAAATTTGCAGCGTCTTAGTTCCTATAAATTGACATTATATTTATTCAAAATATTGCAAAGGCTGGAATTGAACTAACTTTGATAAAGAACTGTGTTTAAAAGAGGTGCTATTTATTTATACCCTTTCAGCCTTCTAGAGTTAGAAATAAATTTTGCTAGAAAACACCATTCCAGCCTTCAAAGAAAAGCTTAAAATGTGGTCACACCATTAAACTTGAAGACTTATTTCTAAGCTTGACTGACATTATTGTAAGCTTCACAAATTGTTGTCATTTTCAATTAACTTTTTATTTAGTTTGAATTAATTCGACAGTAGTTTTAAAACATAAAGTGACAATTATTTTTACATACATATTATGTTTAATATTAAAAAAAATATATATGCATTAAAATATTACCTCTCTATTGCAAAAATAAAAATTAGAACAATATGTTCTTCCATTACGGTAAACACAAACTACGTTGAGCAAAGCGACTTTGTTTTCACCCTATGTTTGTTTAGAAATGTAATATTCAGTTTACAACAGTCGAGACGTGTTAACAGTTGTATAACTAGGAGTGTGTCCCTATTCACTCTTCGTTTTCAAGAGTATGGAAAATTGTTGTCATTTCTGATTAGTATATCATTCTATTATTACTTTAAAGCACAATAATCTATTTTCTTATGTTTCATTGTGCATGACTTGTTTAAATAATAGATAACCCGTTTATAACATTTTCACGACTAGCATTATATAAATTGACCCAGTACGCAAATTACTATATTAAAAGTAAAAGTTTTACAATTATATTTTATGTTTTAAAACTGACTTAAAACTTAGCATTGAGCTAAACTTCGAAAAAGTTTTTTTTTATAGCAGAATTGTAGCAAAACAAAATTAAATTCGAATGTTACATTCCAACATTACATGTAGGTACATTGTTATAACTTTTCGTTTAACGTATTTAATTGCCGATTTATGGAAACTAATTGTTCTATGTGTGTGTAAATCGTACTGTCGTTACAACATCGTAAAACGGAAGCCAGGACATGGTTTAACAGGTGCATACATTAGCATGTAATTTAAACGTGTAATTAAATTGTTAATAATTTCGTACCTTTTAGTAAAATCATTATTAAATAAAATAAATTTCGGTTTGCTTAGCTGATTTAAGCATAATCATTTTGTGTTCATGTCAGAATAAAATATATACCGTACATATATTTAATAGCAATTGTAATTTAGATGTTTAATGTAAGTGTTTTAAGTTTTGTCATTATTTTATTTACAATTGAAACTACAGTCGAACCTCGATAAGTCGAAGTCGAAGGGACACCAAAATTAATTCGAGTTATCAATAATTCGAGTTATTAAAAAAAGTTTAGTTACACACTTACGTATAGGTATATATATATCATTCATTTTTAGCTCCTACCATCAAAGTCACTCTTTCCTTGCTGCGTATCCCACCGTAACACTTTTCATTTAAAAAAGTCAAAGTTTTATCCGGTAATCATTTAAAAAACAACCCAGTTTCATCGGCGTTAAAAATATTGCTATGTTCATACTCTTGCAGTAATGGTGTTAAGACTTTATGCCTCTAAAGTTCACAATCATTTTCAGACACTTCTGCACTTTAACCACATATTACTTTTTAAATGATGAGATTCCTTTTTTTGAAATTCGCCAGCCAACCCTGACTTGTTTTGAAATTATCATAATGTAATAGGCGCGCGAACTTTCTGATTTTTGTAACAGTACAGGTCCCGAAATCGGAATATTTTTATTACGTGAAAACCGAAACCATTTAATCATACCTTTCTCCAGATTGGGAAAAGGAGACTCCTTTATCCTTTTTCTAGAATGGTGGTCATTTGTATTTTCAGCAGCTACAATTAAATCTTTGTTTTTTAAAATGGTTGATAAAGTGTTTGCTGGAATACCAAAATCATTAGCTATATCCGTTTTTCTTTTGAGCCCACGTTCCACTTCTTTTATACGATTAATTTTTTCTCTTATGCTTAAACTTTTAATTTTCGTTTACACTCCATGTTAATACGTAAATAATTTTAGAAAAATATTAATTTTTTTTAGATTTTCTGTTATACTCTGTCACAAACTATAAAAAACGTATAACACATTTGTTAGTCCTTGTACTCGACGAATAACTACGAAAATGAAAACTAAAATGCAAAAATAGTTCCATTTCTTGTAAAATAAACGGTAAAACCATCTTAAAATTCATAACTGTTCATAAGGCAATTAAACATAAATTACATGTATATCTAAAAGATGAATCCAATATTTTACATTGATTGTGAAATAGGTGAGATAAAGTTTTTTAAAATTGCCGCTTTTGTATTTCGTTGTAGTCTTCAAAACTGCAGGGTTATACTTTTATAGTAAGTTAGTATTGACAAACCAAACCGAGTGACAAAATTGGTACCTGTTGAACGTGCAATACTTTTCTTCTATATTTTGCCAAAAAATTTTATTTCCAAATCATTTTAATTTGTTTAACTTTCTATTAAATATATATAAAACTGCGCTATTTAAGTAAATGGGGTATTTATTAATGTCATAATATCAAAATCTGCAACTAAAACTAAAAATGGTATTTAGTTGTTGTCAATATAATTTTATCAAAACATTCATGCGAACAAAGAATTAAAAGGCAATTGTAAATTAGATATAAGCAGCACTGCTTAAGTTTATCTGGTATATTCATTGACCCAAAATATTAAATGCTACTATCTATATAATGTCACAATACTTCATAGATAATAAATCAATTGATAAAACTAAATTTAACAGACAACGTGTCTCTTGCAGAGTAAATTATTTGTGTGTTTCTGATAATGTTAATTTGTATGTACATATATTGAATATTATTAGAAAAAAATTTGTTAGTTAGGCGACGTATACGGCAATTAAAAAAAATAAAAAATATATGTATTCTATTTTCGTACTTTAGGAATCATTCATTTGTAATCGTTGATTTAGATAAAACTGAACATGTTCATTTGTTTTTTTTTCTAAATTTTAATTAATATTTATTTGTAATTAATTAAGTGCTTATCAAAAATCAGGAACAACAATTATCATTTATAATATACAGTGGAACCTGTATAAAGTGACCGCCCAAAGCTAATCAAAAATAGTCACTTTCAGCAGGCGGTCAGTTTATAAAAAAAATGTATAAAAATCAAAAAAGTAACTGATGACATAAATAATAAGTTGAAACTAAAGAATATGGAATATTAACTACCTACAAGCGTTAATTTTTTTTAACAAGAATTTGTTCAAACCGTTGTATGGAGAACTGTTTCCAATACCTTTAAAAAGAATTATAAATACAGATATCAATAAATATTTGGGATAAGCGGCTTTTAAAAGTTGTTAAGTAGTTTAGAAAAATGTAAGAGGCTAAAAAGTTTAATGCTTTTTAAAACATTTCGTCTTGGCAAGAATTTTAAATGCAGATTTTTGGGTTTTGCAATATTTGTTTATAATTTTTATGGAAATAACTCATTGTACCATCAAATGTTACCGCACGCCGCTGTTTTAGATACAGTGAATCTCTATAAGTTGAACTTAGATAAGTCGAATCTTTGATAACACAAACCTGCTTGCTTATTTCAACGTTAATATTTTTATATCGATAACTCGAATATTTGATAAGTCGAATTATTTTTAGTTTCTCTTCAACTTAGACTTATCGAGGTTTGACTGTACTTACAACTTTGTTATTTCTCATACAGTAGTATCTAATCCAATATTTATTCATTAAGGCATTTAGACTCGTGTTTTACCATAATTAATTATGTTTAATTTGTATTTTTTAATTAAATTATATTTAATGGTTATGAAATGATTTTGTTAACATAATTTAGAATATTCAAACTTAAGACTTTAAAATTGGATTTTTATATTAACTTGAATTTTGAATACTTTAATTTAAAATACTTCAATGTTTTTATTTTGAAAAATAAATATACAGTTCTAGTTTGAAATTTAAATACTCATGATTGTAGTTTTTAACACATTGCAAACACTGAGAGCACGCGCCCGGCACTGTTCATCCTACATACACACAGTCAAATGATTTTTGGGTATTCCTTGATTAGTCGGTAAAATGTCGTTTTAAGTTCGTTATAACCGAAAACTTGCGATTTTAACAAAAACTAAAGTTTCTTACATTCGAATGTTCGTTATAAACGGATTCGTTATTTGCAAAAAAATTAATATACGTTTAATGATACTTTAGTTCATATGCTATAGATTGGTTCGTTATAAATGAAAATTTGCAATAAGCGGGTTCGTTCAAGGCGAATACTACTGTATATCCAAAATTCAAATTAATATCAGAAATACAATTGGAAAGTAGTAAGGGTCAATTATTCTTAAGTGACTTATATTATTTATTCTAAATTTTTATGTTTGTTTGATATAACACCTTCAAAACTTATGCTGTATTATTTCATAATGTGGTGTGCATTATCACCTCCTCAGTTGATCAATAACTAAAGTAAAAGTAATTTTTTTTTATTAAGTTTACTTAGAATAAAAGCTTAAAATAGGTTATCTTAGAAAAGTTATAGTTGTTTAAGAATACTTTAGGTATTTCTACAATTAAATTTTTTTAATATCAGGTAATACTTCCTCAATTTTGTTTTTCTTATTTTGCTAGTAATTTGATATAATTGTAGTTGTAAAGCAATTAGATACGGTTATATAAATAAATTTAAATATTAAATACTTATTTGACGTAAATTCAGATTTTAGAATATAATTTATTTCATTTTTTTGACAACTTCCGTAAAGTTAATAATCTAGAATGCACATTTGAAACACTTTTATAGTCTAATTTATTATATGTTTCAAATTAAGTTCATCAAGACAATTAGACAATTAAAAAAATTATTACTATAAAATAATTGAATTGAACAAGACAACAAAATCGAAAGTCTTGAAATCTTTTTGGGCTTGCGATTTCAGACATTCTTAACTTTGATTTTTTTCTTTATAATTTAAATGTAATTTAAGTTGTTTTTTTTTCTTTGAAATTCCTATTCATTCGTAGACGTTTAAATGAAATATGGAAATATTAATTAAAAAAATATTTTTTTATTTATTAATTTTATATTATTTCATTAGAAAAATATGACATGAATATTATAAAAACTTACTTAAAAACATAAGTAGGACGGAAATATAAAAGAAGTAAAAAATTGGCAAACGACTTTGTCTTACTAAAGGGATCTGATACTATTCCAATTCTTTTTTCAGATAAAATTACCCTTGTTAAAATTTGAGCTTTTAATATTAATATGTATTAAGAAGTCGCTCATAGTAATTTTTCATTTAAAAATCATTGAAATAAATTTCCACAATGTTCTAAATTTTTTGTTTTGTAAATGACTTAATCAAATTTTCTTTAATAATCTTTGTAGGAATTTTTCAGCTCTACAAAAATGGTCTGAAATAAAATTTACGTATATCGCGCCGTTTCGATGATATTCAGATCTGAATATTGTCGTGTGTAACTTTACGTTATTTTTTTACATTTATCATAATAAATTTGAAATTATCATAATTATTTTATATTGTTTAAAGATAATATTCAAAAATATTTTAATATTGATAAATAACAATAATAATTATAAATTATTATAAATGTGAAAAAAATAACGTAATTCTACACACGTCAATATTCAGAGCTCAATATTATTGAAACGATGCGATATACGTAAATTTTATTTAAAACCTTTTTTGTAGAGCGTAAACTTTTTTATAAGAATCATTAGAGAAACTTTAATTTGGTTATGCCACTCGCGAGATAAACAGTTTACAACGTCGCGGATATTTATTTCAATGTTTTCTAAATGATAAATGATAAATTACGATGCGCGACCTCTTAATATTAATATTAAGAGCTCAAATTTTAATTGGATATATATTTCGGTATCTTCTACTGAAATTTAAAAACCAATTCTAAAAAATATATTCGATTTTTGTGGCACACCGAAGTGAGTATAATTTTTAGATTTGCTTTTTTCCAGAAGTGTTGCAGTTACGATTAACCAGTTTACGTGCTGGATACCACATTCTGCTCGATTTGCATTTGATTTGTAAATTTTATCGGACTAATAAGAGTATAACAATGAATGTAATTGTACCTGCATGTTATCATATTATGCAGTTACTATTCGATTTTATGATGCAAACAGGATATTACAGTTACAATGGCTTAGTTAAATCCAATTTGGATGATTTTAGCTGTTTTAACGTTGTAAATATTTTTACTCAAAAGTACTCATACATTTTTTAATAGCAATGCAATCGTTTATTCGATCGTTTGCATTCAAAAATTAAGTTGCAATATTTGTTACAGATGCATTTCTGGGTGATATAGCCATTCCGAACTCAGAATACATTAATAAATATTCTATAAAAGATGAAGTATTACAAGAAGAAGTAGAACAATACAAAAAGGAAGTTTTAGAAGGTTTACAAATAGAAGAAGAAGGTTTGACTGATTTTGTTAGAAAAAAGACTAAACAACCTTCTTCCATTTTAACTTCACGTAGTTATAACGATCCCGTGGACAATCCAATTATCGATCCTTCTTTGAAAAATGGACAAATTCTTCAAAGAAGCTATGTAAATAAATCACAACCTATTGAAGCAATTCCAACAAAAAAATTAAATCTTGGTATTGATACAAGTTCCGATAACATTCTAACTGAAGAACCTACAAAAATCAGGCATAGAAAAAGGCATATTAATAATACTAAAGATCGATCTAGAAAACAAAATCAGGGTTCCAGGAGAAATCATAATAGGTGTGTAATTATTGCAAGAAGATGTTATCATAATACTAAAAATTTTGTTTGTCTACTAAAAGAGATAGTATGCTATAAATTCTATTTTCAATTATAGAGCAAGCAAAGCAACTGAATCAAGCGTTCCGCAAAGTTTAGGTAATAAAGAGGACCGTCCGATCCATGAGTTTGAACCGCATTTTGATTTCAAACAAAAAACAGTATCGAGTTTTAAAGCAGATGCTAGTTTATCAAATGAATATAAATTACGAGAAAGTCAAGAAAAACAGCTTCACCGAAGAGTAACACGAGCTGCAACAGCTAGAAAAGAACGAGTGTGGGATTATGGAGTGATTCCTTACGAGATTGATGGCAATTTTAGTGGCGGCCATAAAGCTTTATTTAAACAAGCTATGAGACATTGGGAAAATTTTACTTGCGTAAAATTTGTAGAAAGGGATCCTATGGAACATGCTAATTATATAATATTTACAGAAAGGCCTTGCGGGTAATTGTGTTCATTATTATTTACTTAAGCATAGTTTACAAGAAAATGTTTTAGGTGTTGCTCCTTTGTGGGTAAAAGGGGGAACGGTGCGCAAGCAATCAGTATTGGAAAGAATTGTGATAAATTTGGAATTGTAGTACACGAGCTTGGGCACGTTGTTGGATTTTGGCATGAACATACACGACCGGATCGTGATAGACATGTCATTATTTTTAGAGATAATATTATGAGTGGTTAGTATTGAACATTTTTATTCCATATATTATCAGTTTTTTTATTTATGAGTGATTTTTGAAATAGTATTCGAAAATAAGTAAAAAATTGTATGTTTCAGTTAAAGTTTTGTTAATTATTTAGAACAGTGGTTCCCAAACAGTGGTCCGCGAACCAACAGTGGTCTGCAAGAGCTAAGATATGGCCCGCAAAAGATTTCAAACTTTGAACGTTACTTTAGAATTTTACGATTACTTAGGTTAAACGTTTCGGTTAAAGTTTGTTTTTGGAATGATACAGTTTACTTTTTAAACTTGTGGTCCCTGCTAATAATAATGAAATTAAAGTGGTCCCTGGTAAAAGAATGTTGGGAACCACTGATTTAAGACATAATTATCGACCGTGACAGATATTTATGACTTATATTCAATTAAAATAATTAAGACGTTTATACCAATTAAATTTAAAAACATAACATCAATAATATTTTACAGAATAAGATTTCAGTATAGTTCATGCAATTTCAAAAATGAATTTCAAAACATCGTTTAACAAGTTGTTAAGTAAACATATGCAATACTTATTAGGGTAGGTTAAAATTTTTTTTTCTCTTAGTTTGAGAGAACAAACTGTAGCTTATAAAAAAAATATTTTGGAAAAAAAATTAATATCTTGAGGTGCTCCACTAATTTTTAAAATTGATAATAAATTTAAACTCTGGACCAATTGCTTAAAGCGTTTAAAGTAGGTTTTATTCTGCTTTAATTCAAGTTCTGGCATAAATCAAATTTAAATTGGGTTTATTTTCAGCTTATTAACCCATTTTAATCTAAGGTTAAACTCACAATAGAGGTTTAAATGTGCGAAAATAAATATGAAATTAAGTCGTTATTATAAGGTTAGAAAATTAAAATAAAACCCAAGTAAAACTTAAGTTAATTTTATTTTTTAAATGTGTTTAATAGTTTAAAATCAATTTCTTTTGAGTTTTAGTTGTACTTGGATTGATAATAATTTTTTTAGCAATGGTTTAATTTTCGTTTAATTAGCATTTAATAAAAAAATAATTTAAAATGGGTTTATTTTTAAGGTATATATTTTTCTCATTCTTATTGGTTTCTTTTCAGTTTAATAGTAGTTTATTTTAAGTTTAAAATTAATTTTTTTATCTCACAATTTAAACTTGTTGAATGGGGTAATTTATGCGATTATTCGAATCCGTTAGGAAAAAAAAAACTTTTTTCGGCTTAGAATCGTTATCAACATTTAAAAGTTGCCGAAGATGATTTTGGCTCTAATGAAAAATAAGAGGGTTATTTAATTTTTTTTTAAATTACAAAAATTATGAATAACATTTTTTTAAAAATCTTTTTCTGGCTTTAAAGGCGACACTTTGCAATTTCTAGATCAATTTTTATATTTACATTTAGTATCAATTTTAAAAATTAGTGGTACACCTAAAGATATTAAAATTTCTTTGTCTATAAGCTAGGATTTGTATCCGCAAGCTAAATAAAAAAATTTCGATTTAACCCAATATTTACTCAAAATTAGCAGTTTCTGTTTAGTTCAATAACAGAACAAAAATAATAGTTATTTATCTAAAAATTGAAAAAAAAGGTAATTGTCACAATAGGTACAAATAATAAAAAATAACTAACGTAATAATATATGCACATTCTATTGTAAATTGTTGTTGTAGTGAAGTAATCGCCGCGTGCATCAATATCTCAAGATCTGCGAGTGTTAATATTTATTTAAAATCATACTTGGTCTTTCTCTTGCACAAATTACAATCAGCAATTTTTATCATTAAAACTTGTTTGGTTTGCATTTGGATATTGAAGAATAAAATATCGAGTAATTTTTTTTTATGAAATCGGACAAAAAACCACATTTAATTAGCAAACAGTAGTTCAACAACTTTGTATAAATAGAAAAGTAAGAGAATTATAGATATTTATTTTTTAGTATGTTATTTTTCTATCAGTGAATTGTTCTGCTTTAATATTGTGCGTTTAAACGCACCAGTGTATAAATACAACATAACTTTATATGTAGTACCTATTTTTTATAAATTCATACCATTGAGAATCTATTGTATTGATGAATATACCCATGCGTTTATTTTGTTACTTTTTCTTACTAACTGAAGTACTTAAAAATTTTTTGTAATGTGATTTTATTCTTATTAAAAACATAGTGTGCACGTTGGTATTTAGCACATTTTAGTAAACAAAACATTAAAGATTTATGTATGAATACAGCACATAAAGAACGTTTTCCGGCTACTTTTATTTTTACGTGTTTGAGTACAAAGTTTTATCAGTTAATAAGAATAATCAATGC
This sequence comes from Sinopyrophorus schimmeli, assembly GCA_036325965.1. Classification (NCBI taxonomy): domain Eukaryota; kingdom Metazoa; phylum Arthropoda; class Insecta; order Coleoptera; family Elateridae; genus Sinopyrophorus; species Sinopyrophorus schimmeli. The sequence goes on from JARFIZ010000013.1 coordinate 3,793,816, forward strand.
TCTTATATTATAGTTCATTCAAACCAAAACATTTCCTAGTGAAATTAGTGCATGCTAGTTTTAAATAGTCGAATACAGCAAGTCGATAAAGCTAAATGCTATTCAAATTTTATAATCTAAGCATGATGTTATCGGTCACGTTTGCCCCAGTGAGCTGTATATCACTTAGATCTCAGATGCAGTATTTGGAAAAGAATATACCTACATTAAATTATAGGTATTGTTATAAAATACTTTACAGTCGGTAATAAATATTCATTTAAAAAAAGGTCAAGTACAGCGCATGCAAATTTTATTTTTACCTACTGGTAAGTAACAAAATTTTGTACATTTTCTTACCCTTTACAGGTCAAGAGTATAACTTTAATAAGTTGACAGACGAGGAAGTGAATTCTTTAGGATTAACATACGATTATGATTCCATAATGCATTATGCTCGCAACACGTTCTCCAAGGGGACCTATTTAGACACAATTTTACCAATTGATGTGCCAGGTCGAAAACGTCCAGAAATTGGACAACGTGTAAGACTAAGCGAAGGAGACATTGCACAAACAAAGCTATTGTATAAATGTCCCAGTACGTATTTAATATTTTCCAAAAAATACATTTTTGTAATTGCAATTATTGCTTTATTAGAATGCGGAAGAACATTTCAAGCAAATTCTGCGATATTTTCATCGCCTTCATATTTAGGAAAAAAATTGTCGGACGAAGAAGAAAGATGCGAATGGAGGATTACAGCTACTCATGGAGAACGAATACTTTTAAATATAACCGATTTGGATATTGCAAAATCGCCAGACTGTCGAACTGATTATATCGAAATTCGCGATGGTTATTGGTATAAGTCTGATCTGTTAGCAAGGTTCTGTGGCGGGGGAAAAATACAAGATTTAGTTATATCGAGTGGAAGTCGAATGTTAGTTACCTATGTTTCTAAAAATCCAGCTGGCCATAGAGGTTTTACTGCAAATTATGAAGGTACTAAATTAAATGTTACTTTGCGTTTTGTTATACAAAAAAAATAATTCATTTTCTAGCTGTATGTGGAGGCGAACTTAGTATTGAGACTGGTGGCCATTTAGAATCACCAAATTATCCAGAAGATTATCAACCAAATAAAGAATGTATATGGAAAATTACAGTTCCGGAAGATTATCAAGTAGCATTGAAATTTCAATCATTCGAAGTTGAAAATCATGATAATTGTGTTTATGATTATGTAGAAGTAAGAGACGGATTATCCATGGATAGTCCATTAATAGGAGTATTTTGTGGATACAAAATTCCTCCAGATATTCGCTCTTCGTCGAATTATTTGTTAATTAAATTTGTGTCCGATGGTTCCGTACAAAAAGCAGGATTTTCTGCTACGTTTATTAAGGAATTTGATGAATGTAACATGATTGACCACGGATGTGCACAAGAGTGCGTCAACACATTAGGTGGTTACGAATGCTCGTGCAAAATTGGTTATGAATTACATTCAGATGGCAAGAATTGCGAAGGTATTTCGTTTTCAAGATCAAAATTTGGTATCAAGTTTTTCTGTTTTTAGATGCATGTGGTGGTGTGATAGACGATCCAAATGGTACCATTACGTCTCCCTCTTTTCCAGATTTGTATCCTTCCAATAAACATTGCGTTTGGGAAATTATAGCTTTACCTCAGTATAGAATAACGTTAAATTTTACACACTTTGATCTTGAAGGGAATAACATGCACCAACAACAATGTGATTACGATAGAATAGAGGTACACAGTAAAACTGGAGAAGAACGATTAAACAAACATGGCATTTATTGTGGTAGTAAACCACCACCACCAATTACTTCGGATGGTAATGCGTTAAGAATAACATTTACGTCAGATACCAGTATTCAAAAAACAGGATTTGCAGCAGTATTTTTCACAGGTGACGTACTTTTCAATGTAGAATACACTGTTACAATAAGTATTGAATAATTAATTACAGATATGGATGAATGTGCAATTAACAACGGTGGTTGCCAACATGAATGCATGAATACTTTGGGATCGTATATCTGTACCTGCCATAATGGTTTTACATTACATGAAAATGGGAGGGACTGCAAAGAAGGGGGTTGCAAATATGAAATTACGGCACCCGTTGGACAATTGTCAAGTCCTAATTATCCCGACTACTATCCGAGTAAAAAAGATTGCGTATGGCATTTTTCTACAACTCCAGGTCACAGAATCAAAATAATGTTTATGGCGTTTGAAATGGAGCCACATCAAGAATGTTCTTACGATCATATCGCATTTTACGATGGAGATTCGCCAGAAGCTCATACTCTCGGCAGGTTTTGCGGCTCTAAGCTTCCACATCCAATTGTAGCGTCAGGAAATCAAATGTTTTTAGTTTTTAAATCGGACGCATCTGTACAAAGAAAAGGATTTTTTGCGACCCATGCCACAGCTTGTGGTGGGCATTTAATAGCCACCCTAGAGAGGAAGCACTTTTATTCCCACTCCAGATTTGGTAGTGCCAATTACGAAAATCGAGCCGATTGTGACTGGACAATAGAAGCACCTCCGGGCTATAACGTACATTTAATGTTCGTTACTTTTGATCTCGAAGATGAAAAGGATTGCGGATACGACTATATAGAGATTTTTAGCGGTTTAGATTCTAGCGGTGCGTCTTACGGAAGATTTTGCGGAAATTCGGTAAGTTTCTTTTTTTAAATTAATATTCTGGATTTTTTTATGACTAAATATAAAGAATATAGTAAGATTATTTACTGGTAACTTTTGGAAACATGGTCTTTTGATAGGAACGTGTTTAGTTACAAAAATCCTTTTATTCTATTTAATTGATCAAATCATAAAAACAAAACTTTGAAGATGTTTTTTAATAAAATACAACATTTAAAAAGTTTAAGTTATTTTAACTACTCAGAATTGCTTCGATTTTTAAAATCTTTATATTAGTTAATATTATAAATAGATAAAACGATAAAATATTAATTAATAATTTTTGAATTGTATAATTCAAATATTTTATCAATTTTGAATTCAGTAGATATGCGAGTTTATTAAACGATTTATGGTATGGTGAAGAAATAAATTTAATCATCATTGGTTTAGATAAGAGTAATAAATGTCATATAACTTTTAAAAATATGTGGTAAACTATAACATTGTGTTTTATGTTGCAGAAACCAACAGACATAGTATCGGTTCACGAGGCCCTGTTGATACGTTTTAGAACTGACGATACATTGGTTAGTAAAGGATTTAGCATTGCTTTCGAAGCAGTAGAACCGTACAGTAGCGAAGAAGAAATATAGAAAACAGAGATTGTGAATAGAAATGATTTGAGACATTTCCACGAGAGCGCTTTTTAGCAGAAAGTGTACAGTGAAAAACAGAAATCTTTAAAGCCGTATATAGTTCATCTTTTAACAATAGAGGTCGAAGTAGTGTAGTGGTTCATTGTATATATTGCGGTGTCTGTTTTTTAATATTTAAATTGTTAATGTTACAAAAACTATACTTTTTGTAGTTGAATTTATACATTTGTATCGATTTATTCTTAACGCTGCGTTCAATTGTACATTTTTAATTTAATGATTTTAAATTTAGGTGTAAGTAGTACATTTTGTTATAATCCTTTGTTATTTCAAACAGTTTTAATTTAATAAAACTGTTTTTACTTATTAATTCGATAACGTAGTAAAACAACTATCAGATTTAGAATTTTAGTGAATTTAACATAATAGTTTTAAGAAAAATAATGTACGAGTTTAATTTTTACTTTTGTTGTGTGGTAGATTATAAGTTATGTTACAAAACGTGTATAAGAAACATTTAATGCTAGTATAGAAACAGTTCGTAATGTATCTTACAATTAGAAACTTTACAAACCTATTCATAAATTTTGTAGAATTTGCGAACGTCGTAATGTAATGAGAAAGTAATTGTTTAACGTAGTTTTGTAACTTCGACTATCTCAATAGAATTAAGTACAATTGAATATTAACGAATGTATTAGATTTAAGGTTCATAATTACAATGATTTATAAAATTAATTTATTTGAATGGTGTTTTCTTTTCAAAGTGCTAAATCCCAAAACCATTTCACTTAGTGAATTTAAGCTTTTTACATACATAATATGACAATAGTTTTTATTTTATCTATTTAACTAAAACAACAAAATGCTATTGTAATAAATTGATGTTAGATTAAAAAAATATTGAGTAAGTACAAACTCAGATTCATTTAAATAGCGTGCAGATGGGGAGAAAATATGTACACTCAAAGACTAAAAAAATGACACATAGGCTAGATCAGTTCTAAAAAACCCCGCTCTTAGTGTCAACCCATGTTATTGTCAAAAAAAGAGTAAATTGTCGGACGTGTTAAGAAATCTTTAACTAGGGGTTTAAAATTATAACAATAGAACAAACAAGGGGCTTCTTTTATTATTCATATAAAATACACGTGAGTCCATTTTAATGACGCATGTTTTTGTAATTGGTTGCTGGCTAGTTTCTATTTTTAATTTGTATTTAATTTATAAAAATTTAAATAACGAATAGCTTATATTAGTAATACTTTTAAATTAGGACAAAACTTATTTTAAAGTCGGGGGCTACTTTATAACTACGTCGAGGTGAATACATATAATTGAAGTTATGAATAATAATAATATGTATTTATTCTTGGATAATACTATTTACAAATACACAAATATGCAAAAAAAACAATATATTCAATTAATAATTGGTATAATATCAGTTATTTTGTATAAGTACATCCTTCTAATCTCCGCTTTATTGAATCTAACAGCTCTTTGCAAATACCTGGTGTTCTTAATGATTCCCACATATCTAAAATTGTTTCATATAAGTCTTCCACTACAAATTTGATTCTTGTCGGGGTTTTGCCATTCCTTAACAGCAGCACTCCATTAATTGTTTATTGGCTCTAAGTCTGGATAGCGCGCTGACTATTGAATTTTGATTATATCCGAATGATTTTTTAAAAAAATTTTTGTCGTATGTATAGGCAAATTCTTAATTCATTATACATATATATATTGTAGAGTTATAATTTACTTAAAATTTATTTTTATTTCATAGACCTAAGTATGACTATAAAAAAATTTTAAACACAGTACAACTATTTCAAAAAATATATAACGCGTAGAATTTTAAGAGAAAACTTGGATAAACGAAAATAACTTTTGAACCATACATCTAGCCAACTGTTCCATTCTATTCATAAAAGCGTAATCCTATAGGTAAACATCTTTTAATATGTTGGACTGTTTATTTAGTTATAAAGATACTTAAGTCTAAACTAACAGCGGTTTTTTAGAACTGAATTGCTTTATGCGAAATTCCTTTAGTCTTTGACTGTACACCTGCATCTGTTGCTTCCATACAGAAATTTATTGACACCAGGGATTAAATTGTAAATTGACAAATCGATAATACCAAATGTAAAAAAAATTGGAAATATGGAATTGAATTACCTTCAAGCAGTTGAAGTAAATAATTCCAAAGACTTTTTGATCATACGATATACGTAACTCTAGAATAGTAAAACAGAATATCGTCTTTAAATACTTCTTAAAAAGATTTGAAATTCTTATTTGCTGTTATTTGATTACTGTAAACTGAAAATCCATATTTCATTTATGATGAACCACTTCACGTGGTAATAATTTTCTAATTTGAAAGTCTAAATTATTTTGTTTAATAAATATTCTGCGTTATAAAACAAAAATAATTATTAATTATATTTTATATTGGTGGTAATTTTGTATTTTTTATAAAAAAAATTCATCTTTAAAGAAAATGCAGTCTTGCATAAAGGGTTTCACAAGTTCTTTCAATTTCCGGTTGCAAATTGGCAATATTATTTACTAGTGTTGCGTAAAATAAACTTTTAAAGTTATCCCAAATACGGAAAATCACATATTCTTAAAAAGCAATAGAAAGGAACTCCTTTATCCTATTTATATTTTGACAAATGTTACTGTGTTGGGTACTTCTCAAAATTCAGCATTTAGAATTTGGTGATTTATTGCTCAACACTTTTATAGCCAACTATAATTTATGTTTTAAAATTAATTAAATTATAATAACATCAATTAAAAAAAAATCAAAATAAAGTTTAAATGAGGTTATTGCTAGTACTTATATTAAAATCATTAATTTGATTATTTATAAAATTAATAAATAATTTAAACAAGTTTTGAGCCCTTGGCTCCCCGTTCCTCTCTCAATGCTTTTAGATGGGAGCCAATTTTTGTTACTTAAAGTTTCAATTTAAAAGTGGGGCACCACAATTTCTGGATTTTTTATACTTATTTTACGTTTCTCACAATTTTATTAACGTCTTTGAATCGCTTGGAAATCGATCGTATCGGCACACATGTATTTTTTTCTTATAATAACAAAATTTAACAGAGTATGGACCCCATATTCAAATTATTTTTATAAATTCACACACTCTAAAGAATATTTTATCAAACAATAAATGCATATAATAGCACGAGGACAACAATTTTGGGATCACCAAATTAACATGATCAATTTTAGAAAAATTTATTTTGTCAAGTTGTTATTCACCTGTATTCAAACTCTGCCAAAATTTGTAAGACTCCTCAGATTGACCGCCAGAAGTTAACTGAAAATCGTTACCATGGAGGAAGATTACAAAAAGCAATGACAAAAAGTAAACCTTTATTTAAGGCGCCTTTCAGCAATACCCTCTCATTGTCTACTGTTTTTACATTATAATCAAGTATTCTTATATAAGGGTCGTGTTATAGGTAAGTGGTGTCTTTTAACTAGTGGTCACCTATCGGTCGGCCCTGTATTTAAGTAATGTTGGGAGGCGGGGAATATCTGCTTACTGCGAAAGACGGTGTAAGTACCTACACACGCTACAATATTAATTTTTATTGAAAAACGTTATTATCTAATAGTTAATAATTATTCTTTTGACTAATAAAAAAGTTGCGTTTAAAAATCTAACATCAATAGATGCTGAATACCGGAAGTTATGGCGAATGCACACCAGCAACCGATGAAACATTGGAAGGCTGATATATATATATATAATACAGCAGGAATTACAATTTTCGGTTATATTGTATAAATATGTTTTGGTGACCCTGTACTGATCCACTACTAGTTTCCTTAATTTTTTTGTGATCAGGTAATTGATTAAGTAATTAATTAATTATATTAAAATGTTAATATTAATTAGTATTTTTTATTTTAGTTAAAAATTTTTAATTTTATATGTAGGAACATTAATTAGTAAGTTAAAATAATAAATTTTTTTAATAACTTTTACGGCGTCTACAGCGTACAATTCGATATAATAATATTATACCTTACATTTATTGTATATACTTACCTATAGTATATTATACTTATTATATAAGTACCGATATTTTATTTATTACAATAATATATTTTGGCAAAATAATATAAACGTTTAGAACTATATTTGCTAATGATTTTAAAAGAAACTATTTTTATATATACTATATAATTACATATATAAGCGATTGCTCTGTCGATTTTTTTCACAAAATTTAATTTTAACTTATACTACAGTCAATTGGCACATAAATCATAATAAAAAGGAAACACAATTTTTGTGGTAAATCAATAATACAACCGACAATTGTTATCTTGCAAAAATTGTTCAATATTGTTATTTATAAATTAATAGATAATAGTAAAATTACTTATTATTTGTAATATTAGACGCAATGTCTATTTTCGTTAATTAAATAATAATTAGTTGGTATATAAAAAGTCGTTTTAAGAATGGTTATTTAAACTGGAAGTGTTACTAATTAATATAGTAAATTTGATCTTAAAGCACAACACGTGACCACTATAAATAATATAATTTGTAAATACATAATACATAATACGTTGTAGTTGCTTAGATAATTATTGTGGTTTAAGTTTTCTTGAAAGTCTTGGTAAAGTTCAAGTTTCCAATTAGAAACCAAATATGCAACATTTATCTTTATAAGTCATTATAGAATTTATTCTTTGCCTAATTTAACCGCGTGATTATATTCTTGTTAAAGATTTAATTAACAGATAATATTCATTACAGCAGATAATGGTTAACGATATTGTTTCTGTTTTATCTATTTAATAGGAAATTAATTTTATTTATACTATTTCTTCAAGTTTTAATTTTTTACTGCGCTTTAAACGATGTTTATTTGGTATTATTACATTTTTATATAAATATGTACAGTAGCGCCCAAAAGTGAGTGCCCAAACCGTTTTTCATGCATAACTTTTTGCAATCTCGGCCAATTTACTTAAAATTTTAGTATATTGTACAGTTTGATCTTAGAAAATATTATTAAAAGTTAACTGTTGCGCAGATACGGTATTTTAGGTTATGTTCCATTTTTACTGCAACAGTCATTTTTTACATATTCCGCGCCGTCACATTATTGTTTTTTTCTTGAATATTTGGGTTATTTTTCTGTTATTTTTTTTGTGTTCGGTAACAATTGATCAAGTTTTAACAATGCCAAGGGTTGAAACTTTTCCAGCCATTCGGAAAGCAATTATAGATATGAAAAACTCTGGCATGAAGGCAGCTGCCATTTCACGGATTCTAAAAATGCCAGCTCGTATTTTTCAAGGATTATTCAAAGGTTTGATCAGAGAAATTCTGTTGAGAATGATAAAAGAACTGGTAGACCACGTGTTACTTCTTCCCGGCTTGATACACGCATTGTTCTTTTATTATTCATATAAAATACACGTGAGTCCATTTTAATGACGCATGTTTTTGTAATTGGTTGCTGGCTAGTTTCTATTTTTAATTTGTATTTAATTTATAAAAATTTAAATAACGAATAGCTTATATTAGTAATACTTTTAAATTAGGACAAAACTTATTTTAAAGTCGGGGCTACTTTATAACTACGTCGAGGTGAATACATATAATTGAAGTTATGAATAATAATAATATGTATTTATTCTTGGATAATACTATTTACAAATACACAAATATGCAAAAAAAACAATATATTCAATTAATAATTGGTATAATATCAGTTATTTTGTATAAGTACATCCTTCTAATCTCCGCTTTATTGAATCTAACAGCTCTTTGCAAATACCTGGTGTTCTTAATGATTCCCACATATCTAAAATTGTTTCATATAAGTCTTCCACTACAAATTTGATTCTTGTCGGGGTTTTGCCATTCCTTAACAGCAGCACTCCATTAATTGTTTATTGGCTCTAAGTCTGGATAGCGCGCTGACTATTGAATTTTGATTATATCCGAATGATTTTTAAAACAATTTTTGTCGTATGTATAGGCAAATTCTTAATTCATTATACATATATATATTGTAGGGTTATAATTTACTTAAAATTTATTTTTTATTTCATAGACCTAAGTATGACTATAAAAAAATTTTAAACACAGTACAACTATTTCAAAAAATATATAACGCGTAGAATTTTAAGAGAAAACTTGGATAAACGAAAATAACTTTTGAACCATACATCTAGCCAACTGTTCCATTCTATTCATAAAAGCGTAATCCTATAGGTAAACATCTTTTAATATGTTGGACTGTTTATTTAGTTATAAAGATACTTAAGTCTAAACTAACAGCGGTTTTTTAGAACTGAATTGCTTTATGCGAAATTCCTTTAGTCTTTGACTGTACACCTGCATCTGTTGCTTCCATACAGAAATTTATTGACACCAGGGATTAAATTGTAAATTGACAAATCGATAATACCAAATGTAAAAAAAATTGGAAATATGGAATTGAATTACCTTCAAGCAGTTGAAGTAAATAATTCCAAAGACTTTTTGATCATACGATATACGTAACTCTAGAATAGTAAAACAGAATATCGTCTTTAAATACTTCTTAAAAAGATTTGAAATTCTTATTTGCTGTTATTTGATTACTGTAAACTGAAAATCCATATTTCATTTATGATGAACCACTTCACGTGGTAATAATTTTCTAATTTGAAAGTCTAAATTATTTTGTTTAATAAATATTCTACGTTATAAAACAAAAATAATTATTAATTATATTTTATATTGGTGGTAATTTTGTATTTTTTATAAAAAAAATTCATCTTTAAATAAAATGCAGTCTTGCATAAAGGGTTTCACAAGTTCTTTCAATTTCCGGTTGCAAATTGGCAATATTATTTACTAGTGTTGCGTAAAATAAACTTTTAAAGTTATCCCAAATACGGAAAATCACATATTCTTAAAAAGCAATAGAAAGGAACTCCTTTATCCTATTTATATTTTGACAAATGTTACTGTGTTGGGTACTTCTCAAAATTCAGCATTTAGAATTTGGTGATTTATTGCTCAACACTTTTATAGCCAACTATAATTTATGTTTTAAAATTAATTAAATTATAATAACATCAATTAAAAAAAAATCAAAATAAAGTTTAAATGAGGTTATTGCTAGTACTTATATTAAAATCATTAATTTGATTATTTATAAAATTAATAAATAATTTAAACAAGTTTTGAGCCCCTTGGCTCCCCGTTCCTCTCTCAATGCTTTTAGATGGGAGCCAATTTTTGTCACTTAAAGTTTCAATTTAAAAGTGGGGCACCACAATTTCTGGATTTTTTATACTTATTTTACGTTTCTCACAATTTTATTAACGTCTTTGAATCGCTTGGAAATCGATCGTATCGGCACACATGTATTTTTTTCTTATAATAACAAAATTTAACAGAGTATGGACCCCATATTCAAATTATTTTTATAAATTCACACACTCTAAAGAATATTTTATCAAACAATAAATGCATATAATAGCACGAGGACAACAATTTTGGGATCACCAAATTAACATGATCAATTTTAGAAAAATTTATTTTGTCAAGTTGTTATTCACCTGTATTCAAACTCTGCCAAAATTTGTAAGACTCTTCAGATTGACCGCCAGAAGTTAACTGAAAATCGTTACCATGGAGAAGATTACAAAAGCAATGACAAAAGTAAACCTTTATTTAAGGCGCCTTTCAGCAATACCCTCTCATTGTCTACTGTTTTTACATTATAATCAAGTATTCTTATATAAGGGGTCGTGTTATAGGTAAGTGGTGTCTTTTAACTAGTGGTCACCTATCGGTCGGCCCTGTATTTAAGTAATGTTGGGAGGCGGGGAATATCTGCTTACTGCGAAAGACGGTGTAAGTACCTACACACGCTACAATATTAATTTTTATTGAAAAACGTTATTATCTAATAGTTAATAATTATTCTTTTGATTAATAAAAAAAAGTTGCGTTTAAAAATCTAACATCAATAGATGCTGAATACCGGAAGTTATGGCGAATGCACACCAGCAACCGATGAAACATTGGAAGGCTGATATATATATATATAATACAGCAGGAATTACAATTTTCGGTTATATTGTATAAATATGTTTTGGTGACCCTGTACTGATCCACTACTAGTTTCCTTAATTTTTTTGTGATCAGGTAATTGATTAAGTAATTAATTAATTATATTAAAATGTTAATATTAATTAGTATTTTTTATTTTAGTTAAAAAATTTTTAATTTTATATGTAGGAACATTAATTAGTAAGTTAAAATAATAAATTTTTTTAATAACTTTTACGGCGTCTACAGCGTACAATTCGATATAATAATATTATCTTACATTTATTGTATATACTTACCTATAGTATATTATACTTATTATATAAGTACCAATATTTATTTATTACAATAATATATTTTGGCAAAATAATATAAACGTTTAGAACTATATTTGCTAATGATTTTAAAAGAAACTATTTTTATATATACTATATAATTACATATATAAGCGATTGCTCTGTCGATTTTTTTCACAAAATTTAATTTTAACTTATACTACAGTCAATTGGCACATAAATCATAATAAAAGAGAAACACAATTTTTGTGGTAAATCAATAATACAACCGACAATTGTTATCTTGCAAAAATTGTTCAATATTGTTATTTATAAATTAATAGATAATAGTAAAATTACTTATTATTTGTAATATTAGACGCAATGTCTATTTTCGTTAATTAAATAATAATTAGTTGATATATAAAAAGTCGTTTTAAGAATGGTTATTTAAACTGGAAGTGTTACTAATTAATATAGTAAATTTGATCTTAAAACACAACACGTGACCACTATAAATAATATAATTTGTAAATACATAATACATAATACGTTGTAGTTGCTTAGATAATTATTGTGGTTTAAGTTTTCTTGAAAGTCTTGGTAAAGTTCAAGTTTCCAATTAGAAACCAAATATGCAACATTTATCTTTATAAGTCATTATAGAATTTATTCTTTGCCTAATTTAACCGCGTGATTATATTCTTGTTAAAGATTTAATTAACAGATAATATTCATTACAGCAGATAATGGTTAACGATATTGTTTCTGTTTTATCTATTTAATAGGAAATTAATTTTATTTATACTATTTCTTCAAGTTTTAATTTTTTACTGCGCTTTAAACGATGTTTATTTGGTATTATTACATTTTTATATAAATATGTACAGTAGCGCCCAAAAGTGAGTGCCCAAACCGTTTTTCATGCATAACTTTTGCAATCTCGCCAATTTACTTAAAATTTTAGTATATTGTACAGTTTGATGTTAGAAAATATTATTAAAAGTTAACTGTTGCGCAGATACGGTATTTTAGGTTATGTTCCATTTTTACTGCAACAGTCATTTTTTACATATTCCGCGCCGTCACATTATTGTTTTTTTCTTGAATATTTGGGTTATTTTTCTGTTATTTTTTTTGTGTTCGGTAACAATTGATCAAGTTTTAACAATGCCAAGGGTTGAAACTTCTCCAGTCATTCGGAAAGCAATTATAGATATGAAAAACTCTGGCATGAAGGCAGCTGCCATTTCACGGATTCTAAAGATGCCAGCTCGTACTGTTTCAAGGATTATTCAAAGGTTTGATCAGAGAAATTCTGTTGAGAACGATAAAAGAACTGGTAGACCACGTGTTACTTCTTCCCGGCTTGATACACGGATTGTTCGTCGCTCCAAAGCAGATTTGACTCTTTCAGCCGTGGATTGCGCAGCAGAATTCAATCAAAGTGAAGGTCTAAATATTAGTCGAATGACAGTTTCCAGAAGATTGAGTTATGCTGGTTTGAATGGCAGACGTCCAGCTAAAAAACCTTTCATAAAACTCAAGAATCAAAAGGCTCGCGTGGATTTTGCAAAGCGGCACTTGCATTGGACAGCAGTCGAGTGGAGTCAAGTACTTTTCACAGATGAATCTAAGTTCAATCTATTTGGAAGCGACGGAATACAATACATAAGACGTCCTCCTGGAGAAAGATACAATTCCAAATACATAAAACCGACAGTAAAACATGGAGGTGGATCAGTTATGGTTTATGGCGCATTCTCTCGTAATGGCATGGGCCCCATCATTAAAATTAAAGGAATAATGACTGGACAAAGTTACAAAGATATGCTGACTAATATCGTCTTACCATGGGCCCATACAAATATGTCTTCTAGATGAATTCTCCAACAGGATAACAATCCTAAGCACACCTCCTCGATTGTCAAGACTTCATTGCAGCAGAAACAAGTCAGGATTCTTCAGTGGCCCAGTCAATCTCCTGACCTCAACCTGATAGAACACGTGTGGGAAGAGCTGGCAAGACGTTGTCGAAACAAAAATATTAAGAATAAAGATAAAAAATTTGCCGAATTGGACAAGGAATGGAATGCAATGTCTGATTCAGTCATCGAAAATCTTATTGATTCAATTCCATCTCGCTGTCAGGCAGTTATAAAATCTCGTGATTTCCCAACTAAGTATTAAGCATTTTTATGATTATAAAACTGTTTTAGTGTATTGTTATAAAGTTATTTTTCATTAAATCGTTCTTAGTTTTCTGTTCTGAAAAATGCGTTTTTTACACAAATGAGTCTGAGCTCATTTATCTACCGTAAGTTTTTGTTATCACGTTTTAAACATAATAATTATTTTTCTTATACAAAACTGTCTAACATACTAAAAAATGAAGTAAAATGGCCCAGATTTTAAAAAGTTTTTCCCGAAAAATCATTTAGGCACTCACTTTTAGGCGCTACTGTATGTAATTAAAAAATAAAATAATCACTTCTAAATTATTCTGCAGCCTATCCTAAAATTATTTGTAGCCAATTTCAGTGTCTAATTGAACATTAGAGGATTTGTCTTTTTTGTTTCTTTACTGGTCCGATACAAATGTAGCAAGGCAGTCTATTAGACCTCTTCTTCTTTTGTCTCTCTTTATGTCGTCTGCCCAACTGGTCTGTGGTCTTCCTCTACTTATCTATGGTCTTACGTTTCAATCTGTTGTCTTGCATTATTCCTTATCAGCAACATTAAAGACTCCTAAAAAATGAATTTCGTGCAAATCAAATCCACTTTTCTCAGAAAATAGCTAAAAAAAGACGATTAAGGAGAACTTGGCAGAACACTAAATACCCGACCGACAAAACACGATATAATCAAGCATGCATCGATCTCAAAAGATCAATTAGAGATTTAAAAAATAAGAGCTTTCAGGAATATCTTAAAAATTTAAGTCCTAATGACGATACGAACTATGCACTATGGACGGCAACAAAAAGAATTAAACGACAAACTCAACCAATCCCTCCCATACGAACAGCAAATAACTCCTGGGCAAGAACGGATAAAGATAAAGCAATAGTGTTTGCTCAACATTTAGAAAATGTCTTTAAACCCATCGGTCATAATTCCTGATGAAGAGTCCAACATACAAAAATTTTTGGAAGCCCCATATCAAATGTCCACATTGCCAGAGTTAGTTACCGTCAAGGAAGTCAAAAAGGCGATTAAAACTGACATCAACCCAAAGAAGTCTCCCGACTACGACTTAATAACAGGTGTGGTACTCAGAGAAATATTTCGAAAAGGCATGGTAATGCTTTACCATGCTATTCAATGCAGTTCTGCGATTGAGATATTATCCGGTGCAGTGGACGTGGCTCAACTAATCCTGATACCAAAACCAGACAAACCGCCAAACGAAGGTTCTTACAGACCAATTAGCTTGCTATCTGTACTAGGTAAACTTCTTGAGAAACTTATTACTAGAAGACTCATGACAGTCGTTGAAGATTCCAAATTAATACCTGAGCACCAGTTTGGATTCAGAAAAGAACATTCTGCAATACAACAGGTACATAGAGTAGTCGATTATGTGAACCAAGCCTTTGAAAAAAAATCTTATTGCACAGCAGCCTTCCTCGACGATGCACAGGCATTTGATAAGGTATGGCATAGTGGACTCCTCTTTAAATTAAAAAGTACACTTCCACACGCTTATTATGTTATATTAAAATCATATTTAGAAGAAAGGTTTTTCCAAGTGAAGTATGGACAACATCTCACAGAACTTTATCCTATAGAATCAGGCGTACCTCAAGGCAGTGTATTGGGACCTCTTCTGTATAGCCTTTATATGGCTAATATGCCTACTAATGATCAAGTACTTACAGCCACTTTTGCCGATGATAAAGCAATCATGTTTAAACATAAAGATCCAACAATAGCCGCTAGAATGCTTCAAACGCATTTAAATATTATTGACAAATGGAGCAAAAAGTGGAGAATAAAGATAAATGAAGCAAAATTTCTTCTTATCAGCTTTACAAAATGCAGAGGAACTACACCAAATGTATTCATAAATAATACACCACTACCACAAGTCACAGAGGTTAAATATCTGGGCATGCACTTACCATAGATAAAGGTCTAACATGGAAAAAGCATATAATGAGTAAGCGAAAACAACTCGGTATTAAATTTAGTAAACACTACTGGCTGCTTGGCAGAAAGTCTAAATTAACCCTACAAAACAAGCTATTAGTATACAACGTTGCGTTTAAATCAATTTGGTCATGCGGAATCCAGCTGTGGGGTACAGCAGCTAACTCTAACATCGCAATTATAGAAAGATTTTAAGCTAAAATACTACGAGCTATGTGTGACGCCCCTTATTTGATTAGAAATGTTGACATCGTTAGTGATTTGAGAGTGGACTCAGTGCAACAGATAGTTAAAAAGTGCAGTGAAAAATATTTAAACAAGTTGGAACAGCACAGCAATTCATTAGCCATTAACCTCCTTGATAATAGTAAGAACATTAAACGTTTAAATAGATATAAACCTCTGGATTTGCCCGACAGGTTTTAAAATAGTTGTAACATGTACTGCTTAGGAAATAGTTAAGTTGTATGTAGCTTTTAAGAAAACTTAGGGTTAAGGTTTAATACCTTGCTCTCATGTAAATTTACGTCAACACTATGTTCACATAACATTTGCTTATTGTAATGTTTTTCTTTTACAGATTGCAAATAGTAAATAAATGTATAAAAAAAAACTTTTCTCAAAGTAGTCGTGCACATCCAAGTTTACCATTTTGTTTTTTTGGAATATATTTATTTATTCCTATTCAGCAACCCCGAAACCCCCCGAGTACACAGTTTTACCCAAATTAAATACGTTTTTAACTTTTGGCCGGCTTTTTGGGATTTGGGACCACTTTGCATCAGTCCAATCTAAAAAGACTATATTTTGAACTATATGTATAGAAATAGAGACTAATAATCTCAGTAGTTGAAGCAGGGACAAAAAATAAATTTAAAAAAACATGGGTATGTACAAATATAATAATTTATATAAAAGTCTCTGTTCTTGTATGATAAATATTAAAAATCAAAGATATAATTAAAATCTACTAAAATTGTACAACTTTGAGTATTTCACAAAAATAGAATGCCAATTGCATTTTAAGGAAAATACACTATTTTCTTTTAAAAAGTTTAATCAAATAAGGTAATGTATTAGAACAGTTTGAATCATCCACAAAGAACAAATCTCATTTCATTGAAAACAAGCTCTTTTCTTATGGTGCAAAACGAGAATAGACTTGAAGTACACACAGTTCTGACGTACTTGAAATTGGAAGAGCTTTCAACAAAGCACGCGCTTTTTCTAATGTCGTTTCTTCCATGTTCGAGAAAATCTGCATGTGCTGCATTTGTTGATTTAATGCAAAATACAGGCATTTGTACTAAATGAAATTTAATTTTATTATCTTTGTCAGCAGTATTTTTACGGAAAAATTATTGAAATAATATTTAGTTTTAAAATGTAATGCAAACATCCAACAAAATGTTGGTTATACTATTATCGTTATTATAAGATTTATTTTTATATCGTTCATTATTATATATTAAGAGCCTTAGACAAAAATATTCTTATTAACTGTAATATTTTATAATGTACACTTTATTTTCTAAATAATTATAATAATTTATTTAAAAAGATAAAAGCGTATCGTATTTTTTATGAACATTTTTTTTTATAAAAGTGTGGTGACAAAAAATTATTGTCAAAAATCAATTTTATAAAATTATGTTTTTAAACTTTGTTTTGTTCATAAAAGCTTTCTGAATATACCTGCTGCCCAAACATAAGTATGTCATACATAGAGTGTTTTATTGAGTGGACATAATATTAATATTTTGACTAAAATTAAAATTTGTAAAGCCTGTACGAGCTTAATAGTTATATGAAACTTTGGTTTTAGTGGAGGCCTTGGTGAAATGATAATTTATATTACTGAGTTGAGAAGTTACACGTTAATGTAATATGCCTTAAGGAAGTTCGATATTTGCGAAAATATTTAATATATTCTCGGTTTTCCGGGAAGTCTTTCACCTACAAATCATGTAATATGCACTTGAATGAATATTTCAGTCTCGTGAATTCCAGACTTGGACGATTCATGAATATTACTACCAATAATACTTGAGCTTTGGGAGCGGCGTAGACGTGCCCAGTTTATAGAGAGCAACAGATCTAATGGTGTTAAAAGGTAGGTTCAGCATTTTAGAATTACATTTGCAGGTTTAAATTTAAAAAGCAATCTTCTTAAGACACTCGAACAATTTCAGTCATTTTTTTTATTTGAATATTTAGTAATTAAATTTTAAGCAGGGAAAGTCTTTAACCTCAAGGAATTTAAATATTGATGTTTGATTTTCTCATGGTCTATGAGTCATGCCTGTGCAAAAGACAAGTAATGGTCCCAGCTTGCTGCTACACTCTGACCTAAAAACATCATCATTCTTGTTATATTTCTTGAATGTAGCAGAGTTGTTTATACCTGTGGTTTGTTATTGGGTTTGTTTGTTTCACGTGTATGTTGCCTTTTAATATTTTATTAAAACAGTATTTTTTAGAAGTACTTTTATTTTGCGTTTTTATTCACTATAAGTATGTTTTCAGTTTGAATTTATTAATTTCATCCGTCTCTAGAGCTCCGCCTTCGCGCAGATATTTCGAAGGTCATGGACTATGAGAAAACCAAACATATCTACTAATGTAATTATATTTCGAGTCTCGTTCTTCGAGATTACATTGTAGTACCGCTACTTCAACTAGTTCTTACCACAAGTTTAGAGAATAAATTCAAAATATTGCGGGCTCCCATCCCGCGCTCCTGCTCTGCACCCTACCGGTCATTCTTCATAACGTTCTTTGTGCTAGGCAAAGCCACATGTTTTGAGGTTATAAGAAATTAATTTTACAAAGGAGTTTAACAATTAATAAAGGCTAAGTGGAGTAAATATGGGAAAAAACAGGAAACGTAGTAGAGACAGAGAGGAAGAAAAGGATAATAACAAACGGTTACGAAGGTTGGAAAAATGGTGTTATGCTTAGCGGATACTATAACCAAGGCAAAAAGACAGGTAAATTTAACAGGATAATAATTAAAAGCATAGCTTATATCATTTAAAAAGTACACGACGTCTGGTACTCAATATGAATGAGGCTGGACGGGCGTTTCAGGCTAGTGACTTTTGCACGTAGGAGGCAATAACTACTAGTGCTGTTGATTATCATCTGGCATTATTTTGGAAAATTTTCTTGCAGATGACAATCAAAATAATGCTAATAAGGAAAATATGGACGAGTTTCCACAAAATAAAGAGATTCATGTTAGAGAATCGTCAGATTCGGAAGATGATGACCAGAACTCAGGGCATTCCATAACGGGTGCATACAAAGGGAAGGTAATGACGAAATAAGTTTAGCTGGTGATAAGGATGAGACTGAGACTAAAAGATTAGACGACGAGGTAGAACTGGTTCTGGGAGATGATCCCAAAGCAAAAAACCAGAGACAAGTGGAACTACACCAAAGTCTGGTATCCAGATGGTCTTCCTGGTTGACAGAAGGGTTACCAAAAGATATTAAAGATATCGTTATTGATAAATATCCACGTAGTGGAAATATTTCTCTTGAAGCACCAGAGTTGAACGACGAAATAGTGCCGACGTTAAATGAAACAGGTGTCAAAAGAGATCAGTTATTCGTCATTGAACAAAATTTAGCCGGTTCGGCCTTGTCAGCATTGGGGCAGGGCATCACAATGATATTAAATGATGAGGAAGAGCCCTAGATCGCCTAGAATTATTAGAAAAGTTAGCCGATGCAGGCAAACTTATATCTCAGCTACATTTTCAAGTCTCTTCAGCTAGAAGAGGGTTTATTTCTCAAGTCTTACAAAACCGATGAAGGATCTGTTACAAAAGACCAAGCCGGGATCTTTGCTATATGGGAAAAGCTGAGTGAAAAATTAAGGCCGCAAAATCGATAGAAAAGATTGGTAAAGAAATCAAAACTTCGACTCTTAATTCGACTTCCTCTGCGGGAAAAAATTCCCCAAACCATTAGCATCACGCAATTTAAACTGGCGGGGCCAGAATATGAGGCCGGGGACCTCGTATCAGAGCCCGAAATTCTATCAGCCGAGACGTCCTCAATCAAATCAGTGCAACAGCAAAAGCTCGTACAACAATACCCCCAAATCACTCAACAAATCGCAACGGGCATCATATTTAGGCAAGAAAAAGTAGACAACAAGGTTATTGAGTCATCCGCTGGTGAAACATCTTTCCCTGGTTGCAGGGAGGCTCTCAGGAATTCCTATCGACAAAAATCAGTACCAAAAGAATCAGTAGAAATTTTAATTTTATCGCTAACAGAATCTACAATTAAACAATATCATTCAGCTCTTAAGAATTGGTGGTGCTATTGCGAGGTTGTCAATAGAGATCCACTACAACCGGATGTCTATCTTGTGCTAAAATACTTAACCTTTCGGTTCAACCAAAATGCTTCATATGGTACATTGAATTCCGAAAGATCTGCTATTAATTTAATAAGTACAATAGACTTAGGTCGTGATGCTTTGATCAGTCGTTTTTTCAAAGGAGTCTATAAAAGCAGACCATCGAGGCCAAAATATAACTCAATTTGGAGTACAGAAACAGTCTTAAACTGGGCAGAAGCTCTTGAACCGCTTGATTCTTTGGATTTGAGGTTGCTCACATTTAAATTGGTATCTCTATTAGCATTAGCTACAGCACACAGAGTGCAAACGTTGTCACTAATAAAGATAAGTAATATTGTAATATCTAAAAATAATATTCTCCTCCAAATAACGGATCGGATAAAAACGTCTCGAGTCGGAGCATCACAACCATCCTTTATTCTACCTTTCTTTAAGAACCGAAAAAGTGCTTGTGTGTCTAGGATTTTACTGTACTATTTGGACAGAACCAAATCTCTAAGACGAGACGAAGATTATTTATTTATAACTTTTAAAAAGCCATATCATAGAGCAACCTCACAATCTATAAGCAGATGGATAAAAAGTTGTTTAATAGAAGCGGGTGTGGACCCAAAGTACACCGCTCACAGCACAAGACACGCAGCTACATCTGCTGCGGAATTAAAGGGCTTAGACGTGAACATCATAAAAAGCACTGCGGGATGGTCAGTAAATTCACAAGTTGTTGCAAATTTTTACAAACGACCAATAGAACCAGGAAATGAATTATTTGTTAAAGCACTCTTTTCGCATCAAAAAAGAGTAAAAAACAAATAAAATTTTTTTGATACGGATATTATGTCATTAAGCTCTATGTCAATTATATATAATAAATAAAATTAACAGTTTCAAATAGACAAATTAATAAGACATCGTGCTCTAAACATCTACAATGTAATCTCGAAGAACGAGACTCGAAATATAATTTAAAATCAAACGAACTTACCTTAAGTGAAGTTCGATTGTAATTATATGAGAGTCTCGTTCGAGATGATTACATCCCGCCCTTCTTTTTATTCCTAAAAAGTGTCTTCCCACCCAAATACAAAAAAAAAAAATATAGCTTAATTCCTTAATATTATGAGAAGCTTTAAACTATATGAAGAATGACCGGTAGGGTGCAGAGCAGGAGCGCGGGATGGGAGCCCGCAATATTTTGAATTTATTCTCTAAACTTGTGGTAAGAACTAGTTGAAGTAGCGGTACTACAATGTAATCATCTCGAACGAGACTCTCATATAATTACAATCGAACTTCACTTAAGGTAAGTTCGTTTGATTTTAAATTTTGCTGCATTACTTCTAATTTAATAGAAGTCGTACTTCAGCAAATTTCTAGATAATATGCTTTCTAATTTTCAGTTTTTAAAGTTATACTTCTTTTGGCGCGTAAAGAGTAAAATTGTCTAAGAAAGTAAATTAATTATTGTGAATCATGCTTAAAACCGAGTGTGCACATCCTGCCGTTTATTACATTTGCCTAATTTGTCCTACGCACTTTCAAATCAAAAATTTAAAGTCAATTTAGTAAATATGGATTTTATATTTGAAAAATGTATTTACCATAGCAATGAGTGGGAGAGAGCAAGAAAATACAACAATCTTGTCAGCGCAAACAAGAAGGAACGATTAAAATTATTCAATTAATTATATCAATCTTTAAATAAATCAACAAACTTTTCCAAATAAAATTCCAGAGGTTTTTTAAGCATCTGTGTCCAATTCTATAATTTTCTCACTATATACGTTATTATACATAATTTTTTCGTGCATATACCATGTGTTTTATTTAAATTGCCATGAGCTTATAACTCCTATCCTAATAAAAATTTCAAAAAAAATACTAGTGTAAAAATTTTTTATGTAAAATTTCTTATCTTAATGAAAAGGATATTAATTTTTTTAGATAATTGAATAGAACTCGTCAAAGGGTTCCAAAAAAAATGTATAACAAGTTTTGATTAATAAATAATTTAAAAAAATAAAATTTATACAATTAACTAAACAAATTTATACTCGTTAAACCGAAAGTAGTACAAAATTTATATTTGTGCCATTGCATAGACCAAAATAAATTAAACAAATTGTTATACTTGTACTTTTTTTACAATTTTTATTAGTTTATTACTTATAAGCTCGTGCCATTTTAAATAAAACACTTGTTATAGAAAATACATTGTAACTGTTAATATAACTAAAGTTGCGATTTTAAAACAATTTTTAAAGATAAACAATTTTGAATAATCTAAAATTCAATGCGCGCGATAAGATTATATGACTTTAATGCTTGTTGGTAGGACTGATTAAGTTTTGGTTAGAGATTATCATAAATTCACTTTGATTCTCCTTAATAGCTAAAGCAGAGTTGTAAAATATCTTTAACTTGCGGTTAACTTTCAATTAATTTTAGTGTTAAGATTAAAGCTTCGTGTACTCTATACAAACACATTTATTGAATTTTCATTCTCGGGAAATACGGCTAGTAATAAATCTAATAACGCGAGACGCTAAAGCAAGTCTGTTTTAAGACATATTTCAAGAAATTGATTTTATATAATTTTCTTGAACCCAGTTTGATATTAGATACTTACAATCTGTCAAACGAGAAGACAACGCACCGTTAATTAAATTCGTATTACTTATTAACCTCTTAAATTGTATGTTACTGACATTTTTTATACGTCTACCATTGAAAAAAATTAATTTAGAAAAAATCAGTTTTATAAAAGTGGCCGTTCAAGTATTACGTAAGCACTATAGGGGGTATTTGCTTTGCTTATTTTTGATAACATGGGGAGTGGGGGGTCTAGATGGTAATTACGTCAGCAGTAGATATTTACTTTTTTACACATACGGCAACCCACACATTGTCTATGCTTGAAAACGAAACGCATATTCGGGGATTCCTAACTAATGTTTACGTAAGCGGGGGTGGGCAAAGAGTTTTGCTTATTTTTGCTGACAAAGGGGGGGGTTAATAATTGTAATAAATCTGCTTACGTAATAGTTGAACGGCCCCAAATGAATATATTAGTGATAAACGGTCAAATTCTTTTTAAAAAATATACATATTACTCATTGACAAGAAAAGCCATACAGATTAAAAAACGCAATTTTTTCAAAAAATCAAAAAACATAACTAGTACTAATCTAAAATAATAGGACAGTTTTAGCTAGAGGTTTAATCTTCAACTAAGCGTTGTAACAGTTTTTTAGCCTCCGGAAAATGATCTAAAGATTAATATTCAAGCCCTAACTCAAAACAGCTAATTTTGAGTTGTGTCACTTTTCTTGCTGATAAGCTATATGTATGTAAGTTATGTTGATAAGTTTTAGGACACTTTGTTTTGTCAGTAAATCAGTAACTTATTATTAACTTATGCATATTCGCACAACAACGTGATTCCTTCAGAAATTAAAAAAAATGTAACAACTAGAATTTATTATAGTTGTACGAAATTATATATACAATATTTAAGAAAGAATTACGTTTGAGGGTCTTAAACTGTAGACTATATAAAGTTAATGAATTTATTATTGAAAATATCTATAAATATAAATTTAATGAAGAAAATAAAAAAGACCTCTTTTGTAGAGAATTGAATTTCCTACAAAATACTCTTATAACTTTTTTTCAAAACCGTATACTTTAAGAGATACTTACAAAAAACTACAATTTTATCAAAAAATAAACTTAGATTGTCTTGAGGCACGAGTTATTATTAAAAAAATTTAAAAAAAATTTCCCCGTATTTTTTCATGAAAAGCAAGGTTTTTTTGGACTGTCGGAAAAAATAAATTTTTAACGACCTAATATAGATAGTGTAAGCTCGTCTTGAAACACCCGGTATATAACAACTCCTTTTTTGTAGTCGTGTCAGAGTTTTAAGTGATTTCCCCGCTTGTACTTTTGTTGTGAATGTAGTAGTACAGCAAAACCTGTTTTTGTGCGATTTAGTTTTATGCGGTACATGAATCTCAGCGGTGTTGGCACTGACTTTATGGTACTAAAAAACAAATCAATTGAAATCCTATCTTCAAGCGACGAAAGCGATTTTGGACTAATTTATCACAAGATGCGTGTTTTCGATTACGAGGAGTAGCAGCGAACTATTTAATGTACAATTTGAAAACTTCTCCACGTATATGTACAATGAAGAATTAAATGTTTTTACAATTTTTCCAGGTCTAATTTAATTAATTTAAATGAAAGCATTTTCTCATCTATTTCGTTAATAATTGATGTATTTTCTAAGTGCGACTTTTTTTATGCGGTCCCTGTCTGCCGCATAAATAAAAATTTAGGTAGTATATCGTACAAAGTTGTTTATTAAATGTAAGTATTTATAAAATTGCCGAATATTTTTTTGTTCGATTTCTTTTATGCGGTCATTATCTACCGCACACAAACAGGTTTTACTGTATTCAAAGGTACAAGGAACCTACAGTTTTACGTGGGTTCCGAACCATGCCAATTTCTAGGGAAACTTTTCGAGCACTTTTTACTCTTGCTAGGTGCTCAATCTTAGCGAAGAAGAAGAGCGTAAGAATTTAGATGTTTAGTGCGAGGATTCGAACCACTTCGAATCCATGTCACTAGTGCTGCAACCCAAACACTAAACCACTTGCGCAACACTTCCTCTTTGCCTTCTCGTTGCTTTCTATGTATCTATAATACCTAAACAGATACACTACAAAATAAAAAAAGATTGGTAACCTAAAATTTTAAATAATGCGAAAAAACCGATATCAAACCATAAGATACCGAGGCGTTTTAAGAAAAACTACCCTCTCCAACCAACACAAGCCATTTTAAATGCATTATTGTAAATACAACAAAATTAATAAGCAACAATTGTAATAATAAAACTTTGAGCTTCCATCAGTGCAGTTTAATCTAAGACTGTCTTTTATATAAATTTTGCAGGTATAAGTAAAAAACAGAATTTGCTAATAATGATTAATTTAAAAAATAATACAATTATTATATCATTTAATTAATAGCTAGCGCTATGTATTTAGGAATCTATTTATGTATTTTTACCATTTTACAAAATGACACCTTGTTTAACCACTTACATTCCCAATTATCGTATTATATTTTGATTACTATTGTATGCGTTTTAAATATTTATATAAAAAAATAAATATTGTACAATATAGTTTTGATTATTAAACATTTAAATTTAATAAAGCAAAAAAAACTGGTTTCAAATAACTACACGTTACTCAAAATAATTGGTGATTTCATGTTTTGTAACTTAATTTTATATCGTGTTTCTTATCGACAGTGTTACAGTCTAAAGCAGTTATGTAAATTGAGGATATGCAAATACCTTATTGTAGGCTGAAACACCATCTTGAATATAAATATGGAAAGTTTAATTTTTGTGGTGCATATAATACGACGTTAACAAATTCGTTAAAACTAAAATTAATATTAAGATTCTCTGTTCGAAAACGTTTATACTTAGACGTCATTTTTGATAAAACGTTGCATAATTACATTCATCGTGCTTTTTACGAAATAGGTGGGAAGCGACTCGACTTTCCTTAAAATTAAAGCTTGATTAAAACATTTTATTTTAGAAGAAAATTATAACCTTATCTTTAAAGCAACGAAAATTTTGTTTTATTTTAAAATTATATTTAAAAATAGCATCTAAAAAGCTTTAAATTTGTTGGCATTTAAAAAATTTGAGTTAAAAAGTTTGTTTTACTGGTATCCTATAATGTTAATTTTTATTGCCAAAAGAATGTCGATATCTAATGTACAGAATGTTCATAGTCTAATAATAAGGAATAACAGTATATAATTTTGATGTAAAATATTTTAATGTAAAAACGTGACATAATTTATTTATAAAAGAAAATAATTACATACTTAAGAAAAAAATATAATTGGTTCTAATAATCGTTTTAATACCTACTTTTTATGTTATTTATTACTTTATCAACAATGGGTTTTATTAGACATAATATGTATTTACTGGATATATTTTGTTAAACTTTTTTCTCATTTTTCAGAGCAATTTTTTGACTACAATGTTTTGTAATACAATTGTAAAGGTGTGTTATGCAGAATAGAAAAAAATTCAGAATTGAGACATTTGCTCAATTCAACAAAATAACAAGAAATATTTGCAGATACTAAATCATAAACGGATTTTAATACAGTAAAACCTCTAAATAGCGGGCACAAAAATTAACAATAAAAATGACCGATGTGAGGCAGCGATTAATTATAAGGATGTGGTGATTATTCAGTCTTGAGCAAATAAAATAAGCTAATTGTTATTGTGTTTTGTTTAGTAAAAGAAATTTAAATATTATATAACATATATTAAATAATTTACAAAAATACGAAAGACTCCTACTCAGCGACAACAAAAACTGAATGTCTGGGACTGGTGTTACTCGTAACTATGTAATTGAACCAATTTTTATTAACGGAACTACTATAGCTAAAAGATACCTAGAACTTCTTAGAGATGAAGTGGTTCCTGCTCTAACAGTTCTGTATCTCAATGAATTGCATCCTGATTTATTTGATGAAAGAATCTATTTCCAACAGGATAGAGCCCCATCTCATTTTGCTTTACCTATAAGACAATATCTTCAAGAGACGCTTTCGAATTGATGTATCGGAAGGCAAGGATTTATCGAATGTTCTGCTAGGTCGTCCGACTTAACACCACTCAACTTTTTCTTTTGGGATATCTTAAGGCCAAAGTATTTATCTCAGTTCTAACATCAAAGAGCTAAATAAAAAAATATGCACGGAAAGTTGAAACATTTTCCTCAAAAATTCCAAAATGTGTATGTAGAATTTTATAGACGATTAGGCTATTGTCAGATAGTTAACGGGCATCAGTTTGAATAAATATTTATTAGTAATTATAAGATTGTGGATGATGTTTGATCACTAGCTTGGCTTTTATTCTAATTTTATAAATATTTCATACACTAGAAGATATCTTGTCAAGACGAGCTTGGTTTTTGCTTACAGAATTCTAGATTTTTAAATCATACGTTTGTTAGAATCGGTCACAAATAACTACATTACTAGATAAACACAGTCTTTTTCAGCTTATTTTAAATTTTATAAAATTTGTAACTTTGGTTTCTCTTCTTTAAAATATGGCCCCCTGCTTCTGTTGATCCTAAAGCCCCAATTCTTGATTTAAAAAGTGCGCAGTTAAGAATAAAAACTGACGTGTCCAAGCATTTTTTACATAACTTTATTGTTAATGATTTATTAATTATATTCTATAAATAAGTTACACACTGTATACCTATTTAAGACAACCACTACCATAGATAACCACATTTAAAGTGCAGACCTACAATGAAGAATAAAATTATTAGGACAAGCGTTTGGGAGAATTAGTTACATATTGAGAAACAGCAACAAGAATTTTACAATCCGCATGAAAGTACAGATTTTCGAGAGCTGCATCATTCCAATGTTGACGTATGGCACAGATGCGTGGGCATTTTAAAGAAAGCACTAGATAATATTCAGACTACACAAAGACATATGGAAGAACTATATTAAACAAAAAGCTGAAAGATAAAAACACAGTAAAATGGATTAGGCAAAAACATTCATGGGCAGGCGACATCGCCGAAATGCAACCAACAAAATCGATCTGAACGACAATTGAGTGAAAACCATGGGCAGAAAAAAGACGTCCTTTACTTAGATGATACGACGACATTCAAAAAATTGCCAAAAAGATGGATGACAATTGCGTAAGAAAAAGCGAAATAGAAGAAAATAGAAGAGGCGTATGTTTGTATGCGGCCGCTAAACTTTTGTTAAAAAAGAAGAAAAAGATGATAAAGGTGCTTTGTTTGAAACGACTATTTTTTTACGCTTTATTGACAAAATATTGTTCTAAATATCGAAAAAAAATTTTAACTAAATTTTAGCCTTTAATTTTAATTCTGAGTAGTCATTTGTTGATTTACTATCGTAGACTAACGCCCAGAATTTCAGTGGATGATTAACCACTTGTTTTTGCTAACGCCTGTTTAAGACTGCGCAGTATGTAAAATACATGGCTGTGCGCAGCCTTAAACAGGCGTTAACGCAAACGAATGGTTAATCATGCACTGAAATTCTGGGCGTAAATAATCATGTCGTGAGAAAGTGCCTTTCCATGGTTACAAAAAAGAGGAGAAAAGGAAATCCTTAAACCACTTCGATGGCGATTGTCCAGAGAGATATGAAGAAGTTGAATTTTAAGAAAGATTATGCACAAAAGCGAAATATGACTTATTCGTTTTTAATAGTTAAATCTATTATTCAGTCATTCACTGGGTTTATACACCGGTCAATATTTGCACAAAACAGGCATTTTATACTCTTTATAGTTAATTTCACAAAGTTTATGACCAAATTGCGATATTGTTTTCATAAATTCATAGTCAAAAATAACATCACATTCCAACTGTAACGATTGTTTTGAGTTTATTAATTTGTTTAGAATTTTTTTACTTTTGATGCAACACATCGGTCATTCACTGGGTGTTATACCCTACAAATCTAATTTTAAAAAGTAAAATAATTAAAAGCATTTTTAAAACCTTGGAGCTTACATTCCATAATTTGGATATTTGGTGTTAGAATATTTAAGCGTTATAATTAGAGATGAGTGATAACATTTAGATATCGAATTGAAAGTGTCTATACCTACTTGAATCGATATTTTTTGACATAATAAACAGTATTCTAAACTTCTAATTAGTACTAATAGTAGGTTCAAAAATAGAAAAACAATAAAAGTCCGTATACTTTCTTTTAGCAGTGTATTTTAAAACAAATAATGCGCTCAAATTTTGCAGCAGAGTAGTTGATAATATAATATTCGTCTATTATTATTTAATAAAATGTAGATAATCTAATGATTAAATAAAACTTAAAACAAACAGTATCCATAACCGTGATTAAATTTAATGCTTAAATAAATTGTATCTCTAAATTTAAGATAAGTTATAGCACAATATCAACAAGATTGTGGGAACCATAAATTCTAATATCGCAGTGGTCAGAATTAGACTAATTTTGTATCTGTTCATCATTGTGTACCATTTACAAGGAATTAATAATAGTAAAGCATTTCACAATTAGAACAGCCTTTACAAATTGAATAAAAAACATTTTAATATTAATGAAAGGGTTTGTAGCAAAATGAAACACAAGCGTGTTTCTCCTATAAACAAGCCCTAAGATTATCAAGTTCAGAAGTATATACAGTAGACGCCGCTTAATGTGATCAGTTTGGGACCGAAATAAAGTGATCACACTAACCGACTGATAACAATAAGCGAAAGATAACAGCGAAGCAAGTAAAACTTAAAAGAAAACTTTATGAACTAAATAGTGTGTATTCATTAGATTCGTTGGTGTACACATTAGAAAATACAAATTTTATTTAACGTATAATGCAATTTTTTATAAAATTTACGTTAAAAACAACTTATTTTAGAACAAAACAAAATAAAGTATTAAAAACATATATAATGTGTTAGAGGTATCGGCATCACTGTAAAAATATCCATATAACGCACAATTCAAAAAGGTCTTATTTTTTTGAAAAAAATGTTCAATTGTTAGTTAAATTTGGAATTTTTTTAATACATTAAGTATTTTTTAAAACAATACAAGAGGAAGCGTGGCGCAAGTAGTTTAGTGTTTGGGCTGCTGCGCTAGCGAGGTGGATTCGAAGCGGTTCAAATCCCCCCGCTGACCATCGAAAAATTTCACGCTCCTCTTCTCTTCGCAAGGCTAAGCACCTGGCAAGAGTAAAACTGTTCGAAAAATTTCCCTAGAAATTGCCGTGGTTCGGAACCCACGTAAAACTGTAGGTCCCTTGAATCTTTGAAACACGACAACATTCACAACAAAGTTTCAAGCGGGGAAATCGCCTAAACCTGATACAGGTAAAAAAAAAAGGCAAAATATATATATATATATATATATATATAAAACAATACAACTTAAATAAAATTTCACAAAACGAGTACACAACGATTCAAAAGACGAAAACATACTAATTGTAAGCTTGACTACGTTTTTTGTTACTACAATTAGATAAATTTATTTTCTGAGAAAAATGGATATTCCTTGAAACAGCATCGCTAGTTCCAGTCGTGCTTTGTTCTCAAAAACCATAAAAGATAGTCTCTCATTGTCTAACGGACTGAACTTTGATCACAATAAACGAAATATCGATAATAATAACCGAACAAATTTTAATGCTTTTGTATTGTGTCGGTTGGTTCCAAACCAGTTTGATCACACTAAACGGTTGATAACATTAACCGTGATCACATTAAGCGGCGTCTACTGTACTTCATAGCAATTCTCGTGTGCCTCAAAATTTGTTTTAATATTAAAGAATTTTGTTTTTCTGCTTGTATACGATTAAATAAAACTGCTGAGCACCCAATTTTTGGACACTTTTGGTGGATATAAGTAAAAATTATTATTATTGTTGTACGTAAGTGTTTTTAATGTAGTATAGATATATTAACGTTTTTATATTAAGTTAATGTGTTTTGTAGTGTATTTGTCACACCTACATATAGTTAAAAAAAAATCAACACGTTTTATATAGTGATTTATCCAAAACTATACGTAGGGGAAAGGTGTTGAAATTGGAATATAAAACTATTAACTAACAATAAGTGAAAAATAAACTTTTTAAAAATTTATATATTCATTGTAGCAATTTATAATATGGCTTGGCTTGATATAATTGAACAATGGGCCAAGCCTAGGCCGAGACATAACCCAGTGGTCAATTTCTCATCAAATTTCAAATCTTAGTTTTTGATTCAACTAATTGTATTTTATGCTATCGTTTTGCTCTCAACTGCAGATTGTAGAAAAATATCTATTCTTAAAAATGTCTATAGTTAGATCTATGTAGCCCAAACGGTGTCACCGCTAAAAATTTTTAAAATCAATTTTATTTATTTTTGCATTTTTCACATAAACGATTTGACTTACTGCAAAAACGTACGTAAGCAGAGTAAATATGTCATTACCCCTGACTTTGGGTAATGCCGCTCAGGCTATGGGGTAATGACGCTCAATTTTTTTTTGGAATGCACGGTGCTATTCGTACACAAAATGAATGTAAGGGTCTTAAATTCACGCTGCGTGGATTTATCAGAGTTATTTTGCATGTGTAGCCGCTCCGTTTTGGAATATAACAAGTGAGATACATTTTTATTACTAAAATATGTGTTAGAGCAAGTGCGTCCTCCATTCGACCACCGCATCATATTTCTATACAGCGCAATTTGCAGTGTACAATAAGGAAGACTAGTTTTGGCAAATTAACAAAAATATTTGGAGTTTGTCTTATCGTAACCCGAGTCATTTCGGAAAGTATGAAAACGGTTTCTAGAGTAGTTTTCGATGCCGTATCAAATGGTGTGGGTCTAGTTGTATAAAGAAACGCGCAATTAAAAAGTTTCCTTGTATGAGGTAATGGCGCTCAGGTGAGTGGCATATCCCCAAACGGTCGTTTTAAAATTAACTTGAAATTTAAAAATATTCAGATACAATTGTTAAAAATTTATTACGTTATCACAAAATAGAATAGTTTATAAGAATATTTGGATCAACAATTAAATAAGCATTAAATAGTCTACGGCAATGTATGTCAAACCACTGTTCGTCAAATCAACTGTTTAGAAAAGGATTTTGTATTTATGAGTATTTAATGTGTATTATTTGACCGTACGTATGCTATATTTCTTCGCTTGTATCTTTTGTTGTATATGATATAGTGTATTACAACAACAACAGAAAAAAAATGTCATGTGGAATGCTAAAAGCCCTCGCACTACTACCAACTACAAATAATACACATATAATAAGAAGTTTGAAAATATATATATCCACTGGTCATTTTTTTTTAAATGTATGTTTATAAAAAATGATTCAATTTTCATTTTTCCTTTGAATTTATTAGAAAACTATTTACGTTGCTTTTATAAAAAAAAAACAGAAAACGTAAAAAAATTTATTCATCAACAGAAGCAGTCTTGTGAAAAATAAGGGTCGAAAGTGTATTGGGAAAAACCAATCGATACTATGTTTACAATACTTTTTGTAGCTGTTATTTTTGTTTGACGTATTGCTTACGTTATGCGAGTTATTAATTACTTTAACAATTTATCAATCAAATTTATTAAATCCGATGTGTGTGCATGTACAGTAAAGTTAAATTATGTTTATGCTCTATCATATTTTACAGTATTCTTATTTAAGTTTTTTGCATAGTGCATATAGGGCAAGAAAAATATTTGTATTTCAATTATAAATTAATGTGAAAACCTCAATGTCTTTTTGTGAAATGTGTTGGTGGACGAGAATTCTGATTACAATTTTGTTATATTAACAGTGCGCTTTACGATCAACAGCAAGCGAATAAGATAATCATTTACTGCCTGCCATTTCTATTTAATTGTGTTTGTCAACATCTAATTTGTCTTAAAAAGTAACAAAATGTAATACATATGCGTTTTCTAAACAAAAAATGTTACTTTTATTTTTCCAAGGACTGTTTTAAAATAGCAAAGAAAAAGAAAACAGATTAACATTTCAATTTAAAGAAAGATGTGTAGACAGAAATCAATTACGTTTTCAATATGCGTTGCACGCCTTCTGAAACTTTCGGTTTTTAAGGTGCCTTTACAACTGTAAGTTTTAGTTTGTTAACGTATCATTAGAAAATACATTCAGATAAATTTTCTATTCTACAAATGTATCTTTTCTTTGTCTTTTATATAATACTTAATCTCCCACTCAGTTTTTCTGTTAAATTCCTTCTAGAACTGTAATTAAGAAGAGTTAAGTTTTTACTTTATTTCTTAAGTTCGTCCGACCAGTTTTTCTAATAGTAGCTGCACTGCATTTCACTTACTAGGTTTTAAGAGCAGCGATAGGAGAAAAGTGGGTAATTAGTTTCTTTATTTAATTAATTTCTTTCAAATTGAATAAGTAAACGTGTCAGTACAGTTAGCGTTAAAATAATGAGTTGCTTAATTTTGTATTCAAACTACTTCTAAATTAATCTTTGCAGTTTTATTTATAGCATCTGCACTTTAAATGATTGTGAGACAATTGTAGATATTTGAGTTGTCGTTAGATAAAACGTTTTATGATAACGCTAAATAAAAAAAAAATCTTTAAACTAAACTTTAACGAGTATAACTCAACAGTATTATCAAACACTGTACACTTCTATAGTTTGACGAAAAATCACAATAAAACCTCCAAAGTTGAAAATTTTTATGCAAAATAAATTAATAATAATTTTTTAAATGAGGTATTGAGTTTACCTGTAGTTACTACGGTAGTTGTATGTACGGTGACTCTCAAAAAAATTATAACAAATCCACTTTGTAATCATTCTTTCAAAAGTAGATACATTTAATTTTTTTAAACTTAATTTAATTTTACAAATAATTGGTGCCTTTTCCTTTCAAAGTACTCCTCCCCACTAGTGACACGCTTTTTCTAGCGGTTTTTCCATTTCGCGTAGCAGTCTTGCATAGTTCAATTTGAGAAGGGTCTGTGACAAATTTACTTTAATGTTAGCAATGCTCTGAAAGCGGTGTCCTTTTACCACTGTGTGTAAATTCAAAATAAAGCAAAAAACTAGGCTTAGCGAATGGACAGTCGTCTGATTTTTAGCACAAAACTGACGAATTGACCAAAGTTGCAAAAAACGTATGATTTTTATAATGCGTTGAAGTCTCATTGCTTTTTATTATTTTATTAAACAATTAATTTTCTGTTTATTACCTACTCATTTTATTTGCCCAAGGCTACCAGAACCAGATGATTTCAAAAATTAAAACCAATCTCAAAAAAATTACAATGGATTCGAATTCAGCGCGCCGAAAAACGTTAAGAAACATGCTTGTCTTGTTGGGTCCAAAAGTTTAACATGAATTTGTAAATCTGTGTAATAAATCTCAATAAACTTCAATGAATATAGTAAAATGTAAGTTTAAGTAGAAACTAACTTAAAATCCTAAAATTCAGTCAGTTCCAATCACTTTTTATTATCATCTACTTAAGTATTTTAGCAAAATTAAAAACAATAAACAGTTAAAAATAAAAGAAATTATTATAGTCGAATCTCGCAATAAACTTAAAAAATTCTTATGTTGAAAATCAAATTATTTAGTTAAATATTTAAATTAAATTTAAAAATCTTATTGTTTTCAGGTAACATACCTTCTTGTTAATTAAATCATTATGTAATGTTTGAGTTCCGGCTTTAATTTGTGAATAAAGCTGGCAATAGCACTTTAAAGGTATACTATATAATTAAACGTGATAGTCTTTGACAATTTATCATATCCTAACTTTGTAAATAAACCTCCAAAACTCTTTTTGCGCGAGAAAATGGAATTTGATTAATAACCTGGCAAGAAATATGAAACAGTGCCGCTTAAAAAAATACAACTATTACCTTTTCTCTTTATAACGGAACAAATAATGTACAAATCCATATGTATGTAAAACTGAATTTACTACTAACGTAAAAATGAAAAATGATGTATTTTACTACTTAAAAGGTAAAAGCAGCAGATAACATCTCGTTTCAAAATTATTATAAACTTTAAGTTTACGTTAAAAACTCATAAAAATTGTTAAAAGGACGTAGATAATCCATTAAAAATGTCTATGTTACTATTTCATAAAAGTAGCATATTATAAGTGAAAATAAGAGTTAATAACATGTTTTTGTGGGCGAGTCAAATAACACAATTATCTAAATACATATATGACCTAAAATTCAATATTGTGAAGCTTAGCTATATACCTAATATAATTATGTATAGCGGTTTTTAATACGTTAAGTGCTTTTGCTATAAAACTTAGAAAATTGTCATAATCGTTAATATGATACAAGCAAGATTTTGAAATAGATATTTTTCTTTTTAATTTTATATGCATATTTAAATCATTTAAAGAAATTTTTTGTTTTTGTAAAATGTATAATATGAATAAATCCTTTTTTTAACGAGTTATATGCACATATTTTAGATTAAATAAAATTTATAATAACGTATAGAAATCTATACCTACTTTGATTTAATTCGATAATGTATAATTTTGATTTTAAAAATAACACTGCAGGTCTCGGCGAATGTATATCAAAGACCTCAATTATTTTTTCTCGTGTGTGACTTTTACAGTGCTACGGTTATTTGGATTGGTTATTAAAATTTTTTCGAACATATTTGGATATAAATAGTTAATTTTCAAATGTCAAAGACGTAACGCATATGATATTGTCATAGCAAAATAGAACAAATACTCAATTTTACCGTATCTGCAGAAATGGAAATCTATACAAAGACAAACTAAAGCTTTATTTTAAATAAAATATACATAAACGCAAGTATTAATATTACTAAATTCAAATAAACTGATAATGAGTCAGATTCGCACAGTTTCTAAAATTTTGTGTTTTTCGATGTAGACTAGCCTCTCAAATTTTTAAATTGATCAAAAAACACGCCATATTAAAAAAAAATACCAAATCTTTGTTATAAAAGTCGATTTATTTCAATGTTTATACTTTTGAAACAACCGATACGAAGCTTATCTGACAAATTTATAAGTGCAAATAACATTAAATTTTAAAAACAATAATGTGGAAACTATTTCTTTGCGTTAAAAGACCTTTAATTCAGAAGTAAGACGTTCGTTGTACTTATTGTATAAGAAATGATTTAAATATTCTTTTGGGGTCAATACATTATGGTTAACGTTTTATGACCTTTAGTAAATATGTATATACAAAAATTTAATTTCAATAGAACATACATACAAGCACTTATCTATATTTAAACAAATAAATTATACAATTAGGCAGGTTTTTTATGTTCTCATAAAAAATGAGTTGGAGTAGCTTGGCCAAATGGTTAACATTTTGTTTAGCCGAAGGTCTACGTTAATTTTTGAAACTCACTTGTAACTAATTCATGATAGGCATCATCGTGAACATTTGTCTTGTTCTCATTAAACTATGCACGCTATTTTCTTGTCATTCCGTTACACATGATTTTTTCTCGTATATTCACAGGGTTGTTTACAAAGGACCCTGTGCGTTAGTGTAGTATTTCTAGGCCAATATTATATCTATACATTTCCTTGAAATGGCTCTTCTAATGCCTTTTCGTATTTAGCGCAAGACAGGACATTTGTAATATAATTTGCTGCATTAGCAAGCAACTTTTAGCACAAGTCAAATTTTAGCACAAAACGGACGTTGCGCGCGTTCGTCTAACGGATATAGCCGCCGTTAAGGCGGCGGAGGGTAAGCACTCAGCTAACAAAAATGATTCCGTAAAGCCGCCTATTTAAGTCAGCAGAAGTGCATGCGCACAGCTAACGAAAATTCGACAGTATGAATAGTGTGTTAACATTGAAATATTTATATTATTATTTACAAGCTGACCCGTCCCAGCTTCGCACTAAATGTTTGGATTCAATATATCATTTTGACCGCTACCAAAAAAATATAATAGTTTATGATTTTTTAAATTGCACTGCTTAGCCTTAAAAACACTGCTCACGTGGTCACATATATATTTTATTTGTCAACCGATTTAAATGAAACAAACACTAACGCCCAGAATTTCAGTGAATGATTAACCATTAGTTTGCTCTAACGCCTGTTTAAGGCTGAGCACCCCTATGTATTTTACATACTGCGCAGCTTTAAACAGGCGTTAGCGCAAACGAATGGTTAATCATTTACTGAAATTCTGGGCGTAAATATTAACCGATTTTATCTCAATACATCACTAAAAATCGTATCCAAATTGATTTCTTTAACGATTCTATTATATCTATAAATTATATTTGATTTAACAGTCTCATTTACAGCGTAAATATATGTATTAAAAAAATTTCCAGCCGCTTTATCATTACAAACTAGTATAATGTACAAAAAACGGTTATTTAAAATGTTTTATTATTAAATTCTTAATACGATAATCGCAATAATACAAATATATTTTAGAGTTTTATACGTTTGCATCTACTTAGGTATTTCATAAACAAATAGCTTAATAGTTTAGACTATTCAAACTTTTTTCGTAAAAATTTATTTTTATCCAAAATTGTTATTTATGTTTTTTTTTTCAATTTAAAATTTATACAGGAAAGAATACACGTGCTTCGCATAATCTAGTTCTAGATTTGACAAAACCAAGTGTAAAAAAAATTATTATTATTATTTCTGGGGGTTTGGTAAATAGCCCACAGCACTACTATTGTGCTTCCAGTGTTTTGTCCTCCCTTCCAAGAGTCCTGTATCTTTAAACAAGTTCAGTTTTTTGTCGGAATAATTTACTGCAATTCTTGCGTTTGTATATATGAGACGATAAGTTTGTTGATTCTTGTCTCTACCAGTGTTTTGTAGTGGCAGATAATGTGCACTGGAGTTTCTTCCTCAATGTCGCACCATCTACACATGGGATTGTCTATAACTCCCAATGTATTAAGGTGTTTTCTTTTTTGCAGTGTCCTGTTGGTAGTCCCACAAGTTGTCGTAAATTCTTTCTACCTAATTCTTTCTGCCTAATTACCGCACAGCAAGCGAAACACGCATTATAGAGGAACTTTTGTAAGACGACACGAGTAATCAGAAACTTCTTACAAGAATCGCCAACCTTGTTTCTAAAAACTAGTCGCTAGCAACAAAAGTTGATATTTGTTGTCTTTGTATGGACGCGCCAAATGCCTAGTACCATTACATGTTCTTGAATATTTTGAGAAGTAACGTACTTTACGACACTATTAATTTTTTTTTGCCTTACATTAATATTTATTATTTAATAAACTGTTTAAAGTTTAAAAAATGTTTGAAATAGATATCTTCATTAATAATAAAATAATTCTTTAACAATGAACTATGGTTAAATAATTAGTTGTATTGTGTATACCTACTATAATATAAATTTATATGTAAACGGGTTCATGTCCATTTCTGCGAGTTGTATTATGTATTATTACCATAACATTATTATATTGTAATATTACTGGGTAGTCAGGTATCATGGAGATGTATTGAATAACTTATAGGTCATCTTATGTACATTGGTATATTTTTAGAAATAAATTAAAATTTCGTGAAAATGCAATTGTATCAACAGTTAGTCTTATGTATAGGGGAGAAAGGAGTCAATTGAACCAAAAAATGTTCAAGAATGTTTTTTTCGATGAATAAAACCAAAATAATATATTGTTTTTTCATGGAACAATAGTGTATTTTATCCATTATCATTTTCGACATGTAAATTAGTCAACAAATAATACAAATTTTCAATAAATATTCAATTGTGCAACGGCGTCGAATGGTTCAATCGTCCCTCACGTGGAGGCAATTGAACCATTAGTCGGGGTCAATTGAACCAACAGTGCCTAACATAAAAACAAATGTTTTCAATAAAGATATTATTATTTATTTAATCTTTAACCTTATATTACTTATTTTTGATGAAACTTATTATATTATAGGGGAGGGTGGCCTAAAGCGGGCCTTATATGAATATGTTATATATTAGCTGAAATTTATATATTTATTTACAATGCCAGTACCCAGCCTAATTGATGTCATACTACTTTTGACACCTAAGTTGCTTAATAACGTCAAAAAATTAAAAAACAAAAAATTTAATAATTTTGTAAAATGTTTGAAATTAATTTAACTTCAATTGCTACTAAAACCCTTCACATTAACCCATTTGTTATAATGGGGTTTACTTTTACAATAAACTAGTTTTATTGTTTGACTAAATATTTTAATATCTATCCATTATTTTTTACGTTATTGTATCAAAACTAAGAAATGTGTGTTTGGGCAAAGCGGGTAGGTACCCTCTTTGCTTGTACCAGAAAGAGTAATTTTATTATAATTGATAGGAAGTAGTTGATAGGAATAAATTGGTATTAAAAATAAGTGATTTAAAGCTTTGAAGCAATTAAGATTTAAAAACAATGGTAAACCGAAGTAATATTAAGATTGGAACAAATTAGCAGTTATAATATGAAAATGCTTAATATAACTTAATTCTTCTTGTATTTGATTAGTTTTGTCGTGTAGAATACCGTTGTTGCCATCATTTGGAGACAATACGTTCAGCTGCAAATTATTTTGGCTGGAAGTTAAATTTTCTGTTGATTGAACATTACAACAACAAGCGCTACATTTTTATTGCTGTGAATATTTTAATTTATAAGCCGAGATGAGCGCGCAAGTCTGATGCTCACAGTGGTTCAATCGCCCCCGATATTGATGGTTCAATTGACCCCATATGACGATTTTGTAGTAATTAGTGTTAAATAAAGTATTAAACAAACTATTTTGCAAAGAATCGATAGAGAATTTAAATAATATGCATGTACATTACAATTAAAATTTTGTCATTAAAAATGAAAGTTACAATATTATAAAAAAATTTGTCGAGAGCTGAAAAACAACTTTGACATACTAAAAAACACGAAAACTCGATATTGAAAGATTAAATTATCATAATGATTTGAAACTTTGTGCAAACCAAGCTGTCGCATATTCGAAACCAATTTTGAGAGGACGACTCATTTTTTTGATTTTTTCGATTTTTTAAGCTCACTGGTTCAATTGCCCCGTGGTTTAATTGCCCCGTGGTTTAATTGACCTCCTTCGCCCATACCTAATTGAATAATAAAATTGCCATCTTTTACATCGTTTGAATCTTTATAAAATTTTAAAAATTATGAAACCTATATGCTTAAAAGTATTTTTGGAATCATGAAAAATTTGCCTGACTTTTTAAAATAAAAGAATATTTTACTTAAAAAAATAAAAATAGTGTTTATAGTAAGAGCTTTGCGCGCATAATTCTTTTCTTTGAAAATTAAAAATTAATTAATTATAATATTGTTGATTATCCCAAACCACGACCAAAATTAAATTAAGGCAAACACTAAGTTTTGAAAAAATTAACCGTTTAATTGGTTCAAAAAGTAAATTGATTTTCATAATAGTAGCCTTGCATTTTACTGTTTGAAAACATATAAATAGTTTTTAACTTTTTTGAAAATTGTCGTATTGTAAACTTGACAATCGTGAAAGTTGTCCAATGATTTCCATTTTAAAGATACCTTTTCTGTTTTTAATTAAAAAGTTTTACGTTTATGATTTATTAGAAAAAAATTCGAACAAAAAAAGTACTTCATTGTTAAAAGGCGTGCGTGAAAAGAGGGTGGAAACTTAGACGTCGCGACGTTAGTATGGTATAGCATAACGGCAGTTCTACGTGCGCCGTGGGTGCTGCAGGGTGGTGAAAACTTAACAAACTCCTTTGTTCGCGTACGTCGTTCTGTATTTTATGCATCGGCAATAAAACTTTTTTGTATCAAAAGTAATTCCCTACTTGAAAATACAATCCAAACAGTTGTGGCGTATTTGTGGAACGAAAATAAACGGAAATATTTTGGTCCACAGACACTTCGAAACTTTTCCTGAAAAGTTTAAAAGTTTTGGTAAGTTTGATAAAAATATGCTCAAGTAGAAAATCGTATGGAGTAGTATGCTAGAAAACTTTAAAGATGTGGTTTTTTCATTTGCTTTAAATGTAAGATTCTGAGGTTCAAGAGTTTTGTGGCAGTTTTTATTGCGTCGCATTAAAGCCATTGTGAAGTCTGAAGAAGTAACAATTTATATTGTTTTTCGGATTTACCGTTTGTTCATTTATATGTTAACGTATGCATTTCTTCAACGTAAGATAAAACAAATTTAAATGATATGTGCCAATTTTTTTAGTTGAAATTTTAGGGTTATTTATATTCTCCAAAAATGATAATTTAATTCCAAATTCAACTTGATGTAAAATAGTCTGTAACATTACTGTCGGCATTGAATTATGTTTTAAGTAGCCTCAAGAGTCATATAAAAAAGAGCAACGTAGAGAAGATTGTAGATGGGTGTAATTCTTTCATGGCGAATGAACTATCCTTGCAAAGTGATTTGAATTACTAATTAATGATTAAAATATGACAACATTATAGAGAAATTAATTTACATCTTAATTTGTCTTCATCTTCTTCTCGTGTCTTTATTCCAATATTGAGCACATCTTAACATGTAATAAGATAATAGATCTAAATGTTCACAAATTTTTTAAAAAAAGTAGGCACTGCATAAATAGTTGGTACCGGATTCTTTATAGTAGGGTACTTCTTGGAAGGTCGGTAAAGGTTGAGAGGTCATTAAGAAGCTATAGTATATGGTTATTTAGAAAGTGTTTTTATAAATTTTAATATTATTACAATATTTTAAATTCATTTATAATTAAAAAAATTATAATTATAATTTTTTTTATTTTATCTTTTATGGGTATATTAAAATATAGCCATTGAAAACTATTAAAATACATAAGTTTTTATTGAAAGAAATTTGCTAAAGATGTTTTATTTACGTACAGTTTATGAAAGAAAAGATCTTAAATCCAATAGATTCTAACTGTTTATACAAAATTAATTCAACCGTAGTGATTTTTAAGATTAAAGTTTTGATATTAATTAAATTTTGTGAAACATAAAATACTCTTAAAAAATATTTAGCAACACACCATTCAATGGATTTCTTCTAATTTTTATGAAATTGCTAAATGCCTCGCTGATATTTAACGTTTGCTAAACTTTAGTTTTTAGATGCACAAATATTTTTCGTTAAACTAATTAATTTACTCAAACGCAATTTTTGGTGTGATGTAAAAGTTATCTACAAATTACGATCTGCCAATGCAAAATTATAATTGCGTAATTGGGTTCATTGATCAAAAAATTAAGATTAATTAATTTTTTGATTCAAAATTAGTTTCTGAAATATTTGAGAAATGAATTACGATTTTTTTAATTTCAAACTTAACCTATTCACTTTATGTATTCAGGCAACTTGTTGATGATTTTTTGATTAGTTTTTGTGTATCTTAGAACAGCAATACTTTTACATAATAATTACTTTTTTCACATTTATTCTAAAACTTTAGTTTTAATAATAA
The DNA here is from genome assembly GCA_036325965.1 of Sinopyrophorus schimmeli. Classification (NCBI taxonomy): domain Eukaryota; kingdom Metazoa; phylum Arthropoda; class Insecta; order Coleoptera; family Elateridae; genus Sinopyrophorus; species Sinopyrophorus schimmeli. Next base: position 3,836,188 of record JARFIZ010000013.1, read on the forward strand.
TCAAACATAATCATACGTGAACTAACATAGGTTAATGAAAGCATGTCAGATCCTAATCATGATAAGCGTCCTTTTATCCGTTTCGGATAATAATTGCTAATTTAGCAAGAAAAACATTTCTTTAGTGCAAACACTATGTAGTTTTATTTTCTACCAACATATTTTATATAATTGAAAGTGCCAATTCAGTATCTATAGAAATGTTTAAGTAAATAAATTTTAGTATTTTGCTTTCCAAGATAATCGTAAAACATAATTATTACTAAATTTTGTATTAAACCTGTAGTTTTCTTTAACATATGAATAGTGAAATTAAGCATAGTAGTAGAATACACTCTAGTGCGAACAGTAATTAGATATTTTTTATTTCAAAAATTATATGCCTTGGAAAATATTTAATTTGTTTTCTTTTGTTAAGACGCGCTAGGTTATTATTAAATGTTGTTAAAATGTGGAAGAAAATAATCAGTTTTATGCGAACATCTGTTATACAATTAAAACGATATTAAATAGAAATCATTAATCTAAACGAAATTATTTTCCAATACTGATCTTATTAGTAGGTAGTTCGACATCTGGAGTTTACAGAAATTATAGGAGTTTCCTGATTTGTTAGATATTTAGCTTCAAAAATGTGCGTAGGAAGGTTATTTAGTGTTTTTGGTAAATAATTTGTAGCTTTAATTAATTATCGAATTAATTATTGATTACATAAGAATATAATTACCTAATTTGTTAAAATTTCAAATAAATATAAATGAAATTAATATTTCCGGTTATAATCCGGTTATAATGACATCGAAGAGAAATGACAAACACGTCATAATAAGCAGACGTCATATTAAGCATAGTGTTAGAAAATAAACAAGTTTTTATTTTTGTTTAAATATATACATATAAAAAAGATTGAAAAAAAACATAAACTGGAACAAAAAAAACATATTAAAAATATAAAATAAAATTGTAATACCTACATACATACATGCATTTTTTTATTTTCTACATAAAAAATCAATAATTTTGTTTGCTTTTGTTTTTTCTTTACATTGGAATCATCACCAACAATGCATAACTTTAAACTATCAATTTTTCATTAAAAATCAAAACACATCTTAAAAAAATGAAAAATAATAAGCTCCATAAAATTTTAAAGAAAATATTAATTTTTAAAGATCGATCTAGAATTTTTAAAATTTTTCAGTTTATTACTCTTGAAGTTGTCGAGTAACTTTTAAATAATAAAATTTTATTCTAATTTTACTCCTAATTGGGATCATAGTTATTAAAAATATAAAATTAAACAAAAAAAAGAAATCATAATACTTCAATTAACGTTTATTATTACTAAAAATTGTATTAAACGATAAATATTTGCTAGTTAATAGCTTTGACTACCGTTCGTACGTTAAAAATAGTTCATTATACAGTTGAGCGGAAAATGACATTAATCCAATGATATATTAAATTTGACAAAGACAATGAAGAAACTCAAAAAGTACCTCAAGCAGTAGAAGAGAATGGTAAAATGTATCCCACTGCAAATAAAACAAATCTGATGCATAATTTAACTGGTTAGTAAAATTAAATTTACTTTTAAATAGATAAAAGAACACTAATATGGTAAAAGTAATTACATAGTGTTAATTCGCAGTTATAATTAAATATTCCAGTAATTGTCTTTGTATTTTTAATTTTATGATGTTTCTAATAAAAAAATTGCATTACTTAAAAAATAAGGGTTAGTTAGTAAAAACAACTGAATTTCAATAAACTTTCTATTTAAAATACCGGGTGTTTTATTTAAAGTGCCACGAGCTTATAATTTCGAAAATAATAAAAATTTCTAAAAAAGTATAAAGGTTTTTTTAATTTATTCGATCTATGCACTGGCATAAATAAAACTTTTGTAGTACTCTCGGTTTAACCAAAAATCGTATAAATTCTCTTACATTAAATAGAAAGATATTAATTTTTTTAAAGTTGTAATATTGCAAAAGTTGTATTTATGGCAGTGCATAAATCGAATAAATTAAAAAAAACTTTTTTTTAAATTTATATTAGTTTAGGAGTTATAAGCTCATGGCACTTTAAATAAAACACCCAGAATATCATGATTTTACTACTATCTTAATATTTTGTTTTATCTCATGTTTTTAAATATTATATTGTGAATTAAAAGAAAAATCAGAATGATGTTTTCATATTAATATTTAAATATCGCTCGACGACAATTTTTGAGCGATCTTTAATAATTAATATTTTGATTTAAAATGATAAAGGCTTTATTCCTTTTTTATGTACATATATGTAAACACAACAAAAAATTAATAATAAAAAATTGATTTTTGGTTTTTCAAAGCTGTCTGAAAATTATTTTATTTATTATTGAGGTTTTTTTTTAACATATTAAAATAAAAATATGTTTATGAGAGATCGAAAAAAAGTTTTTTTTTGCGGCGTTCTGCGCAATTGCCAAATTTGAGCACTTGTTAATAACGCGTTCTGATTAAGAGTACTTATTTATTTTAAACACTGGGCGTTAAAAAAATGCCATAACAAATTGTGAGTCTAGTTCATTTAACTAGGTATAATACGGTAGAATGATTTCTAAATTCTTGCGTGTTTTTTGAAACCTTTTTATATGATACCCAAGGTCAATACAAAGAGGGGGGTTAGGGGCTGAAAACCCCAAAAAATTTCGCACTGCAGTAAAATTAAATTAAATTTTTTTTTGCCTATAATTAGTTTAAAAGAAAAAAAATTATATAAATTATATTTTGTTGTACCTATTTATTATATTTTCTAATAAAAATTTTAATTTTTTCAATAATTTAAATAATTTTGAAGAAATAGAATTCAAATATTCAATTCATTCCAAGTTCAATGATTTTATATTAAAAGTGGAGTATTCACTTATTTTTGGTTTAATTTTGTATATAAGTACCTATATTAGAAACTGCCAAAAAAATCGACAATTTTTTTTCACGATTAGTATCAAAATTGTGTTAATACCCAAATATAGATCCAGTCAAAATTTGAGCTCTTAATATTAAATTAATAGGTTGGGCATCGTAATTTTTCATATATCTATGTACCATTTAAAAAGCAACGAATAAAAATTGCGGGACGTTCTGATTTTTTTTATCTCGTGAGTAATTTAACCATATTGAGGTTTTGTCTAATAATACTTGAAGGAAGTTTTTCGCTTTACAAAAAAATCTGTAATAAAATTTACGTATATTGCGCCGTTTTAATGATATTGAACTCTGAATATGACATGTGTAAAATAACGTTATTTTTTCACCTTTATCATAATTGATTCCTACAAATATTATTATAGAAAATAATTTATTATGCTACACGGTCAGCGGCAAACCACATATGTCTCCCAGTCTGTGACCACATATCAGTAAACGAGTATTAAAAGAAAGAATGTTTTTGACAATTAAAAAAATGAATGAATTAAAATTATTTAAGTGCAAGAAATAAAAGTAATAAAAAAGTGCATTGCTAAAATAATTAAATTTTTATTCCAGTTTGCAAGCTGTTGAAGCTTTGAATAACGCAATTAAAAAAGTTAGACATAACCTCCTTAGTGCCCAAAGGAACTTTTATTAATAAACTACACGATGGTACATCGAAGCGTAGAGTTTAAAATAAATTTTACAAAATTTTATAAATTATTGATTTTTAATAGGCAAAGAATTAATTAGTCATTTAATACTCGATTATTCTTTAGACGAAAGCGGTCATTTACTGGATCCTCATTTTATACTCTTTATAGTTAATATTAAAAAGTTTATGGCCAATCTGCGATAATGTTTTCATTAGTTCGTAAACAAAAATAATATTTCATTTCAACCGTATCGGTTGTTGCGGGTTTATTAATTTGTTTACTATTTTTTCATATCAAAATAGCTCTCGATGGAACAAATCGGTTATTCACTGAATGTTTTAGCGTAGTCACTTTCGTAAAATTTGTTTTAAAATATAAATTTAATCTATATATATAAAAATCAATGCCACTTTTCGTTGTAATTTTATAACTCAAGAACGGGATCACCTATCCAAACCAAATGTTTAGGCTTTGTTTGGACTATTTAGTAGATGGTTTATGTAAAGTTTGCACAAAATTGGTAGAGCGGTTCTTCATTTATCACATTTTTTGTAACAAATGAATTCAATAAATGATGGATCATTGTTAATGGTGATTCTGCTCCGTATATCGGAAACGGCTCAACCGATTTTGACGGGGCTTAAATTAACAGGTAGAGGACACTATCCTTAAGTAACATACGCTATATATTATTTAAAAAAAATAGTTTTTATTTCGAAATCGCAATACCCGAGCGAAGCCGGGCGAAGCCGGGCGGGCCAGCTAGTATTTTATATTTCAAAATTTTAAAACATCATATTTTTAATTTTTCATTGTTATGTAATTCTAATTGTTAGAATAGAAACCTTGTAAACATGTTTGATAAATTTCCTGATGTAATTATAGTAATGGATCGGTTGAGTGATTAATCCTTTAATGTCGACTTACTAATGTACATTACATAATAAACAGTGCTACCTAAGAAAGGAAATTATAATTTATTGTTCTATTAATTTTAAGTACCTGTATATGTGAAAGTAACTGATAAAATATATTTGCTTTCCTCTAGACTGTTTAAATATACATATAGGTAATGGTAATGATAAAATTTATACAGTGTTAAAAAATAAGTTTTGTTATAAATTTAGAAATTCTAGATAAGAGTAATAAACAATATTTAGATATATAGATACTTTATTTAATTCTTAAGTGTGTAGATATTTAACTTTTTTTCTAAAGATTTGTGTTTTTTAGAAAATTTAAAATAAATAAAGAGTAAACTAAATTAAATAAATGTTTAAAATTAGGTATACAAAGACTTCAAAAACATATTTTGGATAGATAATAGATTGTAAAAAAAATAATAAAAATTGTTGATCTATTTGTAATTTTTATGCACACACAGTGTTCAATTACGTGATAAAATGAGTGAAATTTCCTGAAATCAATTATATTGTATAATAACATTATGTTTACATTTTAATTAAAATAACCTCGTAAAACGGGATTACATTTGATAATTAAATCATGTTTAATAATAAATTGCTGTATGTTAACTACTGTTTCAATTCATTAATTATGTCGTATATATGCATAAGTATGTATGCAATTACTTATAACAATTTAAATGCTGCATTTTTACATCTTTGGGGTATGGTTTTAAAATTGATTATAATAATTTATAATTGTATGCAGTATTAATATATTAATTTTTGTTTTACTTCTAATTATTACAGTCTGATGAATGTAAAAGTCTTTAATTTAAAAATTCTTAGGAACTCCTGTTCATTCATATTTGCTACAAATGTTGGTAACTTTGTTTATTGTTGCGTTAATTATTTCTCGAAGGTTTTTGCCATATGCATGACCCCAATTATATAGGCAGAGATTTTAGTAAAAAAATGACCTCATTCTTTTACTTCAATAATCAATTTAGTGACATTTTGTGTTTTTTAAAATATTGCTTCTATACCATTTTTTATTAAGTTTTAATAAAAAAAATGTGCGTGTAATCTCAGTCGATATAAGCGATAACTTCTGCGTATTCCTGTTGGAAGAAATTTTTTTAAACCCATACTATGGTTGTACAGCTTCATACTAGATTAGAGGTGTGCACACTACGGCCCGTGGACCACATCCAAGTAATATTGATTCGCACTTTTTATAAAATATTAATTATTTTTGTATCGGCAAGTTATAAGCTTGTGGCACTTTAAACAAAACACCCGGTATAGTAGATAACATTTAAAAATATTTTTATTCTCTTTTTCCATAACTCCAAACTAATACGTATAATTTTTTAGTACCATTTAATATTTTCAAACGTGGCTTTTACTTTAGCGAGTGCCTTAAATCTCCTTTTAAAATTTTTTACATTCGTATTTCTTTAATTTTTTATTATTTGAAAAAAAAAACAACATAATGCCAAGAGTTATCAGTTACTTTTACGTTTTTCTCGATTATATTGTCAGTTATTCTGTGTCAAATTTTCAAGCTTCCTGCTCGTATTTTTGATTGATTTTTTATTTAATTGGAGAAATATTGCAGAAGGAAATCATCTCCAAATTACTCAGATTTGCATTTTTTTTCGCAAATAAATTATTCCTTAAAATTGCTTTAATAAAATGCAAATTATAATTGTAAATAATATTTATGGAATAAAATTTCCTTCGCCATAAATAAGATAAAGTTTGTTCCTATTTTCGGCAAGTTGGATTAAGTTTGCGTTTGTCAATGAGAGGGAAAGTTTCGCTTGTATTAGAATAAACGTATATTGAAAAGGAGAATAAAATAATCCAGTGCCATTTGTTGAACAGAGATGAATTCAACTGTATACGTACTTCGTACTGTATTAAATTTTCTTTTTTTGTTCCTTCAAAGCAATGATAACTTTATATTAAGATAAATGTTCATGCAAATTTGGAAAACGTTCATATTTTGAAGCAATTTAATTTTCATTACGTAATAGTTGACAAAGTAACTTTAATAAAGAAATCCAATAAATACAAATTCTTTTAGTTATGTTTTATATGTAGGGGAGTGTTCCCGGGTATGAGACAGGCTCCAGATATGAGACAGTCAATTATTTTCATTATACAATGTCAATATGGCCGATCTGATTACTGTCAAGTACTTCTTTGGTCATCAGTCAGTTTTTGTACTAACACTGAAATGAATCGACGCATTGCTTATATCAACTGCAAACATCGTATATAAAATTGCAGGTTAAAAACGTTTTTGATTTTTTTCAAAATGTTATTTTTTTTATGTAAATCAATTGAAAAAGGAAAGTGTAATGTATAACATTTAGTGTTTTTTTTATATTTTACGATCCAATATTGGATTAGGCCAATATGTGGTTGGAAATAATTTTTTTTTAAATACTCAAAATGTCGTCATTGTCCGGGTGTGAGACACAGCATATTACCACCACCCAAGGGTTCCAAAGCAAAAACATCATTAGTATAAAGTTGTTGCCGAACAAATTGAACGCTGTTAACAACATCAAATGCAATATTTGCAAGCGGCCAGTTCTTTTGAAGTGCGCAAACACGTGTGCAAGCATCTACACATGCAAACATTGCGAAGATTATAAAGAGGAAAGTGATAAATAAAAATTATGGAAAGCATAAAAAATTATAATTTTGAAATAGATATGAGGTTTTTACTTTATATTTTACAATTTTTAATGTATCTTTGTAGGTGTCTCATACCTATATACAATTTTTTTCTTGTCAAAAAACTGTCACTTAGAAAATTGGTCATAAAATTTTGCATGTTAATGGAATCACAAAACTTTCTGCGGATAAAAGTTGTGTATTTTCATTACCTTTCCAACAATGAATAGAACACCCGACTTTATTTAACCAGAAAAAAATTTGGCTCATAAACAAAACCCGTCTCACAACCGGGTACACTCCCTTACTTATATACAAAGTGGTATTTGAAAACATATTGACATTAAAATTCAATTATTCACATTTTTTACAAAACTTACTATTATGTAATGAAGTTTACTCAACAAGTTAATTGACCCTTAAATTAAACAATTATTTAATAAAATTTTATGTGGAGGTAATACACATTCAAATCTAAATCAAAACGTGTGAATTTCCATATCAAATGCTTCTTGTTTATATGGGACATTACTTTGGTTATAGCAAGTCTAAGAGCATTAAGCGTGTTATGCGGAGGTTTATTAGTCCCCATTTCAATAATGCCCCATACGTAGTAATTTAAAGGAACAAAGTCAGTCGAACTAGGTGACCACATGTTCGGAGTGATATGATTTCGCAGAACATCCAATCGTGTGTGATTGCGACTTTATGTGAAGGAGAAGCGTCCTGTGGGAATATGTATGGTTTGTCATCGTCACTAAAGACTTATAGCGGAGTACTTCGTAAATAACGTGACGGGTTAGACCCTTAGAAACATTAACGCAACTTGTGATAGATCTCATGAATTTTGAAGGGTTTTGATCCATAATATCATAAACTTTCTGCACAAATCGTGCAATTCAGATACTGTTTGAATGTGTTTTATGTCTCATGTGCTTAGTTTTTGGTTCCAAATCACCATCACATGCTTCTAACTCTCGTATTTGTAAGATCGAGCGCATTTCAAAAAATATGAGATAATTAGATCGCCGTAATTCATATGTATAGCAACGATAACGATAACAGCGTGCCTTTTTATTTCTTGAGTTAACTTATTGTTTTCCATTTACAATCTGCCAAATAGCGACGAACACATGACCCTGAAGACAAAACAGCTCTAAATAGGGCAATAAACCCAATAAAAGCAAAGTTTAAAAAAGAACGGGAAAATCATTCTATGACTACATTACCAATCGGTACCAACAGGTACGATAATTTCATTTGCAAGCCAGTCAAACATAAAAAAACCCAATCATCAAGTACCCCTCATTTGCGATGATAGGACACTGACTCTTTATTGGGTTAGAAATGATGATAAAAAGACTGCAGTATTTGCAGAACATCTTACAAATGTATTTACTTTTACTAATGACGAAACTGATGATGAAATAGAAGAGCAACTATTTGACACGCAATGAATAATATCTACGATTAAAGCATTTACCCCTAAGGAAGTACAAACTGAAATAAATAGATCTAAAAACGAAAGACTGGCTAATTGGGAAGAAATCCAACCTGTCTTTAGATAATTAAATTCTTGGCTACAAAACAATAATCAAGCTTATATGGGTCTATAAAATTGAACTTTGAGAATGTGGAAGCAAATCAAACATCAGAATAATTTAGAGATGTCAGTCAAAACTACTTCGAACATTAGCGAATGTACCACGGTATTTAAGAAACCACATGCTACACACCGACCATAACATACAATACGTGAAAAAAAATTCGAGCATCACAAAAAATTAGAATACTTTCCAAATGATGCAATTTAGACACTTTTAGAACCAGTTAAAAATGTTTGTGTAGCTCTCAATTATACCACCTGTTTCGTCCATTTATTCTATTGTTTTCCAATCAGGCCACGTGTCCTGCTCATCTATACTTCTGCTTCAGTATCTTTTCCATTACGTCTGCCATTTATTAAGCTTTTTCCTAACATTATTCTTTTCATTGCCTTCTGTGTAACTACTAGGTTGTTTATTTCGCATTGTCAATGTCCATGTTTTTGAAGCATAAGCATTTAGCTTGGTATATACCTAGTTGTTCTAATTTACTTTTAAATATTTTTTAAATATTTATTCATTTAACTTGGTTGTTCTTGTTTATACTTATTCTTTATTTTAAATAGACATACCTAACTGTCTACTTCTTCAATAGTGTGTTTGTGGACACGGATATTAGTATGTGTATCTACCTTTGCTGTTCATAATGTTTGTGTTGACAATATTTACCTGCAATCCCTTTGCCGCTGACTTCTGCTGCAGATTTCGTATCATTTCTTGTAAATCATGGATATTCACTACATCGTGTAACACAACATTCTCAATTCTATAGTAATTCAATTATTTGCCGTTTATGTGTCTGAGTACTTGCAGGTGATCATTTATACTGAAGCTTTTGCGAAAACATGTCTGCCACGCGGATGATATTGGTCAGATTTGTTGGTTAGTTTTTATTATTATTAATTAAATAAGGCTTTTAAAAGGTGTAGTAACTTGTAACCACCAAATTTTAAAATTTCAAAAAGCACTTCCTATTTTACAGGTGATTTATTGTTTTTTTATTTTTTTCAATAAATTTTCTATTTCGAAAACTTCAATGTCGGGAATCCCTCCTATTTTGCATTTTTATCTTTGAAATCTCTGAAAGACGGTGTTGGTTGTTTCTCTGAATTAAATAACTGTTTGAGAATCATTTCTTTTTTTTTTTTGAATAATGTTATATAGGCAAAGTGAGATTTACATTGGCGGTCTCTTATAGCTGTAACAATATCTTTGTTACGTATTTTTTGTTTCTCTCATTTTTTAGTACTCTCTGTTTTTAAAGCTTCTTTTATTTTGTATTGGTGCCATATTTTAAGATTGACTTTTATTGCATTTAATTGACCTGCTTAATTCTATGACTTCTGTTGTATTTTGCAATTGTATTTTTCCATTTCTCGGCTTTGTTGCATCATATCTTCTGTCTCTTAGCTTACTTTATTTTCGCTTTTTGCTTTTCGTTTTTATATTTTATATCTTTTTAGCGGCATTAGTCAAAGTTTCTGTTATTTTATTATATTTGTGGTGTATGCTTTCAGTTTTATATGTACTAAAACTGCTTAATTTAGCAAAAAAATAAAAGATTTTTTTTATGTTGTAGATATTAATCAAGTTTTGAAACCATTTTGTCAATAAAAAATAATAATGCAATTATAATATTTTGTATGTGTAATAAGCGGACCCATTTCAATCTAACTGTTTCCTTTCAGAGAACTTAAAAAAGTGTGCAATTATCTTTTTGTAAGTTCTATATTTTCTCATTTTTTTTTGTACATATGAAATCGTTAATGCAGCGAACTCGTACCTAGGTTTTTTAAATCCTACCATTGCTTTCTCCATAATTACACGTAAAATCCATTATAATTTTATTTTAGATTACAAAAGCGTTGTAATAAACGTGAAGCTTTAAAGATTTAAAAACAAGGTATTTCTTATGCGATATTAATGAAAGCTAAATAGGACATACCGCAAACTGCTAGAAAAAAAGTACAATAGAATTGTCACAAAAGAAATTCCCTTTGACAGAAAAATTAAAAATTTAAACCTTTTTATTTGAAAATTTCGTTTCTAACAGATCTATGTTATCAAAAGATACGTGTGGTAACAAATAATAGAGTTTTAATAATTGCAAATGCGAATTACTTTAGTAAATATACTCCAGTGTCAATAATAACACTAATTTTAAAAAACTTGTCAATTTTATTTTTAGACAAATATTTAAAGTACCATATTTTTCGATTTTGCTTTGTTATTTTTTTTTTAAGTTTAAATCATAAGGGAGTGTTCCCGGGTATGAGACAGGCTCCAGATATGAGACAGTCAATTATTTTCATTATGCAATGTCAATATGACCGATCTGATTACTGTCAAGTACTTCTTTGGTCATCAGTCAGTTTTTGTACTAACACTGAAATGAATCGACGCATTGCTTATATCAACTGCAAACATCGTATGTAAAATTGTAGGTTAAAAACGTTTTTGATTTTTTTCAAAATGTTATTTTTTTCATGTAAATCAATTGAAAAAGGAAAGTGTAATGTATAGCATTTAGTTTTTTTCTTATATTTTACGATTCAATATTGGATTAGGCCAATATGTAGTTGGAAAACAATTTTTTTTCTAAATTCTCAAAATGTCGTCATTGTCCGGGTATGAGACACAGCATATTACCACCACCCAAGGGTTCCAAAGCAAAAACATCATTAGTATAAAGTTGTTGCCGAACAAATTGAACGCTGTTAACAACATCAAATGCAATATTTGCAAGCGGCCAGTTCTTTTGAAGTGCGCAAACACGTGTGCAAGCATCTACACATGCAAACATTGCGACGATTATGAAGAGGAAAGTGATAAATAAAAATTATGGAAAGCATAAAAAATTATAATTTTGAAATAAATATGAGGTTTTTACTTTATATTTTACAATTTTTAATGTATTTTTGTAGGTGTCTCATACCTATATACAATTTTTTTTCTTGTAAAAAAACTCACTTAGAAAATTGGTCATAAAATTTTGCATGTTAATGGAATCACAAAACTTTCTGCAGATAAAAGTTGTGTATTTTCATTACCTTTCCAACAATGAATAGAACACTCGACTTTATTTGACCAGTAACAAATTTTGGCTCATAAACAAAACCAGTCTCATACCCGGGTACACTCCCTTACATATTTAAAATATTGGTATAATTTTTCAGAATTAAAACTGCCAATATTTCCAAAAATAAGTATTTAGTAAATACAGGACACTCGAACACGAGTTCTACACACCGTGTTTTTCTGGTGCTACAGCAACAATAGTGTCAAAATTTAGGCGGCGATGCTAGCGCCATTCTATCGTTAGCCATCTAGCTTTCGTGCGGATCATGTTTCACGTGACTTTCCTTGCAGTCAAGGCCAAGTAGACTGTATTGTTTCGGAAAATAAAACTGGCACGTAGAATCAGCCCCTATTTTATGTGGAATAACTCTATACCTAAAATTTATACTTTTTTGATATTGATTTTTTTAATAAATATTTGACCTTTATATAGAAAATTATATGTGAACATCCCCAATACCAAATATAAAATATCTTGTCGGGTTAATGAGTAGGAAGGTCAAGCTAATTGGTGACATGTCGAAAACTGCTTTATTGTATACAGGGTTGGTAAAAAATTTATAAAAAGTTCAACTTTAATATAGATAGTGTAAGCCCGCCATGAAACAGCCTGTATATTTATTTCGTAAGATTTATATTAGGTTATAAGCATAAAAAAGTGAATATGAATAAGTAACAACAACCATATCAATATGTATAGACAAAACAAATTACGAGCAATACAATACAATAAATTAAAATGAGTATATGTATACGTCTGTATAAAATATGATTAAAGTAACAACATCGAAAACAGTATACCTAAGTAGTAAAAATACTACATAAATACATAGTCGTTGTACAGTACGGAAGACAAAATTAGATGTATAATATAATATGCGATAACATTTGTATGTTGCATTGCAACCAATGAGTCGTTGTCGTGGTTAGATTGCTTAGTTACGCCAGATATTCATGGAACGCTGTTTTTGGGTAAAACCTGACAATGTGGTTCATAGTTTGTATTGAAGTATTATGGTACATTGGTTGCACCGAGGAAAATGCAAGAAGTTCCATCTATGAAGATTTCCATTGGTTCTACTGTGGCCAGTTCGGAGTATGTTTAAGGTGCACTACTGTTTACGTCGAAGACTAAAGTCGCGTACCCGGGTAAAGTACTAGGTGATCGTTTTTTACTTCCGTCTTCTCCGAAGCAGTGGAACATAGCTCTTCAATGCTTTATTCATCACGTAGGTTGGCAACAAGATTATATGATGGATGCCGTCATTTCAAACGTATGTGTTCATGTATGATAGGGGTCGGCGTTTAATTGAATGGGTAGCATAGGTAGGAGTGTACACTTCCGAAATAGTTTATATAGTGCTGATAAGCGTCTGATTTTTACTTGAGCTATAATACTGAGTACCGGTAGCCAAGGCATTGGAGTTGTTTTTGGTGTTCCAGTTATAAGTCTAATGGTTTGATTTAATGAAGTATCAACGTGATATCTATGCTTACTATTGAGCCAAATTGGGGCGCAGTATTCTGCCATTGAGTAAAATAGGGCGACAGCTGATGTTCTCAGAGTTTCTGCACTAGCTCCCCAAGAAGAATATGCTAGCTTTTGAATGATGTATGTTAAAAATAAATATTTTTTTAACAAAAAATTTACGAAATAGAGCTCTAATATATTTATTAATAATTGTATTATGCTCATCGAATAGAAAGAAAATTTTTATAATGTTTTTACAAAGAATATCTAGAGATCTTAAATGCAATATAAAAATAATTTACTTAACAATTTTTTTTCTTATTAACTAATTATGTACTGTTTCGTTGATAATTACTAACTAAACATGTATTTAAGCTTTCAACGTTTTCAGAGTTTCTACAAAATAACGTTTAGTATACACTTATAAGATAAACATAAATACTAGTATTGATCTTACTAAAGTCAATACCAGCCCAATTAAACAATATTTTTATTGAATAGTAAGTACTTGTTTGGTTTGCAAATTATTAATCAAATTGAATCTTAGGTAAAGTAATGATACATTAAACAATGACAATTTGTAAGTCCTAGAACAGTTTTTAAATTTGTTTATGAAAAATGAAATACCAAACCTTGTATGTAATTACTGATAGCCATGCTAATAAAACGTTATCTAAATAGAACTATCTAATAAAACCTAAAATAATATCCAATTTATGCAAAGTAATGCTTTTAACCGATAGTAATTTGTTCCTAAACAAGTTTAAGGTGTGCTATTATCTAAACACTAGCATTAAAATCATTTTTTTGTAATTTTATATTAGAAAACTATTTTTGTTATTAATAACAATTAAATATTTTTAATTCTGTTTTGTATATAGGTAACAATATTAAGAATGAAATATATGCTCATAAAAAAGAAACTATGTATTTACTTACCTACGTACATGTAATGAAATCTTTTTTATTAGCTCACACTTTTTGTCATGTTCCTTTTTATATTACGGGTTGTTCTCTATATTGAGAGAATAAGCAATGGCTCGTTTTATTTGTTTTGTCTTAAAAGCTTTTCAACGTGGTAGTGTTTAAGGATTATTCAAATAAAATAGAATAAAAGTAAATGTGGTTGTTACTTTGCCAAAAGTACCGCGACATACATAAAGATAAATAAATAGGAAAACAAGTAAGCTACATAATTTAGGTTTGAATAAATAAGATGTGGGTATAGAGTGTTCAAAAAGTAAGAAATTAATGGTAGCCTTAAAAAATTGATAATTGGCAATAGTTGTATAAATAATTAATAGCGATTCGACGTTTACTAGTTAATTCCAGACAACTTAAAATTTATTGAATTATTGTAGGAAATTTAATAAAATTTGTTATAGACTATTTTTTACTTTTTGATCACATAGAGCATTCGATAATAGCACCTCCAAGCAGTTTGATTTGAAACTCGAAACTTTAAATCAACTGTGAGTATTAATAAAATATTTATTTTTATTTTATGTATCTTTTTTGAACGAATAATATTATATACCATCTTAAACAATTTTTATGACTTTAGTTAAACGCGTTAGACAAATTACTACTTTACGCAGCAATACGTAAGATATACAATTTTTTGCATAAAAATATACACCTACCTAAATTATCAAGTATATTTTCTAATACGAGGTCTGTTGTGAAAATAACCGAACATTTAATTATGCGGTTAGCAGCACCACAGAATACTTACTTAAAGAAGCGAAGCTTGTCGTCGGCACCTTTGATCATCAGGTTCCCATATCACGTGACGTCCGCCATCTTATCGGAGCGGGTAGCGCGAGTTTTAATATGCCTTTAGTTTAAAAGTTGAAATGCATTATGCTTAAAACTGTTCGAAACTACATAAATTAATAGAAAAATCATAGTTATCATACATAATTTATAAGTATAAGTGTAGTAGTTTTGTTTATGTTTTAAAAATCGGTAAATAACTACTAATAACTGAGTTCCAATAGTATTGCAACCTACTTATTTTCAATAAATTTGTCTCCTCCTGCGATAGAGGTCGCTCGCAAAACATACTCAAGTTCATCAAATGAATTTAGACAATGAGTTAGAAAGAAACAGAATGTGTGCGATTTGTTGAATCTTAATCCAAGCTTTACGACGCCATATTAACGGAGCGGGTCATGCGCGTAGATATAATGCCGATAAAAAAGGTCAAGCTGCGCTTCTTTAAGTGAGTATTCTGTGGCAGCACTGTCTTGCGCAAGGCTTTCTTTGTAACCAAATCTTTTGGATTCTGGATATCTCGTTTGGTATTTGTGATATTGCTATTTAACTGCAACGTGTTGCAAAGTGTTGGTAACATATTGCGTGACACTGGAGAAAAATTTCACAGAAACGTTTCAACTTTTGAAAAATTCGCCACAAAAAACAGAATTTTGACTAGACAAGTCATTGTTCGTGGCAAAAATTTTTGCAATTATTTCTATTTTCGAAATTAAAATTAGTGTCGAAAGAACCCCGTTTTCAGAGTATTGATGACATCAAAGCAAATTTATCACAGACCTTAAAAACCATCTCAATTGACGCTATTCATGACTGCTTCGCAAAATAGGAACACCGCTGAGAAAAGTGTGTCAATGAGGGAGGGGAGTAGGGGGAAAGTGGCATGAAACAGCCAAGTTTTGAAACAGCCATTATCAATTACGCGGTAGTTTTCATACGAATCGTTTATGTATTATTATTGTAAGATAGCAACACTAGCCAGATATCCCCCACAAAAATTTGACCGTTCACCGTCAATAAACGGCGCTGATACGACGTATTGAAGATTTTGTCGTCAAAAAGTAAGGTTTTGAGTTCAGTTTATTTGTTTTCTAACGCCTATACGTACAAAACTAATAATAATATGATTACACTATAATTTTATAGATATATTAGGCCTTCTAATAACGTATATATTTTGTAGACTAATCTTTGATTTCATAGTAATTTTCGAGATTTTGTTTCTTGAGAGAATATGTTTTGAAATAGCCGGACTGCAGTGTAATGAAACAGCCACCTTTTAATTGCATAAAATGCAATAATAATTGTAGTAACAGCAATCAAGAGTGGTACCGATGCAAAATTGTAATGGTTGGGCATATAAATCCTGTGGCGTAAAAGGGAAATTGCATTATTTTTGCTAAAAACGTTTTTAAGTTTTTGCAATGATTGATCTCAAACGTCAAATTTTTTGACAGTTTCTTAGATTTATGTAAGTAAATATTTTATCGAGAGTTTGCGTTATTTAAAACGTTTTATAATTATATAAGATCTAAAATTATAGCTTAAGTTTATTATTAAATAATATCTTCGTTAATGTGCAGTTTTAATCTTGTAATAAGAAAATGGCTTTTCAAAATTGGGTTGGCTGTTTCAATACCTATAGGTTATGAAAAGCCAAATTTTATTTTTTATAAATGATTAGAAGTCGAAAATATCGTTAATTTTGAAAAATGTTTTATGACATTACGTACATAAATGCATCAACAATTACAGATTTAAAAAAAAATTTGATTTATTTATGTCCTTCTATATTATTTATCCCTTTTTTTAAAACTGGCTGTTTCATGCCACTTTCCCCCTACTTTGAAAGGCACTATGACCAATATAAACTGTAAAATTAATAATGCATTGTAAAATATTAAAATTTTTCAAACAGACCTCGTACTTAAACAAAATGTTTTATTTAAGTACAAATTAAAATAACATGGCTGTCTTTATGTACTAGAATTACATGTGTAAAATGTTATTGCAAGTGATTGTTTTTAGTGTTTTGAACAAATCTATCTTACGATTTAATTCTAACAGGTATTGTAGATATTATAACTTAAAAACAAGTTATGTTTAGGTGCTATAGTCATAAGTTAGACTTATTTATTACATGTATTTTGTATTATCGTTAGAAACTGTAGATTATTTATGCATTTATGAAAACAAATTACAAAATATAGGGACTTGATAGAAGGTAATAAATAAATTGTTAAAGAATGTTAAAAGCACAAAATAAAGCAAATAATGTTCTGAAGACTTTAATCGCGACCAGTTGCGTGAAAGGCAAGGCTCAACAAAAGTCTAATGTTCTGAGAGAACTCACTATTGTTGTACATACTTGAATTCTTTTATTGTGGAAAAGCTACCCGCAGGCTTCTGTCCTTACTAATTTTCCACGATATTGGAAAGATCTGATAATAGAAATAGAGAGTTTTCTAACCCCGTTTAGTATTATGAAAGCGTTTGACATACATACATACATACAAAAATATGTTCAGTATTGTTAAAAATAGGAGATTAGCACTATCGATATTTGTCATTAAATATAAAAAATACTACATTTAGTTTTTTGAAACTCTTTTTGACTTGTATCTAAAATAATTGAAACATTTTTCTTGTTCAATTCGATTTATAATAGGTAGATAATTAAGTTAAATATTTAATTTGTGTTAATATTGACAATTATAAATTTAAACTACATCAAAATCTAGTTTTTAAAAATGTTTAAGTAAATAATGAATTATATTCGTATAAGACACCAAAAATAACATTATTTATCATAATTACCATTTCGTAAAATAGCTTATATAGTATCAATAGGTATTTAAGCGTTGTCTGTAATAAATGTACAATATTCAATTGTGAAGAACAACATATACGAAATTAATACAAAATTGAAGATTAAAATATGTATAAAGGCTTTTGTAGTGTGGTGTACCATTGAACAAAAAAAACTTCTTTTATAAAAGTTTATTTAATACAATATTTATGTGTGTAAGTTTAATTAACTTTCTTATGTGCACTATACGTAAATTAAAATCTTACACAAGATTTGCATTAGATTTAACATTTTAAGATAATTTATATTTGATGAACGTTGTCTATAAAAAGGTGAAAATACGCAACGATCAATCATAATCTGTTTTTATGTAGGTAGGTATATTGACTTATTTCATATGCTATAAAGTAATGAATAAAAAATTGATGTTTGAACACAAAATAAAATAGTTCGGGCATTTAGGTGTAGGTGTGCAGTAGCGATGTTTTCATTTATACACGGTTTAGCAAAAGACTTTCACTTTTAGTTATTTCAGTTATTAACTGAATTGTACAAGTTTATTACATTACCAAATCTATGTTTAAAGTTTGTTTCAGAAAAAAATAAAGTTTGATAAAAAGTTTAATTACTTTTTAGTTAATGGATACTTCAATTTTATTATTTTGCAATTTTGTAATAAAGACATATTATTTTTTTAACTTAAAACTTTAGGAACTTTAATCAATCAAAAATTTTTATAATTTATGTTGATTAATATTTAAAAAAAAACAACAATGAGCCGCCTTATTGTGATATAATAAAAATAAAGCAGTAGTTCACTTATATTTTTTCTTCTTTAGAATAAGATATCTGATACTGTATACAGGGTAACACAAAAAATTTGTGAGACTTTTGCGTGTTAGAAGTGAAACTTCTTAGGTACTAGATGCAGTTAATCTTATGAATTACGCTCTTTGTGTTTGTCGAAGATTTTATTATTTTAGGATTAGGTAAAGGTTAAGTAGAAATTAATCGAAGAAAATATATCTTAATTAAATGAAATATTTCTGTTATTCATTAATGTTCATTAATTCATACTCTAAGAAAGAAATTAAGTGTTTATAGTCCGGTCAAAATAGACATTTCAAATAACAAAAATTCCGACAGAGCTAAATTTTGGTTGAGACCTTGAGTACACCATTAGAAATAAAGTCCCCATCGATCCCATGTGTGCTAAAAAAAGTTATTCGGGGTCAAAGGTCAAAATTTGAGGTTTTTTGGATTTTTTTCGAAAAAGGTAAGTTTTATCAAAAAAATAGTTTAAACAAAAATTATAAATTTTAAAATTATCTACAAAAATAGGTCTTATACTTTTTTTTCTAAAAATCACCATTTGGGAGATATCGCGATTCTACATTTAAAAAAAAAATTAAAGGGTCAAGAAAATTGCCCAAATCTTTAAGTGATTTTCGACAGTGAAAAATGGTCGTATCTAAAATTTAAAAAAGGCCTTTAAAGCTCCAAGATTCTAGTTTTCAGATTTTTTAGTCAAAAATTTTTAGCAGTCACTGTTATCACGCAATTTTAAGCATTACAGCCTGTCAAATATCACCAAAAGATTTACGAAATCTTCTTGTCCCTTTAATTTTTTCCTTTAGTGTAGAATCGCGATATCTCACGAATGGTGATTTTTCGGAAAAAAAGTATAATGACCAATTTTGTAGATAATTTTAAGATCTATAATTTTTATCAGAACTACTTTTTTAATAAAACTTCCCGTTTTTGAAAAAAATTTAAAAAATCTCATATTTCGACCTTTGACCCAGAATAACTTTTTTTAGCACACATGGGATCGATGGGGACTTTATTTCTAATGGTGTACCCAAGGTATCAACCAAAATTTAGCTCTGTCGGATTTATTGTTATTTGACCACTATTTTATGTCTAATTTGACCGGTTTATTAAGATAGCCGAAGTATTATACAAATAATTTAAATTGTAAATGGTAGTGCCTGATCTGGTTGTAGGCTGCAGGTTAGAGTCGGGGAAAAGGAACCGTTTCATATACTCCTCTTGATCAGCATACGGTTAGACAAGTATGCTATATAGCCTATCCAATCTAAAAACTGCGTGCGCATGACGTCATCTGACAGACAAACACTAGCAGAATATAATTTAACTCCATTTAAATAATAAGCTAACAAATTAATTTTCGGTTACTTTTAAACAAGACCATGTCAAATTGTACTGTAGCGACTTGCTAAAATTACAAAAGAATTACAAAAGAAATGAATAATAAATATTTCCGATTTATCAATAACACCGATTTGTTGCTTGTCGGCAAGAAAACAATCTAAATTTAAAGAATAGTGTGTTAACAAACATCGGTACTTTTATTTTTTAAATTTTATGCAAAACTACTGATTGTATTGATTGAAATCACAGTATCTGATGAAAATTTTTTATAATAAAACGTTTTTTAACTTTTAAATTTAATTATGCGAATAAATTAATAAAATTTAAAAAACATTATATAGGTACAAGTATTTTTGAAAACTTTGCAAAAATCTATCAACTAAAGTTTAACAATTAAAACATTACAAGCGGGCGATAAATATTTTTAAGATATAAAACTCATACATAAGATACGAAAATAATAAAATATATTCATCAAAATACGTTTTTTAATTTATGGTTAGATTGGAACTATATTTATTGTTATTTTTAATATGTACAAATTATGTCCAATTATTTGTTTCTTTTTAGCAATTTCAATATCAAATGCTTTATTTACAAATTGACAAACAAAACTATTACTGGATTATAATTATTGTACCAAAGTTTATATAATAATTTTAAATTAGCAGTGTTTTACAAGAATGCATTAGAAATATTTTTCACATTTTTTAATAGTTGGAAACGAAAATAATTTCAATTACAACAGTTGTAAACTCAGATATAAAAAATTCAGTGTTTTTCTCTTGACGATTATTATGAAAAATAGAACTGAATAGAATGTAGATGGCAGTGATTTATGGTGATCGAAAGATAAAAAAAGTTCGGAAGTTTTTTAAAGATATCGATAGAATTCGAGAACCGTGCAAAAGTAACAAGAACCCTAAAACTAATTCTTACCGATAATATAAAACAGTAATTTTTAATTTTCCGATGTCTCGTACCTAAATCTGCTTACTTTTCATTCATAAAAACAGATGAAAAACGGAATTACTTATTGATTTGTTACGCAATTTATTATAAAGTAACAAAAAACTAAAATATCATTAAGAGAAACCTTCTATCCGGATATACATAATGTGACCATACGTCCCGTTTTGAAAGAGACTGTCCCGTTTTCCCAAATAATGATTGGGGACGCCATATAAAAGATACGTTAAATGATATAAATATTATTGCTACTTAGATTTCAAGAATAAAACTGACAAATTTCTTCAAAATATGAATTTAAAATTACATTATTGAGGTAAAACGTATTATTTAATATGCGACTACAAATTTGTAGAAAATTTAATGAATTCCCTGTCATGTTCCTTCTTTGCGGATATTTTAGGTTTATGTAGGAATGCCTTGCGTGGTTCTAAAGGCCATAGCTGCAATTTATATTGGCGAAGAGCCGAATACTCTACCTACCGTGCACAGTATCTTTAAAACTTATAGTTTTAATACTATTAAAACTATTTATCAGATTTAATGAGCTGAACATAATCCTTTATGAAAAGTGTCAAAACTTTATTGTAAAACTATTAATAGATTGATTTAATTTGAAAACATAATTAGAAAACTTTATTAATAATTCTTCAGTACGTAGGTAATTAAAAAAATCTACAACAAATCGACGAGAATTAATTAAGCTGTCAGAATAACTCTATACTTACTAAAATTTTTTCCAAGAATCGTATCTTGGATAAAAATTTCCAATTAAAATATTACGCTAGTTTTAATTAAAATTTCATGAATTTACAATAAAAATTATGAAAACAAACGAAGAAAAAATTGTTCATTGAACTTATGAATTCTAGCATTAAAGTCGGCTATTCGGGTATTTGGTTCGTTAAGTTTCTAATTTAATAATATCTTGGTAGGCCTTACAATAAAACGATTGAAATAATACTTTCCATCGAGGTATTTAATAAGCAATTAGATATTTCCTTTATTTAAAATTAAATTTCAACGAATTGGTATTTGTATTCACATATATATATATTAGCAACTTTGATAAACATAATAAATATTATAAATGAGCAAGTGTTACATTGAGGTTTACAAATAATTAACAAACTAAAATAATCTAAAAATTCAAAAAAAGTTTTTTAGTTAAACAAGCGTAGGCTATAGTTATTTTTAAATTAAGGCAGTAGTTTTGTTTATTTTTAATGTTGTCAATTTTGTTATGGTTCCTTTTCAGTAAATTTTGTTTTCTTTCATATGGTACAACTGGCCAGTTCCTCGCCACAGTTTAGGTCAGTGGTTTCCAACGTTTTGTACCTGCGACCCCCTTAAAAAAAAAATTGTTGCGCCCCCTTAATTTTTCTAACAATCTAATTTCATAAATACTCAACTGATATTATAATTTATTTAATGGGCTACAAAATAATATACAATATTATGTAAAAATATACATAAAATTTTTTTGATACCTACTCGACTTTTTTGGTTTGTATTCGAAAATGATATTTTGGAAACAGCTGCATGCCCCCTGCAACAGTCTTGCGCTTCCCTAAGGGGGCGCGCCCCACAGGTTGGAAAGCACTGGTTTAGGTACAGGCCGCACCGCCCCTGTGTGCGAAGTGTGCGGCGCACACAGGCGCCAAGACAAAAGGGGCGCCGCTATCAAAATTATTTTTGTTACACTTACACAACAACATATTTCTTTGTAGTGGAGTATCAATAAAAATAAGTTGAAACATTCAGATTCGTGAAAAAAAAAGGCGCTTCATAGGTCTCGCACACAGGCGCTGTGGGGGGTCGGCGCGGCCCTGTTTAGGTAGTAAACAGATATGTCACTGCACCCGAATTTGATTGTTCTCGTTGGTAAGGCATAAGCCTCTACGCATATAAAAATGAGCCTCTGTGCAAGAACAAATGATCGAAAGGTCATCAGAGGCGTGTGTATAGGTTTCTCATACACTTATACAAATATTCTTATTGTTAACAGAAACTAAAAAACAAAAATATTAAGCAATACCAACCGTACTGGGCTTTACTTATATATAAATTAGTGCAAAATATAATTTAAGAAGTTTAAAATACATGAAAAATAAACTGTTGTATAAATATAATATTAGGGAAATCATTTTATAATAAATAGACACGTAACTTTGTTGATTATTATATTTATTAGTAAATTACTAAATAAAAACGAAACTGTATAAGTAACCATAAAACAAAAAGTTTATTATTTTTTTAGAATTCACGATAGTGCGCCTATATGAAAATTTCGGCGCATATCTGTTTGTCACCTCTGGTTTTCAAATGTTAGAGAACAAAGAACTGACATATTTGTGTCCTTGTTGCTTTACATCATCAACCCTAAACATTTTTTGAAAAATCGGATGCCAAACTGTTAAAAATTAAAAAAGTTTTTTTGGAAAGCAATTTTGCAATAATAAATCTTGTATTGTAGTTTTGCAGAACAGTTTTACTGTATTTGTCTTGGAAAATTTTACTACATAACTTATCCCAACTCCGTTTGGGAATATTACAAAACATTTTTTGCAATATTATTAAGAATTTATCGAACATTTGTTTATTATTAAACTTTTATAGTAATGTGGAATGGGGCAAGATCTTAGTTTTTATTATAGGACTTGGGTGTTCAAAAGAGTGTTTGAGGTTCTATGTAAAGCTTAAATATATATAAATATGTATAGAAAGTATTTAGATGGCATTCTAAATGTTTATGGATCTACAGCGGTAGATCTACTGCTACTTCTGTAATGTTTTAAAAATGTTGCATTATGTATATTGCATACACTCATAGTTTATTTAATAACTAAATTTCAAAATGATCGCGCTTGAGAGTGAGCAAAGCAAAAAAAAAACCGGTTCGCGTACTTCAATTATGCAACAGTTGAAATATACAAAAAAGAAATAGTGAATTATAAAGTAGATAATATATTTATGGTGGTATGAACGAACAAAGCTTTCTGTTTACATTTTTTATTCTTCATTTTAAACACTAATATTAAAGTAGGTAAAGCGATTTAAATATAAAGCCATAAACAACTAATTGTTTGAAAATTGCTATAAATTAGTTGTATGATAACCATTCAAAATCTGATACTGTTGTTATTTCTTGTAGCACGTTAATATGTAGGTACTTTCTTTTTTTTCTAATTGATTTACTATTTTATTTACGATAAGAATGGCAGTAATCAACGGTTATTATAAGTGCCAATTCATATAATTCAAAATTATTTTTGAGGTTTAACTTTGCGTTTCATCCAAGTGTACATATATTTAGATGTATCTATACCAGCGTTTTTAATTGGTATTATATAATTTTAAATTACCCTAGTAGCTATTAGAGAAAATTTAACAAAGTATAGTTATTGAACTGAAAATTTCTATTAGAAATTTTAGTTTCCTTTGAATACTTGTAAAGCAGGAGGCAGATATTAAATTAAATCTTCCCATATATTACAATGCAAAAACTCATATTGAACACATGTAAATTAAATGTTATTTGTGAATTATTTCAATTTCAAGTAGAGGTTTCAAAATTACAATATTGGAATCTAAAGAGTCCTTGAAAATTAATTTTCGTTGAACAAGTAAAGTACTTTATACTATTATTTATAGATTTCTATATACGCTTTTCAGCAATACGATAACTATACACAGCATGTTATTTATAATAACAATAAAATAAATAATTTCTATTGATTAGTAGAAATTTTTTAATGTCTGTTGATGAAACATTAATTAATTAAAATTATCAGTTAACACTAGAACCGCGGAAATTTTGAACTTACCACAACCGCGGTTACCGGTCAATTAGACCTTTAAGAAAAATTGTTCTTTTAACAATTAAATATTTATTGCAACACATTTAATGCCTTTGAACAGTTTTTAAAAACAATAAATGCCATAACTTTCACCAAATTTAAAATCAAAATTTATTGAAATTTTAATTTTTTGATTTGAAAAATAAATTTATGTTAAAATCTAATAAAAACGAAAATGTGCGCATTCGAGCGAAAAGTGGCACATTTCCGAGCGAGGGAGGTAAATGAAGCGCGACGCGGAGCGGCGCGCTTCATTTTCCCGAGATCGGAATGTGCCACTTTGAGCTCGAATGTGCACACTTAATTTTAAGCTCTATTCACAAAATTAAGCTAATAAATTATTCAAAAAATAAAATAAATAATTTAATCGTTTTCTCTCACTCGCACCTACCAAATTCTTGTATCTTTTCGCTCACTTCCACTCATGGCTATGGTAAATACGTTTCTTGAACATAAAATTGATATTTACTTTTAATTTTTTGATTTAAAAGTGAAAAGATTAATTAAAGCAAATCAATAATTACGAGGATGTGCACGTTCGAGTGAAAAGTGGCACATTTCCGAGCGAGGGAAGCAAATAAAGTGCGACGCGGAGCGGCGCGCTTCATTTTCCCGATATCGGAATGTGCCACTTTGAGCTCGCATGTGCACTCTCCACTTTAAGCGCGAATACTTAATTTATTTTCTAAAAAAATTTAATTATCCAAACTAATATTATAAAAACGAAAGTAAGACTGTCTGTCTTCCGTCTGTCTGTTACCTTTTCACGCCTAAACCACTGAACCAATTTTGATAAATTTTGATATAGAGATAGCTTGGACCTTGAACAAGAACATGGGTTACTGGTTTCGAGCAAATATAGTGAGTAATTCCTGTTATATTCAAAATGTTAAAAATAACCATCTTCAAGAACCTGCCTTACGTAATATTATTTGGACGTTTGATCAAAAAGGTCTACTTTTATTTAGTTTTAGTTATAATAAGGCACTGTTTCCGGTTTTTTTAAAATGTAATAAAGCATTTTTCTGCTGCTATAAATAATAATTATCGATAGAACCGATCAAATGAATAACCGGACAGAAAAATGTATGTGTCTTCTATTAAAGGAGAAGAAATACAATTTAAAAAGAAAAACAATTATAAGACAGTAATTATCAACTAAAATTGCAAGATATTTAGTGATATGCGCTTGGCAGCACTGCCTTGCGCATAACCTTCTTTGTATCGACACGTTTTGGATTGTTAATATGTCGTTTAAATTTTGTGATATTGCTGTTTAAGTGCAATGTATTTAAGTGTTAATAGCGATTTTTAAAATATGCTAATTTCTGGAGCAACAATTTAACTTAAAATTTTTTGTGAAACAAAAAATTCAACAAAGATATCATAATTATAAGAAGTCCTCAATTTTTTGCTCATGTATTGTTACAACCACTAAAGGCAGAGAAATGGCTATAGTGCTAGAAAATAAAAAATATTTGTTCCTATCCACAGGCACGCCTACCTATTGGCCGACAGACTTATCTAAAACACCGGATCTGCTGGATTTCTTTGTAACCAATGGCATCTCTCAATCATATATGGACGTAGAACCTAATTATGACCTATCATCAGATCATACTCCTATAATAGCAACAGTGAGTGCAACTATAGTTAACGTTATAAAAGCTCCAAAACTTCATAATGCAAAAACCAATTGGGACGGCTACAGAGGGATAATCACAGACGCCATTTATCTAAAAATACAACTTAAAACTCCCGAAGACCTAGAGGAAGCCACTAAAAACTTAATTTTAATCCTACAACAGGCAGCTAAACAAGCCACACCAAAGCTGAAAGATGAAAAACGAATCGCAACCACTTCACGCGAAATTAAGGAACTAATTATCCACAAACGGCACGCTAGGGTAAGATGGCACAGGAGTCATTTCCCAGCAGACAAAACCGCATACAACCGGTTAACTAATCAACTTAAATCCAAAATAAAAGAAGCTCAAGATAGATCATTCAACGACTACATACTTAATCTCAATCGATACGACAACTCAATATGGCATCCAATAAAATCAACCTCAAAACCGATACAAACTAATCCCCAATTCGCAAAACTGATCCTACTCCAGGGCCTTGGGCACGAAGCAACCAAGAAAAGGTTGACCTCTTTGCTGAGCACCTTGCTGAAGTCTTTAGCCCTCACAATTCCGAGACAAATCAAGAGGTTAATGACTACTTAACTACTGTCCTAGACCATATAGAACCTATCCAACCGATTACTCCTAAAGAAATAAAGGACGAAATCGCCCGACTAAAGACTAAGAAATCGCCTGGTGCCGATCATATTACACCCAAAATGCTAAAAGAAATTCCAAAGAAGGCTCTTGTAATGCTAACCTACATCTACAATGCAATCCTACGTCTGCAATACTGGCCCCAGCAGTTTAAAATCGCGGAAATCATACTGATACCTAAACCTGGTAAAAATCCTAATCACGTTTCTTCCTACAGACCCATCAGCCTCCTATCCACCATCTCCAAGGTCCTAGAGAAACTACTACTTCGTCGAATTAGTCCCCTTCTTGAAGTAATCCCAGACCACCAATTTGGATTCAGACAACAACACTCCACACTTCAACAATGTCATCGAGTTATCCAAGTTATCAATAAAACCTTGGAAGATAAAAGATACTGTTCTTCTGTATTTTTAGACATAAGTCAGGCCTTTGATAAGGTTTGGCATGATGGCCTCCTTTATAAAATTAAATCAACAATACCGGCATATTTTAAACTCCTCCAGTCTTATCTTGAAAATCGTAAATTTCAAACCAAATTAAATAATACATTTTCAAGTACCTACCCGATTCAAGCTGGTGTGCCACAGGGCAGCGTTCTCGGACCATTACTGTATCTATTATATACATCCGATCTACCTACCACTTTACACACCATAATTGGAACCTTTGCTGACGATACAGTAATTCTTGCTAGTCATGACGATCCAATCGTTGCATCTTCATATATACAAGACCATCTCAACCTTATCCAACAATGGACGGAAAAATGGCGGATCAAAATTAATGAAAGCAAATCCACACAAGTGATATTTACTCTACGTACAGGGCAATGCCCACCAAACGCTATCAACAACGTAACTATCCCTACCTCATCATCAGCACGTTACTTAGGATTACATCTAGACCAAAAACTCAATTGGAAAGAGCACATACTAAAGAAAAAAAAACAAATTGACCTGCGATTCAAGGAGTTAAATTGGCTGATTGGCAGAAAATCTCCACTACCACTCGAAAATAAGATTCTCATTTATAAAACAGTCATCCGACCTATATGGACCTACGGCATCGAGCTCTGGGGTTGTGCAAGTAAGTCTAACCTTGCAATTATCCAGAGATCTCAGTCAAAAATTCTCCGTGCAATGACCGATGCACCTTGGTATGTCTCAAACTATATGATACACAACGACCTCAACATCCCTTTTGTAAAAGATATTATTGGACAATACAGCACTAACCACCATGCCAAGCTTGAACAACATACCAACCCACTCATCCAACCACTTCTAAAACAACATCCTAACCGAAGATTAAAAAGGAGATGGCCCATTGACTTGAATTAAGTCACCGGGGGACTCCTCATTGGAAGAGTTCTCATCCCGACATATGGACTTTAGCAATAAACTAAGGTCCAAAAACATCACATTAGCCTATAGAATGTATATTCTGATTGCTAATAAAATAAAAAAAAAAAAAAAAAAAAATGTATTGTAGTAATTACATATAAATAACAGTTACGATTAAAGAAATTTTAGGCAGCATAACATAATTCACAATCTTTTGTGTTGTAAAAAATTTTATCTCATTTTCCCGATATCGGAATGTGCCACTTTGAACTCGCATGTGCACTCTCCACTTTAAGCGCGAATACTTAATTTATTTTCAAAAAAAATTTAATTATCCAAACTAATATTATAAAAACGAAAGTAAGACTGTCTGTCTTCCGTCTGTCTGTTACCTTTTCACGCCTAAACCACTGAACCAATTTTGATAAATTTTGATATAGAGATAGCTTGGACCTTGAACAAGAACATGGGTTACTGGTTTCGAGCAAATATAGTGAGTAATTCCTGTTATATTCAAAATGTCAAAAATAACCATCTTCAAGAACCTGCCTTACGTAATATTATTTGGACGTTTGATCAAAAAGGTCTACTTTTATTTAGTTTTAGTTATCATAAGGCATTGTTTCCGTTTTTTTTTAAATGTAATAAAGCATTTTTCTGCTGCTATAAATAATAATTATCGATAGAACCGATCAAATGAATAACCGGACAGAAAAATGTATGTGGTCTTCTATTAAAGGAGAAGAAATACAATTTAAAAAGAAAAACAATTATAAGACAGTAATTATCAACTAAAATTAGGAAAAGTCATGTAATATGGCAGAAATATGGTCAAATAATAAAAAGTAACAAGACGATAAAATTGCGAAACGGTCAAAATGACCGATTCCGCAATTCTAGTGTTAAACATAAATACTCTTTGGGTTTGTAACTTGAACCATTTTTTTTTGCAAGTTTCTTGCAAGATATTTAGTGATATGCGCTTGGCAGCACTGCCTTGCGCATAACCTTCTTTGTATCCATACGTTTTTGAATTGTTAATATGTCGTTTAAATTTTGTGATATTGCTGTTTAAGTGCAATGTATTTAAGTGTTAATAGCGATTTTTAAAATATGCTAATTTCTGGAGCAACAATTTAACTTAAAATTTTTTGTGAAACAAAAAATTCAACAAAGATATCATAATTATAAGAAGTCCTCAATTTTTTGCTCATGTATTGTTACAACCACTAAAGGCAGAGAAATGGCTATAGTGCTAGAAAATAAAAAATATTTGTTCCTATCCACAGGCACGCCTACCTATTGGCCGACAGACTTATCTAAAACACCGGATCTGCTGGATTTCTTTGTAACCAATGGCATCTCTCAATCATATATGGACGTAGAACCTAATTATGACCTATCATCAGATCATACTCCTATAATAGCAACAGTGAGTGCAACTATAGTTAACGTTATAAAAGCTCCAAAACTTCATAATGCAAAAACCAATTGGGACGGCTACAGAGGGATAATCACAGACGCCATTTATCTAAAAATACAACTTAAAACTCCCGAAGACCTAGAGGAAGCCACTAAAAACTTAATTTTAATCCTACAACAGGCAGCTAAACAAGCCACACCAAAGCTGAAAGATGAAAAACGAATCGCAACCACTTCACGCGAAATTAAGGAACTAATTATCCACAAACGGCACGCTAGGGTAAGATGGCACAGGAGTCATTTCCCAGCAGACAAAACCGCATACAACCGGTTAACTAATCAACTTAAATCCAAAATAAAAGAAGCTCAAGATAGATCATTCAACGACTACATACTTAATCTCAATCGATACGACAACTCAATATGGCATCCAATAAAATCAACCTCAAAACCGATACAAACTAATCCCCAATTCGCAAAACTGATCCTACTCCAGGGCCTTGGGCACGAAGCAACCAAGAAAAGGTTGACCTCTTTGCTGAGCACCTTGCTGAAGTCTTTAGCCCTCACAATTCCGAGACAAATCAAGAGGTTAATGACTACTTAACTACTGTCCTAGACCATATAGAACCTATCCAACCGATTACTCCTAAAGAAATAAAGGACGAAATCGCCCGACTAAAGACTAAGAAATCGCCTGGTGCCGATCATATTACACCCAAAATGCTAAAAGAAATTCCAAAGAAGGCTCTTGTAATGCTAACCTACATCTACAATGCAATCCTACGTCTGCAATACTGGCCCCAGCAGTTTAAAATCGCGGAAATCATACTGATACCTAAACCTGGTAAAAATCCTAATCACGTTTCTTCCTACAGACCCATCAGCCTCCTATCCACCATCTCCAAGGTCCTAGAGAAACTACTACTTCGTCGAATTAGTCCCCTTCTTGAAGTAATCCCAGACCACCAATTTGGATTCAGACAACAACACTCCACACTTCAACAATGTCATCGAGTTATCCAAGTTATCAATAAAACCTTGGAAGATAAAAGATACTGTTCTTCTGTATTTTTAGACATAAGTCAGGCCTTTGATAAGGTTTGGCATGATGGCCTCCTTTATAAAATTAAATCAACAATACCGGCATATTTTAAACTCCTCCAGTCTTATCTTGAAAATCGTAAATTTCAAACCAAATTAAATAATACATTTTCAAGTACCTACCGATTCAAGCTGGTGTGCCACAGGGCAGCGTTCTCGGACCATTACTGTATCTATTATATACATCCGATCTACCTACCACTTTACACACCATAATTGGAACCTTTGCTGACGATACAGTAATTCTTGCTAGTCATGACGATCCAATCGTTGCATCTTCATATATACAAGACCATCTCAACCTTATCCAACAATGGACGGAAAAATGGCGGATCAAAATTAATGAAAGCAAATCCACACAAGTGATATTTACTCTACGTACAGGGCAATGCCCACCAAACGCTATCAACAACGTAACTATCCCTACCTCATCATCAGCACGTTACTTAGGATTACATCTAGACCAAAAACTCAATTGGAAAGAGCACATACTAAAGAAAAAAACAAATTGACCTGCGATTCAAGGAGTTAAATTGGCTGATTGGCAGAAAATCTCCACTACCACTCGAAAATAAGATTCTCATTTATAAAACAGTCATCCGACCTATATGGACCTACGGCATCGAGCTCTGGGGTTGTGCAAGTAAGTCTAACCTTGCAATTATCCAGAGATCTCAGTCAAAAATTCTCCGTGCAATGACCGATGCACCTTGGTATGTCTCAAACTATATGATACACAACGACCTCAACATCCCTTTTGTAAAAGATATTATTGGACAATACAGCACTAACCACCATGCCAAGCTTGAACAACATACCAACCCACTCATCCAACCACTTCTAAAACAACATCCTAACCGAAGATTAAAAGGAGATGGCCCATTGACTTGAATTAAGTCACCGGGGGACTCCTCATTGGAAGAGTTCTCATCCCGACATATGGACTTTAGCAATAAACTAAGGTCCAAAAACATCACATTAGCCTATAGAATGTATATTCTGATTGCTAATAAAATAGAAAAAAAAAAAAAAAAAAAAAAAAATGTATTGTAGTAATTACATATAAATAACAGTTACGATTAAAGAAATTTTAGGCAGCATAACATAATTCACAATCTTTTTGTGTTGTAAAGAAAATTTTTATCTCCATTGGGATTCTTGAATAGTGTTTATTTTTTATTGTATACAGCTGCGTTTCCTAATTAGTGTTATCCAGACTCCTAGGGTTTCGCAAAACACTGCTAGGGGTTCCGCAAGAAACAGTATAGTAATAAATACAATAGAATAATACACATTTCGTTTCTGAAATAAACTTAGATATTATTACAAGGATTCGACAATTCATTATGTAAAGATTGAGAAACGCTGGTATACAGGCTGCTTTTGAGAATGGCTTATCAAACTCATTTGCCATGTTATAAAGCTGAATAAATATAATGCTTTACGAGTCACAACTTAAATCTTTAGAACATATTTGTAAATCGTAAAAACGTACAACTTTGAAACTGACAATAAGTACCTACCTATTCAAAATTTAAAATGCAAACGATCAAGTAAAGAAGAATAATTGTGTGTGTTTTTTGTTTGAAAATAATTTTAAT
Source organism: Sinopyrophorus schimmeli (assembly GCA_036325965.1). NCBI lineage: Eukaryota > Metazoa > Arthropoda > Insecta > Coleoptera > Elateridae > Sinopyrophorus > Sinopyrophorus schimmeli. Next base: position 3,868,903 of record JARFIZ010000013.1, read on the forward strand.
AGATGCAGCAGTGTAGGTTAGGTTTTGTAGCAGTTGCGTTAAAATTTTAGTTTATTAAAACATGGAGCAGAACAAGTACTTGAAAATTTTAATGCTCTGTTTGCGGTTTAAGCCTTACGCTGTAATTGAATACAACTTGTTTACATACGGGTAGGTGTTTAATGTAAAGGGTTAAGTTTGTATTTTAATAAAACTATTTAAATTTTACGTTGCACTCAGGGCTTAATTAAAATGAGAATATTTCTTTTCGATAATTTTTGTAACATTAACTTTGCGCTATTACAAAATAAAACTTTAATTTTAAAAGTTAAATAAATACAAAATCGTATATATAAACATGTTTAATTACTATGAGTCATGAATGGATTAATTATTTAAAAAGAATGCTTCCTATCTCTTAATCTGTAGCAATCAATAGCATTTCTTAGCTATACAGTTCACATTCTGCAGATTCTGGAAGTTTAATTATAAGACTCGGTAGCCATGTACTAATTATTCCGAATCTAATTCGGCATATGAAATATGAATATTAATTTTGAGTATTATGCTAGACCGATTGTAAAACCATTGATTTTCAGTTTTGGGCTTATGAAATCAACTTATTCAGCATAAATACAATAAGTGTAAATAAGGGGGAAGGTATAGCATGAACTACTTATTACTATATCCGTGTTGAAATACACAATTTAAGAAAATAACAACTTTCTGCCAACAAAATGTATTCAATGTTTTAGACACAAAGTTTTAAAAAGATGTTTTATATATTTCTCATTGTATTTATAAGTTCGTTGGAAAGAAAAAATAATTACACGTAAAAAATTATTAACATTTTGAAAGATTCATAATGTTTATGTTCCATATTTTTTAATATTGTTTAAAGTTAACAGGAATTGGACACTGTCAAAAAAAAACTATTGTTAAATTTGCAACGTTTCGTTTCTTTATTCAAGCAACTGAAAATTAACAAATTTGTATAATAACAATAACTACAAGTATTTTATAAATAAATATAAATTATAAAATACCTTAACATCACTAAAAATATTTTAACCATCAAGATTCAAAAATTGTACATGTGTCAAACATGAAAGATTGTAACTATGATTCTACTAAATAAAAGATTATTTGCAGTTGTATAATTTTAATTTTTTGATTTAATTTTATTTAAGATGTCATTTGCAGATTTATTAAATTTGATAAAAACCATTTCACTTAAATTTCTTTTATTTTTATTCTGTTCACGATGTAAACTTTTAAATTGAAAATGATGTCCAACATCAAAATGGTGAATAGCTAATGCTGTTTTGTTTGCGTTAACATAATTTATATTTTTACAATCATTATTATGTTGTCTTAACCTTTCTTCATGTTTTTGATTCGTTTGACCAACGTAACTATTTCTTATGGATAAAGATTTACGTTTAAGCCATGAAGATTTTTATGAAGTTAATATACAACGAATAAAAAATTTTCTTATTAATAATAATTACCCTTCAAATTCATTAATAGTTTTATAAATAATTTTAAATTAGTAGATAACAAAAAAGATGTGCAACAAGTAACAACATATTTTAAAGTTCCTTACATCGTAGAATTGTCAGTAGTATTGATGGTTTTATTAGACCAAGAGATAGAAAATTCGCAATTTATAATCTAGAAACAATTAATGCAGTTTATAGTCAATTAAAGATCCAATTCCTTCTTCAACAATCTGGTTTGATTTATAAAATCCCATGTACTTGTGGAAGTTGTTACATTGGTCAAACAATTCAAAAACTTGAAGAAAGATTAAAACAACATAAGAATAATTGTTAAAATATAGATTATGTTAAACCAAACACAACAGCATTAGGTATTCATAATTTTGATGTTAGGCATCATTTTCAATTTAAACAAGTTTCTATTTTACATCCTGAACAAAATAAAAATAAAATAAATTTAAGTGAAATAGTTTTAATCAAAATTAATAAAACTGTAAAGAAAATTGTCCATACGAGGTGTTAAATCCCCCCAATTTGCGCAGAAATTTGAATATTGATTATGTTAGAACTCGTTTTGAGGTGTTCATCAGTGGTTTCAAAAAGTTTCTACGACGACGGGAACATAGTGATTTTCCACATAAAAGTCAATAAATAATTACATTTAATACTGCCAGAATTTTTGATTTTCCGATAAGCAAAAGAATTGTCTTTATTTGCTCATTTATTTTTTAAATTCAGATTATTTTTAATCATTTCAGTTATTTTTAATTATCGTTTTGAAAGATTTTCAATGCATTTTTTCACCATGTTCCCGATGTCCTAAATCTTTTCTTAAACCACTTTTAAACTCACTGATTATCCTTATATTTTATTCTGTAATCAAATTTCTGCAAAAATCGGGGGGATTTAACGCCTCGTATGGACAATCCTCTTTACATTGAGATACTCAAGGCCTGGGTTTAATATATAATGACAAATTGTTGTTGTTGTTGTTGGCGCCTTTTTTTATACCTGTATCAGGTTTAGGCGTTTTCCCCGCTTGAAACTTTGTTGTGAATGTTGTAGTGTTTCAAAGATTCAAGGCACCTACAGTTTTACGTGGGTTGCGAACCACGGCAATTTCTAGGGAAATTTTCGAGCAGTTTTACTCTTGCCAGGTGCTCAGCCTTGCGAAGAGAAGAGGAGCGTGAAATTTTCGATGGTCGGCGCGGGGATTCGAACCACTTCGAATCCACCTCGCTAGCGCAGCAGCCCAAACACTAAACCACTTGCGCCACGCTTCCTCATAATGACAACTTAAATAAAATAAAATCAAAAAATTAAAATTATACAACTGCAAATAATCTTTATTTAGAATCATAGTTACAATCTTTCATGTTGGACACATGCACAATTTTTGAGTATTGATGGTTAAGATATTTTTTGTGATGCTAAGGTATTTTGTAATTTTTATTTATTTATAAAATACTTGTAGTTATTGTTATTATACAAATTTGTTAATTTTCAGTTGCTTGAATAAAGAAACGAAACGTTGCAAAATTAACCATAGTTGTTTTATTGACAGTGTCCAATTCCTGTTAACTTTAAACAATATTTTAAATTAATTTAATTTCATTTAGTTATCTTAAAATGGTCAATATTATTGTACATTTATTTTGCTTTTATTTTATTATTGAGAATTATAACAATAAATAGTATGTTTGTTTTTATTTACAATACTAACAAGCGGATCGCGCTATAAACTGTTTTTTGTATAAAATCCAATAGGATAACTAAACTTTGGTTTCAGATCTTATTATAAGTACAGGTTTATTAAACTTTAACGCTTAAGGATATTGTATATATCTGAAAGTTCGTAGGTTGTAAGAGGAAAAGAACACCTATGGGATCTTCTTGATCAAACACGAGAATTGTGATTTCCACTTAAAAAACTTTGACATTAGTTTTTCTTTTGCCTTTTTACAAAACGGTTCGTACTGAGAATTGAATTGAAAAATAAATACGATTCTATAGTGTTTAGTAGCGCAAAAGTTCATCGTAAATTTCAAGTTTATAATTTTAATTGATTTTTTTTCAAAATTTACTAATTGTTAACATTTATTTATAAATCTAACAAATGTTTTTAGCACAAAAATGACTTACACACAAATATTATCAGAAAATTATGAAAGTATAAACGTATCAACCGATATTTGCTTACGGTTTGAAGAATAAGAGAATCTCCGCATAACCTATTTTATTATTATTTGAAAATTGTTAGAATTCTGAAATCATAAAACATAAAAAACAACAACAGTAAAAAATATAAGTCAACAAAGTAAATCTTCTTAAGACTTTTCTCGTCGAGTATTGACATTCGGTAACCTTTCTCTCATGCAATATTTTCGTTATAAACAAAAATGTTTTGTCACAAGTAAAATTATATTTTAATTGGACATAGAAAAAAAAGTACTCGGAGCCATTCTTTATTAATTTTCGTTGTAACTTTATACAGATAGAATAAATCTAATTATCTGGATAAAATTGTAGGTATATACCCTACTTACATAATATTAAGATTTATGAGTGTTGATTAATTTACTTATAAACAAATTGAAAATTTTTTCTCAACTTATTTATTCAGAATTAAATGAAATTTTTTTGGTAGGTATATTGTTTTAAGATGTTTTATTATAAAATTACTAAAATGAAAAGCGTAAATGTAATTTTCTTTTGATTAATCAAATATGTCTGTATCAAAAATTCAATTTTAATTTATGATGCTCTAAACATTCTGTTATGCTGTGGGGTACCACCGGGGTCGCAGGGGCAGATAATGAACGGCCTTTAGATATCTGACAAATAAGCTATGCTCGTCTAAGCAGACCATCGGTATAAGCGGTATAAGCAATATAAGCCAACAACCTCTTCTGAGGGTGGAAGAACAAACAAGGGTTTGGGCTTTCTCTTGCTCTTAGAGAAAAAAACACCCCTAAAGTCGAATGAACCACTATAAAGTCAATGGTACGAGAATGTAGCATGCAATGGGAAACCACTACATTAAGGAACCTTTTTGGATATCCCTAGTAGAAAATCATCATGGCCAATTTCAAAGTTAAATATTTCGGAGTTATTAGTCTTCAAATTGGGTCTCCGGACAAGGCAATTTTAAAGAGCGCTATAAAAATCGGTACATAGAATGTGAGAAATATGTACGAATCAGGAAAGTTGCATAATATAATACAAAGAATGAATATGAACATTTCAGGTATGAGTGATACTAGATGGTCAAACAGAGGACAACAGCATACAATAAATGGTACTACTACTTTTCGGGCAATGACGATCTTAATCACAGTTATAGATTCGCAAGAAGTATAAATATGAACCTAAAAAAATCTGTGATTAACTTCATCCCTATATAAAGTTACGCTATTACAAATACAAACACACGTGACTAACTAGCCACAAACAAAAAATTACATGCCTTCTATCAAAATGGTCTTAGTACGCCATTGTACAATTTTTGATGTTTCGTGTTATGCTTGCTAGATTGGTCAATTTTTGAGAACAATGGAGTCATATATCTGTACACTCTCTGATCCGTGTTTAAGGTACGTTAAAAGCTCTCAACATGATATAAGATAATATATGGGAAGGTAACCTAATTCAGAAAGACATAAAGAGAAATGTGACAATTGGTCGCGTTGCAATATGTGTCTTTAGGACAGTAATTTAAAGTTTTACTACAATTTTGCTAAGTTTAATGCTAATAACAGTTATTTATTAAAAAATTAGTTAGCGTATTATAATTTTTGTTCCAGTATATAATATTGTCCCAGATATACTTGTGGTAGCATTACCAACTGATATATTTTTTATTATGGGATTGGAATTATACAATTATCTTAAAATGTGATGTAAGCCGAAAAATACTTTAAGTCTGTTATTTTATAAAATAGCAAAAACATAACCGCTAATTTAATTATAGAATGCCTCTTTGTGCAAATTATCTACGATAATTAAATCTACTTCTGTTTTACTGTTTTTTTAATTATAAAAATAGTTTTACTCTATTCATTGTCGTACTAAATAAATACATATATTTTTTATCTTAAAAAAACTATTTAATCTCTTTACGTTATTTTAATTTTGGCTAAGTACAATATATTTTTCTTATTTTGAATTACCAATAAACAAGAATTTAAGAAAAAATAAAATGTTAGTCTTACAATTTAGAGTAATGAAAATAAACATACACATTGAAAATTATAAAAAAGTAGTAGCTAACAAGTTTTTTAATTCGAAATGTTTAATTCGTTTATTAGTTTACTTTTAACGTAAAATTTTAATTAAAAGCTTTAACTTGTACTTAATGTAATTTATTTACTTTCAATAAAGACCAAATGTCTAGTACGTGGCTCTATTAGCACAAATAGATACAAAATAAAGGAGTTTCTTTTATAAAGGATAAAGGCTACGACGTTAATTTAATTACAACCTCAGTGTTAAAATAGTAAAAAATAATCCAAATAAAACAGTGCCTACAAGGATCATTGTTACATTTAAGTCTGGAATGATTAAAGATATTCTAAAATTAAATAGATTTGTACGAAATGAAAAGTTAGATCCTTGTTTTTACTCTAGCTAAAGTATAACTTTACAAAAACCTTTTTTAAATTGTTGAAAAAAATTAAATAGGTTAAAACGCCCAGTGAATGGCCCCTACAAGTAAATGACCGTTACGAGAAATATGTTTATAACAATTAAAACAATTATTTTGTTTTAAGATATATTTCTTTCTGTAATATTGTATGTGTTCTTTTTCATTTTAGTGAAAAAATAAAAGTAATAAAACGCATAGCTAAAATAATTAAATTTATTTTGCAGTTTGCAAGATTTCAGTATAATATTGAAGCTTTGAAGGACGCCAACGAAACCTGTAATTTTTATGGAATACCAAAAGAAACTTTAATAAAAAAACTACATGAAGGTATATTTAAATATACTGTTTAAAATAAATTTTACAAAATGTTATGAATTACTCGTTTTTAATAGGCGAATTTATTAATCGGTCATTCTTTGCACGAAAGTAGTCATTTATTGAACTCCTTATTTAATACTCTTTATAGTTAATATTACAAAGTTTATGACCAAATTGCGATAATGTTTTCATTAGTTCGTAAATAAAAATACCTACTAGAAGGCATGATGACAAAATAATATAATTTTTAGTGATTATAAAAGCTAATTAAATGCGATATAATATTCAAGAAATTTTTTATGTTTTAAGTAAAATTTACATCCAAACAGGTATGCGACAAAACTCATCTTGCTCTTTTAGATTTAGGTTTACGATTTCCCTATAAAACATATTTTCACGTTGTTATATATTTCTGTTTACTGGTCAAGAAATATTTAATTAGGTACTGAGAATGATTAGTGTTCCATAAACGAGTCGCAAAAATAGTTTAATATTTTAAGAGAGCCCCGGACCACAAAAAGGTTAAGAAGACCCACTGTCGTAAAATAAATAGTTTTCTAACACTAAACTTTTTTATTATATAAATTATATTATAGTAGTTTTTATTACTTCTCAATTCTAGTTTATTTAACACTTATTTTGTATTTTTACAGTACGTGTAACTTATTGCACTCCACCTACGTAATTGGTTTTCTGATGTTTTTCTACAGTTTATTGCTTTAAAAGGCGACTAAGCGCTTAAAGGAAGGTAACAAATAGTGTTCTAAAAATAACTTTATTTTTTATTATTAATAAGGAAAAGATGCAGTAGTTGGTATTAAATTGCAAGTAATTTAGCGTGGATTATATAGAAGGTTAAGTTTACATCCTATTTAATTTTAAAGCTGCTTATATTCTAAATCTATTGTAGTTTGAAAATCAACTTCGCATAAAATAGCTTTCCTCTTACATCGACTTTTTAATAATAAATAGCAAGAAAATTGTATTATAATAAAATTTAAATTAAAAATGCATTTAAAAAGCAACATTTATTTAACATCAAAAAAACAAATAAAGTGTTTAAGTTATCTGTGTAGTAATTTTATTATATGACCTTACATTTTTTTTATTTAAATTAAGTAGTTTTACTAAATTGTAAACAAATGTATTTTTTGTGGTTTGTAAAAAAATATTCAAAAAATTAATTTTTTTTGGCATTGTAAGCCATTTTTAGCGCTTCAGACAGTATTATTCGAGGTTATATTATACAACAGTTTTTCTTAGAGACTTATCAATTCGTTTTTTTAAATTTTATTACTGATGATTTATGTGAACAAAATAAGATAGTCATTTGGTGTTGCATTAAATTTCTGTAGCAACAGTTATTGTTTTCCAGACGACCTCTGAAGGAGCAGTTCTGACTAAAACTTAAGTTTATGAATGGTTTTCTCAATTTAAAGGATGTGAAATGTCAACTGGCAATCAAGCTTTTTCCGGCCAACCTTTGACCAGTCAAACTAGAAAGAAGAGGCAAAAATTTTCAAACTATTCGACTAGAAATATTATGATTTTACATAAGGACGTGATTGGGTTGTTCACAGTATACTCGACGATGTTCTTATAGAGTTATGATGCAAGAGGAGACATTTTAACGACTATAAAATCATTATAAAACTTTCACATTAAACATTACCTATTAAAAATAAATTATAGTGAGGTAGCACACGTTTGTGTAATTTAAAATTGTAAATATTACATATTTCGTTATTGTAGATATAAACAATTAAAAAAAAATACTTAATGACAATTTTGACTATTTCATTTGTATGATAGACTAATATAACTCAACATAATTCTAATAGTGCGATTATATTGCGCGAAACTCACTCTCGAAACAGTTTCGCGTTGTGGATCCCTGTGTCTAGCACAATGACAAATTATTACTTTGTTTCTGTCAAGAAGCCTTTGATTATACGCACAATATTTTTACAAAAATAGAGTAGTGTGACACACATCACGGAAGGGACAAATAAATTGATTACAAACTTAAATATGAAAAGATGCAGAATATGTATAGCTATATAGACATTATGTTTTATACTTAAGTAGTAAATTTATTGTAGTTAATATTGGTATAGTTTTTGACGTATTTATTATAAGAAAAAATAGCAATTATAATTTTTTTTCTTACAAAGTCAGAATGATCACACCCACGGAAGGGACATATTTGACACTTTAACACTTAATAAAAAAATAATTATGCAGTTAATTTACATAAATGTTTTCTAAATCTACAATGTTGTACCTATACTTTATTAACACAAATCACTATCCCGGTATTTAAGTACTACAGCTTAGAAAAATGATAATCACACTTTTATTTTTCAAAAATGAGAATTACCTTTATACGATCTATTTACTGGCATAAATATAAATTTTGCTTTACTTTCGGTTTAACCGTAAATTGTGTCAACTTTCTCATCTCAAATAAAAGAGTATTAATTTTTTTAGGTAATTGAATAGAGCTTTCTAAAAATGTATAACAAGTTATCATTTGATTAACAAATAATTTAAAAAAAAAATTATTTTAAATTATGGGCAATTTCAGTAAAGTGCTACGAGCTTATAATTTCTAAAATAATACAAATTTCAAAATTTTTATTATTTTAGGAATTATAACCTCGTGACACTTTACTGAAACACTATAATCCAAAATAAAACAATTAAATTAAACTTATTTATTCATCAAATGGTTACTTGTTATACATTTTTGGAAAGCCCTTGACGAGCTCTATTCAATTATATAAAAAAATAAATACCCTTCTATTAAAAATAAGCCAATCGAAACCGTTTCCGGTTAAACCGGACTTGGTACATAGTAGTACATAAATTGTATAAATTAAAGAAGTTTTTATGTTGTACATTTTTAGAATTTTTATTATTTTAGAAATAATAAGCTCGTGGCGCTTTAAATGAAACACCCGGTATTTAAATTAAAAAAGTTGATACTATTACCGGTTAAACCAGAAGTATTTAATACTTACGATATTGACATTTACACCAATTGAAAATTTTGATAAATTAAGAAGAGTTTTATAGGTACCTACTTGTAATATATCTTTTTTAAAGTTTCTAGTAGCATTTGAATTACGTAAGTACCTACATGTAGACTGGTGGCATTTTAGATGAGAACACGGTATTTCAGTACAATATTCTTAATAATTGTCAAGAATGAAGCTTTTACAATCTCAATGATTATGGGTATGGTAATAACACGAACGTAAAGATAATATTGGAGGAAAATTAATGAATAAGGGGTAAGTTTATAGATCGTTATGCGTTTAAATTCTAGGAAATGTAATATTAGCCCGCCGTATAACTTAATAACGTTAACAGCAATAATTCGTCCAGCTTAACTTCTTTATTTTATGCAGGTTTGCCATTAAATTAACAAATTATTTGTTAATTATGTTATTGTCTTGTGAAGTTACTGGTGTTCTATTTCTAAGCTTAACTAACTCTATTGTCCTAATTACAGTTCTAACTTGAGTTATATTTCTAACAGATGTTCTAAGTATCTTGAAAGTATATATTGCGTTACGATCAGTACCAATAAAAGTCTTGTTATTACGTGATTCGTTATTTATCGTAAAATTCTTGTTATCTAGAAGTTGCAATTCAACGAGTAAATAATAAAACAATGATATTGATATTTTACTATTACCGTTAATAACGTATATAATTAACTCATTCTTTTAATTTGCTTTAGTAATTACGACAGAATAAACACTATAATTTCTTTAAACAGCAAAGTTGTAATAGAAACGACTCTTTTTTTCGATTCTTGTTTAGAAAAATCATTTTTAAACACGTGAAGTCACATTTTACGAAAGTTTTGATTTCATTCAACCTGTAATTAGGTTTTGTGCGCATGGTATGCTTCCAATGCAGATTAACATTTTATTTAAAAGCATTTTTAAAGTAGAAATAAAACTAAATTTTTGATTATTTGCGTTGTTTTATAATTTGCAAAGCAGTCGATGGAAGTTTCTTACTTACAAGGGAACCTCGCGAAGTGTTTGTGGTGTCATTTAGAGATTTTTCAACACTGATTCTGAGTCTGGGGCCTGTCTTTATCGACAGTTTATGGTTTTCAAGTTACACGCTTAAGGGCACAAAAACTTTCTTTATAAAAATAAAAAAATTAATGCCACAATACGTTACACCTTAGTTAATACAAACAACAATCTAAACATACTTTCCAACTATTTTTAATATGGCGGAATAAAAACATTTCAGTCAAATTCAAATGAGATTAAGACTGCGGCCTGAGAGAAACGGGTTGCCTAATATCGATGAAAATTTAGACCGTTCCTATTTCCATTCACGTTTTTTTCAGCAACTAATTTTATTATAAAAAAAAATAATAATAAAAATAGATCAACGGAAGATAGGACTAGAACACGACATATTTTGTTTTACCCAAAACTGATATGAATTTTCTAAAAAAAAATTGCAAAGTAGCTGAAATCAAATCTGCATTAAGAGGTAAAAAAGTAAACTTTTTAAACTATAAGTTTATAAAAACTAAAGATTTTTATTCAATTTAAAACATGTCATCCTCTAGAAACATCCTTTATGTATCAATTCTTGCAAAACTGTTACTGACAAGCAGAGTTGCCAGAAAATTTTTCTTTAAGTCGCCCCATTTGTGATCGAAAGTCACAAAATATTTTGAAAACTCGCCCAATCGTAAGCTTGAAAAAATTCAATAAGTACACATGAATTTACCGCGTAATTTAAAATGTATTTTAATACAATTTTATAAGGTAATTTCAGAATCATTGCGATTATTCGTAGATATCGTTGCAATGAAATGATTTGAGATGATTGCCAATGTTAAAGAATGAAAAGAGCTTAATTTGCGATTTGTCACCCAAGTTTAATTTAAGGAGCGTACGGATAAAGAAAATCGCCCAATTCGCGATAAATCGCCCAATCTGGCAGCCCTGCTGACAAGTTTCTTATCACAATTTGGGAATGGAAGTGGCGAGACACTATAAATGTTAGTTGTTGGGTTATGTTCTATCAACATTAACTTTGACTATATTCTGATAGATGGCGCATAAGCAAAAATCAAAGTATGAAAAATTTTGTTACAAATATGAATGTTGAATTTTCAACACCACGTTTCCGAATATTGCAAATTGCTTTTGTGATATTCAATTTTTTATTAAAAGTAATACTTAATATAAAAAAGCAAAAAAAAATTGATAATTCAAAGCGCAATGTATGTGTCATGTGCTACCTCATTATCATTTTTATTTTATCTCAACTCGTTGGCAAGTTATAAAGAAATAACGTTTTTTTGCCCTCAAGCGTATAACTCAAAAATTAAACACCGTCAATAAAAAAGAAGGCTAGATTCCGAATCGGCGTTGAAAAATCAACAAATGGTCCCACAAATTAATTTCAAATTCATACTGACACTTTGCCAAGTTTCCTTGTTTATTTTTGGGATAGTTTGGTCTTGTACTTTGTCTTAAATTCTTAATGTACGTATTAAGTACATAAGTACATTATAAATAAAGAGGTTTGTTATTTTATTTACAAAATTGTAACATTTTTGCAGATTGCTCGTTTTTTGCTTATAAAACAAACGTAAACAGTTTCCCTTGTTTACTTACGTTTAAAGCTCTAAATTTTCTCGAGCTTTATGAGCGGTATAATGCTTGTTCGTAACGAATATTCACATTAAAGATAGCGTTCTTTAAAATTTAAGACATTTAAGTGCTTTATTAATTAAATTAAATACAAATAAAAAACTTTTTAATCGTTTTTATATTACATTTTCGCAGAAATAGTATTAAATATAAGTGTTTCCACATTTTTTAAATTTAAATAAAACTTGTAGTTACAAACATAAATAATACATAATTTTAGATGTTTGCATATCAATAAGGTTATATACATAGACATGTAGAATAATTCCAAAAGAAATGGTGCGCCGGGTGAGATGACCCAGTAAAATTTACATTTTACTATTTGAATTGTGAAACGTTTAGTCGTTTCAGACTATGGTGTTTAATGTGACGCAAGTGGAACTGTTGTTCAAAGTTTTTAAAATAATAAATAGGTAAATTATTTTGAAAATAATTTTTTATCTAACTTGGTGCACATGGATGTTCTTTATTTAAGTTTAAAATAATCTGTTAACCATTTTTTCCGCTTGTTTGGGAGAGATGCTCATTATTTTTATTAAAAATTTAATAATTTTTAACTATGTCTATAGGGTATACGAAAAAATTGACTTCTGCAAGAGTAGGATGTCCTACAAAAAATGATCCAACTAACGATTTCGTTAAACTTTGTTTTAAGAAGAATTGTTAAATTATTCTGTTTTTTTTTGTTCGGTATGTACTCTTAGGTTTCGTATTGTTTTTAATAAAACGTTTAACATTGTAGTGTTATAAACAAATTTTTACAAAATTAGATTTTAAAAGTGGGCTTATGTGTAAAAGGACTTAAATTTTAAAACGTTTTAAAAATGAAGACCGGGCCGAATAATAGGCATTAAATGGAAGGTCTTTAACTTTATTCAAAAGTCGTTCTAAATAAAATTGACAAAAAAAAGTTATTATTGCATTATTTTACATTTTGCTCAAACTTTGTGAGAATCTACTTTAGGGCTGCATTTAGGTTTTCCAAGCGTCAGTGTTTGTCTAAACGAACTAAAATATTTAAAAATAAATTCCATTAAAAATATCCATACGTCCAAGATGGCATTTTGAAGTTAAAAAGTAGTAGTTTATCAGAAAAAAATCAAAATTTACATAATCGATACTCGTAAAAAATAACAAGGCATAGAAAATATGTGTATTTTATTGAGTTTTAAATTACTGCACTGCCTCTGCCGTTCAATCTAAATGGCTAATGTTTTTCATAAAACAAGTGCAGATATCCTACAAGAAATAAAAACGCTTGACTCGTTTAGTCTGTTCTTTATAAAAAAAACTGCTTAAAATTTAAAAAATTCGTATAATTTAGGCTATAAAATAAACCTGATGGCTAAGAGATACAAATTTGAGGCTTACATGACATCTAGTTTTTATCACAATCTTTAAATGCCTGTAATATTTATTTTGTTATTACCAAAGGTTTGCTTACAAGTAGTTAAAAGAAAGCAAAAGTATCGGTAATTCGATTATTTTTAAAACGAAATTTAACCATATATCGTACGTTTATTATTTGTAAAGGAGACCTTATAAAACTTTGCAGATTTGTAAACTCTGGATTATTAGCTTTGAATAAGCCTAAAGAACTATAATTGTGTCATTTAAAATTGCCGGAAAAAGTGAGGTTAAAGGCACGCACTTTTGTTTTATTTTATCTAAATTTTGACATTGAGAACAATATATACAAATAGTTACAAAAAGGTAATTTAAAATCAAGCCTGTAAAATATTATGAGTTTTTGATACATACCTAAGCAAATAAATTAAATTGGGTATTTCATTTCATTGTCATTAACCCCTTGACATACAATGACGTCTAAGAGACGTTAATCGTTTAGGGTGTCATTGTAGATTTTTACGTCTCTAAGACGTCAAGAACTGTATTCAATTTTATATTCCAAAAAAGGTTTGTTTTCAACAATAATTTTGTTAAAAGGCACAAAATTGGCGATTTGGGAATTTTGTTATTAATATAATTCTATAATATTTAATTGCAAATTGTCAGTGAGTAAATTAATTCTTGTAAAGTGTGCTTAAAGCCGAGGTTGCGCGTCCGAGCTCAAAGTGGCACATTTCTGACCTCGGAAAATGTGCCACTTTTCGCTCGAACGCACACATCTTTGTATTTATTCAATTTGTTTAAATTACTTTTTGGATTTAAAAATAAAATAGCAATGTATTCAAATAAAACGACATATGCGCAGTAACATATAGTTGGATGGCCACTGGTCTAGCTATACACAAACGCAACATAGCGCGTTGTTATATTTAGTTGAGTCGCGCCAAAGAAGTATTACTTCTAACGTGCGTACATAAGTACATGCACCGGCTTTTTTTACATAGAATGAAATTCAGTTTTAAACATTTAGCAAAATTATTAAAGTAAACTCGAAGAATAAATTATTTTAAGTTTTTAGACAACTCAATACTCTAATTAAATAAATTAATAACTTGGAAATTTTTTTAAATATATTTAAGAACTTTAGAAATTTTTAATTATCATTTTTTTTTTGTATAACAAAAAATGAATAAAACAAAACTTTATTTGGTAAATTTAAAACGAAATTTTGATGAAAAAATTATGCATTTTCAGAAAACTCAAATAGAGTAAATACAGAATTTGTGGTTTTTCAAAAAACTTTGAAGATCATTAATTTACGCAAATAAAATTAATATTGGAGAAAACTCAATAAATAAATTATCTTAATTGTTCAGAAATAATAAATTTATAAAATTAAATAGTCAAACCTCGATAGGTCGAAGTTAAAGAGAAACTAAAAATAATTCGTGTTATCAAAAATTCGAGCTATCGATATAAAAATATTTTTTGTTTATGTTTTTAAAATTTACTTATTGTTTCTTTTTCTTAATAATTTCCTAGTGATTTCTTGCTAAAACCTAAATCTTGTGTCTTGAACAAGTTGTAATTAGGCTTCATTTATGGAATAATTCAAGTTTTCAATATAAAAAAATATTTATATGTTATATATTATATGCATCAAAATTTTAGAATGACTTAGGTGGGGAATGTTAAAAAAAAATTGGGAAACACTGCTCTACATATTTCAAAATATTTTGAAACTATTAATTATTTACTTTATGTTATTTGTGTATGCTCATAACAGTTAAGTTGAGCCAAATTAATAGTTTTTTTCGGACTCATGAAATTCGGTTTTTTTGTATGTTAAGGGGTTAATAAAAACTGTGACAAATATTTTCAATATGCTTAGAATACATGCGTAGGTTCCACGATCTGTGAATTTTTTTTTGCTTTTGTCACTTATACCGTAGTATTACTTTCTTCCATAATGATCTGTTTAATAAGTGATTTAGTAAAATAAAACCATTATAAATTATATAGTATATATTTTTACTTATTGAATTCTGATATACTACTTATTGTCTAGCAATTTTTATTACACAATCGTATCGACAATTGTAGTAAACCGTTGTATTTTATACGTCTTTCATTTAAAATTCATAAATAGCGATTCAAAGCAAGTATTTTCACGTAGCTGGTGCTGACATTTGTCGCACTTCAATACAGAATTTGAATATTCATATTATGTGAAAGAATAAAACAGGACAGATGTGATTGTTTACAGTTTTCAGACAATAATTCTAATTTTATCACTCTGTTTTGCATTAAGCCGTGTATTGCAGGGATTAAATTGAGAATTAAACAAGACAATACCTTTTTATTCCGAAAACTGCTTTTTAGAAATTATTAGAGCGGCAAAAACGGTTACCTACCGCTAAATCAGAAGGTATTTAGAGATACCCATAAACAATATGACTGTTAATGGTAGTTAACTACGTTAATAGATATAAATGTATTCCAATAAATTTAGCATAGCATGTTTTCATTGTCTTGTCTAAATTAAGGTTTCACACAAAACAATAAATTCAGCCTCTTTGTAGGGTTTCCGCAAGACATTATTGCACGGTATTCTGGAATGAATATTAAAATTTCTATAAAACGATCTTTATGATTTTATCCTAGCTGAATGCCTGTTAAATTAAAAAGCATTGCCATTTCCAGACAGTTTTATTTTAAAAAATACAAAAAGAAGTATTTAAAGCGGAATTTTTTCAATTAAATTAAAAATTCGTTGTAGAAATAATAATAATTTTTTTAAGCTAAATGATAATTTTGTATGTATAGCGGTTACCTACTTTACTTTGTACTATTGTTAGTTTATTTAAGTCAAATGATAAAAAATTATACGTAACCAACTGCATGGAGCCGTATTTCACTTCGCTAACATTCAGCAATTTGTCGTTTCTAGAAGTTGTACTTGTTTGTTTAATTAATTTATTTCACCAAAAAGGCGTTCTTATTGTTGCAACTGTATTGCCTAATGTTTCGGTTAGATTTATTTATACAGGTTGCTTTTTAAGGATGTACGAGCAGGGTACTGGGTGGGGATAGACCGATCTGGGCGCGGGGTATAGAGGTTATGAAGATCACGTGGCCGCAGCATTGAAAATGGCAACACTGTGATTATTATGATTATTAAGGCAATGTTATCAGTAAATTCAAAATAAACGTTGAGTATAACACGTGCGAATATAAAATTATAGAAGGTGAAATGAAATAGAAAACTATCTATCGGGATGAGAATTTACCAGAATGCCTAAAATTAGGTTAGTATTTTTGAGACTTACTTTGCTTTAATGGTCAGTAGTGTTGCCATTTCGTTTAAGAGCTAGCAAAAGCAAGGTAATTTTCGTAAATATCTCTTAATTACACGGTTTAAAACGTTTTTTTTTTTAAATATCTTTATGAATGTCTTAACTTTTAATTAGATAGTTTTTTTTTCATATTCTAGGACAAATTTGGGCGAAAATTATGAAAACATGTCGTCTATCCGTTACTTTGCCATAAGACTAATGTTAAATATGCTGACTTTTGAAATCAATTATTTCTTTAAATAGTCGGTCAACCCTCTTCAAATTTTGAGAATTAGGTATTTGAAAAAAAAAATTATTGATTTTTTTTATGTATTTTAAAACTTTATTATTAATAATATGGATATTTAATGCAAAATACTTAAAAAAAAAATTTTTTCGATTAATTATAAGCAATTAAAAATTGATAAAATTAAAAAAAAAATCACGTGACTATAAACGCGCCAAAATTGGCCACCATCTTTGTGACGTCATAATGTTATAGCTGTTTAATAACAGGACAGCGTTTACGGCTATTACACGTGAGTTGACAATAATATTGAAAATTTACTGCTAAAAAACGATTTGTTAGTTAATTCCGATTAGCTATGTGTGATAAAGGATTTATAAAGGCAAAGTCTGATAATATTCCTGATGTTGATATATTTTTTACTGAATTCTACTTATTTGATTTGTATACTTGGATAAATAATAATTACTAACAATAGTGTTATAAAATACTTACATCGAAATGATCTTCACAACAAAAAAAATTCGATTTTGTTTTGGGATTATAACGATGCACTGCTTGAAACCATTTATTTCGACGTTTTTCATCTTGGGGAACATTTAAAAACATTTTGTCAGGAGTTGTTTTTGTAGTATTTGTACATAATGGTACAAAACAAGAACGATAACTTTTGTGGTTCGACATTTTCAATATAAACTTGAGTATTTAACCATGACAAAAGAATTAAATAGATCAAAACACTGCATTTATTATTTCTATATAAGCTGCAATGAATGAAAACTAACATTATGACGTCACACACGCTCGTATTTGTTCGGGTGCTGTCGGCGTGTTTTCGGTACTGGATTCAAAATTAATTTTATTTTGATATAACTTTTGAAATATTGCGAAAAAAAAAATAGTTTTGTTATAAAACTTATATATGATCTTTCCATTTATCACAAAAAAAAAATTCAAAGACCTAATTGGTTTAGACATAATTAAACTACATATAAAAAAAAATTAATCATTTTGGGAAGAATCACTTTTGTGCTCGTACATCCTTAAGGAGCGCAGATTATAAAATGCAACCTATTTCTAAACTATTGCTGGTTAACGACGTTATTTGTTAAAAGAGCAATGTATAGAGTTATTTACCAGATAGATTTGTTTCAAAAATTTTTACAACAATGGCCTAGGCTAAGACTGTCCAAACTATTCAACAAAGAGTGTTCTTGATCCAAGAATATTCGGCAGTTATTCGCCTTCTATTTCCCTCAAATTACCACTATTTGGGGCGCAATCTATTAACAGGGCATTTCGTCCATTCTTCCTTACGCGCTATTTTAATGCGGATGTGTATCGCGAAACAGTTGTCGATAAATTCATCACAATTGCATAGAAAAGGAGGGTTGCCTATCAGTATTGGTTCCAAAAAATAGTGCCACTCTTTATCGCTCTGAGGTCAATTTGCAGCTCATTGGTGATGCTTTCGGCAAAAGAATTATCTGTCTGAATGCAAAAACTAAGGCAGCATGAACATAGATTGACTACTCAGTTCACAAAATATCAACCCCTGCGACTTCTTCTTATGGGGTTATCTCAATATCAAGGTTTACGCCTGAAGTTCGGGCAACGTGGACGAACTCAAGAGCTCATCATCGAAGAGATTAAATCGATGCTTATTGTCGTCAGACATATTCAGCTTTGTCAATTCGTCAGTTTTGTGCAAAAAATCAGGTGACTGTCCTCTCGCACTTTCCTTGCTTGTCAGACCTAGCTTCTTGCGATTTTTTCGCAACGATGTATAAAAATTTAACTTTATTTTTTTTTTTGGAGATACAACTATACTATTGGGCTTTTATAGAAAACACTAAAAAATAATATTTTTAATGATTGCATAATTGTTAATCTACCTACCTATTTTGATTGTAACTTTATAAGTGTGTTTCTTAAATATCTTTTTTTAATTAACTTTGTAAAAGAAAGATATTTGTATTCAACAAAACCTGTTACGCGACTTAAATAATAATTACTAATTAAAGGCCTAAAACACATATTATACCAGAAGAACCAAGTGTTTTTTAATTTTCTGAATATTTTTTAATATGCACTCTACAAATGTATGTTAATTTTTTACACTTGACAAATTAGAATGTAAGGTATTGCAGATATATTTAGTTCAAAGTTAAGAAATAAAATACAATTATTGAAATTTTAATAGCAATTCTTATAACAAACGTTGTTAGGTAATATGCTGAATTTTTATAGATATAAATGTACATATGTATTCATGTATTTACATACAGTAAGCTCCGTATACTTCTACAAGACAACGTTAGCTCTAGAAAAATATGCAGTAAGATGAGAAGCAACACTCGATAGACTTATTTAATTTTATTAAGTGCTCACGTTTTATATTTGTTAGAAATGCCATACACAATTGAAGATTCCTGACATCGTAGAAGCACAATATGGTAAACGTCGGTCAGTGAAGTCGCTAGAGTGGGCGGTACTCGGTAAATATTTAGTTGGTGTTACTTTCCTAAGACTGTAAACCGTAAATCTTATTCAGATAATTACAATAAAATATTATTATACATTTTTAAATCATATTTTTTAAAAATTTTATTATACTAATCATAATGTTAACGTCCAATATCTTTTAATATTAATTAAAGTTAACAAGAATTGGACACTGTTAATAAAAATCAAATCTTGTTAAAAATTGTCTACTTCGTTTCTTTATTGACAATTTTTCAAGCAACTTAAGGTTTCAAAAAATATGTCAAACATCAAAATTGTACAAGTGTTAAATATCATTTAAAAAAATAGATTTTTATTAACAGTGTCCAATTCCTGGTAACTTTAATTAATTTTATTATACTTTTTATACATTCCTTTTAACTATTCATTAGAAGCCAAAATTCCTCAAATACACACCACTGCTTAGTTATTTCGTTATACATCAGAACACAAATACCTATGACAAATTGTATGCAGGTAAACAAAAAGTATTTTATTAATGGTAACTAATAGAAAAAGAAAAATCGATGTTTGTAGGAACGTTCTTAAAAAACCTTGGTTGTGTGGTCAGCTTTTAATTGGAATTTGAAATTGAAAACTAGAAAGCTCTGCTCATTCAAGTAAAACTGTTATATTGTACGAAAGCTGACGCATTGTAAAAGATCACAGATATCTAGTGCTTTTTCAGGGTCATTTATTACGTTCTCGAAAGGAATTTATCACTAGAGCGTTTTTTTCGATTTCAAAGCATTGGAATTCATGTTAGTTTAAAATTATACAGACACAAGGAAAGAGCAAAAAGAAAACCATTCCTCAACATTCCAGAATAAAATAAAAAATAGTTACCTACTCAGCTTTCAATGATACTCTTCGTCAATTTCAAAAGTGCATGTTAAAATGTCATACAGTAAAAAATCTGTTGTAATTTATAGAAGTTTAGCGTTGTGAACGAACTTGAAATTGGGTATCTACGTACGTATATGCATAGTTGAATTACTCAGTTGCTATTGTAGGTAGGTACCTACAAAAACTAGAAAAACGTGCATTGCAAAATCGAATGGCAACTATCGAATTCAATTTATCTCAGTGGATCAATGCAGATGTAGACGTTTTACATACTATATTTTAATGTAATTTTAGGTACACTTCCGTCCAAAAATATAGAATTTCAAACCCTATTTAATACTCAGTGGTGAAAACATTAATAAACACAAACAATAGTGCAATAGATTAATAGTTAATAATTAAAAAAAAACAAAAACGGATTTAGAACATATATTAAACATATATAAAACATATATATATATATATAAAACATATATATATATATATATATATAACATATATATATATAAAACATATATAAAATTAGCAATTAATGGAAGCAAAAATTGAAGGAAAACGAGCACCAAGAAGAAGACGCACTTCCTGGCTAAGGAACTTAAGGTAATTCACTCGTGACAATCGGAACTACAAGTACATCCCTAAAACGTACAGAAAAAGTTGCATATATTTAACAGTCGAGTATTTTATTTTTGTCAGAGACTGTATTGGATATAGAATAAAACACACTAATATAATCCCACAAAATACATGTGGCAACGCTGTCATGCTTACATCGAACACTTTTTTATCCGGGTTACTTCTGTGTCAAAATTCCATTAGACCAAGATCAATTCTGATATAAAAGGCAATTTTAAAAAAAAAGGGCTTTGATAAACTCAAAAAAATTATTTCTGCGATGTATGACACAAAAAAATTAAAAATTGAAGACTTTCGTTGTAACCTGTGTAGTGGTCGACGTATTGTGCAGTTGGACGACTTAAAGAAAAATTTTAAGTATTACCTTTTGGACTTTTTTTATAATATAAGTATATCAAATTGTTGTTAATTCATATGCAACAATGTTTATAAATAAATATATTATTTTAAAGCATTATTGAAATATTGTACCTAACACCATATTTTTGTTCGAATATTAATCCTTTCCAAAATAAAGAAAAATAATAAGTATTGAGAAATAAATTTAATCTTAATTCTTTATGAACAAACATAAGTTTATTTTATGATTTTCGATTGGGTTGATTAATAAATCATATTTTTACCAAAAATTATTTATCCTGGAAATTAATTTCTTCTAAGTGTAGTTATACACATTGAATGATGTAGAACGTTGACCCCTAAACATGCCAAGCTAGGATGTTTATCCTCCTAAGGCGTGTATTTCTATAACTTTAAATATTTTTATTTTTTAACCAAATCTTCTTCTTCTTCTTTATCTTCACCTTTAATGCAATTGTTCCAACTGCTCCCTTATCGGGGTAGGCGTGTTCTTAAGGAGTATTCTCGTTTATTATAAACCATTTCCGGAGGTATGTCATAATCACATTGAAGCTTCACGGAAAACCTATTCCAGGTACTTTTTGGCCTGCCTGGTTTTCTTTTAGGTTCATCTATTGCCAAAACTCGGTGCACTATGTGGTCTTTTAACCAAATGGTATGAAAAATCATTTTTATTAGTAATATTTAAAATGTTTTGTTTTACAACGTATTAGTTTTTGAAAAAAATATTAAGAAAATTTTCAAGATATACACAAAAACTGTGCTTTTTGTATACACTTATTACCTATTGCACGCTAATTAAATACACAATATCTCGCTTCAGAAACGGTCAAAAAATTAATTTATTTTAATGAAATAAATGACCCTTAGCTCAATATCATATTTGAATTTCACCAAATTTCTAAAAAAAGTGCATTTACAAGTGAACAACATTAAAACAGTGGTTTAGATGTACTACCCCTCTAGAAAAATTCAGAGCTTTAGTGTCAAAAAGTCAAATGGCCATAATGATAACCAATCTACGAATGGAGACGGCACATTAAGAAGAACTAATTAAACAAATGAATAATGTAATAATGCATTAATAACAATAAGTAAGCGTAATAAATGAAAAGATTGCACGAGTTCCGCATTCAGTTTTAAATAAAAAATAAGAGTTACACGATTGACTTACCTTCGCACTCTTATACTCTCATCAACAGATATGTATTTATGACTTATTATACTACTGACCTCTGCTGAGTTTGTGTCCAATTAATAAGTGACAGATTTGTGGGTGTACATGACAACATAATAAATACTCAATTTAATATTATGACAATATCTTAATAAGTATGATTATCCTGTAGGTACATAGCGTAATAATATGGCGAAATATTAATCGACGTCAATAGATAGATAACCTAATATAATTTAACAATATATTAATAGACGTCAATACATATATGGTACATAATACATATATCATCAAATTATAATAATTTTAGAGATTTAATATTTTTATTAGTAAAATTTAACAGTCAGTACAGGTTTATTAATTTATTCTCACTTTCACAATAATTTTTAAATTACAAAGGTAGGAAACTGGTGTAAAATAAAACGATTGCCAAGACATCCAAAATTTTTAATTTTCCCTCCCCAAAAAATGAGGTTTCCCAAGTTGGTGTTCCCAGGCCTCTGGTGGAAAACACGGACCTAAATTGGGGGAAAAACATAAAATTTTGAGAACCAAACTTAAGTAGCACCCCGACAAGTTATTTTCTCAGTGCAAAAATTTTAATGTCTTGCGAAAAGGGTCGAAAGCTTTAGGTGTTAAGTTTTGGAAAACCTGAGAAGGTTAAAGTCAAAAATGGAAAAATAATTCAAGATAATTTCCCCAACCGATGACTCAATTTCAACCATCCGTCTTCCCCGGAAAACCTTATTTTGGGTGAAAACTGGAAAATTTTGATCCTAAACCCAAGCCTGGACCATCCAAAAAATTAGAAAAGAATAGCTGGAAAATAACTATTAACATATATAATTATGCCCAACATTTTCTCGCCTAGAAGTTTTCCGTGGAATAGGCCTACTGGGGATACCACGTACGAAAAATGCGCCTCCAGATTCTACCTCATAGGTGGTGGGGAAAAGGGTCAATAATAAGAAAGTAATAACATAGGAATGTTTCAATAAATGTCAAACGCATTGTCTAAAAAAAAAGTTTATATAAAAGTGAGGCTAACGTTTCGTTTTCACGCGATTGTTACGAGTAGTAAAATCCGGTCTACTTTGAAGCGCTCGAAAACCGCCATAAATGCATAAAATTAAAAAATTATAGCTAAAAATGTTTGTTAAAAGACCATCTACAAGATTGGTATAAGGTCATTTTATTGTAAAATAATAAAATAAAAAGTTATACAGCAAAAAAGAGAATTTGTTCAGAAATTTTCTCTTATTTTTGTTAATAACTTTTTTAATTTTCATTTTATGGTAAAAAGTTATATAAACAAAATTGTAGACAATTTGATTTGCCACAAATTATGTCTTTACAAATTTCCTGGGAGATTGATAGTTTCTGAGATATAGCAAAAAAGGAGTTTGCACCCCTTTTCTTATATGGCGGCCGCGGGACAAGGGTTGCAACCCCACAAACTTGGAGTTAAGCTTCTAGTGACCCTCTCTACACATCCCAACAATAAAATTGCGTCCTCTGAGAAACGCAAGGTAAGGCCTAAAAATTGTAACATTTGAATGGACTAATCTACGTACGTATATGCATAGTTGAATTACTCAGTTGCTATTGTAGGTAGGTACCTACAAAAACTAGAAAAACGTGCATTGCAAAATCGAATGGCAACTATCGAATTCAATTTATCTCAGTGGATCAATGCAGATGTAGACGTTTTACATACTATATTTTAATGTAATTTTAGATACACTTCCGTCCAAAAATATAGAATTTCAAACCCTATTTAATACTCAGTGGTGAAAACATTAATAAACACAAACAATAGTGCAATAGATTAATAGTTAATAATTAAAAAAAAACGAAAACGGATTTAGAACATATATTAAACATATATAAAACATATATATATATATATATATATATAACATATATATATATAAAACATATATATATATATATATATATAAAACATATATAAAATTAGCAATTAATGGAAGCAAAAATTGAAGGAAAACGAGCACCAAGAAGAAGACGCACTTCCTGGCTAAGGAACTTAAGGTAATTCACTCGTGACAATCGGAACTACAAGTACATTCCTAAAACGTACAAAAAAAGTTGCATATATTTAACAGTCGAGTATTTTATTTTTGTCAGAGACTGTATTGGATATAGAATAAAACATACTAATATAATCCCACAAAATACATGTGGCAACGCTGTCATGCTTACATCGAACACTTTTTTATCCGGGTTACTTCTGTGTCAAAATTCCATTAGACCAAGATCAATTCTGATATAAAAGGCAATTTTCAAAAAAAAAGGGCTTTTATAAACTCAAAAAAATTATTTCTGCGATGTATGACACAAAAAAATTAAAAATTGAGGACTTTCGTTGTAACCTGTGTAGTGGTCGACGTATTGTGCAGTTGGACGACTTAAAGAAAAATTTTAAGTATTACCTTTTGGACTTTTTTTTTATAATATAAGTATATCAAATTGTTGTTAATTCATATGCAACAATGTTTATAAATAAATATATTATTTTAAAGCATTATTGAAATATTGTACCTAACACCATATTTTTGTTCGAATATTAATCCTTTCTAAAATAAAGAAAAATAATAAGTATTGAGAAATAAATTTAATCTTAATTTTTATAAACAAACATAAGTTTATTTTATGATTTTCGATTGGGTTGATTAATAAATCATATTTTTACCAAAAATTATTTATCCTGAAATTAATTTCTTCTAAGTGTAGTTATACACATTGAATGATGTAGAACGTTGACCCCTAAACATGCCAAGCTAGGATGTTTATCCTCCTAAGGCGTGTATTTCTATAACTTTAAATATTTTTATTTTTTTAACCAAATCTTATTCTTCTTCTTCTTTATCTTCACCTTTAATGCAATTGTTCCAACTGCTCCCTTATCGGGGTAGGCGTGTTCTTAAGGAGTATTCTCGTTTATTATAAACCATTTCCGGAGGTATGTCATAATCACATTGAAGCTTCACGGAAAACCTATTCCAGGTACTTTTTGGCCTGCCTGGTTTTCTTTTAGGTTCATCTATTGCCAAAACTCGGTGCACTATGTGGGTCTTTTTAACCAAATGGTATGAAAAAATCATTTTTATTAGTAATATTTAAAATGTTTTGTTTTACAACGTATTAGTTTTTGAAAAAAATATTAAGAAAATTTTTCAAGATATAAGGTAAAAGTCCCTATTATGAGACACATTTCTAGGTAGGTCAAACATTAGCGCTATTATTTAATCAGTTTTAGTGTAAAACACAATTTAAATTAAATGATACATATGTTTTATCATTTTATATTAATATTTTGAGTTTGCACTAAATATTAATTTAAAAATACTTAAAATAAGCTTTTGTAATGGGAACCGCTGTGTCCTATTTATGAGACACTTTAAAGGTGTGTGGCCCCAGTGTCTCATGATACAGGTCCCCATTATTGAGACAGTTAAAAATCAATTTAGGACAACAAATCATTAAATTTTGTAAATTAAACGACTAATCAACGAAAATTATCGTAAGATCAAATTTCTTTTTCTTCTTTAATTTTTTTGCAGCTTTTAACCTGTTCCATTAATTTTCTATTCTTCTCTTGCAATTTTTTAAAATTTTTTTCGTTATAATATAATTTTATAGACAAACAAAAATAAGTTTCTGAAAGTTTCAATTTAAAATTTGAGTTTTAAAAGGTCGCTCAGAATTTTTTTTATTTATTAGTACATCACTTTGGATTATATCCCAATGCTAATAAAGCAAATTTAATACGCACTTTTAATAAAATTATGTTTTTTTGTCATGTGTTTCATTTTCAGTTCATCTCGTGGTGAATTTTTGTTTATTATTTTAATAAATAATGGAAAAAAATGTATGAAATTTTAATTTTAATATTAAAATGTCGCTCGAAAAAATCCAAAGTGATGCACTAATAAATAAAAAAAAATCCTGAGCGACCTTTTAAAACTCAAATTTTAAATTGAAACTTTCAGAAACTTATTTTTTGTTTGTCTAAAAAATTATACCGTAACGAGAAAAAAAATTGAATTTTGACGGAGTTTGAAATTTTAAAAAATTTTGAGCGACCTCTTAAAAAGGTTTTTTTGAGCTGTCCTTTGGAGGTAGCTCTTAAAACATCAAAACTAACATTTTTTCCTCGAGACTACAAAAAAATAGTCTGTTTTTTGCGCCACCCTAAGGCGCTCCCATCGCAGCTCTATCCAGCACCCACTTGAAAATATCATCCTCTTCTTTCGATGTGCTCGGTCCTGTCTTATTTTTATCTTCTCAGCAGGACCAATATTTTTCTTTCTACCTAGTGTAGCTACAGGTACTCCAAAGGCAGCTACTGCCTTTCGTAAAGATCGCCTTTAAAGCTTTTTCGAAAACTTAACGGATCATAGTTATTCCTTTTAATCTTTTTCTTTGTTATTTTACTCTTCACATTTGAGCACAACTTGTTTTTTTTGTTAATTTAGATTGCTTTCTTGTCTTCTTTGATTTTTGTTTATTCTCCATTCTCTCAGTTTTTAATTAAAATTTTTGTTTCGCACACTGTTGTTATTTAATCCAAAACATTTTATAAATCAATATACATATAATATATGTAAAAATATTAAAAACTTATTTAATTATTAAAAAAAAAATTGCTTAAGTACAACAAAGTTTCATTTTATGATTGTAGGTTAGGTTTATAATATAACGTTATTTCATTAAAAATACTTACTCGTAAATAATTATTTTAAGCTGTACTAATCAACAATACTTCATATTACAGAACTAAACTTTTAAATAGTTAATATCGTTGGTTGTTTATTTAAAACTTATAAATGTAAACTGTCTCTTGAAGTCCGGACAAGCAAAATAGTATGTCCCTATTGCGCGATACACTCTTAAATGTCTCAAATAACCGGTACGTCCAAGTTTATAAGTGTAGGTGTTAATGATACGGTCGAAAATAGTCATAAAATAGTCATAAAATAGCATAAATGCTTATAGAATTGAAATCTAATACTCATTAGCTTTCAAATATCATATAATGCACATATATAAATAGAAGTGGCAATTAAATTTAACGCGACTGAAAAATTGAATAGTCGTTGTCGCCCAACTTTGCTCAGGGCGTGGATTCAAGTGCACATGTCAAACCGCTTATACTTTTATATTTTTTCTTTAAACAATAACAAAAGAATAATTGCAAACTTAGTAAATTGCTTTCAAAATTGTTGAAGTTATATATTCTTTGTATTTTTTAAAAGGATTATGTGTACTTTTTGAATAAATTAATGTATTCACGTAATGTATCATAAATCGGGACATCGTCTCATAATAGGGACTTTTACCTTACACAAAAACTGTGGCTTTTTGTATACACTTATTACCTATTGCACGCTAATTAAATACACAATATCTCGCTTCAGAAACGGTCAAAAAAATTAATTTATTTTAATGAAATAAATGACCCTTAGCTCAATATCATATTTGAATTTCACCAAATTTCTAAAAAGAGAGTGCATTTACAAGTGAACAACATTAAAACAGTGGTTTAGATGTACTACCCCTCTAGAAAAATTCAGAGCTTTAGTGTCAAAAAGTCGAATGGCCATAATGATAACCAATCTACGAATGGAGACGGCACATTAAGAAGAACTAATTAAACAAATGAATAATGTAATAATGCATTAATAACAATAAGTAAGCGTAATAAATGAAAAGATTGCACGAGTTCCGCATTCAGTTTTAAATAAAAAATAAGAGTTACACGATTGACTTACCTTCGCACTCTTATACTCTCATCAACAGATATGTATTTATGACTTATTATACTACTGACCTCTGCTGAGTTTGTGTCCAATTAATAAGTGACAGATTTGTGGGTGTACATGACAACATAATAAATACTCAATTTAATATTATGACAATATCTTAATAAGGTATGATTATCCTGTAGGTACATAGCGTAATAATATGGCGAAATATTAATCGACGTCAATAGATAGATAACCTAATATAATTTAACAATATATTAATAGACGTCAATACATATATGGTACATAATACATATATCATCAAATTATAATAATTTTAGAGATTTAATATTTTTATTAGTAAAATTTAACAGTCAGTACAGGTTTATTAATTTATTCTCACTTTCACAATAATTTTTAAATTACGCTTTTTTCTCATTAAAATGTTTTTGTATTGTTTTCTCTAAAACCTTCTCTACAATAAAAAGATATGTGAAGTGTCTTTTAACAAAATGTACAAGAACCTGTACAATTTATTAAAAAATACTAGGTCTGTATCAGAGATTTAAAATAACAATGGGGTCCTTTTTGATTAGATAGAAGTGTAATAATTTTTTTACGGTAGCATTAAAATGTTTAATTTGCTGTTTTGTTGGTTAAATATTAGATACTAGTAAACGTTATTTATTAGTATTTTGTACATTAACATGTTTCCATTATTGAGAAATCGCTGAATAGCTGTGAAAATGTTAGTTGATGTATAGATTTGAACGAAAGCAGAGTCAATCATGGAGTGATTGCCCACTAACACAGAATGTCTACTTAAAAAACATTATTTTGTGTAATACTAAAAAATATTTTTTCTTAAAGTGAACAATCATTGTCAGTGGACAATTGCATTATTGTATGTCAGGGAACATTAAATAATGTTTTTTTTTAAGTGGACAATTACCAGATATTAATTGCACACTAACAGTGGCCAGTGGGAAATTAGTATCTGGTTTATCCAACATATATGTTTTCAAATATCTTTATTGATGTAATGTGAAAAACTAATTAACTCATAAATAACGTGAAATTATTATATATATTTTAATACTTTCCAACCGCTTTAATAAAATTTATTACTAAAATATATTATGTGCTAAATATAAACTTCGTACTTTTCATTACTAAAATTTTGTTAAATATTAATACAGTACTTCATGCTTATGGTATTTATGAAATTGAAAATTAATCTGAACGTTTCAACTTTCATTCATAATTTGCATACAGATTGTTAAAATTAATATTTAGTTTAAGCTAATCGTAGCTTTCATTTATAATAATTGAAAATGGGGTGGTAATATCTGTAAATCCTGAACCTCGTTTTAATTAAAGCAAATCTCTATGCGCAAAAAATATTGTCGAAATTACGAATAAAGCTATGAGCATAACGAAATAGGATTTCGAAACAAAAATTTAATTTTTACAGTAAACACCTTTTCTACATACACAGGCATTATAATAATGCTTTATATTTGACTACATTTTCTCAGAGAAAACAAATTAATTTTAAAATCGTAATGAATTACAATGTGTTTTATGGTTTATTTTCTAATTTTGTATTTTTGATAGTTTATCTTTTGTAACGTACAATGGCGGTCCGAAGGATATCACATGAGACTTTGCGCTTGCAAAGGTTCACAATGTGCGTACATCTTTATCTTTTCAAGTGTAAATTTTTTTTAATTGATCACCAACAATTGAGAAGATATTTTACAAGTGTTTTTTCATAACTTTACAATTACTAGGTTACGTGATTAAACATGTTTAAAAATTATATATATAATACTATAGGTCGTAACATGTTTATTAATTGAAGTATTGAATAAGCACAATGCATGCACTAGTGAAATTCCTAGAAATATTTACGTATTCATTGTATTTTAAAAAAATATAATCTTTTTTTATAATTAATTTATAGAATATTGTTGAATATGTTGTTTTAAATCTTTGGTTTATTACAAACTTTTTGACTTACATTAATGACCGAAGTGATTTCTATGCATATGTAAAGATTGTCCCAAAATTCGTGCAAGAAGTAATTTTGATAGATAACCTGTATTTTTACTTAAAGATTGTAAATTTTTTATTGATTCATAAAGTATACAGTATAGGCTTATGTATGGAACAGCACACCGGATAAATGGCCTCCAGGGCTTTTTGGCATATACATACGCACTCTTTTGTAAACATTTTTCAGGACTGTTTTGCATAAATGTGGCTGAATTTTGTTGATACATTGGCGAATTTCTTTCTTCAAGGCGTCGGTAGTCGTCGGTATGTTGGCATAAACCCTAGACTTCAAAAAAACCCCAAATCAAAAGTCCAATGGCAGTAAATCGCATGGTCTGGGCCGGCAATTCTAATCACCAAAACGGGACATTAAACGATCAAGAAATGACTCATACAGTAATTGAATAATTTTTTCGGGCTGTATGGCATGTGGCACCTTCTTCTTAAAATCGCATGTCGTCCACATCCATATTTTCCAACTTAAGCATACAAAACTGGATTATAATGTCGCGATAGAGAGCATTATTAATTGTTATTGTCTAACCAGCTGCACTTTTAATGATGATGCTTTCAGCCCACAATCCACACCAAAAAGTGCCATATTGTGGATGCATTTAATTCTCAAAAATTACTCGTGGATTTTTTGAACTTCAAATGCGACAACGTGACGATTAAGGAGTCATTACGAAGATAATGTGACTTATTGCTGTAAATAATTTTGTTCAAAATAAATATCAGCATCTACTTGATCTTCCATAATTCATTCACCAAGCGCTCTTCGCTGTGCGTGGTCACTAGATTACAGTTCTTGAGTCAATTTAATTTTGTAAGTAAGAAGATGCAAATTTTTTATGAGAATACGCTGTAGAGAACCTCTCTAAATGTCCAATTGTTGACCTCGGTGCTGAATTGCTGTTCCTGGCCTCTCGGCGACATTTTCACGAACTACTGCGATGTTTCGTGTTGAACAACTTGGTTAAAGACAGGCAGAGTGTCAAGGATTACTAATTGTTCGTCTCTCTGAATTTTTTAATTAATATCTTTAGAGTTAATAAGTTAAATCACTATTTCGACTATATTTTGTACGAAAATTGTGAATAGTAGCGACTAAACCGTCATTATTTTAAAAATATTGCTCAACAATAAAAACACGTTATTTTTTGTGTAGCGCTCCAATTTTAATATCCCTGAACTGTCAGCTGTGACGCTGTATTTTTTTCGTTGGCACACTACCGCACAATTGGCGAAACATTTAAATCGCGCCTAAATTTTGTAATACCCTTTAGTTACAAATAAAAATAAACCAGTTGGTTTATTATTATTTTTATTGAATAAGTTTATAATAACCATAAGATTATTTGTTAACTTTTATGTTATTAGTTTTTGTTGTCTAATAATTAATTTAAATAAAATTGACGGAATTAATATAAAAATAAAGTTTGGTAAAGTAAATATTAATTCTATCACAGTAATCTAATAAATACCTACTGTTTTTTATATATGCTATAAATAGTAACATTTGCATTGTAAAATGGTTCTGAAAATGAATTAATTTTTTGTTAAAGAATTTATCTATTGCGTAATAAAGTTGTAGAGCTCTTGCTAGATCCCGAAAGTTGTAAGGAATATGTTAATCAAGGTTGGCTATAATCGAGAAGGGTTTCGACCGCTTTTAGCCATCCATTGTTATGAAATTCAAGCGAATTTAATTATAGTTTTTACTAATTTAGCGTTCCTATAGCAGTACCTAAAAAGTGTTTTTTTACAAAAGAAAGTAAAAAAAACATAAATCATATTTATTATATGGTTCCTTTGTCAAGATATTACCGCCTCTCAAACTTTAGCTCTACAGGCGGTCGTCTGTTTCGCTTTTCTCTGCCAACGGCTCTGATGTTAATAGAAATAAACCGCAGATTACTGATTTCATATTTTGACTTTGTACTAATTTATTATACTTACATTAGGGGGCTTCTTTTTAATTTTAAACATAGAGATTTTAAATTATGTAAAATAGAAAAACGGTTAAAAAAATTGCATTTTAACTTAAATGTTGTTTTCAAAATATAAACAATTAAAAAGTTAAAAAAATTAGTAATTAGTACTCCTTTTGTCAGGAAATAAATGCCCGGTTAGTAATTTAATAAAAGATTTAAAAAAGCATGTCTTAAATTTTCTAATTTTACAACAAAAGTATTTGTATTAAATTCCAAATACACAAATGTATTTAATTTTATATATAACACCTTTTTTGTACCTGTGTTTCAGTTTAGGTGATTCCCCTGCTTATACTTTTGTTGTAAATGTAGTAGTTTTTCAATGGTACAAGGAACCTACAGTTTTACGTGCGTTCCGTATCACGCCATTTTTTACGGTAATTTTTCGGGCAGTTTTTATTCTTTCTAGGTGCTCAACCTTAGCAAAGAGAAGAGGAGCGTGAAAATTTGATGATTAGCACGAGGTTTCGAACCCACGTCGCTAGGCGCAGCAGCCCAAACACTAACCCACTTTCGCCACGCTTCCTTATTTGCAAGAGAAAAGAGTTTTGTTCAAACTGTGTATTTTTAACGGGAAATTTCAAATTTTAGTTTTCTTCGAATATGAACAAAAAAATGTTTAAGATGAAAATTGTATCTTGTGTCTATGTAATACATTATAACATATACCACGAGAGGCACAAGTTGGGAAATAGCCTACGCCCGAATTCGGGCACGCCACTTTAAGAAGGAAAATTGACAAATTCAGAAAGAATTTCTTATAAACTGGGATTTGGAAAAAACCTTATTGTTCTGGAATCTCTAGACTAAAATGCGATGGTTTGTAATCCTATATGGGTTATTCAATGTAAAATTGACGGATGGTTGGAATCAACCAAAATTAAAAATTTCATTATTTGTCCTGTTTTTCAAGTTTATTTTTTTAATATCTCGGAAACTATTATAGCTACAAAAAAAACCTTAAATTTGTTTTAAAGAAGATACTTGAGGCTATAAAAAAAAATTTCGAAAAAGAATTTCAAAAAATTTCAAATTTATAAAAATTCAAATTTTTCAAAATTGTCAAAAGTGACTAGTGACATTAAATTTTGGGCTCAATTTTTTTTATATTACACCGTTTACCTACATATCTACGAAAATCCTGAAATTTTCAGAAGGGTGTTTATTGTTTTTTCGAAAATATGAATTTTGGCAAAAAATTTTTTTTATTATTTTCACATTCCAGTTAAGTAAAGTTAATCAAACACGTGATTATGTAATTTTAAGTATTGAAAAATTTTGCTTATGGTATTAGAATATAAAAACAGAAAGATAATTGAAATTGTATAATATCATTTTTTTAATCGGTGTAGTGTTTCAAGCTAAGGGTCATATTACACTTTATTACGTAAGACGTCTGTTTTTCATTCCTTTTTCTGATGTTGATGCCTCATTGCTTTTTCTCAATCTGAAAAGAGTTAGAGTGATATTAATTTTCAAATAAGATTTGACATGGAATGACCCATATATGAGTTTAAAGTAAATATTATTTTTAAAAATGACATTGGAATAAGTCATTAAATTAATAATTAAATAGTTATCTTAAAATTTAATAACAATAAAAATATAAAAAAAGAAAGAGAAAAAATGACACTGTACATTATTTTAGGGTCAAGTACAACAAAAGCAAAAGCAAACAAAATTTGGGCTAGTGAGCTCCAAAATTAATTTTATTTAGTGGCTCAGAATTCGTGGTTCCGTCACGTATTCAATTCCGTAAATTTAAAATTAATAATAACTAAACAATAAAGTTGTTTTGTATTAAATAAATTCATGTTGTAAAATGACAACAAAAATCAATCATTAACATTGAAGAGGAACTGTACTGTTAAATCAAGACAATTCCAGAAATAATGTTAGCTTTATTTTTTCATCTCGCTCTGTAATAAAAGGAAAAAATTATCTTTAGAAGCCAATAAATAAACTCTCAACCTTTATAAAATATTGTGTGGTGAGAGACTGTTAAAATTCTTGACACATATTTCTTCCCTAATGCACTTTGGCTAGGTTTATTGTCATCTTACCGGAAAACGTGAACTACATCCTTTTAGAGATATATACAAGGACCGAAAGTCTTTTTTTTAAGTGCGTACGTTTTATAAATATTTCATTTACGTACATGTAGCATGATGCTATTTTAACAATTTTACACTTAACATTTTGTTAACATTTTATATATCATTTGTGACTAGACTTACATACATTTATGTATGGCCGTATTATGCATCCTGAATTATTTTAACACGTTGCCTGCAAGAGATACAGCTTGGGTGTCTCAAAAATTTTATTTTTATGAGTGGTACACCATTTTTACCACTCGATAACTTGCCTTTCAAGTGTCTTGGGTGGCCACTGGTGCCATACAGTTTTTGATATCGAATTCTACGTCCAAACAAAGAATTTCAATGTATTTGACCTGAGATAAAATGCAACCGTTTAAATTTTATACATAAGAAAAATCAATTAACCATTTTTTTCCCAAAAAAAGAACTGTAAGTAGAAGTACATATTGCGTTTATTTGTGAGGAAAAAACAAAACAAGGATATTTTACATTTAAGTAACACCTAAAATATTAAAGGGACCGCAAAGTTGAGTCGCTTATGCACATGTCAATGTTTGTTTACTATGTATCAGTCGATTGTGTTCTTCAAAATTGTGGGCAAGCCAATTCAAGGTTAAAATGACAGGTTCACTGGTAAATTATGAAATCTTAGATTTTGTAATTTTGTGCGAAATGGCCTGCTAAATACCAAAAGAGGTACATATCCGGCATTGTATGTTTTTTTAGTTTCAAATAGGTACTAACCCAATAGTTGCTACCAAAAACATTTGCGATATTTAGTCAAGTGCATTAGACATTTGTAAATGTCGAAGATGACTTTTTAATTTTCAATCTGGTAATTTTGATCTTTCCAACTCGTATCGATCAGGAACACTAACAACTTTAAACATTGACGTGTTAAGGGAAAAAGTGGAACAAAATACGTCTCCGAGAATCGAAAAATGTCAAACAGTCTTAACCAATCTTGACCGACCATCCAATAACATTTGCAGCGGATTTGTAAAGTAAGCAGAGTAGATGTTTGCCTTTTGCATAATTTGTCCGAAGAAAATAAAGCTAACTGATCCACCTCATGCAATTTACCGCTTTAACGGCTGAATACTGAAGCGTTTTTTGATCGCTTGATCACTGGAAATGAAAAATGGGTCCTACATCCAAAACGCAATAGTTAGAGACTGTCTCTGACTGAACTGCCACGAAGTACTGCTAAGCTAGGCTTACATGCCAAAATAGCGCTAATGTTAGTTTGTGTGAGTAATTGGATCAAGTACATCAATCTTTAATTGAAAAGTGTTCAGGGATAGTCAACAGGAAAGTATTTTTCTGTAATATGATAAGACAAGACCGTACTGCGAAAAAAGAACCCTGTCAAAAATTAACGAATTTGGGTGGAAGGTGCCATCGGATTTTCATTAATTACGATCGTTGTATCACTCTCTGTGACAAAAAATTTGAAAATTTGGATGATATCCAAAATGCCATCTCTAGATATTTAGCTCAAAAACCAGTTGATGTTTTTTTATCAATACAGCATTGAAAATTACATTATTGATTAGAAATAAAAATTTCTTAATAGTTTCTTTGATTTTCATGTAATGTAAAAAACGACATTACTTTCCGGTTCTTTTATTATATTTAAATTATTTTCGACGTGCACAATGCTCTTGAAATAGACAGGCTGTGCAATATGGGTTTTTGTAAATTGTGATATTATGACACAATAGGATTTTGTGTTTTTGGTCTAATTATCAACTTTTTTTTATGTCAAATTCACCCTACATATTTCTATACGATATAGTGCAAAATAAACGTGTGCCTGTGAATTCTTTGCCCTTTTACGAAAGGTATAGATGATTCGGAATCTCGTATTACTCGACCTTAGGTGCGCAAATTGTCTAAACTCGCTCTAAGTTTTTGACAAGTACGGACTACCCATCTGTCATTTTTTGTTCGCTTATCGTGGTGATTTGAAGGTGGTGTACTGTTTGCATTTTATGGTTTTTGGTGTTTAGTTTTCAGCATTCGTTCTATGTGGATTTTTTATATCCAAAAATTGTTACACAAAATCTCATTTATTGGTGGATATTGTGACTTTCTACGATAATCGGCCCTTCCAAACAAGAATTCTCAAAAAATGTGCTTCCTTTAGATTTAATACTTTTAGGACAGTACTTCTTCAATATTTAAGAAAGTTACCCTTTCTTGCAATTTATGTTCCTCCTTTGCGCATAGCATGCACCACGTATGATTTTTAAAAAACAGACAGAGAAATCTACACAATACAATTTTATTTATTGATACGCCATTTTATATTTATTTAAATTTAAAAACGGCAACGAACAAGAACGACACAGTGAGTCGGTTCTACGACTTTTTAGTATAGATTTAAATTTGTCTTACAATTACTATACTAAAATTATTTTTGTTCTAGGTAGAAGATATCATAATTATTATATAGGTAAGTAATAGTAAAATTTACTTTTATTTAAAACTGCTAATCAATAAATAAATGAGGTATCTACTTGCAAAATCGGCTATATCCATATTTTATCAAAATTTTACTAACAATGAAAAATTGTACTTTAAAATATTCTTACTAATATGATAAATGCGGTTCTTTTTGGAATCGGCTAGATCATGTCCAATCGAATTGCGCTTAAATGTACTGGTATGTTAAAAACGGCTACGTCCAAATTAAGTCTTGGGACATACTCGGTACCACGTGATTGCGT
Organism: Sinopyrophorus schimmeli; assembly: GCA_036325965.1. Classification (NCBI taxonomy): domain Eukaryota; kingdom Metazoa; phylum Arthropoda; class Insecta; order Coleoptera; family Elateridae; genus Sinopyrophorus; species Sinopyrophorus schimmeli. The sequence goes on from JARFIZ010000013.1 coordinate 3,906,159, forward strand.
GGTACTACAATAAACTGCTTAATGGAGATATAACGAGGGAAGAAGATTAAAGACCAGAAGCTTTAAAACATAGACGCAATAGTTAAAAAACATTTTGGACTTAAATTTACTAATTTTGCTTACTAACACCGTTAGTTATGTTACTTCCTATTTTTTGTATTGACTAAATAAATAAACATACCACATAACTCCATTTATACTTTGTTATTTTTGCGCAATACTATTTTAATACGTTTAGTTTGTTTCAAAACGGTTACATCCACATTGTTAGTTGCAAAATCGGCTTCTACCCAACTTCAAATCTCCATAACATGTTTATTATTTTCAGAGGATTTTCAAATTTTTGCTTAAAGTTAAGTCCTATCGCAAGTAGTATAACTTACATAATTAAAAACAAATCAAGTTTTTATTAAATGCTATAATTTATATTTGTGCTTTATGAAAAATTTTGTATAATGGCTGTGGCCGGTTTTGCAAGTAGACATCTCAAATATGCCTTTTTTTTAATTATTTTAATTTAAAATCGAAATCAACAGTATTAACTTTGAAACTACTCTTAATAAAATAAATAGTTGACTATTAACCGTTTATTTTAAAAGGATTTGAAAGCATTAACCGTATAATTTAATGTCTTTATAACTTCCGAAGATTATAAACAAGACGTATATCTTATTATAGTCAATTGTACCTTCATTTAAGTCAGAATTACTATCATTGTTTAATGTAGTTCTCGTTACAAATGAATTAAGTTCGGTGTTATGAACATTTTGTTCTATATCGGAGTATTGTTTATTAGTTATCCCTCACGTTAAAAGGTTCATAATTGTTTGTAAGTATAAACTAAGAGTACTCATTAGTAAATTTGAAACAGACTGTGTATATTACTGCCAATATTTGCTTTATAAACGTGATATTGTTACGCTAGATTTAGATTAAATAATTCTTTAGAAATGGGCTTTTAAAAATTTTAAAAATATGTATATAATTGAATATACATTTTTAATGAATTCTTTCTATCTATTGTGTACAATTATATCGAAATTAATAAAAAATATTTTTGAGACAGTCGAAGCGTAGAATGAATGAGGAAAGCACAAAATTTATTAAACCTATTTTTCAATAACAATACGGCCGCATTACGCGGAAGCTATGTAACTCATTGAGAAATCCAATTTAAAATAAATTCTCTAGATATTTTACCACAAAGCTGTTAGCCGTTCTATAGATTCATTTAATGGCTAGAATTTCATTAAATACTAACATTTTAGTATTTAAACAAGGCTCTAAGATTTAGAAATGGAAATAAGATACCTTTATTTCTTTGATTAAAAATGTACAAAGTGAATTTAATACTTAAAAGTAAGTTAAAAATAATCTGTTTCTTTTGAAATTTAAGAGGAAATAATTTAATCCGAAAATTTTATATACAGGTTAGGGTAAATGTGGTTTTCGAAAATAAAAAAAATATAGCGCGGGTCAATCTCAGTTGCTAAAAATGACAACCTCAAAGTATGCCCTTGTTTCAATAATAGTATAGGTAATATTTTATTTTCTAATAACATAATTATTAAATTTCATTTTAAAGTAACTGCAAAACTGAACTGACGTGCTTGAAGACGTTGTAACCACATTTGAGAAAAGCTCACCTTAAGTATTAATTCGCTAACTTAAAGTTTATTACAAAATGTAATTTTACAAGTTATTATTTGGAATACTAATATTATATTTAAAAACACTGTTTGGTTAATGCACGTTAGTTCTTGCGCTTATTTCGATTGGATTGAACAGATTTATTTGAATATCCATGAGAGAAAACAGTAAATTGAACGCAGGAATGATCACCTCAATTCATTAATTTATTTTCATTGAATCATAAAAATGATTGTTTACAACCAAAATAATACTAGAGCAAAATTATGAAAGCAATTAAAAGAAATGAAAATTAAATCAGACGTGAAAATACTGGCTTATTATGGCGTACTAGTCAAAATTGATTTAAAACCAAAGCTGTCCATTTTGACTTTTATGAATAGATAATACAGTCAACTCGCGTTATAACGAATTTCAAGGGACCCACGAAAAAGTTCGTTATATCGAAAGTTCGTTATATCGAAATTCCTTATTATAAAAGCATAAATTAACAAATTTTTACTTTGTTTAGAGATATAGAATTAATCAATCCAAAACACCACAAATTCGTTGTCGTTTATTAAAATAACCAATATAACGCAGAAATGTAAAAAAAAAAAATAAAACAATAGAAAACAACAATAAAAAAAAACAATAGAAATAATACAAATAGAAACACGTATAATCTAAAAAAACTCCGTAATTTTAGTTTGTATGCAGGTGACTGTACGTGTCCGTTCAATTGCGTTCTCCAGATTTAAGATACTTGAGAATACACTGTCGTCAAGGTCATGGCTTTGCAAGTAATTGATAATTGATAGTGTTAAGTTTGCATTTCTTTAAGATAAAAAAATCAAAAATTGTGTAGAAATACATTATGTAAATTATATAACATACCTACAGTACTTACTTTTTTAACAAAAATTATTAGACTTTGGTCAAGAAAACTTCGTTATATCGAGGGGACCAAAACCCATTAAAATTTTCGTTATAAAGCGAGATTTTCAAGGGACCGGCGGTTTCTTTCTTTATATCGAGATTTTCGTTATATCGAACTTCGTTATAACGCGAGTTGACTGTATATGTAAATGTACTTTTTATTTAAAAATGCACTAATATTAAATTATTCGTTCAATCATAACTCGGTAAAATGTCGTTGAACGAGAAGTTTTCACTTTGGTCATTAATATACTTAGGTAAGTTTTTATAGACAATGATAAATGTTATCAAACCGAAACGCATTGACAAGTATAGTGAAACCACAAATAGAAAGACTTTTGAAAAGAGTCAAAGAACAAAACCAGTATTAACGAAAAATTATATGATACTTGCTTGTAAAGTTTTACTTATTTGGTTCAGTATTTAACTAAGCACTTCACTAACACTTATTTGTCCAGAGGAGAGTGATCGAAAAATTAGTATTAAAAAAAACAATTTTTGAGTTATGTCACTTTTCATAAAAATGATAATATTTATTGTTGTTATTTTGACAAAAAAACGATTTTTATAAAAATGATTTCATCCCTGATTTTCTTCAAAATATTTATATGAAACTTTAGGCAATTATTCAAACTTTAGGCACGTTTCTTTATGGACATGTGATTAGTTTTATTTCTGCGTCATAAAAAAAACAACTCATTTTGAAGTTTTTAACTCTTTTTTAATAATGACTAATACATTATTTATTTTATATATATTTTGGAGAGTTATCTTACTTTATTTGAATTTGAAAGTAGAAGAATATGATAATGAATCGATCGTTACAAAGACTATTCCAGGTCTCACAATCAGAAATTTAAATGCAGGATACCTGATAATAATTTATTCCAACTCATGAGAATTCAAAATTTGTAAATTATGCAAGAGACAAAAAATACATATATTCGTCACAAATTGCTCAACAATTAAACAAATACTTGCAAACCATTTGTTCCTTATACGTGTAAAAATTAATGCTTTTTAAAAAGTATAACATCAAAAGTTTCAAATAATGTACGACCTTATTGGCGAATAGTTTTATAACATAAGGACCTATGAAGCAAATTTTCAAAAGTTGAATTTAAGACGTAACTTATACTTCGAACTTATCCGCATTGCATTTTAAAAGGGTGTATGAATCATTTATATATTTATTCGTAAGTTCCTTTATTATAAAGCTCTCGATATACAGCTTGTCGACCGAATAAGTACTAGAATTTAACTCACTTAAAATTGACTCTAAACTGACCAAAAACATATCCCTTATGTGTTATATTTTTGAGTTATGGTATCATAAACTACAATTTAAAAATGTGTTATAAATTTTTAATTATTTCGAATATCTCAAAATTTTTTGTTCAAGTTTGTTTTAATGGTGCCATTAAAACTATATGTAAGAATTTTTTTTAAATAAAAAAATCGTAGAAGTCACATATCAAAGATATAGAAATATGTTATAATATACTGGTTTGATCAAAAGTTATGAACAATTAAATATTAAAAAAACATTCTTCATATAGGAATAAATAAAATATTTATTTTTATAGATACTAAATGACTAAAATTTTAACAAAAATTTAATAGGGCCAGGGCCACGGCCTAGATGATTTGATGTGGAATATATTGTCATAATTGGCACAACTCAAAGAAAGGTTTGCAACACCCTTATGTTAAACAGTAATTGGCCCCCCTTTTTCGAAAAAAATTACTTTTGTATTTTTGTTGTATTAATTGCATTTCATAGATCTTGACTTGTCTTTCAACTGAAACTGTCAAATAAATACGGTGACGTGCAATAACAAAATTTTAATTCTCGCCCGTATTTGACAATATGCTAAATATTTAAAAATACAATAACTATTCAAAACTTTAATGAGTTATAGTTTCTAAACTAAAAATATCTAAGAGAAAAGCATTAGCATACACATATATCTGGTCGAGATCTATAAATTGTATTGAAAATTATTAAAATACGGGAAAGACCAAATGCCGTTCTCTCTTTCTTATCTTAATTTTATGAAGAGAATTTCTTTTTAATTTTAGAATATAATGAAGGTATATTGTAAATTTATTCTCAATTTGCTATAGGCAGTACCTATTATAAGCCTAATTTTTTCTTTGAATAGTTAAAGTACATAATTAAAAGTCTAAATTAGTAACAAAGCTTTAAAGTTTAGAAAGTTTTACCATTAATTGGAAAGCTACTAATTTAAAATTTAGAATGCCTATTTTTGAGTAAAGCGATTAAAACTTTTAACGTTAATTAGAACCACAAACTATAAAATTTAATTGAATGATTAAAAGTAGTAGATATTCTATTGATAAAAGATGTAAATAATAATAAAAATTTTTAAGATAAAAGTTATAAAATAATTCAGGTGGTTTATTTCCTACCTTTTTAACAGTTTTTTTTTAATATTGAGGTAAACATTTATTTTGTTCTGTTTTTAAAGGTTTTTAAATGAGATTATATTTAAATTAAAATTGTTTGAAAAATTATATTACAATTTCTCTTTGTAGTTATTAATTTTACTTTTTATATTCTGAGCGTATGTTTTTAATGGTGTGTTCATATTTAAAAATGGTCCGAAGGAATTTTTTCTAATGTTAGGCAGATTGGTTTTTAATCAAATTTGATTTAGGTACGCAAAATATTTCATAATTTCAATAAGTTCATCATTTATTATACTGAAAATATTTGGTATTTCCTTGCTTATACAAAAAATCGGTAATAAGGTAGGGTAGCAATGGTGGATAACGAGCATATTACGGAATCTAATAAAAGAAACTGAAATTTATGTTGGCCGTGGAAGGAAATGTGTAATACTGCTTTAACATTTCCCAAAGCTTTCAAGCTATTTTAGAATTACCAAAGTGTGACTATTGTTTTAAATTATTTGTCCTTTCATATTTCTTTGTCTTTTAGAATTTGGATTTTAAAAATAGAACGTAGCTTATTTCGCACTTAAAGATCACGTTTTTTTAAAGTGTAGGTATTTTAAAAATAGGGCATTTTATTTATTTTTAATCAGTGTCACGATTGTATTAGTAAATGTTTTAAAAATAGAGAGATATTTTGTAAAATCCGAAAGTTTTATATTTTTTAAATTTGGTAAATGTAATTAACAAGTGCCCAGTTAAAGGTATATTTCTTTCTAGAAATATATAGAAGGTATCCCCAATTAAGTAGGCCACCATGGGTGTCTTTTGTATGAAGGCAATGTTTTGCAGTTTATATGTACTCATTCTGATTTCGTTAATAAAAATTCTAAAATTCCGAATAGTTCCCTTATTATTGCAAAAAAACCTGCAAATAACATTTTTTTTAATGTCGAATAACTTAGTCATCATAAGAAATATGAAAAAAGTTTAATATAAAAGTTACTAGGATTAATCAAATAGTACAGATGAAAGTTAAGTCGAAATGACATTCAAGATGTTGAAATTAACGTTTTTAACTCAATTGGACGCCATATTTCATTTATGTACAATTAAATAACATTTTCTTTTCTCTTTTAAACTCTGTAACACAACCCATATCTAAATAAAAAATTATTTAAAAAATTTTAAATTTTTATATAAATCAAGTAAGTGAAAAAAATACAAGTTTGCTTTTAACTTACAAAACAAATAGAACAAAATCAAGTTGTAATAAATGCTTAAAGTGACGGTCATTATTTCTTAAACACACTTGACACCGTTTTGCGACACCCCAGGTTACTCTTTGCAGGGTATTTCGATTAATCTTATGAATTGCCCGTACCAGTTCTTCCCGTAATTCTTTATTATTATTATAGTTTTATTGTTTTTAATATTGTAATTAATGGTTAGTTGATTTAAAATGAAAACGTTTGATATTAAAAATTTATATAGGTTGTGATACATCGTTGAAACAAGAAACAAAAATTATTCCATTGATTCAAAATCCAATATGGCTTCCCCTTAAAATCAAAAAGTTATCAATATCTTAAAAGTCGCTATTTTGAATTTCGTTTTTATTCAACTTTTAGTTGTATTTTATCAGACATAGTAACTTTTATATTGTAACTGTTTTATATGTTTTTAATTAAGAAGTTATTATACATTCCAAAAATAGCGATTTTTATTCTTCATTTAGTGCCTTTATCATGTGATATTGGCAACTATTATGGTGAATGTATGCCTGCTTTGAATAGTATGGTAAATTGTAGTATGTAGTATGGACAAATTGAGGCACATGCGCTTAAAAGTACAAGACACTACTTTCAGTTATGGTCAAAAAAACCTCGCTTCATAAGCTCACTGCCCTTTTTGTTTTGGGTGGATGCTTATTTATTTAGAATATCTCATTTCGGTACAATTCTAATCATTGTTTAGCTTTTGTAAATGTAACTGATGCGATCTTATCTCATAAATACTCTTTTAAGCAAAGCGGGCATAGACTTTCAGTATTTTTGTAAAATAAATTCATTTTTGATGTGCTGAACATGTTGCGTGATACCGAACATTTCTGCATTATGATAACCGTGGGTGTAAACCCAAAAGAGTACAAGAAACGAAAAGGTTGAATTCTTTAACACAATTGCTATAGTTATTACTCTACCCACAATGTGGGTAGTCAATAATACACGTGAATAAAGTCTAAAATGACCTTTTTTGCCTCTATTTTTGGCAATTCGATCCATTTCCCTTAACGTCTGGATAACACTGAAGCTATATTGCCCAATATTGTCTACAGTCGGTAAACTTTTTCCGGCATTGCGCAATAAATATTATTTTTGTTAAATTTTACACAATATTTCAATATCATTTGCATATGATTATCTTTATTGCAAAAAGCCTATTATTCCGAAATAATATTGTACGCGTACGGGCCGTTTTACTATTCTTAACTAGTTGCATTATCTGTGGTCGTGTGTTTATTCTGTTAAGTACTGCTTCATTAGTTACGGAATGGTCCATGGCATTTGTGACATTCTTCGATATAGCTAACCACAATTCGTATGCTTCAACTCGTTGATCCGCATCCTGTTGTATTGTCCCAATTACGCAGCCATATATTAGAGTGGAACATACACCGTGTCCCAGAACTAATAGACGCCATTGATACATCTCACAGAAAATAAAATTTTGAGACTAAAAGTCCTTTGTCATTTTTTGATCAGACCCATAGATAATAAATTATTAATAAAAATGAGTGGCCAATCAGGTGCGCGTTATAGCAGCAAGAAGAAAGAGGGGGAAAATGACAGGTGACTGCAAGAGTGAGATGAAGGCAGGACAGTAGCTTTAACAACGGGACGAAAAGTCCAAGCATTAACTCTTATGTGCCCGACTTTCCAGAAATTCCAGTAATTAATTTAATAATTAATTTTAGTGAAGAGGCACCTGAGTGTTGAATCTCCAAAATAGTGACTGTGTTTACTCCCGCAGACTGCCGTGTGAGCCAGCCTGCTGCTGTCCCGCCTTCATCTCACTGTTGCAGTCACCTCTCACTTTCCCCCTCTTTCTTCTTGATGCTATAACGCGCACCTGATTGGCCATCCATTTTTATTAATAACTAATTATCTATGGGTCTGATCAAAAAATGACAAAAAACTTTTCGTCTCACAATTTTATTTTCTGTGAGATGTATCAATGGCGTCTATTAGTACTGAGACACCCTGTATAAATGTAACACTAAGTTTCGTATTTTCAATTGTAGTGATACTTTCAGATTGCTCATCAGATTTTTTATTTTAAAGAAGTCTGCCCTAACAATTTTGAATCTTCTTTTAACTTCTTGAAAGTGTTTCATTTTGGTATTTATGTTATCTCCCAAAGATGTATGTCTTTGATTGGTTTGCCGTTAAGTTCTGATGTGGAACTATGGGTTTTGTTAAATAGCATATTTATTTGTTTATTTGTGTTTATGCTTAATCATATGTTGTGATTTTCTGTATTTAGCCTATCCATTCAAAATTAAAAATGCATTTCGTTGTCAGTTAGGATTATTGTATTATTCGCATATTTGATATTATTAACAATAATTCCGTTTATAATATTTTTTTCCGGTTGGTTTTCTAATGTGGTTTGTATGGTATATTCCGAATATACCTACATTAAAGAGTAAACTACATAAAATCTCTATTTCTAGCGTTATTTGCTTTTCCACTTGTACTGTGGCATATATGGGAAATAAAGGAATAAATAGGTAATAAGTTGCATTGTTTCTTTAACAATTTAAGAAATTTTTACGTATTAATGTACGTATTCAATAAAAAGTCGACAATAGACACATTTAGAAACTTAGAATTGTTAGATACTATTAATTTAATAATAAAACATTATTTTTATTGCCTTATTTAACAAATGCAATAAAATTTTTATTAAAAACTATTAAACTATTTTTGCAATTATATTAGCTAAGAAATCGTTGGAAAACTAGACTAGTCTTAAAAATTTTATTGATTTGATAATAAAAATGCGGGTGTTAAAAACGAATAACCGTAATATTCGTAAAATAAGATCGACTCGACTAGTCAATTTTTAGGTTTACTATCTTTTAAAGCTTGCTTTTGTTAAATCTATCTTCACTTTTTTATTGAATTTAGTGAATTTATAGTTTCATTATTATATAAATTTGATAGATGATACTTATCAATACAGAGTAATATTATACTAAAGCAGTACAATAGAAAATAAAAGATATTTGTATTCAAAAATAATATTTGAGATGTTGCAATTAGTCCAGTCATTTGGTCGTAAAAGAAGGGGTTACCTGGAAAGTTTTCCGGGAGTTTTGAAAATTGGTAGTTTTATATAGTTTTATGTGCTCTTTCCGAATTTCAACTTTGCCACCTCGTATCTTTGCCGCTCGCGCCGCCATATTGGAAGAATGGCGCCTAAAAGCAGTTTTTTGATAATATCTCCTTTCCGACTTATTCCACGATAAAAACATTTTTATACAAAATTAAACTAGAGAAAATTTCCTACAATTTATGTAATAACCTTTTTCCCGTAAAATTAATAGTTTTGGCATACGAGAGCCGCAAAGTGTAGTTCAACACGCGTTTTGGCCTAAAAACCTATTTTTACACTACCTTGAGGTAGAGTAAGTGGCGCGTTTTTTTAAACTGTGGTATCCTCAGTATGCCTAATCCACATGCAATTCTTATCTTAAAATTTGGGCATTCTTCTTCGTTTGGCTGTTCTTGATGGACCAGGTGTTGCGAGTTCATCGTCATTAGTACTGATCGAAACGTCACAGACCAAAATTTTTTCCACATCATCCGCTATGGGATTATCTGGTTCATCAAAATCTTCTTTGTTTTCAAAAATTCGTTTTGGAAAATAGCCGCCTAAAAGCAGTTATTTCACAATATCTCCTTGCCGACTTATTCTACGATAAAAACATTTATATACAAAGTTAAACTAAAAAAAATTTCCTACAATTTATGTAATTAATTTTTTTTCTGTAAAATTAATAGTTTTAACGTACAAGCACCGCAAACCATCTACGCCAACCCGTGACATTTAATTGTAATTGATTACATTTTGCAACAAATATACTCAATAAAAAGTATTATAGATAAAGCAGCCGCAGATCATATTTCATTCTTGCATGCTTTCAATTGCTGTGATACAACATCAGCATTATTTAATCAGGGAAGAATGAAATTTATTAAGGTACTCCGAAATAATCCAGATTTAAACGAGGTAAAACGGATGTTCAAAAATCCAAATGCTGATCCAGAGGTTATTGCTAAAGCTGGAGAACGCTTCATTCTTGAATTATACCTACAGTTACAGTAATTTAAAGTGTAAGAAAAATATGTCTTTAAACAAGTATAGATATGCATGCTTCAAAACATCAGCATATAAAAGTAAATTTAATATTGCGTCGCTACCACCAACCGAAGCAGCAGCACAACAACATTCGTTCCGAACCTATCACCAGGTTCAGTAGTGATATGGGAATAAACAAAATGCAGAGCTCCGGAAAGCTTGTTTCTTGCAAATGCAAAAAAAATGACAGAAAGCCTGTGGATGCAGAAAAGCTGGGTTAAAGTGCTGCGTTATATGCACGAATTGTAGTGGTATCTGCGATAACTAGCAAGTTCCATCACAAGATAGCGACGAAAAGGTAGAACGAATACTATTTTCGACCAAAAGTATGATGAAATCGAAAACGAAGAAGATTGCGATAAAACAGGTAATCCCATCGCGGATGATGTGGAAGAAATTTTGGTCTGTGACGTTTCGATCAGTACTAATGACGATGAACTCGCAACACCTGGTCCATCAAGAACAGCCAAACGAAGAAGAATGCGCAAAATTTTAAGATAATAAATTGCATGTGGATTAGGCATACTGAGGATACCACAGTTAAAAAAAACGCGCCACTTATTCTACCTCAAGGTGGTGTGAAAAGAGGTTTTTAGGCCAAAACGCGTGTTGAACTACACTTTGCGGTTCTCGTATGCCAAAACTATTAATTTTATGGGAAAAAAGGTTATTACATAAATTGTAGGAAATTTTCTCTAGTTTAATTTCGTATATAAATGATTTTATCGTGGAATGAGTCGGAAAGGAGATATTATCAAAAAACTGCTTTTAGGCGCCATTTTTCCAATATGGCGGCGCGAGCGGCAAAGATACGAGGTGGCAAAGTTGAAATTCGGAAAGAGCACATAAAATCATATAAAACTACCAATTCTCAAAACTCCCGGAAAACTTTCCAGGTAAAACTACCAAATGACTGGACTAAATTAGGGAATTTAAAAAAACGCAAAGTTAAATATAACTTATATTTATGCATATTCTAGAATCATTTTTAAAAGATTTATGTAGATTAGGTAATAAACTACAAACAAGGTAAAACACAGATTTTAATAAGATATATAAGGTAAAAAACTGAATTATTGACACTGACCCGGTTTCTGACACTTTGAACTTTACTTTGAATTAATAAAAGAAAATTACTTCAAATTGTAAATTAATTTTTTCAAAACTGAAATAAATTTATCGTGTACTTATTTGATAACGATACCAGTTACAAAAAAACCTCATTTAATAAACAAAAATATTTAAGCCCTGACTGGGACTTTGGAAGCTATTTTTTGGTTATTCTTCTTTTTCTTAAAGTGCCGTGCCCGAATCCGGGCGTAGGCTATTTCCCCGCTTATGCCTTTTGTTGTGTATGTGATAGTATGTCAAAGACACAAGAGGTGTTATTGGGGAAATTTTCCTGGGGCAGTTTTACCCTTGCTGGTTGCCCAATGCCTTGCAAGGGGAGAGAGGCGTATAATTTTAAGATGGTTTTAGCGTGGGATTGAACCCAGGTCGCTTAGCGCATCGGTCCACACACTCAACCTTTGCGCCACGCCACTCTCTTTTTGGTTATAGTCTAAGCATTTGACGGTAGAGCGTTCGACTATTGAATTAGTGATTTAATTATCATGTAAGTATAAAAATATTATAAAAAATATATGGTTCGATTAAAAATTCACTACTCTTTACTTTTAAATATCATAGTAAATTATATTTTATTATTAAAATATGAGTGTCAATAACTAGGCTCAATTTTATAGGTATATTTCAGTTATTGACACTCAAATTTTAACCTATGTTATGTTTACGTATTTGTTTTTATAATATTCAATTTTCTAATTTTTATTATTTTTGTGTTGAAAAAATTACATTTATTTATAATAAATGATACATTATAAGAAATTATATGTTAATGTTCACTGGAATTGGACACAATAAAACCACAAATTGTTAACTTGCAACGTTTCGTTTCTTTATTGAAACTTTATCAAGCAACTGAAAATGAACAAACTATAACAACAATAACTACAAGTATTTTATAAAATAATATAAATTATAAAATACCTTAACAACACAAAAAGGAAGTTAACCATTAAAACTCAATAATTCTACATGTGTCAAAATGAAAGATTTTTAAATATGAAAGATTGCAACTATGATTCTAAATAATTATATAAGTCAAAATGAAAGTTTTTTTTTTAAAAATATGAAAGATTGTAACTATGATTCTAAATAATTACATGAAAGGCTGTAACTATGATTCTAAAAAGAAAATTATTTGTAGTTGTATAATTTTGATTTAAATTTTATGATTAATTTTAGTTTTATGTTTTAATTTTATTTAAGATGTCATTATATATTAAACTAAGGCCTTGAGTATCCGAACGCAAATTTACAGTTTTATTAATTTTGATATAAACCATTTCACTTAAATTTCTTTTATGTATATTTTGTTCACGATGTAAAATGGAAACGTTTTCAAATTGGAATTGATGTCCAACATCAAAATGGTGCATAGCTAATGCTGTTTTGTTTGGTTTAACATAATTTATATTTTTACAATCATTTTTATGTTGTTTTAATCTTTCTTCAAGTCTTTGATTTGTTTGACCAATGTAACTACTTCCACAGCTACATGGGATTTTATAAATCAAACCAGATTGTTGAAGAAGAGGAATTGGATCTTTTAATTTGCTATAAACTGTATTAATTGTTTTTTTATTATAAAATGCTAGTTTTCCACCTCTTGGTCTAATAAAACGATCTATACTACTGGACAATTCTTTGATGTAAGGAAATTTAAAGTATGTTGTTATTTGTTGGACATCTTTTTTGTTATTTACCAATTTATAATTATTTATAAATCGATTAATGAGTTTTATAGGGTAATTATTATTAATAAGAAGATTTTTCATGCGTAGTATATTATCTTCATAAAAATCTTCATGGCTTAACCGTAAAGCTCTATCCATAAGACCTTTAATTACACCTATCTTTTGACTCATTGGGTGATTAGAATAGTAGTTTAATAATCGCCCTGAACTGGTAGGCTTTTGATACCAATTCGTTTTTAATTTTCCATCTGAACCTCTATTTATTTTTACATCTAAAAAACAAAGAGAACAATTATCTTCAATTTCCATGGTAAATTGAATTCTTGGATGGAAGTTGTTGAAACTTGATAGTGTGAGATCAACTTTATCTTTAGGAATAGCCATAAAACTATCATCTACATAAAGTTTTAAAATTGGAATTTTGAAAGGTAAAGTTGTTAAAACTTTCTTAACAATATAATTCATCACTAAATCAGCTATTACTGGGCTGGCTGGGTTACCCATACTCGTTTTATTAGACCAAGAGGTGGAAAACTAGCATTTTATAATATAAAAACAATTAATACAGTTTATAGCAAATTAAAAGATCCAATTCCTCTTCTTCAACAATCTGGTTTGATTTATAAAATCCCATGTAGCTGTGGAAGTAGTTACATTGGTCAAACAAATCAAAGACTTGAAGAAAGATTAAAACAACATAAAAATGATTGTAAAAATATAAATTATGTTAAACCAAACAAAACAGCATTAGCTATGCACCATTTTGATGTTGGACATCAATTCCAATTTGAAAACGTTTCCATTTTACATCGTGAACAAAATATACATAAAAGAAATTTAAGTGAAATGGTTTATATCAAAATTAATAAAACTGTAAATTTGCGTTCGGATACTCAAGGCCTTAGTTTAATATATAATGACATCTTAAATAAAATTAAAACATAAAACTAAAATTAATCATAAAATTTAAATCAAAATTATACAACTACAAATAATTTTCTTTTTAGAATCATAGTTACAGCCTTTCATGTAATTATTTAGAATCATAGTTACAATCTTTCATATTTTTAAAAAAAAAACTTTCATTTTGACGTATATAATTATTTAGAATCATAGTTGCAATCTTTCATATTTAAAAATCTTTCATTTTGACACATGTAGAATTATTGAGTTTTAATGGTTAACTTCCTTTTTGTGTTGTTAAGGTATTTTATAATTTATATTATTTTATAAAATACTTGTAGTTATTGTTGTTATAATTTGTTCATTTTCAGTTGCTTGATAAAGTTTCAATAAAGAAACGAAACGTTGCAAGTTAACAATTTGTGGTTTTATTGTGTCCAATTCCAGTGAACATTAACATATTATAAGATATTGGACGTGAACATTATGATTAATTTATAAGAAATTATGTTTGATTATAATAAATTTAAATTTGATAGTGTATAACCAAATAAATGAAGAATAATTTTGATATATGGAGTGTCAGAAACTAGGCAGATGCCAGTGTAAAAAACTACAGCAATAAAAATTTTAAGTGTCAGAAACTGGGATTCAAACATTATTTTTTAAAACATTAATTTAAATTATTAATCTGCTTCAAATAATTATTTTACGCATATGACCTTTTTTAGAAATCGTGAACTTATATATATGAAAAAAGAATTATTTATTTAAATTAAATTTTTTATAAGTTATCCTGTTATAGCCTCAGCTGTCACTCTTAAAGTGTCAGAAACTGGGCCCTTTACCTTATACCTATGTTGTATCATTTAGTCAAATCATCTATTTTAGACAATTGATACACATTTGTCGAGACTGAAACAAATATCAGTCTAGCATAGGTGGAAATTTGTGAAATTACACGGCTAAACGATGAATTGCGTAACAGTGTTAGTGTGAATTGGCGTAAATTGAGCTGTCGTAAATCGAGGGCTATCTGTAGTCTCGGAAGCCATATAACCATATTTAAACTTTTATAGTAAACAAGGACGAATGATTGACTTTGAAAAGTTCAAATTTAAGTTACTTCTTTATACGTGTACATCAACAGAATAATTTTATAACTGCTATACGTCTGTCCATTCGTTGTTAAATAATCTTTTGTTAAAGCACGTATTACCACACTTTTACTTGATTGAGATTGTGCATGTAAACTTTAACAATGTTGAAATGTAGAAACGACACGCACTTTCTTGGTTACCTGACGTACATTATATTGAGCCAAAAAGTGATATAAACTTAAAAATCAAAAATATAAAAGTAACGATTTATATTATTATCTTTAATAACCCTACAAAAATGTTTATTCTTCTTATTGACTAAGTCGGCGGTGAATATACCTATTCACAATAATGTTGAACTAAAGCCAGCAATTCTTTGAAAAGTTTTAAAAATATTTATTTATAGTAAACTCACAATCAGGCAAAAGATTATAAAATTACTTTAACATAATCGAATTATTGACATAAAAATATTAATTGTTTTTAGTAAATATTAAATTAAAATAGTCTGCTCACTGATGCTTGAACAATTAAATACACCGGTATTAAGTACAGTAGAAACTCGGTTATTCGGACTAATTATTGTTGCAGCTCATTCGGATAATCGAAAATTCGGTTAATTGAATTTAAAAAAAAACACAATTTTAGCGAATTTTAGCACAGCTAACGAAAATACGACAGTTGAAGTCAGACGTCTAAGAAAATAAGTTAATATTGCTTAAAATCGGGTGTGCACATTCGAGCTCAAAGTGGCACATTTCCGATCTCGGGAAAATGAAGCGCGCCGCTCCGCGTCGCGCTTCATTTGCCTCCCTCGCTCAAAAATGTGCCACTTTTCGCTCGAATGCGCACATCGTCGTGTTTATTGGATTCGACTATATTAATAACAAATCTTCCAAATCCAGATTTTCTATTCTAAAAAAGTTTTCGCTTGAAAGTGCAGATACTCCTTAATAATTGAACTTGCCTATCTTATTCTTCTCTCTTACAAATAATATTAATTAAATCAAACTGAACTAAATCTACCACTTCTCGCTTTTCTTTTAATTAAAAATTAGAGTAGGGTATTTTTTAACAAAAACTACATTTCTAATTTAGTACTTTTAAACTAGACTAGATGGGGGACTTCATCGTACATGAAAAACAAATACTTTAACTTTTTCCGAATTTTGACTCTTATTTCCCAACTTGTTTTTCAACATAACCCACCCAAGTCATTCTAACATTTTGATGCATCCCCTATGTAACATATAAATATTATTTTATATTTAAAAATTGAATTAATCCATAAATGAAGTCTAATTACAACAGTGTATAAAAAATGTGCGCTAAAACTAATTTGTTTAAAATTTTTACAAAAATGAAAATTACCCAGAAATATTTGGAAATATTAATTTTGACCCATAAACATTCAACAATCTGCAAAAGATGATATAAAAATCAACTAGTTGATTTTTAGTGGCCCACTTCCGAAAATTTGACTCAAAAACAATTTTAAATAATCAAAAATGCGTATTAGTAAACATTCAAAAGTACACCTGATATTATTTTTATCAAGCTCGCTACAATTAGGCGTGCGGAAGTGGACCATAATAACTTATCAAAAGGAATAAAATATCTAACCTTTTTCAAACAACAAATAGTTCTAATTTTTTCGACTTTTAATTTTTTGAATTGAAAAATAAAATTATAAATAGGCTAATCCAATAAATACAAGGATGTGCGCATTCGAGCGAAAAGTGGCACATTTCCGAGCGAGGGAGGCAAATGAAGCGCGACGCGGAGCGGCGCGCTTCATTTTCCCGAGATCGGAATGTGCCACTTTGAGCTCGAATGTGCACACTCGGTTTTAAGCACGACTACAAAGCGTCCCGTTTTAACAGGAAAAACTTAGTCAAATTGTTAGGTATATGTTTACAAAAAACGCAACAAATATTAATCACTAAATAAAACAGTCGCATATTACCTTAAAATCAACAAAGCAAAAAAAAAACACTGTTTAGTGCGAAATACAAAATAAAATATTTAGTAAGAAATACAGAGGTTTAATTTTAGCAACGACAATCCGGATAATCGCGAATCCGTATAACTGAGGTCCGGATAATCGAGGTTTTACTGTATTAAGAAGGTGCACTTCTAATATTTTTGAACACATTCTAATTCACAATAAAAACTTTTTTATGCGTTGAAGTAAAATTTAATATCATTTTGTTTATAGTCGTAGAGGATGTAACAGTAAACCATTTTCAGATATTAAGCCAAGGATATAAAAGGTTCAAACTTGTTCGCATTTTAAATAAGGTAGATGGCGATATCACAACTGCGTACTAACTTGCCTAAAGTTATATACTAAATAATACGAATAAACTGCTATGAGCTGTGATCTCGATATATCCCTATTTGATAGA
Organism: Sinopyrophorus schimmeli; assembly: GCA_036325965.1. Taxonomy (NCBI): domain Eukaryota; kingdom Metazoa; phylum Arthropoda; class Insecta; order Coleoptera; family Elateridae; genus Sinopyrophorus; species Sinopyrophorus schimmeli. Next base: position 3,923,802 of record JARFIZ010000013.1, read on the forward strand.
GAAAATCCGTTGTAACTTTATTTTTCACTTACAGCAGCCTTACGTTAAAACTAATATTCGATAATTTGTAGTCGCATCTAACAGTAATCAGAATTAGACATAAATAATATTACAAAAAGAAAAGCTTTATGTATGAAAGATATGCGTCAGTTTGTTAGTTTAATTATTAAAGTAAAACACTACCTTCGTTTTGGTTGTAGAAAATTCATTAAAATACGGTTAGTTCTGCATTAATTTTGTTTCAGCTTAATCTAGGGTTTCTGTGGTAAGAAGATTAGTAGTTTATAAAGCAATAAATTTGAAGTTGGTTATACACCAAAAGTTTGATAGGTTTTTATCATACAATGCTAAAAAGAGATTGCATTTAACTATTTAAACAAAACTAGCGTTAGTAATGTGGCTTTATTGAATTAGTAGTAAAGTCGAATAGATTAGAACGCAATTTTTATTTTACCAAAAAAAAACACAAAAGAGAACCAGAAAAAAATATGATATCGAAAATTTTAGAAAAAAAATGTAGGGGTTTAAAATTTATATGCACAATTAGAAATTAGTAGTCTATGTATTTGTACCATATATTTATTACTTAATCGTGTGCATTGCACTAGATTCCGCCGCTTTTGTAATATAATCTAGGACTTTGGAAGCACGTAGGCCGAGTTGCGTCAATCCCGGGTTGAAAGCATGCACCGCAATCGTACCATGCTATGAGAATGGTATTCGAGTCGAAATATCCGGAAATCAAATTGAATAAAATATACTTTTTTGTGCGGACATTTTTACTTGAAGGCAATCTTTTAAAATTTCCTCTTTGGAATTTCGAACCCTCTGTTGTGCAAATTCTTTTTTAGATAGAAAAATACAATACTTAAATAAACTTTAACTACTAACTAATAAACAATAATGTCAGGATTTTAGTAAAAAAGATAATAATTGCATTTTATACAAATGTTTGGGTTCGTGCGTATTATTACAGGTGAGATACATACAGAGTGTTACACGAAAAGATACTGAAACTTAACCGGGTGATATCTAACACGAATCTAATTCATAAAAGTTTAAAATATCAAAAGAGTAAAACCAGTTATTGTGTATGTGAGGTATCAGTTTTAAAAACTACTACTTGCGCTTTAACACTATTCTTACCGAGACCGGTCAAATGACCTTTTTTAGACTTGTGATTAGAATTTTTTGTATACAATGTATGTACAGTAATTCCCCCTATAACACGGTACTTTTATAACGCGTTTTCATATTATGCGATTTTATGTCCTTCGGATAACATGTGTTTTCCTCCGTATAACGCGGGGATTTAATTGTTAATTTTTATTTTAAATAAAATTTTTATTTCTGAGCCATGACAAATGAAAAGAAAACAAAACTTAAGTTAAAAAGAAAGTTTAAACGTGAATCATTTGTACATAACGTGTTATACGCGGTCATAAGAGCGCGTTATACGAGAATGTTTGTACAACGCGTTTTTCTATAACGCGGAACTAATCTACCGTGTTATAGGGGGGATTACTGTATTTGTATAGCCTTTAAACATAACGACTTTTTTTAAAATACACTTATAATACATTTTTCAATATTCATTTTTTTTTATTTTCTCAGAAATGTTTCCGAGAAAAATTTGTAGTAGGTATGTCTTACCTACCACGTGGGGTGATTTGACCGGTTAAACGATTTATATCTTTTGTAATTGTATTATTTGAAGATTCCATTCCAAAACTATAAAGTCATTACAAACAAAATATAAAATGCAGTTCTCACTAATTCTAATCAATAAAGTGTTGTGATGCCAGCAGAGAACATCTAAATGTTAAAGTTACAAGCTGCATATTAGGCATTTTTTTATTTTTTCATTATATATTAAAAAATATAAATTGTACTAAATATCGGTTATTTGACCGGTCGCTGTAGAAATAGGTATACATCAAGTGTCGACAGGAATAGTGTTAAATAGGTTTGATGCATTTTTTTCTTATCGGTTTTCCTTAATTGTTGGTGTTTTAATTAAATTGTTGTGGCGTATTTACATCAGAATAAATTACAATACTTAATTTAATATGTTTTTTGAAGCTAATTAACTAATCCATTTTATTTAAGTAAATTTTTGTTATAGAAGTTATCTTAGATCTTAATTTACTCAGTATAATAATTACCTAGTAATTTTTGATAATAACTTTTGTACAAAGAAAAGCTTTGTAAAGTACAATTTGGTAGCTGATTACTCAGAGGCAAGATAAAACAAAGTTTTTTAGTTATCAATAGATGAATTTATTCTAGTTGATACTTAAGCTAATTTATATGCAGAAAATGACTTGAACTAAAATTTTGAGCGATTGTGCGTATATGTACCTAGCTATCAAAATTAATTATGTAAATACCTAATAACCAGTTGAATATGAAAACATTGCTTCAAGACTAGTATGAATATTCCGGAGCAGTCCTTATTGAACTGTATGTAGTTAAATTTACATATAATTTGCTTTGTAATTAAAATTACATAGTAGTTGCATATAATTCTAATTCTGAAACTAGGATTTTTTCTTGTACCATTACGATGTATCTTAACTGTGAAAACTTGCGGTACTATTTTGTAACGATTTTACAAAAAAAGGTAAATCGCAATTAAGTACAGATTAAAAAAAACATGAGTTTGTTGTAATTTGTAATGAATGTTTCTTTAATATCGAAACTAAAAGTTAATAAAAACAAATTGTCGTTTTATTTGTAATGTTTGTGCACGAAAAAATCGGAAATATACTAATAGAGTTCAATGTGTTCTTTATTGCCATTATCTGCGGTTGCCATTTACGTTAATAACAGATATTAAAATAAATTGCAAATTTCAACTGTCAAGTCATTATTAGGGTACAATCAAACTCGCAAACTTAACTAATGTAAGTCTATCCGCTAACAAATAGATGCTTCATGTATTTACCATACATTATTCATAATAATACGAGAAACTTCATATATTATGCATGTATTCTATGTAAGAACGATATAAACAAGACTATGGAAGCAGACTACAACCACTATCACAAACTTTCCAGAAGTCAAGAATAATTTTCCAGATAAAATCAGTTCTATCTATAGTTATGTCACGAATAACCCTAAAGTTATGTCTAAATATCGTTAAAGGTCCAGCCGCTGCCCAAGAGATTTGTTATCGTATAATATCAATAATAATTTTATAATTTAGTTTGTCTTCTTTCGGGTATTATATGTGATAATTTAGTGCTTGATTAAGCTGTATTAAAAATTACATAGTATTGTTTAGCGGTGTAGTACACAAAGTAGCGCCAACTATAACTAAAAAAAGTTAACTTTTATTTTTACAAATGCGAAAGCTTTAAGAATACGTTGTTTGTATTATTATGCTGTCCAAAAAAAAACGATGTTTTTGATATATGTCTCATACGATACAATCAAATGCCGAAGTCTGAATAAATGCTTTTCTGTAATGTTGATGTATAAATAGACTTCCATTTCTTCACAACATTCAATTTTAACTCGACGTTTCACGTACATTTCATGTAAAACGCATCTTAAACTATCTTGCGACAGACAAAAGACATGCACCACTTCTAATAAATTCTTCAACAATGATAATTGGCTGTGGTGTAGTATTTCTTGGTATTTTCAATAAAAAGATATGACTAACGTGGCCAATTTTTTTTTTGTTAAAACGGGACTCCTAGTAATCGTACTTAAAGATCAGTGTGCACATTCGAGCTTAAAGTGTCACATTCCGATCTCGGGAAAATGAGGACGCCGCTTCGCGTCGCGCTCCATTTGTTTCCCTATCTCGGAAATTTGCTCGAATGTGCACATCTTCGTATTCATTGGATTTGCATATATTAATCTTCTATCCATCATTTAAAAAAAATTGAAAGCCTAATAAATTGAAATTGGTTTTTTGTTTGGATAAGATTATAGATTTAATACTTTTTAGTAACTTATCATGGTGCTCTTCTGAACGCCTTATTGCGGTGGGTCTGATAAAAACATTTTTAGATGTACTCTCGAGTGTTTACTACTTAGCATTTTTGATCAATTAAAATTGTATATGGGATGTATCGTGTTAAGTTAACCCCTTCGGTTCAATATTTCAGTGACTTTATTTAAGAGGGAAAAGTGGCTTATGAAGTGCGGCGCGGAGCGGCATGCACACCTGCACATAATGACCACAATTTTTTAATAGGTGATCAATGTACCCAGGTTTTACTGTATTAAATTTTTTTTTGTTCAGTATGCGTTTGATATTGTTTTCAATAAAAAGTTTCAACTTTATAGTATTCTAAACTAATTTTTAATAAATCATATTAAAAGAGAGGATCATCTGTCCCGGACTTACCCTAATGTTAAATATTTAATATGCTTTTTAATTTAGGAAAAATTGAATTTACGTCATAAAATAATTTTAAAGTTACGTATAACGTGGCATTTCATGTTTTATAGGTAGAAAAAAAGAGAAGGTTTGAAAATCGTTGTCTGTGAAGGAGCGTATATGGTGTCTACGTAAAAGCAAGAAAAATAGAGCGATCAACGCATGTTGTATGTTAACATTCAACATGCGTTAATCGTATTACGATAAGCAATGCTGACATCAAATGGACTAATATCAGCAACGGGTTCTACAAGATGTTCTGAAACCATAGGCCACAAAGCACTTCGGAGCAGACACGTTTGAAGACGCAAACTGTTGTTTTACTGTTTTTGAGGTAGAGACGTTTTGCCGCCATACTCACCAGATCTCAACCCCATAGACTTTTCTGTGTGGTCCATCCTGGACTAAAAAGTCACAGGAAGACGGTACGCTACAGAAGAACAGCTGAAATTGGCGCTGACGCATGCCTGGACAAAACTACTATAGAACAGTGTGCAAACATCGTCAAAAATTATCAAAAGCCTCCTAAGATATTGAAAACACTAACCAATTTTTTTAAATGTGATTTATGAATTTTAACATACACTAGAATGAAAGCGAATCAGATAAAGCTTCTCAATATTTTCTTCAAATTTAAGTGCAGTAGAAATACAAAATATCGTGTAATTCAAAATTTGGTTACTAATTATGAACCGAGAGAAATCGAATTTGACGTTAAACGAACATGCACTAGTCGGTGAATGGTTGTATTTGCGTTTTATAAAATTCTTAAGGTTAGAAATACTTATTTAAAGCAAATTATATTAAAGATTTGTTGATATAGATAACAGACAAACTAACTTTTTATGTATAATTCTCACAATAAACATTAACATTTTGCCGAAATAAATTGCGATATAAAAAAATTAAAATTTATGCAAATTTTAAATGAAATTTCATTGATTTTGAATTATGTGAATATGTAACACAAAAGATCGAAAATTAAACTTTTAAAGTTAAACCTTTGTATACAAATGACTTTTTTAATCTTCTGACCTTAAAGTCTGTTGTATTAAAATGTACTCTTAATTTTCAATTTATATTTTCTTATTACAAATACGGCATAGTCATTCAAGCTGAATGAATTTGTTAAATTACATTTCTTTATATACACATTAAAATTACGTGTTTAGTGTTAATTTTGTAAAGAAGTATGATTGTTTAAAAATATTAATTTCTATAGTCATAACATTTACAATTGAATCGCGGTATAAAAACCTAATAAATTAAACATTTACTTAAAATAATTACAAAAGATAAAATAAAGTAATTGATAAAGATTTTCTATTTAAATGCGTAAAGTCGCCTGCACAAATTAGGTCTACTTTCATTTCATGTGAATTGGAAACATTCTGAGGTGGTGGTGGTAATTCAAAAAGATATAAACGGTGAAAAGGAGAAATCTACAAAATTACCTATATACATACATTTTGATGTCGCTTGCATAATTAATTTCCAGTAGGAGTAACTGAAACATTTAAAATCTAAAAAAAAGTTGTGTTCTTAGTGTTTATACAAATTCTTGCTTTTTGCTTAAATTAACATAAGGTTACGTTTATATTTTCTATTAGTCGAATTAAAGTTGATTCATTAGAAATGTGTTAAAACAATTTTTAATTTACTTTGAAATACTACTACATTGCAACAAAAGTACACAATATCTAAACTCGGACACGGATACACAAACGTGTTATATAAAATATATATACCTATGTAGATTGTTATAAAGCCTATTCCATAATACACTTATTACAGGCTACTGATTATTTTTGCATCTACATATCGTCGTTTAAGTTCTAACATCACGTATGTCAAAAATAGTAACTTTTCATGAAAATGAAAAAACGGCATAATTTTACTACATAGAAACCATTGCAATACTATTTTATAATTTGTGTTCACTTTATAATAGACATATTAAATATAGAACCATTCGTTTTTAGTAAAAATTTGTAATAAACCCGTCTTATTGAAGATTATGGATCAAAGAGGTTTGAGTTATCGAGGTGCTTTTGTATCTACTTTTATATCATAGTTACGTAGCATTTTCTGATGAAGGTATGCACTAAAAAATTAATTGATTTCTAAAAGTAACTGACCAATTTATGCATATTTTACTTTGTTTTTGATTTACACGGTCTTCTCCCAAATCTATCTTCCGTGTAAATCGGGGGATAGGTATATTTATAAAATAAAAATTTATTAGTGTGTTTACATATTAAACGACCTTTCAAAAGTTCTATTGTACGTGGAGAAGAATATATAGATTTACAATTGATTTAAAAATAATTACAATACGAACTTAGCATGATATTTATACAAAAGCTTCATAATTCCGTAACAATACAATAATAGAATTGCTTATGTTGCATTTCCATGTAATTATAGCGATTATTATGTAAAGACCGAAACGCTAGATAAGCAAATTGTAAAATCAAATGTAGAAGCTATCTTCCCTTAATTAAAATTTCGATTCTAATTAATTCTATCTGCATGAATTAAAGCTTGGTTCAAAATCAAAGTTAAATTATACATATTTTAATAATATAATTCATTTATTAAAACGAAATAGGTTTGCTCTGTCACAAAAGCAGTGACTTTCAAATTTATTTTTCACGCTTTATAATAATTGTGACAATGAACGACTAAATGTACATTCATACTATTTTTTTTTAATAATGGTTCCACACAATTTATTAATACAAAAGAAAAGTAGTTTGTATTATGAAAAGAATTTTTATCTGTGATAATGTGTTTTCATTCATGGTATGTGCTTTGAAATGTCGGATAATTAATCAATAAAAAAGTTACAAACTTATCAACGATAAAAGCATTTAAATTATTCTTTAAATATATCTTATAATGTTTATTTCGCACAAGTCGGTTTTTATATAAAATTTAAAAAGGTGAATTTTAGTTAAATTTGCTTTTCTAAATTATTAAGTATCTAATTTTCCTATCAATTAATGTTTAGTATAATTTTAAAGTTAGTTAATAGTGACTTAATGAAAACTTAGTATTGTCAATTAATAAAGAGACGGTAAAGAGCAATTCGCTAAAAAACTATTTTAAGTTTTTGTTTTATTTCCATTTTGTTAAAAAAATATCTTTAATATAACATCATCGAATTGATATTAGTTTAGAAAAGAAGAAAAAAACTAACATAAAAAACCTTTCCTTCATATTTTTAAAGTAATAACACAGTAAATATTGATAAAAGCGGGAGGTCTTCTAACGTAAAATTAAAATAACCTATGTCAACTAAAATTCATAAGTGTACCGTTTATGGTAGACACACTTAAAATTATTTAATATTTTATAGACATAACTGCACCCACACACACCTTGTCTTTTAAATAAATTAGTAATTTTAAGCTAGCCAGGTTAAATTTAGCAAAATGCATAGGTACAGGTGTAATTTTCGTAAATTTTAAAAATAAGGGTAACTATAAATCATGTAATAAATTAATATTTGATTCAACGATTTTGGTTTTCGGTACCTTGTTATTCCGTAAAATTAATAAATTGTTTTCTTTGTTAACATTGGTGTAGGTGTACAAAAGGTTGTATCTCCAAAAGGTATTCCTAGTATATTTTTTCGAAGAAAGAATACAATATTTTTAATAAAATCATAAATAAACCAGTTCTATATAAAGGAACACATATAATTGAAACTTTTTTTTTACCTGTGCATTTCTTAAAAAATAAGATTTCTAATTGATTAAAACTGTTGCTTTCATTAAGCTTTATAAACTGAAAGAAATGAAAATACGTCTTAATTTACACTTTCTTAATTACTGTTTTTGAAGTTATACTTCTTTTGGAGCTTGGGAGTAAAATTGTAGCAGGCAACGGAAGTTGCGCGCGCACAGTTAACAAAAATTCCACAATATGAAGTCGGCCATTTATATAGCTAAATTCATTATTGTGAATCAAATTCAAACCCCGTGTCAAAGTGGCACATTCCGATCTCTGAAAAATGAAGCGATTCATTTGTTTCCCTTGCTCGGAATGTGCACATGCCCCGCATTCATTAAATTTGTTTACATTAATTTTTGGATTTAACCTTCTAAAACCCACGCACCAGCACATGCACGCGTACTGTGAGTCCGCATTAAAGTCTTTCTTCTATAAGTTAATTTAAGAGTTTGTTTTTCTTAAATAAAATATAATACTACTTTAAATACTTATTTCTCACAAAAATAATTTTCTATAGATGAATTAATATGCCGATTTGTTCATTCAACAGTATTCTACCACATTTCAGTGTAAATATAGTATATTATGTGGCAAGGGATGTTACAAGACGATTTCACAGTGAAACTGAAATCGTGTTTCATCCCGTGCCACATACTATAGTTTTCATGTTACCTGCGTCGAAACTGAAGAGTTTTAATGTCCATGTTAAACTTGCAAATATGATATGTCAGATTAGTTAATGGTTAGAATTACAATTATAAGAGTCATAATAAACAAAAGCTATTGCGCCAGCGTTGAAATGAGTCAAACTTTATCCAGCGGGCAGAAAGTAATCGTTTTCTGCCCTAGAGAAGAAAGTGGTCGGTTTTGCTCGGCAACAGTAGCATTGGGTTAAAATTGTTTCGACTGACTAAGCAGGCATTGAAACTTGCAGTTTCAATTAGATCTTTCAAGTTTTTAGTCGAAGCATTTCGACTAGATAAATGTTTCAATAAATTTATAGACCTAGTTGTGAAAGTCTTTAACGGTCTTTTTTTTCTCAACTTGGTAGATTTGTTTTTTCTTATAAAAAGGCTTTAGTAGCAGGAGATGTCTCTAATTCAACATCTGATATATCTTGCTTCTTTCCTGAATCTTTAATTATTTTTTCTTTATAGTATTTGTCTTGTGCATCCCCGTCATCGTCATAAAAATGTTTATCTAATAAAACTTTTTGCATTAACTTTTGAACGCGTGTCATTTCATCTTAAGAAAAGCTGAAGTCAAAATTTATAATAAAAGGCAATCCTGACACAATAAATTAGTAAAATATATATATATGGGTAATTCCATGTGAAACCGGCCACCCTGTGCTCTCCACTTTTTGAACAACTGAAAAAATATATACGCGTGACCAAACGAAAGCTTAGAGACTCTATTTTTTTATGTTTATTGGCCCCTGAACAGAAAAATCAACTGCGCATGTGGAGATGTAGAAAAGAGCGCCGAAACCCACTCAAAATTTCATTTTTTCTCGATATTTCGTCACAAGAAATAATTTTATTCTGAAAACATTAAGATCGTATATATTATGTCAAAACACATAAATTATGTCTCTTGTAATGTTTGCCAAAACGTCTTAGATTTTTGACCAATGAAGGTCAAAAAATTTTCATATTTTCAATATTTGCGACACTATTACTCGCATATAACAACTGATAATCAAAATTTTACAAAGACAGAAATTGTTAATTTTTTACATTAAAATACAAGTATGTTCAGTAAAACCTGTTTTTGTGCGGTGGATAGGGACCGCATAAAAGAAATCGTACAAAAAAAATAATATGGCGGCCGCGGGACAAGGGTTGCAACCCCACAAACTTGGAGTTAGGCTTCTAGTGACCCTCCCTACACATCCCAACAATAAAATTGCGTCCTCTGAGAAACGCAAGGTATAATGTAACTTTTGAATGGACTAATCGTTAAAGATGAGAATTATCTCGATCTTTCTGGAAGCCCTGACAACGGGACCGTGACACACGTATAAGCGCAGCCAATTGTTATAATAATCAGTTTAGTTTAATTTTTGTTCTGTTTAGTTCAGTGCTCTCTACTCAGCTGGTTATCGGTGAAATTCAAGGTGAACTCTCACGCGCGGTGAAAATAAATAAATTAGTGCGTTGAAATGCAAGTAAGTTATTTAGTCGGTGAAATAATTATTAAAATAATATAAGGGCAATTGACTCCTAGAATAAACAGTTTAAGACTCAGTTGGTTCTGTTAGCGTCAATGCTCTTAACTCCGCTTGCCTGGTGTAACTCAAGATAATCTATTTAACGCAATGTATAGATAAATGTCATATATAAATAAACATTTTAAACAAATACGAGTGTAAATCATATAGTTTAGCGAATTAAAACTGTAAGTAAATTAGTTTGAAAATTAAATAGTTATTAAGTAAATGTTCTAGTATTTAAGTTATTAGTGTAGGTATAATTGTTAATTTTTTTTTAAAATAAATTTTAATTATTGTTAAAATTAGTGATTATTTGTTAATATTTGCAATCTTAGTTTAAACCCCAGTGAACTCGTTACAATATAGTTTGGAAACCAGTGGTCTAGCTATGCACAAACGCAAGGTGCGCAACATAACTTGTAGTTGTATTTAATTTAGTAACGACAAAGAAGGATAACTTCTAACGCGCGTACATAAATACTCACACTGTTTTTTTTTGTAGTTGTTTACAACTAAATTTTGTTTACGAATAAAAGGAAACTAAAAAAACAAAATATGTATGTACTTAATGAATTTCTTGTTAAAACTTAATGTTTTTTTAAGTATATTATTATGAGAAAATCACCACCTGATTGTTGGTTAAAAAATACAAAATGTTTTAATTTATGGCAAAAAGTGGTTGAAAATATTTATTCATTATTACGCCTTCGTAATAAATAATACAAAAAACTGCCTTAATTATTTATTGTTGGTTCTATTTTTAATGTGTTTACGAACATATATGTTTATATGTAAAAACAACAATTTCTCAATTTACTATTTCAGATAACTGTAGGCAACATATGTAATTGTTTTTCAGAAACAAGGGATAAACTGATTACAAATGATTTAACAAAACGTTAAACTGGAAATAAAACTTGTAGTGTAATTTCTGTGCGTTTAAGTGTACAATGAATCATTTGTAAATATTTGTAAAGGGAATTGCAGCACATATTTTGTTTGCTCTCTAGTGAAAAATTACTATCGCGTAAAAAGATATTAAACTGTCCAGTAAATTTGAATACCCTAAAGGTTTGTAACTAAAAAGGATGTACTGGGATTACGCTTTTTGCGGCTTTTCGTCCAAATTTAATATTGTGGTTTCAGCATCGGAGATCAGTCTTAAACTTGACGTGGGTTATAAGATTGAATATTTCCTCGTCATATTTTGGTGTTTTATTCTAAATTGAGTATAATTTTAGAGTTGCCATCCAAGTATATTTTGATGTTAATTTATGCCAATAAATGCGCATTATTCTATTAAAATTCTGAATAATTATCATTTTTATTTCGAGGAAGTGAGTTACACTATACGAAAAATTTACAAATGTAAATTATTCAAAGAAACGAGTGATTTAAAGAAAAAGCTTGCTATTAATTTTACATTGAATGTTCTTCTGAAATAAAAAGATGGAAAGGTATTAATAATCCTTTAATGAAATTAAGCACTTAGAAATCTTGAAAGTGTTTTGAATAAAATGCGTTTGAACTAAAAACACAGAAGTATTAAATTTGAGATCTTCTCTGAATTTGCTACCGATATTGTTTATTGAAATGTACCTTGATGTTTTTTTTTCTAAATAGATAAATTTGAATAAAACGGTAAATCATTATAACAATTGGACTTTTTAATCATAACAATATTAGGTCGTACGTATAGGACAAGTGATTGTAAAGCAGTTCTAAAAAGAAAACGAAAAATTGCAGAATTAATGAAGATACAGTCGAACCTCGATAAGTGGAAGTCGAAGAGACACCAAAATTAATTCGAATTATCAATAATTCGAGTTATTAAAAAAGCTTAAAAATTAAATATATATTTGTGTATGTATATATCTTTTATGTGAAATGGTATTTTATATAACGTAATTAGAACTGTAAGTGGTTTAAAGCATACTTTAAAAATCCCGCTTTAAATAAGTCATTGTAATTGCCTCATTTTTGATACACCATTATGACCGTTAGCTAATTGACCAATCAGAAAGTTTAATCACTTCGTAACCATAGTTATATTAGAATAGTTTGAATTCTACCTATTTGAAATACACATTTTGTCGAGAAACACTTTCCAACTTGAGTTATCAAAGAATTCGAGTTGTGGAGTTATTAAAGTTAACTGTACATAAAATTTATTAAAGTGGTTAAGCTGAAAATTTTCATATTATTTACAACAATTGTTAAATGATAAAGAAAGGTGCGTGTACTTATGCACGCCCGTGAGAAGTTATACTTCTTGGCATAACTAAATTAAATGTAATCATAAATGTAAATAAATACCAGGATGTGCACATTCGAGGGAAAGGTGGCACATTTCCGAGCGAGGGAGGCAAATGAAGCGCGACGCGGAGCGGCGCGCTTTATTTTCCCGAGATCGAAATGTGCCACTTTGAGCTCGAATGTGCACACTCGATTTTAAGCACCATTCACAAAATTTAGGCAAATAAATTATTCAAAAATTAAATAAATAATTTAATCGTTTTCTCTGACTCGCATTTACTAAATTCTCGTATCTTTTCGCCCACTTCCACTCATTACTATGGCAAATACGTTTCTTGAACATAAAATTCATATTAATTTTTAATTTTTTGATTTGAAAGTGAAAAGATTAATTAAGGCAAATCAATAAATACGATGATGTGCACGTTCGAGCGAAAAGTGCACATTTCCGAGCGAGGGAAACAAATGAAGCGCGACGCGAAGCGGCGCGCTTTATTTTCCCGAGATCGGAAGATGCCACTTTGAGCTCGAATGTGCACACTTCACATTAAGCACGATTCACAATACTTAACTTATTTTTTAAAAAAATTTAATTATCCTAACTAATATTATAAAAGCGAAAGTAACTCTGGCTGTCTGTCTATCTGTCTGTTACCTTTTCACGCCTAAACAAAATTAGTTTTTAAATCCAATTGAAGTGCCGCCGTCAAAACAGCTTGTAGTATAAAAACTTTTTATAGAATAGACCTTTTAAGCAGCAATAACACCGAACCGCACCCATCCTTAATCCTCTCTCAGGTAGCGTAATTTTTAGAAAAGTTGTAAAATTTAACTTCGAGTCATCGACCTATTTACTAATGGAAACTTGAATTTAAAAAATTGTAAAACGCTTCGACTTATTAAATAATGCGATTTATATAAATTCGATTTATTGACATAAAAATATTAACGTTGAGATAGGCAAATCTTAGGGATACTGGTTCGAGTTTGAGCTATCAAAAATTCGTCTTATCGGCGTTTGACTTATGGAAGTTTGACTGTACTTATAAAATGGTATAAAAAATGGGCCATCTCACCTAAACATGCGGAAAAAATGGCTAAGAAGTTATTTTAAACTGAAATAAAGATCAAGAGTATCCATGTGCACCACATAATCTTCAATGCACAATAAAACACTTTTTCCATATTAGAAAGTTCCTGATTTGTAATCAATAATCAATAATTATGTACTTTTCTCTTTCAGAAATTGTCTTCTCATTTATGAGTGTAAGTGTTGTCTAGTCCCTTCCATTCTTCTTGGTTTACCGCTTTTCTTAAGCAGACTAGATTCGCTGTGTTTTTGATATCGTGTACACATCTTTATTGAGGTCTACCCCCCTTTGTCTTTCCTCACCATGGACGTTATTACCATAACGTCCATGGTTGGGAACACTTATTGCCTTTGTGTTTGTTAGTTTGTCAAGAAAATCTCTATTACAATGTTCTCACACGTTTTATTATATTTACTACGTCCACTTTGGAACGTATACATTTGTTAGTTTTTTTGCCTTTTACTGTTAGTGGGATGTGTAGCATTTACCTTGCCCGTTAATTTTTACTATCTTAACTCCAGTACTTTTTGACAAAAGCCTATATTTTAGTGAGATAGATTAGAACTGGCAAAATGCACTTGTTAAATATCTTTGCTTTTGATGTTTGCTTGTGGAATAAAATATCTTAAGTTTATCCTTTTGATGACATATTTTGTTTGGTTTTCTTTCTTTGGTTTGATGATTTATCTCAAGTAAATATCTATATGCCGTTACCTTTTGTAGTGTTTTGTTATCCATTTTAATTAGTAGGGTATCATCCGTGTTGTTCTATTTTTTTTTTGTCATATGAAGTCCAACTTCTTTTGGTTTTGTATTAAATTCTTGCAGTTTAATTTGGTGTTCTTCATTTTTGACTTCTACTAGGACGTTGGCTGCATACCTCACGTGATTCAATCGACTACTATTGACTCAATTCTCTTATTTCTTTATTTCAATTTTTGGGAAATGTTTTCGTCGATTGCAATTTATGGTCTGGGATATTTAGTGTCCTTATCGCACGTCTCTCTTGATTGACATTTCGTTAGTTTCCTTGACAATGTATATATTTATATTTGTGTTTTTGTTTGCATTGCTTATCAATTTGTTGCCTATTTTAGTATTCAAAGGAGCTTGGTTACCTGTCTATAAATCTAGTTTGCAAAGATCTTCGTTGAATGTACATTTGGTACGTACAAAGGTAAACGATATTTGTTGGTTTTTTAAAGCAAGATTTTAGGGGTAAGTAAGTAGTCATTTCTGCTGAATCTTTTGCGGAATCTTTCTTTTATCATTATTTGATCTATTTTTAATTTATGTTTATTCTTTTTGTGATTATTCTACTTAGCAGTTTATAAAGTTTTAAATTTAGCATATTATTTGAAGTCAAAAGGGAATGGACAATCTTGATTTTAATTAAGTAACATAGTTTTCTATCATTTTATATATGTAAGTAATAAAAAAGAAATAACCAGAAAAATTTCTAATCTTTAGATAATGGAAAAAAGATGTGCATCAAGTTGATTCTACAATATTTACTAAAGTTTGTATCGTGTGTATTTAAGGTTTCTACTGTTTTCCTCGTTTTGTAAAAGATTTATGATACTAGAAAAGTTTCAATATACTTTGTAAATATGCACCTATTTATTTTATTATTTTTTGTGAGATTTGTTTTAATAATATTATATTTCCTCTGATGTGAGGACAGCTTGTTTTTAACTACGCGAACTTTATTAAAAATAATTAGTTATTCAAATAAAAACTAAAGCTACTTTCTTAGGTCGTTAAAAATTAATAAAACGAATATTTCAGAAAATTATTAAAATGTTAATTCGATAACAAAATTTCTTTAAAATTAGAGCTTTTATACAATTTTGTGTTCCTAATAGTGTAAAGTGTAAACAAAAAGTGATATATGTAGGGAGAAATTAACATGAAAGAGGCAGTTTTAAAAAAAGGGGTAAATAATATAGAAGGATATAAATAAATAAATAAATTTGTATAATCTGTAATTGTTCATTCATTTATGTACGTAATGTTATAAAACATTTTTAGAAATTAACGATATTTTTAGACTTCTAATCATTTATAAAAAGAATAAAATGCGGCTCTTTCATAACCTATAGGTATTGAAAGAGCCATGTTCTTATTACAGGAGTAAAACTCTACATTAACGAAGATATTATTTAATAATAATTTTAAGATATAATTTTAGATATTATATAATTATAAAACGTTTTATATAACGCAAACTCTGGATAAAATATTTATTTAAATCTAACAAACTCCCAAAAAATTTGCCTATCGAGATCAATCATTGCAAACTGACTAGGTATGTTTTTTTTAAGAACTAATATCATGTTAATTAAAAACAATACAAAAAAATTCAAAATTTAAAACAAAGATAAAAAATTCAAAAAAACTTAAAAACATTTTTAGCAAAAATAATGCAATTTCCTTTTTACGCCACAGAATTCATGTGCCCAACCGTTACAAACTTTTGATTGCTGTTACTACAATTATTATTGCAAACTAAGCAATTAAAACTGGCTCTTTCATTACACTGCAGTCCGGCTCTTTCCAAACATATTATCTCAAGAAACAATATCTCAAAAAATTGAATGAAACCAAAGATAACCTGCAAAATATATATGTTGCTAGAAGGCCTAATCTTATATATAAAAATGAAATGGCGAGTGTTAGTCTGACTAAAACTCGAGAACGGCTGGCCCGATTTGGCCAATTTTGGTTTTGAAATATTTGTAGAAGTCCAAGAAAACTATAGGTTAGAAAATATGAAAAAAATTCAAGAAAAATAGTAAAAACAACAATTTTATTTTCCTATACAAACTGATCGTATTGTAAGAGTGTTTTTTTATCGGTCACGTTTTATTACCAATTAATATCCTAAGAAAATAAAACAAAACCGGATGTTGTCACAACTGAACTGCTTACATAGAAGATTTGGAGTATTTTAAATTAGTATGTTTTTGTATTACATATTATTATTTGATACTTTTGAATTGTGTTAGAATTTTATATTTAATAATGAAGAGCTCATACAATTTTGTATTTTAAAGTTACTACATACAGTAATGTAATACATTTTTAGAAATGCTTCCTAGAACAATAAAATGTGCATAATAATACGTATAAATTGTGTTTATAGTATTAAAATTTGTTTATTATTTGTTAGATGAAATATTCTTCTACTCGATTTATTTATTTTGATTAAAATATAATTAAAAATGTTTACGCAAATAAAATCTGAAACACAAACACATTGAAAGAGGCTGTGAAAAAGTTCTTGGAAGTCACAATAACCGTTTAGTTAAAAATCTGCAAGGTACAATAAAAATGCAATATTATTATTTCAAAAATACACTACGGGCTGTTAGGGTAAGGTAGTTTGTTTTTGCAATTAGAGCGATGAGAAATATTTTTTCAAACTGTAAAAAAAATAAAATAGTTAATACCAACATTAATATTAGATCTGTTGTCATTTTTTATAGAGAAAAAAGGAAAAACCCTTTATTCAATAGCGGATATGTTTGAATTAAAATTAAGTATTACTTGACCAATTTAAGGTGGCGGGTGAGAATCTTACAAGCGACGCACACGATGAAGAGAGAACGCATTCGGATAGAAAAAGACGTACTGTACGCTGGGGTTTTGTACATTCTGGTGAAAAAATACATAAAATATAAATTTTTTTCGGATATTTTATTTATTTGAAATAAATAAAAACTGTAAATAAACTAAACTTCATGAACATAAATACGTACTTGCTAGCGGCAGAAAATCAAATATTTTAATTACCGGACTAATAATTATTAGTGGATAAAATACATACATATAAAAATATATTTATATAAAGTACTATCATTAAAATGAAAAAAAAAACTTGGTTTCTTAGATGAAGATTCGAAATGTTTGGTGTCTTATATACCAAAAAGCAATTTTGCATGAATGAAAGAGTCCGTGGGAAGCTGGTTAAAATTATTGGAACTTGGGAAATAGGTACAAAAGGGTAGTAAATTTTTACGTCTTAGTGCCCGCTGCTTATCAGGATAGGTAATTAGAAATGTAAAAGCTATTGACGGCACACTTTACGGATGGATCCTAAGTCCCGTTCTACGGGAAGAACGCGTTTTCAAAATAAAGTTAAAGGGTTCTGTCGAAACGGAATACCCGATTAGTATTTTCATTTCTCTCTCGACTGTACCTCAACCTTGCAGGACTTTCCCTATTCATGCGCATCCGTAGGCGGGACTATTTCACCCGCCACCTTATCTTGGGCAAGCAATACAGTACATGCCACATGTTGCCATAATTTAAAAAGGTAATATTGAAGATAAACCACGTTATGGGGGCCCTAAGATATTAACAACCAGTAATGAAAAATTTCTCGAGAAATTCGTAAAAATTTACGGTGTTGAACGAGAAGCAGGGAAGAATGGCTCCGGCTATGTCGGTTTGGGGTCTATAAAACGTGCCGCAAAAATTTAAAGCAAATCCATTATATATTGTTTTTTTCTCATATTTACTAGGGGGTTAATCCAGGGGTTAATCCAACGTTGTCAAACTGAGAAGTGCGTCATATGATTAAATATTTTAGAAGGGAGGCGAGGTTACATATAGTTTGGAAACCGCTGTCCTAATGCCTAATGGACTCAACATTGATCACAATAAACGAAATATTGATAATAATAAACAAACAAATTGTAATGCTTTTGTATTGGGTGGACCGATTCAAAGACAGTTTGAACACACTAAGCGGTTGATAACATTAACCGTGATCACATTAAGTGGCGTCTACTGTATTTGTATATATATATAGGTATATATTTGTATGTTACCGTTTCACTCCAACACCGTTCAACCCATAACCATGAAAATTGGCATGTATATGTATTTTTTGTGGAAATAGTGTATCCGTATTTTATTTTATTTTATTTTTTAGTTTTCTGCTATTTTTTAGTTATTGAATTTTGACACATTATTCAATTTTGAGGCGGTACGCAGTTCAGCGGGTCAGCTATAATTAAATAAAAATAAGAAATAAATTCATTAATCTTAATGTCTGCTAGAGCAACAAACAAACATATTCTTTTTGAAAAGCGTCGCAAAATTACAACCTGTAAAGGGAGTCCCAGTATAAAAAAAATTGGGAACCCCTGACATAGGCTATATTTTATTTTGAAAAAAAAAAATAGTTTTTACTTCGAAATTTGCAATATCCGTGCGAAGCCGGCGAAACAGCTAGTATATTTATAAAATTATAGTGTAATCATGTTACTATTAGTTTTGTACGTATAGGCGTTAGAAAACAAATAAACTGAACTCAAAAACTTACTTTTTGATGACAAAATCTTCAATACGTCGTATCAGAGCCGTTTATTGACGGTGAACGATCAAATTTGTGTGGGCGATATCTGGCTAGTGTCAAATTAACACGATATAACTACCAACCAGTTGCGTTATACATAAAAATACTGTAATTAATTTTAATTTACAATTAGTATAATGTTTATCACATATTTTATATACTTTCTTGGTTTCGTTTGTGTTTAAAGAGTTTGATAAAAAATCACATTCTTTTACCTCATTGTATTTTAAAACAACAAAAAAAAATATAAGTACAGTACATAGTACTTATAAACTATTATAGTTAAATATTAGAAATCTAATTTTAATGTCGTTTGCTGAGTTTTTTTTTATTGTTAAACAAATTCATATCGAAACAGAAATGTAATAAAATAAAAATAATTTTATTAACAATAAATAGTAGATGTTTATTAGATTCAAAAACAGCTTGAAAATTATTAATTAGTAAAAAATATGTATGTATATTTTATACAAAACAATTAAGGTAGTTTACTCGTAACTTAATTCTTTTACGAATTTGATGAAATTGAAATATGTTATTGAGCTAAGTGACATTTATTTAAAAAAAAAACACAAATTTTTTGGCCGATTCTGAAGCGAAATATTATTAATATACACAATTAATATGCAATAGATGCAATAGAGATGTATACAAAAAAACCATAGTTTCATGGAAGGATAGATATCATAGCTGGGCAACGCTGTGTGTTTTTATGCTTTATGTCACAATTGATCAAATGTCATTATCAAATTATTTATATTTTTTTCAAATAGCAGTAACAGGAATAAAATAGCATATTTTTACAAAGCGAAATATATGTACGATACTTCTACAGAGTATTAACAGCTTTGCCACATTTACTTTTTTTAAAGTGTAATTATATTAGTGTGTTCTGTATATAAACGTTTTTATGTATAAAAAACAGTTTCTGACAACAATCCTCCGATACTGTGCCGATACTGTTCAACAAAAAAGTAGTTATAAGATAGTAGCTTGAAATAGTTAATAATAAATGAAATTGTTAAATTATATCTTGCCTTTTTATACCTGTATCCAGGTGTAGGTAATTTCCCCTTTTGAAACTTTGTTGTAAATGTAGTAGTGTTTCAAAGATTCAAGGGACCTACAGTTTTACGTGGGTTCCGAACCACGGCAATTTCTAGGAAAATTTTCGAACAGTTTTTTACTCTTGCGAGGTGTTCAGCCTTGCGAAGAGAAGAGGAGCGTGAAATTTTCGATGGTCAGCGCGGGGATTCGAACTACTTCGAACCCACCTCGCTAGCGCAGCAGCCCAAACACTAAACCACTTGCGCCACGCTTCCTCTTAAATTGTTAAATTCAAATTTAAAATAGATACTTGTGAAGAAAAACATAATTGGCACTGCGAACAGGATTCCAGAATTACAACTGAAGTTATTTGGACAATTCGAACTACAAAAAGTGACTTCTATATGACCAAAACTATCAGGACTAGACGATTTTCAAATCCTTGTGTGGAAAACGACAAAAGCGTAGACAAGTCCTTTGTTATTTCTGTCCCTAATTAAGTATTTCAAACCAAAAAAAAAAAAATAAATGAATAACCATACGACGTTGAACAAAGACGTTTCAACTTAAAGGAGGGAATTGTTACGATATCCAGTGTATTGTCTTCTTCAAGTTTCAAAATTAGTGTAGAATTGCAAATATTTGTTGACAAAATGCTGACCAACAGCAGCACTTATAAAGTATAAAAGAATTCAATATTTCTCTACAAAAAAGTAATTATAAAAAGTTGTAGTAAGTAGTTTCAAATAGATAATAAAAATAAAAATATTAGATGGTAAAAAAGGTTTCTTTAAAATATAAATTCATTCATTACTTTATGTTATTTATAAACAAGGGCAGAGCTCTATAAAAAGTTATAAAAATAAGAAAAAAAACTCAAGAGTTTCAACATATCAAAATTATTTTAATACAATAGGTATACATAAAAAAAACTGAATATAAAGATACCTCTTATCAGTTAGCTACTTACAAATATTTACAACTTATAATTAAAATATAATTAATTTAATTGAAAATTCTAATAAAAAGAATAGTTTTGGGTTACGAAATTTTGGCGACTTTTTATTTGCAGTCTTCATAATAAAAATTTATTCAAAACTTCAATAAATTATTATTTAATTCGATCTATTTTAAATGTTTTTTTTTTAAGCAATATTTTACAATGCTAAAAAAAACACTTAGGTATGTACTAATAAGTGTTGCCTACTTTTGATAAAATTAAGAATACAATTTCAAAAAAAAAAATTGAAAATTGTAAATCCAAAAGTTTGAAATTCTTTTAGGGTCAGTTGTATACCTTGTATAAAAAAAAAATTTTTGTTATTAAATTTTGAACACATCATTTTCTAAAAATGCTCTTAGTTTAATACCTAAAGTCTGTAATATATGCATAGTCCTAAGAGTAGCAATGATTACATTAATTTTATACTATGTAATTATAACTTTTAAAACCTCTTATCACGTAAAAGCTGCTGGACTGTCACCATTTGCTATACTATTTATAGTTTTTTCATAGTGTGTCCATAAAGCAGTTTTTTCTTGCTTAGAATCAGAAGTTCCAAACTCGAACTTAATATCACCCGAAAATAATCTTATACTCCAAGTTACAGCCGTAAAACAAGCAGCATTGGTAGGAAAAGCTCGTATGAGAGTTGACGTCAATCCGCGAGTCAGAAACGAAAAGCCTTCTTTGTTGACGCTTTTTCTTAAACAATCCCACGAACTTTTGTATTGTGGTAAACCTTGCATTCCATCTGCTTGAATCCGTGACTTTACCACATCCACTGGATAAACAATAACCCAGGAAACGCATCCCGAAATTCCTCCAGCTAACAACATAGTTGCTGTCGATGCTTGTACATTATTTTCAGTACGAGTTAGCATTTCATACGTTAAAAAGTAACTACCAAAAGCAGGAACTTCTCGAAGTGTTGTAATACCTAATCCTTTAAATACTCCCCTCGTACCTTCACCTAAATTATTAAAGTAAAAAATTCTTGGGGAGCTTTAATTTCAAGAATTGTTTAAGAAAATATTCTAAGAATCTTTTTTTCGAAAAACAAGCCACTTAAAAGTAGTAATAATTAATAAGTTCGCTTTTCATAGTCATTTGATGCTTTTACTAATTAAAAAATGCGAAATAATGTTTGCTTGGGTCAAACCTTATTAATTTCCGTTAGCTTATTCTTAAAATTCTATTACAAAAACTTTCACAATTTTGAATACATTTTAATTGTTGATTAGTTAACCGGTTGTATGCGGTTTTGTCTGCTGGGAAATGACTCCTGTGCCATCTTACCTTAGCGTGCCGTTTGTCGATAATTAGTTCCTTAATTAGTTCCTTAATTAGTTCCTTAATTAAATCCAAAATAAAAGAAGCTCAAGATAGATCATTCAACGACTACATACTTAATCTCAATCGATACGACAACTCAATATGGCATCCAATAAAATCAACCGCAAAACCGATACAAACTAATCCCCCAATTCGCAAAACTGATCCTACTCCAGGGCCTTAGGCACGAAGCAACCAAGAAAAAGTTGACCTCTTTGCTGAGCACCTTGCTGAAGTCTTTAGCCCTCACAATTCCGAGACAAATCAAGAGGTTAATGACTACTTAACTACTATCCTAGACCATATAGAACCTATCCAACCGATTACTCCTAAAGAAATAAAGGACGAAATCGCCCGACTAAAGACTAAGAAATCGCCTGGTGCCGACCATATTACACCCAAAATGCTAAAAGAACTTCCAAAGAAGGCTCTTGTAATGCTAACCTACATCTACAATGCAATCCTACGTCTGCAATACTGGCCCCAGCAATTTAAAATCGCGGAAATCATACTGATACCTAAACCTGGTAAAAATCCTAATCACGTTTCCTCCTACAGACCCATCAGCCTCCTATCCACCATCTCCAAGGTCCTAGAGAAACTACTACTCCGTCGAATTAGTCCCCTTCTTGAAGTAATCCCAGACCACCAATTTGGATTCAGACAACAACACTCCACACTTCAACAATGTCATCGAGTTATCCAAGTTATCAATAAAACCTTGGAAGATAAAAAATACTGTTCTTCTGTATTTTTAGACATAAGTCAGGCCTTTGATAAGGTCTGGCATGATGGCCTCCTTTATAAAATTAAATCAACAATACCGGCATATTTTAAACTCCTCCAGTCTTATCTTGAAAATCGTAAATTTCAAACCAAATTAAATAATACATTTTCAAGTACCTACCCGATTCAAGCTGGTGTGCCACAGGGCAGCGTTCTCGGACCATTACTGTATCTATTATATACATCCGATCTACCTACCACTTTACACACCATAATTGGAACCTTTGCTGACGATACAGTAATTCTTGCTAGTCATGACGATCCAATCGTTGCATCTTCATATATACAAGACCATCTCAACCTTATCCAACAATGGACGGAAAAATGGCGGATCAAAATTAATGAAAGCAAATCCACACAAGTGATATTTACTCTACGTACAGGGCAATGCCCACCAAACGCTATCAACAACGTAACTATCCCTACCTCATCATCGGCACGTTACTTAGGATTACATCTAGACCAAAAACTCAATTGGAAAGAGCACATACTAAAGAAAAAAAAACAAATTGACCTGCGATTCAAGGAGTTAAATTGGCTGATTGGCAGAAAATCTCCACTACCACTAGAAAATAAGATTCTCATTTATAAAACAGTCATCCGACCTATATGGACCTACGGCATCGAGCTCTGGGGTTGTGCAAGTAAGTCTAACCTTGCAATTATCCAGAGATCCCAGTCAAAAATTCTCCGTGCAATGACCGATGCACCCTGGTATGTCTCAAACTATATGATACACAACGACCTCAACATCCCTTTTGTAAAAGATATTATTGGACAATACAGCACTAACCACCATGCCAAGCTTGAACAACACACCAACCTACTCATCCAACCACTTCTAAAACAACATCCTAACCGAAGATTAAAAAGGAGCTGGCCCATTGACTTGAATTAAGTCACCGGGGGACTCCTCATTGGAAGAGTTCTCATCACGACATATGGACTTTAGCAATAGACTAAGGTCCAAAAACATCACATTAGCCTATAGAATGTATATTCTGATTGCTAATAAAGGAATAGAATAAAAAAAATAGAATAAAAAAAAAAAATTTAATTGTAGGTGTTACAAATAGATAGCTTTCTAAAAAAAATAGTAAGTCTAATATTTATTTAACTTTACGGTATAAAATAATTTGTATAAATATATATATGCATGTATATGACTTGAGTATCACTATAAGATAAAGATCGTTTTATGAGCTGTTCAATAAAAACGCTCATACAATAGCTACTTCTCTTCTACTATTCTAATCAAATCTCCAACTAAGTGTAGCAGCTACGTTTATTTTATATAGTTTTTTTTTTAATATTTAAAAATCCAATTGATTTATGATGGTTGCTCATTGTTCTCAATGTCGACATCCATAGGCATAGGCGGCGGATCAAGAGCTGCCGGAAGCGCCGGATTTTGGTTTTGCAAGTTTGCATTCAATTGCTCTAACATATTTAACTGTTGCATATTTTGAACGTGCGCAATTTGTATATTTTGCAAGTGCTGTTGATCGTTTACCGAATTTGCAGCAATTGAAGCTTGCCTTTGTGCCTCCAATGCTATCATTTTTTGCCTCTTTTCTTCCATCAAATTTTCCCTATGCTTATGGATGTAGTCGTGCACGTTTGGAAGACCGTTAATGACGCATGCAGATAACGCCGACCTATAAATGTTCATATCTGTTGCTTCGTACCATTCGTTAGTCTTTTCATCATAACACTCCACGTGATAAATGGTTGTAACCCCGTTAAAACCGCCGATGGCAAAAATCATATCGTCTATAACTTCTATTGCAAAATTGCTACGCGGATTATACATGTCGGGTATTTGCGACCACGTATTGTTTGCTGGATTAAACTTTTCACCACTACACATACGGGAAATTCCGTTAAAACCACCAATAACGTACACATGTCCATGGTAGGATATACAAGATACTCCCGATCTTCTTGAACGCATCGCATTTATCATCGTCCATTGATTTGTTTCGGGATCGTACATCTCCGCAGAATGCATGCACTCTTGTCCGTTAAATCCACCAGTTATATATATTTTATCTGAAATTATTTAGTTGGTTATAATAGTAGAGAAAATTAAATAAGTAATAAAATGTACACTTCAACTAATAAAATTGTTTTAAGAGTCCTATATAGTACAAAAATACATGCTAATTTTGTATGCTACGCGCGCAACGCTAGCACATTTATAAAAAAACTAATCAAAAATTACCCTAGTATAGATGTTATACAAGACACCCTGAGTCGAAATTTAGAGCCTACATAGATCCCGGAGTCGATGTTTAGAGCCTACATAGATTCCCCTAGTCCGAAAAAGACCCGATTTATAGCAGTGTAACCCGACTAGGTCCGACAGTAGGCCCCTAGCTCCTACTATTCCCTAAGAGATGTGATTTTGAACCTCTGCTCAATAGCTGCAAATACCGAAATCAGCTGAGCAGCGTTGTCAGTTGTTTTCGATATTGTAATTTGTTTGTTGATCACAAGTTAGCTGTTATATTACAATTGAATACGTTTATATTTTTTCATATCATTTATACACATAAAGTACGCGTAAACTAAATACTTTTTATGTAAGTTATGGTTTTAAGCGTTGACATTGGTTATTACACTATTACGTTTATGAATTAACATCCAAATTAATTATATGTATATATAAATAAAAAACTGTTAATACTAATAACTAAAATGTTTTTAAAATCTATGAAAAAGACGTGGCAACACTCCCTATTTACATGTGTTCTTTTACATTGATGACTGTCCACCAGTCAAGTAAATCTTATGGTCGGGCAACCTAACCTAAAAAGTGCGCTCTTATTATTAATCTTTACCGATTTGTCTTGAATTCCGAAAAAAACAGCAACAGCTTACTAAAAAGTTACTAACTCAGAAAGTAAAACCTATCCTACAAAATCTCAGAGTAATCCAGGTATTTTATAATTTTGAATATTGTTTTATCAAAGTTACTAGGTAATTCTGTACTATCAATGCATTTGTATATTATAATACAAAATAAATATATATATACATACATAGAATATTAGTTTAATTATTATAAGTACTAATAATAATACTTATGATTATTATTCTTCTTTTTTTTAATGTAATTGTTATTTTTAAATTGTTATTTTAAACTTTAGCTACGTATTTTAAATAAAAGTATTCTAATCATTTTAAATGCGAGTTAAATCCATATTATTATTATTATTATTATTATAAAATAGGGTACAGAGGTTTAAAATCGGGCCTAATTTAAATTTCCATCAGATCCGACTTTGAACCTCAAAGTGGTACAAATGGAAATTTGTACCACTTTGGAGACCAAAGTCGGACCTAATTTAACATAGGAATAAACTCTACTTTGAGTCTCCGAGTCCGGAATGAGTCCGACTTTAGGAAGCTCGATGTCGGCATTAAATTTCGACTCGGGTTGTGTTGTGGTTGTAAGGTTTTGGATTTTACTTTTTTTAATAATAAAACAACTAAATTACCAACATCATCATTCTTCGTTGAATTAATGCAAAACGAAAATAACAAAGATATCTATAAAATCCTGTATTTACAACATACAAGTGTACACTTCGAACAGCCGTATAAAAAGAGAGACATTCCTCAGTGCACAAGATGTCAAACTTATGGACACACAAAGAACTATTGTTACAGGCTTCCCAGATGCGTTAAATGCGCTGGCGACCACATGACGGACAAATGCACATGGAAAGAAAAACGAAAAGATGTCGTTTGCTTCAACTGCAAAGGTAATCATCCAGCAAGTTACAAGGGGGTGCAGTGTAAGGAAACAACTACAACAAAAGTTATATCCCGCTCTTAGAGAGAAAACCCTAATACAACAACAAAACCAATTAAAACCGACATCGAATGCATTAAATACCACATACCCAAATATTCAAACCTATGCCCAAGTAATCACCGCAAGCCCTCATAACCCAACAGTTAATCAATGTCAAGCAACACAACAACCCGCACTTCAGCCAGTTCACCACAACGATCGCATTACGAGATTAGAAGAACTAGTGGGAAATTATCTGAAAGAATTGACTCAATGCTCAATATCATCACAGCGCTATTAGCCAAATCCAATAATGCTTAATTCCATCAAAATAGGTATGTGGAACGCTAACGGCTTGGCGCAAAGAAACCAAGAACTAAAAACCTTTATATCACAACACAATATGGACATTATGCTTATATCGGAAACGCACTTTACAAAAAAGAGTTACCTACGACTAACAGGTTATGTTATATACGACACTCAACATCCAGATGGCTCTGCCCATGGTGGTACTGCCATAATCGTAAAAGACTCCATAAAGCACTACGAAAATGAAAAATTTGCACAAGATCACCTCCAAGCAACCACTATCACCATGGAAGATGGCTCTGGATCTATAACAGTATCAGCAATTTACTCACCGCCTAAATATAATATCAAAAAGGAGCAATATACACAGTTTTTCAAAACCTTAGGCAATAGATTTATTGCTGGTGGGGATTATAATGCAAAACATCCGTGGTGGGGCTCTAGATCAAATGTACCATCACCAAAAGGAAGGCAGCTCTACCTTGCAATGCAAGAAAACAATTTAACACCGCTGTCAACTGGTGAACCGACTTACTGGCCTTCAGACAGAAGAAAGACCCCAGACCTTCTAGACTTTTGTGTGCTAAAGTCCATGACTAATACTCACCCGATTATTGAGTCATGCTTTGAATTATCGTCAGATCACTCTCCAGTACTTGTAACCTTGAGTGCAACTGCTGCACGAAAAACAAGACCACTAAAACTCCATACCAAAACAACCAACTGGCATGAATTTAATAATATATTAAGTAATATCCTTTATGCTCCAAAACTTAAAACAAAGGAAGAGCTAGATTCAGCAGTTGATAAAGTAAATCAGTTGATCCAAGAGGCAGCATGGGCAGCTACCCCACCAGAAAAAGAAATCGAACCTCAAAAACACTGCTCTGACAACGCAAAACATAAAATAATGGAAAAACGCAAACTGAGAAAACAATGGCAGTTGACCAGATCACCACATGACAAAGCCAAATTCAACAAGGCTGTGAAGGAAGTAAAGAAAACACTGGAGGAGGAAAGAAACGCCGCAATAAACCGCTATCTACAAGGTCTTTCAGCAACCAAGGACACCGAATACTCATTGTGGAAGGCCACAAAAAGAATCAAGCAACCACAGCATCGCAATCCACCAATAAGATTAGACAACGGCAGTTGGGCACGAACTAATAAGGAAAAAGCACAAACTTTTGCAGATCACCTACAAAAGACATTCACACCTTTTCCAAGCGAGACATTAAAGGAGGCTGATGACGCCATTCATAGCTACATTGACTCTCCTTTGCAAATGGAATTGCCAATTAAAGAGTTCAAAATAAAAGAGGTAAAATATGTTATTCACAACAACCTGAATGAAAGAAAGGCCCCAGGTTGGGATCTCATAACAGGAAAAATTCTCAAAGAGCTGCCTCAAAACATGATCAGAATAATAACTGCACTATTCAACGCAGCGCTAAGACTAGAATATTTTCCTGCGGCATGGAAGGTGGCCGAAATTATTCTAATAGTTAAACCTGCTAAAATCCCTGAAAATGTAAACTCTTATCGGCCAATCAGCCTACTGCCAGTAATGTCTAAGGTATTTGAGAAGCTTATACTAACAAGATTAAACCCTGTGCTAAAACAAAGAAAACTAATACCCGACCACCAGTGCGGTTTTAGACAGCAGCACGGGACGATAGAGCAAGTTCACAGAGTAGTACGTCAAATAAATTCAGACCTTGAAGAGAAACGCTTCTGTTCAGCGGTATTCTTGGATGTGTCCCAGGCGTTTGACAAGGTGTGGCATCCCGGGCTACTATACAAAATCAAACGGCAGTTACCGCACAACATATATAACCTACTAAAGTCCTACCTAAACGATAGACAATTTTATGTTAAACACATAGATGAATGCTCTAATTTATTGCCAGTACAGTCCGGGGTGCCACAGGGAAGCGTCCTTGGACCAGTTTTGTATCTGATCTTTACAGCAGACTTACCGATATCCCCATTTACAACAATCGCAACGTTCGCAGACGACACGACTGTGCTGGCGTCGAATAAAGATCCAGAAAGAGCCTCGGCCATTCTTCAACAGCATGTATATAAGATCCAGAGTTGGCTAACTACTTGGAGAATAAAAGTCAATGAGCAAAAATCTACACATGTGACGTTCACAATGAGAAGAGGTACTTGCCCGCCGATAACCCTAAACAATCATCAAATACCACAAGCCACCCAAGCTAAATATCTAGGAATTCATTTAGATAGGCGATTAACATGGAGGGATCACATTGTAGCAAAAAAAGCAACTGAACATAAAATTCAAAACAATGTATTGGCTCCTCGGACGACGATCACAGCTCAACTTGGAGAACAAAGTACTTTTATATAAAGCCATTCTCAAGCCACTTTGGAACTATGGCATACAGCTATGGGGTTCTGCTTCAACATCCAATGTTGAAATTCTGGAGAGGTTTCAGGCAAAGGCCTTGCGTAGCATGGTCAATGCCCCATGGTTTGTCGCCAATAAAATCATCAGAAGAGACCTACAGATGTCTACAGTGAAAGAAGAAGCGAGTAAAAGTAGTGCAAAATACCGTGTAAAACTTACAGTGCATCCAAACCGGTTAGTGCGGAGGTTAGTGAACGAAACCGATGACACACGTAGGCTAAAGCGGTACAAGCCATCAGACATTGCCAACAGATATTAATTGTAATGTATAATGTATGTAATGTAATAATTAGAATAAGTCGGTAGTTACGACATTACTAATAGAGGCACGATTTGTTGAATGACTGCCTACATGTTATTAATGCATATTGTCATCTAATTTACTTATTGTCTCAGGACAGATTGTAAATAAACTGGGAGTAAAAAAAAAAAAAAAATTTTTTTGAAGATGTAAAATTGAATTTTTTTTTAGAGCTAGAGATCATCCGCCTTTAAAAAAGTATAATTTTGGATTTTTGATAAATCAATGAATTTTACACAAAAAAATTAATAAAACGTAAAACAGTCCAACTTCTAGGCTTTCGTGCCTTTTTCAAAATAATTATATTTTTATTAATCAAACGAAAAAAGCTTGTGAAATTATTGTAGATTTGATTTTTTTGATATTATTTTTTATTAAATGGCTATCAAGCAATTAAAGTTTGCCAATTTTGGTAATTATTTTCTGGGAGCATACATAAATAATAAAATAAAATAAATTTTATACAAAACAATTAAGGTAGTTTACTCGTAACTTAATTTCTTTACGAATTTGATGAAATTGAAATATGTTATTGAGTAAGTGACATTTATTTAAAAAAAAAATACAAATTTTTTGGCCGATTCTGAAGCGAAATATTATTAATATACACAATTAATATGCAATAGATGCAATAGAGATGTATACAAAAAAACCATAGTTTCATGGAAGGATAGATATCATAGCTGGGCAACGCTGTGTGTTTTTATGCTTTATGTCACAATTGATCAAATGGCATTATCAAATTATTTATATTTTTTTCAAATAGCAGTAACAAGAATAAAATAGCATATTTTCACAAAGCGAAATATATGTACGATACATCTACAGAGTATTAACAGCGTTGCCACATTTACTTTTTTTAAAGTGTAATTATATTAGTGTGTTCTGTATATAAACGTTTTTATGTATAAAGAACAGTTTCTGACACAATCCTCGAATAACTTTTATCAAAAACATATGATTTAAATGAATAGTTGTAGTACACTTATGTCTAATTATTCCATTATTTTTAATAGGTTTTTGCAGATTAAATTGTCAACATTAGGTGAGTTGATTTGTTTTCCTTTTTTATAGTTATTTTTAGTATTTTGAAAAATAAATTTATTCAATTATATTAGATGATAGCCGACATACCAACCAAAACTAGTCGTCACGTGACTTGCAGGGTTAAAAAGCACTTTGATAAGAATGATAAATTTAATCAAACAAAACGTGCCAAGTTTTTGCATAAACCGCTAATACGATTAAAAAAATTATGTAATAAACTAATTAGTACGGTTTTAATCAAGTTTGTTATCATTGAATGAAGTTTTAAATATTATTTTTAATAAATGCAGCTAATACCTTTTTTAGAAGCTAAATATAATTAAAGGATTACCATTTAAAACGCAAGCACTAGCATCTGACCGTTGCATATTCATGGGTGCTATAAGTGACCACTGATTACTCTTATGATCATACTTTTCTGCCGTGTTCTGTCTATGATGTCCGTCATATCCGCCCATGGCATAAATAATTTCATTTAAAACAGCCGTACTGACATAACATCGTCTTGCGTTCATCGGCGCAATTTCGTACCAACTCTTTTGTACAGCATCAAAGCATCTACACGAATTGAAATAATCCATTCCATCAAAACCCCCTATAACATAAATTTTAAAGTCTACAACAGCTGTACCATGGTAAGCCCTTGGTCCCATCGGATCCACTTCGTCGATCTTTACCCAGCGATCGGCACGCGTGTCGTACGTTTCCATGTAATTCGTGGGCGAGCCTCCGCTCCAACCGCCGATTGCAAAAAGTATTTCGTGGGGCATTCTGGGCCTAGCAATTTCTGGCGTAGGAACCTCTCCATCCCGATGGGTTATCATTTCCAGGTCGTACAAGAATTTTAACGTTTCTATAATCATAGGTCTGCTTTCTTCGCAGTTTGTCACATAAGGATGGTCTTTGACATGCTCCAAAAAGAACTGCGTATCCAACAGTCCCAACCGTATACCTTTCATGAGAGTGACGATGTGATTTTTACGTTCCTCAGGTTCGTGATTGATCCAACGCAATATAGCTTCCCAGACTGTTTCTTCGCTTTTAACATTTAATTCATCCGCGTTTATAATTTCTTGTAAATTTTCCAAAGGCAATTCTAATATTTCCGTACTGTGTTGAGCGACAAGTACGAAGTATCGCATGATGTATTTCCAAGCCGATTGAGCTAAATCTCTACAGAAATGCCCTCGCGCAAAGTTCAAAACACCAATGCAATTTGTAGGTCTTAATTTGTATTCTAAAAAATCACAACAAATTTTCAAAACTCCCAATATACTGAGATAATCGCCGGTTATTAGTAATCGATAAACATTCTCTTCAGTTACGTTTAGCTTGCGCAAATAAATGTAGTTTAAAAGTGTGAACATCATTTCTGCCGAAACTCCGGGAAGGAGTACGGTTGCTTTGCCTTTTCCATGCAAAGATGTGGTAAAAAGTGCTCTAAAAAAGGCAAGCGATAAAAATCGAGGAGAAAAACAATTTAAATTAAGCGAGATACGTACTTAAAATAGTTACTACAAGCACAAAGAATTGCTCTATGAACAGGAATCTTAGTACTGTCTTCTAAAACGATTGTTGCGTCGCATAACTGATTGTTTTCGCGGAGATCATTTAGTTCTTGCATTGCTTGAGTGCTCATACATCTGCCCCCACCAATTATAGTTTTTCCACATGATTCGGAATTTCCCTCTGTCATATCTCTCCACCCCTTCAAACTATTTTCTACTTATTACTAATTAATTTTATGGGACACGTGTAATTTAGGAAAGGAAAAGCTGATAAAAATACCAAAAGTCAAATTGATATATCAAAAATTTGTGTGATGTAAAACGTTGTTTCTAAGTTACCATATTTGATTTTACGTCTTGCCAATATTATACCAATTTAAATATTGATTCAAAGAAGAGTTTTGGATGTATTGAACATTTACAAGTATAAAATCGGTTAGGTATGTTTTAGCATTGTTATTTATTAAAAGGAATAAAGATAACAATGTAATCTAAAAAATATATTAGTCTTTGAATCGTATAACAATAACTCGTTTGTGTCCCTATAAGTTTTCCAGCAAACTCATATTATTTAATTAATTATTTGTTAAATGTTTGTTTTTCAACAATACATATTCCTACGCTGAGTTTTTAACACAGTATCATTATTTTAATGATCGTTGTATAATTTTATAAATTAAAATGTATGGTTTATATTTATTTATACTTGCTTATACACGTCTTTTTTTTTAGGTTCGATTTATAAAGTAATTATTTTAAAAAAAACATTGTATACTTTTAAAAATGAATTATCAAATGTAAATAGTACAAGTATTACAATCTCTATCAAGAAGTAATTTTGTTATTTTTTAAAGTTCCATTTTAATTTTATTTATAGTCACTAACAAAAGTTTTGCAGTTTGTTCTAAAATTATTATATTGTTACGATATTTCGAAATTCGTGTTGAATTGCAAATATTTAGTTTGCAATGTATTTTCCCTACATATTCGCAGTGAAAACGTACTTTTACGAATAAACGAGTCCAATACTGTTCAACAAAAAAGTAATTATAAGAAGTAGCTTGAAATAGTTAATAATAAATGAAATTGTTAAATTATATCTTGCCTTTTTATACCTGTATCCAGGTGTAGGCGATTTCCCCTTTCGAAACATTGTTGTGAATGTTATAGTGTTTCAAAGATTCAAGGGACCTACAGTTTTACGTGGATTCCGAACCACGGCAATTTCTAGGGAAATTTTCGAACAGTTTTTTACTCTTGCCAGGTGTTCAGCCTTGCGAAGAGAAGAGGAGCGTGAAATTTTCGATGGTCAGCGCGAGGATTCGAACTACTTCGAACCCACCTCGCTAGCGCAGCAGCCCAAACACTAAACCACTTGCGCCACGCTTCCTCTTAAATTGTTAAATTAAAATTTAAAATAGGTACTTGTGAAGAAAAACATAAATGGCACTGCAAACAGGATTCCAGAATTACAACTGAAGTTATTTGGACAATTCGACCTACAAAAAGTGACTTTTATTTGATTTTCAAATCCTTGTGTGGAAAACGACAAAAGCGTAGACAAGTCTTTTGTTATTTCTGTCCCTAATTAAGTATTTCAAACAAAAAAAAAAATAAATAAATGAATAACCAAACAACGTTGAACAAAGACGTTTCAACTTAAAGGAGGGAATTGTTACGATATCCAGTGTATTGTCTTCTTCAAGTTTCAAAATTGGTGTAGAATTGCAAATATTTGTTGACAAAATGCTGACCAACAGCAGCACTTATAAAGTATAAAAGAATTCAATATTTCTCTACAAAAAAGTAATTATAAAAAGTTGTAGTAAGTAGTAATAGGTAAGTAGTTTCAAATAGATAATAAAAATAAAAATATTAGATGGTAAAAAAGGTTTCTTTAAAATATAAATTCATTCATTACTTTATGTTATTTATAAACAAGGGCAGAGCTCTATAAAAAGTTATAAAAATAAGAAAAAAAACTCAAGAGTTTCAACATATCAAAATTATTTTAATACAATAGGTATACATAAAAAAAACTGAATATAAAGATACCTCTTATCAGTTAGCTACTTACAAATATTTCCAACTTATAATTAAAATATAATTAATTTAATTGAAAATTCTAATAAAAAGAATAGTTTTTGGTTACGAAATTTTGCCGACTTTTTATTTGCAGTCTTCATAATAAAAATTAATTCAAAACTTAAATAAATTATTATTTAATTCGATCTGTTTTAAATGTCTTTTTTTTAAATCAATATTTTACAATGCTAAAAAAAACACTTAGGTATGTACTCATAAGTGTTGCCTACTTTTGATAAAAATAAGGATAGAATTTCAAGAAAAAAAAAAGAAAATTGTAAATCCAAAATTTTGAAATTTTTTTAGGGTCAGTTGTATACCTTGTATAAAAAAAAATATTTTTTGTTATTAAATTTTGAACACATCATTTTCTAAAAATGCTCTTAGTTTAATACCTAAAGTCTGTAATATATGCATAGTCCTAAGAGTAGCAATGATTACATTAATTTTATACTATGTAATTATAACTTTTAAAACCTCTTATCACGTAAAAGCTGCTGGACTGTCACCATTTGCTATACTATTCATAGTTTTTTCATAGTGTGTTCATAAAGCAGTTATTTCTTGCTTAGAATCAGAAGTGCCAAACTCGAACTTAATATCACCCGAAAATAATCTTATACTCCAAGTTACAGCCGTAAAACATGCAGCATTGGTAGGAAAAGCTCGTATGAGAGTTGACGTCAATCCGCGAGTCAGAAACGAAAAGCCTTCTTTGTTGACGCTTTTTCTTAAACAATCCCACGAACTTTTGTATTGTGGTAAACCTTGCATTACATCTGCTTGAATCCGTGACTTTATCACATCCACTGGATAAACAATAACCCAGGAAACGCATCCCGAAATTCCTCCAGCTAACAACATAGTTGCTGTCGATGCCTGTACATTATTTTCAGTACGAGTTAGCATTTCATACGTTAAAAAGTAACTACCAAAAGCAGGAACTTCCCGAAGTGTTGTAATACCTAATCCTTTAAATACTCCCCTTGTACCTTCACCTAAATTATTAAAGTAAAAAAGTCTTGGGGAGCTTTAACTTCGAGAATCGCTTTAAGAAAATATTCTAAGAATCTTTTTTTCGAAAAACAAGCCACTAAAATGTAGTAATAATTAATAAGTTTGCCTTTCATAATCTTTTGATGTTTTTACTAATTAAAAAATGCGAAATAATGTTTGCTTGGGTTAAAAGTTTATTATTTTTCGTTAGCTTATTCTTAAAATTCTATTACAAAAACTTTCACAATTTTTAATACATTTTAATTGTAGGTGTTACAAATAGATAGCTTTCTAAAAAAAAATAGTAAGTCTAATACTTATTTAACTTTACGGTATAAAATAATTTGTATAAATATATATATGCATGTATATGACTTGAGTATCACTATAAGATAAAGATCGTTTTATGAGCTGTTCAATAAAAACGCTCATACAATAGCTACTTCTCTTCTACTATTCTAATCAAATCTCCAACTAAGTGTAGCAGCTACGTTTATTTTATATAGTTTTTTTTTTAATATTTAAAAATCCAATTGATTTATGATGGTTGCTCATTGTTCTCAATGTCGACATCCATAGGCATAGGCGGCGGATCTGGAGCTGCCGGAAGCGCCGGATTTTGGTTTTGCAAGTTTGCATTCAATTGCTGTAACATATTTAACTGTTGCATATTTTGAACGTGCGCAATTTGTATATTTTGCAAGTGCTGTTGATCGTTTACCGAATTTGCAGCAATTGAAGCTTGCCTTTGTGCCTCCAATGCTATCATTTTTTGCCTCTTTTCTTCCATCAAATTTTCCCTATGCTTATGGATGTAGTCGTGCACGTTTGGAAGACCGTTAATGACGCATGCAGATAACGCCGACCTATAAATGTTCATATCTGTTGCTTCGTACCATTCGTTAGTCTTTTCATCATAACACTCCACGTGATAAATGGTTGTAACCCCGTTAAAACCGCCGATGGCAAAAATCATATCGTCTATAACTTCTATTGCAAAATTGCTACGCGGATTATACATGTCGGGTATTTGCGACCACGTATTGTTTGCTGGATTAAACTTTTCACCACTACACATACGGGAAATTCCGTTAAAACCACCAATGACGTACACATGTCCATGGTAGGATATACAAGATACTCCCGATCTTCTTGAACGCATCGCATTTATCATCGTCCATTGATTTGTTTCGGGATCGTACATCTCCGCAGAATGCATGCACTCTTGTCCGTTAAATCCACCAGTTATATATATTTTATCTGAAATTATTTAGTTGGTTATAATAGTAGAGAAAATTAAATAAGTAATAAAATGTATACTTCAACTAATAAAATTGTTTCAGATTCGTTCGAAAACTACCATGTAATGATAATGGCTTTTTTAAAACCTGGCTCTTTCATGCCACTTTCCCCCTACTGTAAATTAAAATACAAGTAATCATAAATTATTAAAACGTACATTTCGTTTTGGTATAAGTACCTGTCAATAGAAGGAAAATGTTAGCAGTCGAGAAAACGATATTTACTAAATACCTACATATTTTAAGATTTATCTATGATTTAAACGGTTTGCCGTCAGCAGTAGCTGCAAACTAACAGGAATTTTCCCAATTCAGAAAAATATATGAGGCGGGTGTTAATAAAAATGACTTACGACTTAACTTTACAGATCGCTGCAGTTTTCATTCAATTGCATATCATGCAATCCGTTTCTTTAAACGGCTGTAATCCTTTTTACGTATTTTCCACTTCTACGATTTGGATTCAAGTCGCACTTGCAATTTTTCTTATTTATTTGTACTTTATTGTAGGAACAAAGCAAACTACAAAGAAATACAATTTCTTCGACTTTTCTCTTTGAATAAAATAAATTTTAATAAATCCAAAATCGTGCGTATTTATCAAATCGTTAAAAAAACGTACTAGGTACTTTTTTGTTGCTCGCTATAAAATATTGATGTAGATAATTCCTTCCCCAACAAATTAATTTAAATTTATTAAGTATTTTTTGTGCGCTTAATAAAAGCAGTGGTCACGATAACAGTTAAATTATATGAAAACCATTTTTTACAAAACTAAAAGAAAAATAGGTCGCGCAGTAAAGTGATTCATGCAGTAGAAAGAAAAAAGCTGGTATATTTTTTATCTTGTATTGTTGGGTTCACCAAAAGATATTTGTTTTTGTGTTGAATTCTCTTCACTTACAACAGGCGTTTGACACTACGTTCGTTTTAGTGGTAAATTCAGAAGTATATTTCATACAAATAAATTTTATAAGCTAGTTTTGTTTGTACTATATTTTTCATTGACAAAGTTAATATATAGGGACTTACTTTTAATTTATGAACTCATTCCCCGTCAGTTATCAAATGCGTGTTTTTTTTTAATAAAACGATTTTCCACTGTAAAATTTCGTTTATACGATATTCTAAAGAGTTAAATCCGAAAAGTTAAACATATAGGGTAGAATCACCGCTTTTGGACACTGTACCAGTTGTAGACATTTTCCACTTTATTTTGACAAATGTAAAATATAAGAATTATTGATACTGCTATAAGTGTAATTAAGAGGCCTCTTTGCTGTTTCGTAATTTTGTACTTGTTTTACTCCGTTATAAATCAATATTTTTTGATCGGGTTTTCACCAATTTATTAGTAGGGCCGTTGTCGATCCGGGTAAGTCATAGAAATTAATATATAATAAAAATTTGAATTTTCTTTTTGTTATTAAAATAATTTTTTGAAACATAATACCTTACCCGTAAGTATCTTATATTTTTAGTCGCATTGGCGCAAAATTTAATATTTTTTCACATTTAACAATTAATTAAATCCATTATGAAAATATTAGAAAATAATTGCCAGCAAGTGCTGCCCGGTGGTGGATAAAGCTGTAAGCTTGCGTGAAATAGCATTTGACAACATCGTCAAGAGTTTAGGCTTGGACGTAAGATAGATTCTGAATAAGCACATATCTGACCAGCTTCGCGAAATAGCGTTTAATTTACTCTGCTATAATCCAGTAGTGTTTCATAGGGTTTTCACCAATAAATTAATTAGCCTTTTGTTCATATGTGAAATTAATAGAAAGTAATTTATAACACAACTTTTTAGTTTTCTTTGTTATTAAAGTACTACCTGAAACTCTTATTATTTGAATAATACCACAATCAATCAATATTTTCTTATGGAGTTTAATAATAACTTATTATGTGAAATTCATGAAAAGAAACTTATGAATAAAAATACTCCTTTTTTTTTATTATTAAACTTTGTGTTGTTACACTTTTACAAAATAATAAATATGTATCTATAAATGGCCTTTTACGTTACATGTTTAATATAGTATATTATTACTTCCGCTTTTATACCTATATACAAATCTTCTATTACACATGAATATGAGTGCAAAGATAATCATCTTTCCTGTAAAAACTGTAAATATGTTTTATTAGGGTACTTCGTTTTAAAAAAAAAAAAATTTGCTGTTCACAAACAAAATAATAATAATAATAAACATCGAAAAATAAATTTCAGTCCTGAATTTTAATTCTAAGTAATCGCTAGTCGATTTTAAAATTTTTCCATTTATTTAACATGTAAATTTTCAGTTTTTTTTTTCAATTATCTATATCTCTGTTGTATTTTATGCAATAGTCTTGTTCTTTATGGAAAATTGTAGAGAAAATATCAATCTTTAAATGTGCCCAAAGTGGAATCTATGAAAATTGAACGGTTTTATTTCTAAATAATCTTAACATTATTTTTTATCAATTTTAGCGGGGATTAGGGCAAAAACGAAAATAACAATTTTAGAGGAAATTCAATTTGCTACAAAAAAAGGTCATCAGAGTCTAAGCTGTAAAACTCTTAGTTAATGAGATAAATAGATGCGAAGGTATAAAAATCTAAAATATTACTGTATTATGGAGTTTATCGTTTTAAAATTACATATTTAATTTTCATTTAATTTAATTTTTATTTATCAGCTTTACAGCTTACACTCTAAAGACCTTTTTTGAAGAAAATCGAGTTTCCTCTGAAATGGTCATTTACGTGTTTTGCTGTAAGCGTAGCCGTTTATGAGAAAAATACAAAATCGATAAAAATAATATTAAGATTTTTAGGGTGAAACTGTTGCATTAGTTACATAAATCCCATTCTCAGCACTTTTAAAGATTAACATTTTTTGTACAAATTGCTGTAAAGAACAAGATAATTGCATAAAGTATAGCAGAGATATAAATGAATGAAAAAAACTATAAATTTGCATGTTAAGTAAATGGGAAAAATTTTAAATCAATTATGAAACACTTAGAATTAAAATTATGAACTGAAAATTCGTGAGAATTACTTTTTCGATGTTTAGAACAATATTTTGTCTATAGCCGCCATAAAAAATGTTTAAAAACGAAGCGCCTTAATGTTTTATACAGGTAGAGGTGTTTGAGATTCATCACAATATTATTTTTAAAAATATGTACCTATTCAGAAAAGTGTTTAAAGATCTCACAATAGTTGTTTTTTTTATTAATATAAAGAAATAAAGAAAGAACTATTATTTTCCGTAATTCGGACTTTTCCCCGTAAATAAAAGTTATTTTAATCAATTACTGAAAAACCGATAAGAAAATATTGATGAATGGTCAAATTATTCAAATACCGTTTACATGTATTAATTTCTGCTCTAGTAGAACTTTATTTTGTAAATGAAGGCAGCGTGATACGCGTGAATACAACGTTGCCACATAGTGTTATTGCTTTTTTTAATAAAATATGTACGTCGCTTGACCAGTGGATATCTCTACATTCGTCAATGTCATCCATATTATAGAATAGTGTCTGAGCTAGATCGGCGCGTTTGCGTTTGTGTAGGGATAGGTATAGCTCCCAGCGAAGACGTAAGGTGACTGTTTGTTTACGTCGGAAAAAGTCACG
This sequence comes from Sinopyrophorus schimmeli, assembly GCA_036325965.1. NCBI lineage: Eukaryota > Metazoa > Arthropoda > Insecta > Coleoptera > Elateridae > Sinopyrophorus > Sinopyrophorus schimmeli. The sequence goes on from JARFIZ010000013.1 coordinate 3,964,457, forward strand.
TGCAAGAGAGGCCTCTTAATGTATCTTTACGATAGAAACAACAATGATGATTTTTTCGTATTTTTCAAGTTATTTTATCAAAATTACTTAGGTGCTAAAACTGGGCCTAACGTGACCAAAACCGGTACCTTTACCCTATGTATATGTTATGTGAGCTTGAGGTTCTGACTGAAAAATTTTGATAAAAAGTTTAGTATTTAAACCAATCGATTTTTACAGTTTTTAGAAAATAAGTACATTTGACAACTACGTTTGAGAACTACGATTCTGCTATATATTTTTATACTATGGTGCTTTAAAATGAAAAAAAAACTGGTGCGTGTTCGTCTGCACGCGCGTTAGAAGTTATACTTCTTTTGCGAAACTAAAAATAAATTATTACGGATGCAAATAATATACGTAAGTAACAAATAAGATAAAATGATCGAAAAAAGATATTAAATACAATTGATAAAAGTTTGAAAAAGAACATTGTTAAATTAAAATATTGATCTTTATACTGTTAAAAAAATATTAAAATATTAATTGTTATATAAAAGAGTCAAATATATTAAAAATGAATTTATAAGTGCGATCTCCAGAAGAAGCAGAGAAAAAGTCTCTTGCTCCTTTTCCAATGCGAGCTTCACCCTCATGGGGTCGTTTTACTGACAAATTTTCGTTAGCTGCCCTTGCATACTAAAAAATGTATTTCGCCTTTCCATTTGAGATCTAAGTAATTTAATTAATAAATTATTACAAATATATTACATAATTTAAACAAAAATATTTTTGTTATCGACGGTTTTACTTAATTTATAGATTGCGATTAAAAACAAAAATGGCATAATTATAATAATTGTTCTTTTTTTAAAATTGTTATACATACTGATTTAATGTCCATCGAAAAATAATGAATTGCTTTTAAAGATTTGCTCTAATTAATTTCTATTGTTTGTAAAGCTTAACACAAAACTGTTCCAAGTCTGTAAATGGCAGTTAAAATGCACAAGCAGAATTTTAGAATATATCTCTTAAGCTTTTCTCATTCTAAAATCGGTTTAATTAAACTGCTATAACCCTCTAATTTTGAGGTTTACTGCTTCCAAAGGAACACTTTCAACAATACGGAATGTCAAAGGACTGAAAGTAGGTTTAGGTACACATATGTCCACCCACAAATGAACTAAGCTTGACTATTAAACTTACTTTAAGTTTATCATTTACCAAAATAACTAGGTATATTTGTTTAACAAAAAATGTTATAGTAGTGATGTAGTGCTTTAAAATAAATGTAGAAACTTCAAATAAATTGGCTTTTATACACTATGGAATTACTACATATATTAGCAAAAGTTGTTATTATTATATGAGCACTTACTTTTATGAGTAGATATAAATAATATTTTTGTAATAAGTGTGGAATTAAAGCATTTATAATAAAATAAAAAGATAATAGAATGAAATACGTAGGTAGTAGTTTTCGATATTTAGTATGAATTCAATGAACAAGAAAGTAATTGTTAAGCTTTACAACATATTCTTTAACAAAATTGCAAGACAAAGATATCAATAAAAAAATTCAAAAATTATTCTCATAAACTTTCACTAGTCATTCTACAAATTGGCAGAGCTACACATAACTACAAAAGCAAATTGATAACTACAAATACAGGAAAGTATAAAACGAATAACAATATATTTTCTTAAAGAAACATCAATAGTAGCAATTGTAAAAGAAATGCTGATAGATTATTGTTCAAAGTTTTTGTTTTGTTTATGGAAAACGGCTAATTTCCTATAATTGTTAAATTTTATTTACTAAATATTGAACCTTATTACATTTCTATGGCTAAATAGACAGAGAGGTAGTTAACACTTTTATATAAATGTATTGATCATTAAGTATTTTAAAAAATGGCGATATATATAGTTATAGCACCTATTTGAAAAGAATCCTGGGTATATGTACCTATAAAGAAAACTTGGCATTGATATTTAAAACTAGTTTGTAAATTTTTTAGATTTCATTACCAAAATAAAATAAAATTCAATTTCTTCTTTATTACATTTAGGTTAAATTATTTTAACAATTACATATACGTATATAGTTTTAATTAACAGAAACTTGGTATTTTATACTTTGTATAGCATATTGATTAAAATTGATTTCGGTTAGTGTAATAAAGTAATTGCTGATGCATTTTGTACATGTAGAATTTAAAATGTATATTTATAGGTTTATATTTTCATATGTTTCGTCATTTCTTCCTTTTCAACATTTTTTAAGCAATTTTATACGTTCGATTTAATCATGCTGAAAGCATTTTTATTACTTTTCTTTTAGGATACCTTTCAAATGTGAGCGATATTTTAGAATGCAATGTAATTCTGATACATGTGAGATCTGTAAAAATCATGGTGTATAAATTTTTTTATAGTTCACTATTATGTCGTATTGTTTTGGTTAAAATAAAAACGTCCGCTGAAATTTTTATATAAAAATTGTATTTAATCACATTCATTGAAAATTTTATTTGGTATTGCCAAAATTCTGTTTTATGTTCTTAAGATGCTAATATAGTAACACAGAACTGGTTTTACCAATATTAGCATTTGGGTTTAATTTTCTTAAATAAAGTATATTACTTTTTTAGGGTTAACGATGTTAATTCTCGTGCTATATAATGAAAACGATACGATAGGCGCGAACAAGTGAAATTTATTAAAGAAGAAAATATGATGGCGAAGTTTACGTTGTTTTAGCAGACGTATCCTAAATGTGAAAGCATTTTCCAGGATGATGATGATAACCTGTTCCCAAAGGTCTATAATTTCGCGATTTATTGTAGAGTTTTGACTGTACGCGGCCTAGATCTCTACAAGTTTCTAAAAGTTTTTTTTTATTAATATCTGTAAAAGTACGCTTTAGATATCTTCATATGATAAATGATAGATTTTGATAATTTGATGTAGTCATTTTAAATGATAATTAGTTTCAGGAAGAACTTTTTACGCATACAGGATTTTAATAATTCATACCTATTCTATTTAATTAGCAACTTTTATTACAGACTACAAAATTGTTAATATTGTTTTTAATAATAAAGCTGTTATTGCATGAATTCTCATTAAATAAGTTGTCTCAAAAGATTTAAAATATGCATTAGTTTAGACCATATTTAACAATAACAAATTTAGATTAATGGTTAATTTTTTCCGTTATTTTTATTACTAAATATTGTTAAATAAAATTAAAATGTTTAGCAGGAAAAGAACGCCTGTACCCACTAGTAAAAAAAATAATTGAAAAGTATCGTTTCTATGATTTAAAAATAAAAGTCATTTATTTATCTTTATCGGCACCCTGATCATTGGTAACACTTTGTTTTGGTTCAGTTTCTTTATCTGACTCAATTTTCTTTTGGCCACAGAATATCTTCTTTAGTGTCATTCATGGAGATGATTTACTTAAATGAATATAAAAATTAATGTGAATTTAAATAGTTTGAATGAATATCAAATTTAGGTTATTTGAGTAGTGCAAACGACGATTTGCGTAATTTAGACCAAAAACGGATTATAAAATAGTATTAGCTGATCGGAACATTCTCATAATTTTGCAAAAAATTTTAGTGCAAGAATGTAAAGCGATTTTTACTTTTTAATAATGTTTTTATGAAAAAAGTTTATTTTAAGCGTTGTTCACACTAGCCAATTAGTTGCACTTATGTGACTTTCATTGAAACTACTTGAATTCAAGTTCAGGTTTGATACATATTTATATTTAAATGTATTTAAATGTAATAACAATAGAGCAAATAATAATAAGCCAAACAAAAAAGCACGTTTTTATCACTCATGCCTGAATAGTAGTACTTGTGCACGTTATTCCGTGCGCAAAGTAACTCTTTGTCCGTTCAACTATTTCGCTTGCGTAATTCACTATTGCCACACGCAATTAACAATAAATAACGTAAAAATTAAATAAAACACGCAAATCAATGCTTTAGAGCCATCTATAATGTGATATTTTAATGACAGATGATAAATATTTCTTGCAATTTGAATACTTAAACAAATATTATTATTACTGCATAAATGATAAACAAGTGGTATGTGCAATTCGTGCGGTTGTCTTCTGCCCACTCGAGCGCCCTTGTGTGTAATCGACAACTCCCCGCTCTTGTTGCACAAAATACTATAGTTTTTGTAAATAATTTCGATTGAGTAACTTGAAGTTACTGTATAGAAGTTCACGTCATTCAAGTTAACAATAAAGTCAAGTAAAAACTTTTAGTAGAATTAAAAAGTCAAAAGCCGTTTAACTTCTATTTGAAACTTGAAGCACTTGAACGTATAGTTCAAGTCAAGTAAATCAGCAAATCAAATGATTTCAAATTACTCGATTCAAGTTACTTGAATTCAAGTAAGTTGACTAGTATTTATGTTACATTCGAGGTAATACAGATGTAGGTAATCTTGGCTGTTTACAAATTAAAGTGTTTTATTATTCGTAAATGTACGTTTTAGAAAATCATAAAAGTAAATGAAGTAGAAAATATAATATTTTTGCATGCAATTACAAATGATGGTAAATTTTTTTTAATTAAGAAAAAGTAAAGTATATTTTATCAAAGTTGAACGTATTAATAGCAGGTTAAAATAATATATAACGGAAAGCTGCTGCAATTGCAATAAAAAACATTTTTTTCTAGGAATTTTAATCGCAAAAATTTTGTAGAATAATTGATTCTTAAAAAAATTGAAAAATAACTCTATTTGACTCAAATTAGAGACCAAGATGGTCGCGCATGGGGGCTACAATTGGAATATAGAATTAAATCGTTATTTTTGCTAAGTTAAACTTTATTATTCTCTTATAATAAATATTGCCCCTATTTAGCACAAAATATAAATTATCTTATGATAAATGTCGAGGAACAAATTTATATTTTATTTCTATATGAATAAAAATAAATTTTATTATATGATTTACGATTGGACAGATTAATAAATCATATTTTTACCAAAAATTATTTATCCTGAAAATATATTTCTTTCTAAAAGTAGGTAACTCGTTGAATGCGTCGAATTGTATACTTCTTTGTCTAAATACGTAACGGCTATCTATTGTTTTGATATACCCTTTAGTTACAAAGTCATTAATATTCCAAAAAATCGATATATATTTTTTCACTTTCACATAAAAATATAGCAAAATACTTTTAAACAAATATTCTGTCCAAATTTCAGTTCTTAATTCCAATTTAAACATGTTTTGCATTGATCTTAAGATTTGCCATTTAAATAACATTAGATAAAAATTTTCTATTCAAAAATCTAATTGGTCAAACCAAAATTAAGTAAAATTATAATGAATAAAAAAATAATATGAACACAAAAGCAATAATAATACTTTTGAACTTCAAAACTTTTGTAAATTCAACTTAAGCGCGTAATCCTTTTTATAAGGAAGAAGATTAATATTATAATATTAATCTTCAATAAAAGCGTCAGTGATTTAATATAACATTTATTTAATTTAATTTCCTTTAAATAAAATAAAAATTGTCGAAATATTAAATTTAATCCTTCATACTGAAATGAGATGTTCTTTGCAAAGAACACCTGTAGGAATCTTTGCAGTATGAACCAATTCCAGTTTGGTAGATGCTCCCGTTTTGGATTTCAAAGTAGATGCCTTCTCGGCATATCATTGCTGAATAACACTTTGAAATGTAAATTATGACAGGCCTATCCGGGCACTTGTAAAGACTTACTCTAAAGGCTATTGAATAATAACGTTCTTTAATAATAAGTTTTATTAAAAGTTCTCCTTGAAGTTTAAATTCATTTATTAAATAAATACATACATATGCATGAATCACAATTGAAATTAAAATACATTTGATAAGGTGTTTAGTTTCAATAATCTTAATGCTAAATAAAAATTTTAAATACAAGTAGGTAGGTAGGTACATATTTCTGTTTTGCTGTAAAAAATAAGTCGAAAGCCTCTGACGCAAATACCGTAAAGCAATTTAATTGTTTTTTAACTGACTTTAACTTCTATAGCTTCACAGGAGGAAGTTGGTAGAAACCAAGTGATTTGAATTTTGTTTTTTTTTAGAAATATCATTAATTAATCTAATTGTGCTATGTACAACAAACTTGTTTGTTTTCCGTATTATTTGAAACGTTTCAAAGCACAAACTTAAATTTTCTACAAAAAGGATACAAACAGAAATTTTAATAGCATTAATTTTTAGCAAAACTAAAATTTACACGTCAATATTATAAAAATTTAAAAGATTAATTGTATTAATTTACTTAGAAATTACAATTACAGCTCGTCAATAAATTTCTGAAAATGTAAAGAATAAACCGTCCAGTCTGTCACTCCCTATTAGTGAATGACTGTTAAGAAAAATAATGTTTATAACAATTAAAAAACTTAATTTATAGTTACGATATATTTATTTATGCAATCTTGTATGTCTCTTTTTTTATTTAATTCTAAGTGCAAGAAATAAAATTAATAAAGAAGTAATTCAATTTATATTGCAGTTTGCTTGTTGTTTGATAATGGCTTAAATTTAACTAAAATTTATGTAATATGACGATTTTATCAACTATGTATTTAACAATCGTATTCGTTTTTTTTATCAATCACTTGATTTAATAAAGTATATAACTATTTAAATTAAGTTTAAATATAGTTTTAATTTGATTAAATAATAAATTTTAATTATTTTTATGTCGTTCATTCACTGGTATGTTTTATTGTAATAGTGAGCCAGTAAATGACCGACTACTTTGAGATATTAATATTTACATTTGTTTGTTCACATAGGTATTGTAAAAAAAAGAAGAAAAAAAATTTAAAAGAATGAAAATTAAAAGAAAAAATCAATTAGATGCCGAAAAAAATGTAAATCAAGATTGAAAATTAAAACGGCAGAATCTTTTAGTTTAGCAAGTTATGGTAATATTTTTTGTATCAAAAATTTTTTAAAATAAAATAAACTAAAAAAATATTGTATTTTGAATAAAGATTAAACTTTTTGATGCATATCTTGTCTATATTAATTATTACTTAGTGTTTAAAATACATATCATAATATTTTATAAATTATTAATTTTTAATAAGTTAATCAATTAATTCGTCATTTATTGGCCTGTACTCGGTCATTCCTTAGATGAAAGTGGTTATTCACAGGACTTCTTATTTTGTACTCTGTATAGTTAATTTTACAAATTTTATGACCAAATGGCAATAATGTATTTATTAATTGATAAACAAATATATTATCTTATTTCAACTGTAATGGTTGTTTTGGGTTTACTAATTTGTTTGCTATATTTTATATCAAAATAGTTCTCAATGCAACAATTCGGTCATTTACTGGGCGTTTTACCCTATACCGGGTGTTTTATTTAAAGTGCCACGAGCTTACAATTCCTAAAATAATAAAAAATTTAAAAAAAGTACAAGTATAAAAGTTTCTTTAGTTTATACAAGTCTATAAAAATCTGTAAATAAAAATTTTCTACTATTTCCGGTTTAACCGGAAACGGTATCAACTTCCTTATCGCTGGACACGCGGGTCTAAATGTCATACTTTCTTCCCTAGGTGAGTCATACACTATTTTTTTAAAATTTATTTATTGATAAGATGGTAATTTGTTATACATTTATGGAAAGCCTCTATCCAATTATATAAAAAAATTAATACGATTTTATTTAATACAAGGAAGATGACACGATTTCCGGTTAAACCGGAAGTACTAAAATATTTAGATTTAGGCGAGTAAATAGAATGTATGAATTAAAAAAACTTATACTTTTTTTCAAATTTTTATTGCTTTAGGAGTTACAAGCTCATGGCACTTTAAATAAAACACCCGGTATACAATTTCATTTGAAGTTATTAAATTAAATCATAATTGTATAATCATTTCGTGCGCCCCAGATATTTGTCAAGAAAAATGTGGTTAAATAATGTTAAAAATTGTGTGTAGCAATTTTATTAAACAATAAATTATTTAAAATATCGTTTTGTATGGAAGTAAATCTTGGAGTTAATAAGGAAATCTTTTCCGTAATGAGCTTTTCTTGTTCAATATAAAATGACGTTAACAGCAAAACATTCTAGAAACAATAGAGCTATAATGACCTTCATCTCCAGCTGAGTAAATACGAGATCAAGAGTTAAATTACTTGTTGGCATTATTGGCGCAATTAAATGTGAAGAAGAACGATTCCTTACAAAAACTAAATGTCATTAACTCGATAACAAAAATAATGATTCACAGTTCCACTACTTGAAAAATCCAGCTTTAAACTCCTACAGAGCATTTTAGAATCATTAAATTTTTAATCACAAAGATTTGCGTTTATTTCCAAAAATGCCTTCACTCGTTCTATTTATGTACCCACCTATCTTTATGAAATTGTTTAGATTGTACCTATGCTTTACTTTTATATTTAAAAAAAAAACATTTAATTTGTAGATATTACATATGCACTTTAGATATTACTCAATATTCTTTGATTAATGGTAAAACCTAGTTATTAGTAACATACAAATATAGAGAATACAACTGTTTTATCAAATTAAATAAATTAATTATAATCAAAATTGCCCAAGATTCAGTACAAATTTGAAAAACCATATTTTTATACTTTTTAAAGAATATTATTACACCATTAATGACCCTTCTTGTTGTTTAAATTTAATTTGGATTTCCAATATTTAATGTCTTATCCATTTTATTAAATATGTAGTTTGCATAAAAAAAATTATAACTAATCAAGAATTTGGAATTATTGTTTAAAAAATTTCTACGGGAAATAAAGCTTTCCATAATTTGAGAATTTTGTTGACCGAGTATTGTGTAATACTTGTTTGAAATTTCAGAATTTATCTCTGTTATATACCTTATTGTACGTAATTTATTTTCCATGGGGTGTTATTAACTAGCACGGTTTTCTCTTTATGTTTTTACTTCCAATGATTAACAAGGACATGCAAATGTGGTAAACATGTTCATTTTTTCAAGTGCTACACAATTAATTTCGTAGAACGAATTTAAGTTTAACGAATGCAGCATTTTAAAGTATTTTTGAAAAGAAAATTCTTTTTAAGGGAAACTTCAAAGATACCTACATTTTTATAGAAAAACGCTTATATTACTTGTTTTCATTGTATTGCTAATAATAAAGTTTTTCATCTTTCGAACTTTTAATAGGAGTCGAGAAAATTTAAAAAAGAAATGAATATAATAACGTCTGTCTGTATCTGTTATGATTGTAATTATTCTGCTCTTATGCAAGCTTATATTGCATTAAAATTTAATGAAACAAAATTATATTGGCTTCAAATGCTTTGCTGGATAAATTGTTTTGATACAACGCGAGATGTACAACTCGCGTTTCGAAATTACCACGTAACGAGTAATAAGTACTACATTGTGCGATTTTTGTATTTGTCTCATCGTTTATATTATCTGGTAATAAGTATTAAATATTTTAATATTGGTTTATATGAATTTGTTAATTATTTTTTTTATATTTCGTTTGGTGTTTAGCTTTTGATGAATAATAATTTTAAATAGTTAACGTACATATTTTAAAATAAACATAATGCTTTTTTCGTATTGTCTCTTATTTAAAAAATAATATGCTGTAAGATAAAGTCATATTTCAGATATAGTATACAGGGTAAACCGTATATAAATATTGGAACTTAACACGTTAATCATGACTCTAAACTACAAAAAAATGTACTTAAAATTAAATGACCATATGGAAATATTTTTGACTAATAGTAGCATATTATACCTATTGTTTACTAATTTTATATTCTATTTTATGTTAGCCTTCATTATCTACTAGTTAAATTATAATTTTCGATGAAATTACCTTTAACATAGTTAATTATGATAAGGTTTCGTTAAACTTTTGTGTTAAAATTGCTGTTAAACAATTAGAAAGTTTGTATACAGAAGAGACTTCTGCTACCCCATTTTTTCTAATAAAAACGTATACGGTTTTTCTTCTAAATCATACATGTGAAACCCATTATAGGGGATAAAACACAATCTAAAAACTTTTTGTAGAAATATGGTCTCCTAACATTTATCATTATGGTTTTGACTGACACGTATATTGGGTCCATAACGATGTTTATATATAATAATGGAGAAGGAAACTTCGAACATACGTTTCAGAAATGTTTGTAGTGTTAACTTATTACGTCAAAGTTACATAATACTCCAATTTCAGTATATTTATTTCTGAAATTCTTGTTCAGCTTTTACAAATTACTTGCGTTGTACATCGGGTGTCTCATTCAAAGTGCCACAAGGCTGTATTTCCAAAATTAATGAGAATTCAAATAAAAACTAGAAGTAAAGAAGTTTTTTTTTCATTTATCCCATCTAGACAATTATTCTAAATGTTAATTTTGGACTTTTTCTGGTTGTATTAACTCTCTCACCTTAAATAGTATAGCATTAATTAATTTCAATATCTGAACAAAGATCATTAAGAGATTTTTAAAAACTTTTAAAAGTTGTCATTTAGTTGATAACTAATTTAAAAAAAATGTATTTTTACAAATCAAGGTATTTTGCAAAATGCTACGGGACTATAATTTGTAAAATAATAAAAATTTCCAAAACAGTATAAGTATAAAGTTTTTTTATTCTATATGATCTATAAACCGGAATAAATATTGTAACAAGTTCACTAGGGTTCGAACTAGTGTTGCGAATATGTATAGTCGGCCACTTATTTTAATAACAATTACAATTTATTTAACAAAAGAATTAACCAATTTACCTACACCAATAACTTAAATACTAGAACATTTACTTACTAATTTAATATTTAATTTATTTATATTATTAATTTATATTATTTAATTTTACTATTTAATTTACGAACTAATTTTCTTGCAGATTTAATTCACTAAACTATTTGACTTACACTCGTATTTGTTTAAAATGTTTATTTATATATGACATTTATCTATACATTGCGTTAAATAGATTATCTTGAGTTACACCTGGCAAGCGGAGTTAAGAGCATTGATGCTAACAGAACCAACTGAGTCTTAAACTGTTTATTCCGGGAGTCGGTTGCCCTTATATGTGTGTTGTATTATCAATTATCAAGCTTCTAGAGAAGTGTAGATTATTCTGATCTTTAGCGATATTAACATTTCAAGATTATGTAGATAGAAATTTCTCGATTTCGTGCGTTTAGAGAGTAATAAAATACATTTGCTTAATTAATATCTCGCGTTCGATTAAGTTAATCTATCGTGGCTGCTATGTTCATTTATCGCGTTTGCTACAATATCAACTTTTCACTACTTACGGTTCAACTGAAAATGGTTTCTAGTTTCTTCTCTCAATAATAACTTTACAAAACATATTTCTGTAAAAACCAGTGTGTTCTACTGCTAGGGTATTATACCCCAAAATTAAGAATATAAAGAAAAGTAGTAGTACACTGTAAAAAATATATTTTAAATGAAATCGTTTCGATGTTCGCCCAATATAAGTACAAAAGTAATCAATTGCGTTTTTGTCAACTTCGAATTTTTTAATTCGGAAAAATCAAAAGTTCTTCGTTAATAATATCTTGGCTTTCCTTTGAAACTTTTGCATACTATTAAAATTAAAATTTTTGAAGTCTAACCCAAATCATTTTCAGCTGTATTTAGATTTATAAAAGTTGATTACCTGGGCAACTGGTTTCTTATTTCTGGTTGTATTTTAGTCCATAACCTATAATCTGTTCAAATCTGGACGCTTTGTAGGTTACGTAATTAGGCCGTTTGTGATAATTCAGTTCTCACCAAAATGACTATGTAGTTACTAATTAAGTTCCTTGCATCAATACCGATGTGTATTAAAGATGTCGTGTCAAATAACAAATACCTATTATCTAATGTAATTTTCTTCTCTTATAAATCAATTTTTAATAAACTTTACATAAAGTTGTTATCAGAAAACTTAAAATGACACTATCAATAACAAGTACACACATTTACTTTAAGTTACAGATATGTTCCCTAACAAGAAGCCAACCGTAAAGAAATGTAAATAACTGCGATTTACCAAAAATACGAGTTATTGAGAAAAAAATATAAACGTTGAAGTACACATATCGTTGGAAACAACTTCGAATTCGAGTTATAAAAGTTCAACTTATTGACGTCTGACTATAGGGGTAAACAGTACAGTTGTTGGCCAGTCGACAATGATTGGCCATATTTAAAAAATTATTTAATAATAAATCTATATTTCCTAATATATAATTTCTAATAAATGGTTCGTTTTTTTTGTTAATTTACTATATCTTATTTTAATTAGAAAATATTGGCCGATCACTGTAAATTCACTAGTCAATTACTATATTTATATGGCCAATAACTATGTTGTTTAATAAAAGGGCCAATCACTGTACTGTTTACCCCTATTTGTTTAGAACTGTTTTCTCAATTCGGATTTTAAATAGATTAAAGTAATTTGACAGCAAAGTAATGATTACACGTTGCCACAAAGTTTATATTTCTTATTTTTACAATTGAACACCTAAATTGTAATCATTTTTTATGGTAATCGATAATTTTATAAAAAAAAAATTAAATTGCGTAACATTTTAATTAAAGGATTTATATTTTTTATATTACAGTATCCGATTTTAGTGATATGTTATTAATTACTTAATTGATCTTGAATTGTTAATTGTATTTACAAGTAGAACCAATTTGAATAGTTAGGGAACTAAGCACTACGCCAATTTAATCGTGGAAATGTCACAAACACCGAAGTTATAAATGAAGGATAATGGATGGCTTTGATTCTCCTTCTGGTCTTGGAACGACAGAATAAAGTACTCTTACACCATGCTGCGGCAAACATCAATATGCAACCCATTCTCAAGTCTAAATTGTCGGGAAGTTAGTTTTAGTTGAATTTGATATGGTAAATTGTTTACACAATGTAAATCAATTTAAAATATCGATTAAACGTGCCTATAGAATCTCTGTTCCGGTTTATCTATTGATGATTTGAGATAAAATTGCTTTAAATAGAGAATTCATTTGGTAAAATGCCAGAAAAGCATTATTTAAAACGTTCTTAATAACAGGAACACTCAAGGAAATTGAGAATTTATTTCTATTGACCGTTATATCATTAATTTTTTTTAATAAATCAGACTTGTCCATAGGCATTCTATCTTGTTCGATAGTTTTCTAAAAATGTAAAATGCTAAAGAGGTAATAAAACTAAAAAATATAGACTGATCCAATTTGGCTTTCCTATGTTGGCAGCTCTGTAAATCAAATAACTCTCATTTATCACATAAGTTCAAAGTTTCAAATGTTACTTAGAAACAATACATTGACGAAATGGATCGTTTTACTACTGGGCAACGCGTTAAAATTGTTCAAGTGTTCTATAACAACAATTCAGTACATACCGTTGATCGAAAATTATGAAAAGATTATGATTAGTTTCAACGTCCTACTGAGCTAGTAATTTGTCACATAGTAAAGAAATTTGATGAGATGGGAAAGATTGGAGATAAGTTCTGTCTTGTGCATAATCGTGGCCCCCGCCAGTCAATAATATTTCTGCGGTTAATAAGAGTGTGACCGAAAATCCAGAAATGTAAATTCGTCGGGGTTCCAAACATTTGGGCATTTCCTTTGACTCCCTTTTGCGCATTTTGCACTTGGACTTGGACTTATACCATTATAAAATTTAATTAACCCAAAAACTTGCCATACATCGTGTAAAATGTTAGCATTATCTCATATTTTGGTGACGTCAACTGGCCGCCAAGAACTCTAATTAATTTTTTTTTAGGGTTACATAAAAAGCCATAAAAGTCAAAAAAACAGAAACTTTGGATCAGCTAAAAACTGATATCCGTCTACATCCAATATATTTGCCCAAAATGTGCGAAGCTGTTATTAAGAATTATCAAAAAAGAATCGACTGCTGCAAAACGTCTAGAGATGGTTTCTTCTTCTTCTTAGCCTTTTTCTTTACATCCAGTGTCGGATATAGGCCTCCCCTTTCGTTTTCCATTTTTCTCGGTTTTGTGTCTCTCTTGCCCATGTGAGCCCGACTGTATGCTTTAGGTCATCTTTCCACCTTGCTTGAGGTCTACCTCTTGATCTTTTTCCCAGCCAGGGTCTCCATTCTTGTATTTTCTTATTCCATCGGTCGTCAGATTGCCTCATAGTATGTCCGGCCCATCTCCATTTTAGGCTTGCTAAAAGATAAAAGATAAAAGATAAAAGATAAAAGATAAAAGATAAAAGATAAAAGATAAAAGATAAAAGATAAAAGATAAAAGATAAAAGATAAAAGATAAAAGATAAAAGATAAAAGATAAAAGATAAAAGATAAAAGATAAGATACGGAATGAACACATTAGAGGAAAAACAAAAGTAATCGATGTAAAAGAACATATAGCAAGCCTAGAGATGGTTATTTAAATGATATTATTTTCCATAAAAAAATACATAGGTGGCTATAAAGTAGCACATAAAAAATTCGCAGGAAATTGCAACTGCAACGTACTTTTTCCATATGAAGTTGAATTTCATTAACAGAATGCCGAAAGACAAATCTTAAAAAAAATAATAATATTGCTCGGTAACTGTCACGCGTTGGCATAAGGATACATAGTTTATTCGATAACACCAGCACACAAAAAAAAGTGGCCTGTACATTTGACCAGACACATCTATCTAAATGTATTTTGAGGCGTATTTTAGCTTAATTAAAAAAATATTTACGACGCTTAGAGGTTCATAGAGCCGCCTCAAAGTATAACAGTCGACTTACAATTCCTTATATGAACGCAAGAATTTAATACAAACCGCATTGGCTTTTAGTATCTTCTGTCTGAAAGGGGTCTTATCACCGCTTGATTAACTATTTATTTATAGAGGTTGATGTAAGTAACATTATAACTTTTAGTTGTTTGTATTCTAGTTATTTTCGAATATGACAAAAAATAAGAGATATGTATATTAATCAATATAAGTAATGAATCGTCTTTGATATAAGAATAAGTCACTACAACACTAAATGTTTGTTACAGTAAAACTTCTATTATCGGCCGCCTTCTACAAGAGGTTGCCTCTAAAACATCCAGTTTTTAAATTTACAAACCAATTATATAACAATTACTATAATAGTAGTTCTCTAATTAACAGTCAGCTCTCTAATACGGTTCCTACCACTTATATGAAAATTATTTTGAATTTTACATACAATTTTACTTCCGCTTAGCGGTCAGGTTTTTTAGGGAAATCAGCATCAAAGATCTTTTATATGAACTATCCTATGCAGGAAAAAGCTTAGTGTAATACATTTAGAGTTATTTTGTCTGACCTCATATAGCCAGAAACAAATAGAAAATCAATTTGAAAACTTTGACAAGAACACGTTTGAAAATGCTGAAAAACAGACATAAAAGCCCATGCCTTAGTTTAGATTTCAAGAGCCAAACGTTAATTGTAAAATTACAAAAAAGTATCAGACGTCTTCAAGCAAGATGGAGATGACATACAAAGACATAGAGGAAAAACTGTATCGAAACAGACCAGCAAAGATCAATATGGATATCATTAAATAAGTTCTATGTTCAGGAGTAGATATCGAAGAGCTGAAAAAGAAGAAAGAAGAAAAGGATAAAGTATGCGTTTACTGCCGTTTTTAGTAAATAAGTTCACTTTGCTAAAAGCAATCTTCTACATTGTTCGGCTACGTTGCAGATTTCGTTTGTTTATGCTCAATGCCCTGGCTTCGTAAATACAGAAGTTTTCTTTCAGTCGTAGTGATCTTGTTTACTAAAAAAAGGAAGTAAAAGCATACATTATCTAGTTAGTGTGTACTTTAACTAAAATTTACGCTTTGACTGTAACGTATGTTTGTACCTCAGAGGTAAACTGTCATAACTGTGATTCAGAACATTTTGCAAGAAAGCGGTTTCAATTTTAACATTGTTAATTTTTACTTCTACCATACATTGTAAGATACGCTTAATTCTCATTGGATACATCGTCTATCTGGAGATGTGTACATAAGACATTGTAGCACTTAAAAATATACACTTCGAAAATGCAGAAACATTAATAACCCCAAAAACGAAAAATTGGTAGTTACGACAGTTTACCTCTAACAAGGTACAGATATTAGGTATATACTCGTATATTATTTTGCATAATTTCAGTTCCTGATTAGTTTGACTAGAATTGATCAATCCAATTTGTATTAAGTAGACACTTATATAGTTGCTATTTATTTAAAGACAATTTAGTTATAACATAAGTATAAAATTCTTTATATATCTTACGAATGTACTGTAATACGTATTATAATTAGAAAATATTTTGTATTGAAGACCGTATTTGCGTATATAAAGGAACAAGAAAAAAAGTATCTCTGCTTTTGTGTCACCCGGTTATCGTGGTTCAAAATAATCCACTACCTTTTAGTTGAATGCTTTCGATTTTCGGTTCATTTGACTATCTGAATTGTTAACCTGTGTTGAATGTATCAGTCCTTAGTTATAATACAGTTATGATTTGATATTTCTAGCTTTATGTTGGTCCAAAAAGGAAATATATTTCCACACCAATAAATCGATATCGGTAAGCGGCTTTGAGGGACATTTTCTAAATCCATAACTGTATTCTACACGTAACGAGTATGTACTTATCGTAAAAGTAATGTCTGTTTTTGAGTTATAAATTTGACTTAAGATGTTAGTTGAATAAATACGTCAAAATTGTTATTTGTAGAAAAAAAACACGTTAAAATATTAAAAATATTTTTTCTTTTAAAAATAACTTCGTAGAATATGTTTTTAAAAAGCAACAGTTGTTTGTGTAGTAAACTCCATGTCACTTCCTTTTTTAACTTCTGCATTAATAGTAGGTCATTCGGGAAATTTACAGGAAATGCTTATATGTAAATACATTTTAGGTAAATCTATTTAGCTGTAATTAATTTAAAATAATATTAATATAATTTTAAGGAACTTAATAGACAGACATAGACAACATAAATATTTTTTTTAAATTTAATATTTAAGTGGATTTTAACTAATAATATTATTTGAAAACATCAGAACTTAAATTCTTACACTTAGTAATTATGATTATTGGTTGTCATTAATTATTCAAATAACTGGAGCAAGTATTTTTGTAAAATATGTTATCCTAAAAAAGTAACTCATTTATTCGTTTTCTATTTATTAAATATTAATGCCAGAAACATTTATGTAGGTACATACAGTCGTTTGATTAATTCGTCGAAAATTACTTACAATGATTAAAACGGCAATATTAATATAATAAACATTATGATTAATTAATATAATTTTTATATACACTTGATGATTTTTTTATATTTCCTTTTTTAAAATAATTTTGACATGTAAGTTTAAGCCAGATATTTATACTTGATGGATATATTTTTTATGAGAATTTTAACGTTAATATTCTTTTCTACAGATATAATTTTTTTCATAATGTAAATAATGGCTTTTTGATTTAACATAGGGAACAAAATATCTTATAATAAAATTTTGTAATGTATTTTGGAAATAATAAAATTGCATTGTTGTAATTTGCTTGTTTTTATCTGATTTCCAGGAATATCTTTTTCAATATCTTCATATATCCTTTACGTAAACATTGTTAACTATATCTTAATTTAAAAAGAAAAACAGTGCGTGTATTGATGTACACACGTTACAAGTTATACTTCTTTGACATATATTAATTAAATATAACCACGTGTTATGTTATTTAGTTACACGGTAAATCGTGTAAATCAAAATCATAATTCTTTGTATAGTATGCCGTATAAATCAAATACAAAGCAAAATATGCAAAAATTAATGTGAACAAATTCAATAAATACGAGGATGTGCACATTCAAGGGAAAAGTGGAACATTTCCGAGCGAGGGAAGCAAATAAAACGCGACGCGGAGCGTGCGCTTTTTTTTTCTGAGATCGAAATGTGCCACTTTGAGCTCTAATGTGTACACTCGAATTTAAGCATGATTCACAATAATTAATTTGCTTTATTAGACGGCTGACTTCAACTGCCCACTGTGCGCGCGCAATTTCAGTTGCCTGCATTAGGCGTCATTACCGTTTAATTTTCGTTAGCTGAGTGCGTGCAACTTCTATTGCCTGATAAATTTTACTCCAAAATTCCCAAAAGAAGTATAACTTCAATAAGATATGACGGATGTACATTTCAAACAACATACATTAAACAAAATTTAATTCTATAAATTACCTTTGGTTTTTATTTTGCTGATTTTATGGTTCCAGAAATCATTTCCTACGAACCTCCGACCAAAACTTCGGCTTCAACCGCCTTCGGCCGCACCTTTGGCTTCGGCCAAAAATAAGCCGAAGATTTGGCGAAAGCCGAAGTTTTGTATTGGCGGCAAATACAACGAACTTTTACGAGTTCGCGCGAGTTGTGTGCCAAAGGTGTTGGAAGTGGGTAGCGGGGGGAATGGTTCATCTGACATCATGTGTCGGCTGGCAAGTAAAATAAATCTATAAACTTTACTTAGTACTTTATTTATTACGACGTAATTCTAAATAATATTTATATATAATAAATCTAGTAAAAGAATAAACTGATGTCACTTGGGAGAAAATAAAGAATTTAAATTTTGTTAGTGGATTTAAATCAGAAGGAAATATTTTCGGATTTTGTTAATAGACCCGTATGGGTTTATTTTTTCGTGGAACAAACTATATATGAGAACATAGTTTGCTTAAACGTTTCTTTCTATCATGAAAAATATATTTACGATGTTATTAAAAAAAAAAGAATAATATTTATAGTAAAGTCGTAAACCGTACTTTAAAGATAGCCAAAGAAAAAACTAGGACCATCTTGAAAGTAAATTAAGTTAAGCAATTTATAAACGAATAAGACCGTAATTAGGACATTCTTCTAATCTTAAAAAAAAAGCTTCCAACTTCTTTTATAATTTATTAAGCCGTTTCTTTATACGGCTTTTTAATTATAAATATTACTCTGTGATCTCGATCTTAATGTTTATTACAATAATTTTACTTACCCTTTTATTTTACTAACTGATTTATTTTTTTAATGTAATAGTCGTACATGGGTTCGTTTTAATTCAGTTTTGCTTCACAATTAGTATGTTTAATTAATTTACTTACATTTTTTTACAAATATTTTTTTAGCGAGAACTCCAGATTAATACAATTTAAAAACTCGTCACCGAAAAAATAGAATTATTAAAATGTAATTATTTGCTTTACAAAATTTTAATTACTTGCTAATCTTTTGAAACCTCTCTGTGAATGTATATACATATACATATATTCTGTTGATCTTTGTTTAATCTTATTATGGTTTTATTACAGTATATAATTTTCATATTAAGAAACTTTTATTTTAATTAACAACAGAATAACAGATAAAAAATAAAGAATTTTGAAGTTATGTTAGGTTTTTCTTGCATTGTGTAGGTTATGTTTGTTTAAATATCTGGGTGACCGATCTTTGCTGGGTGTCTTTTTATTTCGCCGTGAGAATGTAATGACTTTCGGTCACCTAGCTAGTGAAATATATAGATATAATGTTATACCATCTGTTGTTTCGTATAAATGCATAAATAGGTGGGACTACTGGTACCTTAATATTTTAAAATTGCACTATAATTTTTTTTTAAAATGGATTTCTTTCACTGATGACACCTATTTGGATACACTTAGGGAGCAGGAGGTTATTTAAATACAAAATTTCTTTTTTTAAAGTATCGATTATTATGCAAAAAACTTTTTTAAAACTAAATTTTAACCCCTGCATTTTATAAAAGAGACGCTTAAATAAATAATTGCAAAAGAAAAGTTTTCTTATTGTATACCAAAAAATCTATGGTTAACAGCTTGATGCCTTTTATTAAAACACTCTGTATATTAATTGCTTTGCAATAGTTTAGTTTAAATTGTTTTAATCCTAACAACGACGCTTCTACGGCATATTCTCGTTAAGAGTTATATGACGCCATAATTAATACAGAAAACATGGTAGATTACTAACCTACATTTTTCTTAATTTATATTGTTCAATATATGGCAACACCATAATAGGCTGCCGAAAAATAAATTACTGTTTAGCAAAATGAACAATTTTCTGTAATGTCGTAACCTTCGTGGAATAAAAGAAGTTTGAATTAGGAAAGAAAAATGAATTGTACACGCCGCCAGGCACATTTACTTATAAAACTTTCTGATTTCTCATTGATAATATACTATATTTTATTGCTATTGTACAGTTGCTATTATGTTTGGTGTGTAGCCTGAAAACTTTTTTAAACTGTATTTGATAAGTCGTGCTGACGTATGAGTTTTTATTTTTGTGCCATTTTATTTAAAATTTTTACTTAATATAATAACTAATGTTTCCAAAAAGATTCAACGGTTAAATGTTTCATTTATATGAAATTACCGAAATTTTAACTTTTAATTATTTATAGGTATAGACACCTGGAAAAAAATATTTTATTGCGTTTTGTTTGAATTTCTTTTTCGTTCTATTATAATAGGTTAATACCTGTTCTTCCTTCGATTAGGTTGTTACACCATCTCCGGCAATTTTGACAATTCTGTTATCGGTTATTCTATTAATATGGTTATTACATTCTCTCTTCCCTCCATGGACATATGCTTTAATCTTCTCTAGCTTGCAAGGTCTTCTTATACTTCCACTTATTATATGTTCAATAGTGATTTGACACCGGTTTTGATTTCTGCTATTGTCACTAGACGGCTAGTGGTAAGTATGATGAGTCGTATCTTTGCCATTTATGCTAGGTCTCACTCTGACTTTATACGAGGGTTATTCGGAAAGTAAGGTCCAATTTCTTATAAAAACTAAACCATTACCGATTTTTTCAAAAAACTTTTTTTATTTAAATACTTACATATTTCTTTATATAATTTCTAGATTTATTTAAACATTTGTAATAACATTCTACAAGTTTTGGTATGCCTAACTCATAGACGTCTGCCGCTTTAAAGGATAACCAGTGTTCCACTGCTTCTTTCACCAGTAGCGTAGCGCTTGTCGTTGAGAAACTCCTTTAGGTAGCAGAACAAGAGAAAATAGCTCGGCAACAAGCTGGACTGTATGATGGGTGGTCTCTGTTCCTATTCAAAATATATGATCAGATTTTGGATGTGAATAGCAGATTGTGGTCTGGCAACAAAAGACCAGACGTCAGAAGGCCACGTCGCTTATTCTGTATTATACGTCTGATTTTAGTCTGGGTAGAGCAGTAAGCGGCTGCATTTATTGTTCTACCTTGTTGCATAAACTTAACTAACAAGACTACATGTCTATTTCAAGACACGCTTGCCACAACGTTGCGTGTTGAGATTGTCCGCTTGGCCTTGACTTTGACTGGCGATGTCATGTGACGCCATTCCACTGACGTATAGACTCTGGGGTCATGTGAGAAACCCATGTCTCGTCTCCTGTGACAATCTTTTCTAAAAATCGATAACCTTTCTTTTGATATTGGTCCAAAAAATCAAGTGCACTAAGCGTTTTTTTCATTTGGTCATTTTTGTCTACGGTATTGACGAAATCTTCTATGATTATGATGGTTGGCCTGATTGTGATTCATCATGTACATTTTCTCGTTCGTCTTTGTATTTTGCAATCACATTGGGGCCATAAACTTCAATTATCTGCCGATGAATTATCGCTGTATAGAAATGACTACTGCTGTCTGATAATTGTATTATTTGAGCAAAAACATATTTAAAAATATTAGTAAAATTAAAATCTGAAAGTTAAAAAAAATTGGTGCAAAGGTAAAATTTAAAATTATTAAGTTTTAATAAAAATTGTAGTCTTCTATATTAATTCTTAACGGACTGTACTAATTGTTTACTTCGTTGGATAATTTCCGCATAGATTTTTTTTTGAAAGGTGCAAAAAGAATCTGATACTAGTTAGTGCCCTTTTGAACTTTAAAAAATCCAGTTTGAACTATTACATTAGAATGACCTTGGCTGAAATGTGTAAGTAAAACGTAATCGAGATTGAGATTATAAACTGTTTTGTGAATGTCAATGGGCGAGGCATTAAGGCGGTGACACTTTCAGAATTTTCAGATTAGATACAGAATAAAGTGACAGAGATTTTTTGTTCAATATTTTTTTTATTTAAAAATACTGTAGGTAGATTGTATAACGTAATGTTCTTGCCTTGGTTAAAAATATACTTCGTAAAATAACTATATAATTTTCTACTCTTTTTTGCTTCCTCGATATGCCAAATTACATTCCATTTGTCCTTATAACAGCTGTGTGCAACAGAAGGTGTATTAAGGAATAAAGTAATATATTATACAAAACACGCCTGAAAAGATCAAAACAAAACTGGTTGCGATATTACGTGAAGTTTGTGGATGTGAAGAAGTAAATTGGAAGCTCCTAATAAGTTTCATTAGTGAAAGATACTACAAAGGAAACCAGTGCTTCGGTTTTCGAATTTTGTTCCACGTTTTATTATAAATATGTAATGCGACTTATATATAGATACTCCTCAAAATGCCTGCCTGTAATATAAATTTATTGCAGCCGGATAATATTTTAAGATAGGATTAATTTAAACTGTTAATATGTAGGACGCACGAAAGCAATACATATTCATTTCTACAAGGTTTACGTGACCTTATGACCTTAATTCATATGTAGTTTTTTTCTTATACAACTTTCAAACTATTTACTAAAATATTTAGCAGATATCAATTTTTTTAAACTAAGTTTTCATCGGTTTTTTTAACTTTACAACGTACAACTGTTTATGCCAGTCCCATCTACGCAGAAATAATTTCATTACGCTAAGTACCTACTTAAAATACATATCCACAATGAAGGCTAATATTCACTTTACATAGAATTTACATTTAATTAAGCTAAACAGGTTATAGGTATGGTGTGTAGCCTGAAAACTTTTTAAACTGTATTTGATAAGTCGTGCTGACGTATGAGTTTTTATTTTTGTGCCATTTTATTTAAAATTTTTACTTAATATAATAACTAATGTTTCCAAAAAGATTCAACGGTTAAATGTTTCATTTATATGAAATTACCGAAATTTTAACTTTTAATTATTTATAGGTATAGACACCTGGAAAAAAATATTTTATTGCGTTTTGTTTGAATTTCTTTTTCGTTCTATTATAATAGGTTAATACCTGTTCTTCCTTCGATTAGGTTGTTACACCATCTCCGGCAATTTTGACAATTCTGTTATCGGTTATTCTATTAATATGGTTATTACATTCTCTCTTCCCTCCATGGACATATGCTTTAATCTTCTCTAGCTTGCAAGGTCTTCTTATACTTCCACTTATTATATGTTCAATAGTGATTTGACACCGGTTTTGATTTCTGCTATTGTCACTAGACGGCTAGTGGTAAGTATGATGAGTCGTATCTTTGCCATTTATGCTAGGTCTCACTCTGACTTTATACGAGGGTTATTCGGAAAGTAAGGTCCAATTTCTTATAAAAACTAAACCATTACCGATTTTTTCAAAAAACTTTTTTTATTTAAATACTTACATATTTCTTTATATAATTTCTAGATTTATTTAAACATTTGTAATAACATTCTACAAGTTTTGGTATGCCTAACTCATAGACGTCTGCCGCTTTAAAGGATAACCAGTGTTCCACTGCTTCTTTCACCAGTAGCGTAGCGCTTGTCGTTGAGAAACTCCTTTAGGTAGCAGAACAAGAGAAAATAGCTCGGCAACAAGCTGGACTGTATGATGGGTGGTCTCTGTTCCTATTCAAAATATATGATCAGATTTTGGATGTGAATAGCAGATTGTGGTCTGGCAACAAAAGACCAGACGTCAGAAGGCCACGTCGCTTATTCTGTATTATACGTCTGATTTTAGTCTGGGTAGAGCAGTAAGCGGCTGCATTTATTGTTCTACCTTGTTGCATAAACTTAACTAACAAGACTACATGTCTATTTCAAGACACGCTTGCCACAACGTTGCGTGTTGAGATTGTCCGCTTGGCCTTGACTTTGACTGGCGATGTCATGTGACGCCATTCCACTGACGTATAGACTCTGGGGTCATGTGAGAAACCCATGTCTCGTCTCCTGTGACAATCTTTTCTAAAAATCGATAACCTTTCTTTTGATATTGGTCCAAAAAATCAAGTGCACTAAGCGTTTTTTTCATTTGGTCATTTTTGTCTACGGTATTGACGAAATCTTCTATGATTATGATGGTTGGCCTGATTGTGATTCATCATGTACATTTTCTCGTTCGTCTTTGTATTTTGCAATCACATTGGGGCCATAAACTTCAATTATCTGCCGATGAATTATCGCTGTATAGAAATGACTACTGCTGTCTGATAATTGTATTATTTGAGCAAAAACATATTTAAAAATATTAGTAAAATTAAAATCTGAAAGTTAAAAAAAATTGGTGCAAAGGTAAAATTTAAAATTATTAAGTTTTAATAAAAATTGTAGTCTTCTATATTAATTCTTAACGGACTGTACTAATTGTTTACTTCGTTGGATAATTTCCGCATAGATTTTTTTTTGAAAGGTGCAAAAAGAATCTGATACTAGTTAGTGCCCTTTTGAACTTTAAAAAATCCAGTTTGAACTATTACATTAGAATGACCTTGGCTGAAATGTGTAAGTAAAACGTAATCGAGATTGAGATTATAAACTGTTTTGTGAATGTCAATGGGCGAGGCATTAAGGCGGTGACACTTTCAGAATTTTCAGATTAGATACAGAATAAAGTGACAGAGATTTTTTGTTCAATATTTTTTTTATTTAAAAATACTGTAGGTAGATTGTATAACGTAATGTTCTTGCCTTGGTTAAAAATATACTTCGTAAAATAACTATATAATTTTCTACTCTTTTTTGCTTCCTCGATATGCCAAATTACATTCCATTTGTCCTTATAACAGCTGTGTGCAACAGAAGGTGTATTAAGGAATAAAGTAATATATTATACAAAACACGCCTGAAAAGATCAAAACAAAACTGGTTGCGATATTACGTGAAGTTTGTGGATGTGAAGAAGTAAATTGGAAGCTCCTAATAAGTTTCATTAGTGAAAGATACTACAAAGGAAACCAGTGCTTCGGTTTTCGAATTTTGTTCCACGTTTTATTATAAATATGTAATGCGACTTATATATAGATACTCCTCAAAATGCCTGCCTGTAATATAAATTTATTGCAGCCGGATAATATTTTAAGATAGGATTAATTTAAACTGTTAATATGTAGGACGCACGAAAGCAATACATATTCATTTCTACAAGGTTTACGTGACCTTATGACCTTAATTCATATGTAGTTTTTTTCTTATACAACTTTCAAACTATTTACTAAAATATTTAGCAGATATCAATTTTTTTAAACTAAGTTTTCATCGGTTTTTTTAACTTTACAACGTACAACTGTTTATGCCAGTCCCATCTACGCAGAAATAATTTCATTACGCTAAGTACCTACTTAAAATACATATCCACAATGAAGGCTAATATTCACTTTACATAGAATTTACATTTAATTAAGCTAAACAGGTTATAGGTATGGTTAAGTTTAAGTAAAAACCGTTTATAACGACAATGAAGAAACCGATCAGATTTGGTCGTTATAACCGATCGTCGTTGTAAAAAGTATTTAATAAAAATAAAAAATTGACTTGACATGTGTAAAACCGTGGAACGTGACTTATTATTTTGTAATTAATTTAGTATTTTGCAGAAAAATTGGCTTTTTATCGGGTTTCGATATTAATTTATAAAAATTTTGTTCCACACTTCAACTACACCGTGATGGCGCTATGGTTATTGGCAAGTAAATAAACGTTTTTATTTTTAAGTGTGGAAACAGATTTGTTTTTTAGGGATTGTCGTAATTCCGGGTATGTAAAACAGCTAGAAATAATGAAAAACCTACAGGTTGTAATATCTAATAGTTTAAATCAAATTTTCTCCGAAAAATACGTTTTGAAATTCGGTTTCGTCGCTATAAATGATTCCGATGCGTTCTACTTAGCAATATATTTTATATAAACAAAACAAAAAATCAACCTATGACTGAGATTTGGTTGTTATAAGCGGCAGAGTCATTCGGGGTAAGACAACGTGTTGGGTAAGAGATCGCAGTGGGTATTACTGCGCGTGGAGTAAAGGGTTCAGGGCAGGTTTTGATGAAATCAGTGGCGTACGAGCGGCCATCTCGAAACTACGTGATACTTTGCTGCGCACCGTTAGTATAATAAAATACAAGGAAAGATTAAAATTTACAGTTTATTCTGTAGATTTTTGTGCTTAGGACATGTTTATCATTTTTGTGGAGGCAGGATAAACGCATTAACTAGTGTTTAGTGTTGTAACACCATTAATGTAATATTATTATTAATTGTAAAATTAAATGTTGTTTCTAGAGCTGCTCGTACAAAGACGGTTTATTCAAAAAGTAGTCTCGTGGGGTAAGAGAGCGGGGTCAAAAGATACACTGTTTTTTTATTAAATTCGAATTAAGGAAATAAGTTCGGTTTATATGACTAAAGCTCATGTAGCAAATCCAAAATTGCTAATTATATTTATTCAACTCAGTTATTTTTTTTACAACTTGATTTTTATGTGATATATGCATTTTAATGTTAATAGCTAAGTTATGCAGATTTAATTTTTTTTCATATTTCATCATAATTACTTAAAAATCTTATGCAAAGTTATGCATTAAAATGGCTAATAAGAAAATGGACGCTTTGTTTAAACTCTTTAAGCTGTTCACTCTATGTCCGAGATCAGTTAAGAAAATAACCTAACATTTTAAATTACGACCCAATGGAGATATATGCGGTGGGCAACGACAACATATTTAAGTGTTAGCGGCGATTTTTAAAATGTGCTTTTTTTTGAAGCAACGATGCAACGTGAAACTGGGAAACACTTTCACAAAAACGTTTTACCTTTTGAATTAAGGCGTTTTGCAACGGTTACGTGAAAATATGCGCAGAAAAAACGCGAGCTGAGGCGACACAATTTATAGTTCTTGCACGAAGACAATGTGTCCGGACGCAGATTTGTAAATTTGTCAGTTTTGTGCCAAAACTCAAATGACTGTCCTCCGCAGCCTCTTTGCTCGCCAGTCCTAGCCCTTTGCAATTTTTTATTATTTACGATCTTATAATTAGTGCTTAAAGAACTTCGTTTTCAGAATATTGAAGACATCAAAGTACATTTTTAGCAGACTTTGAAAACCACCTCAAATGAGGCTTCATAGGATTGCGTCGGAAAATAAAAATACCGCTGGGAAAAGTGTGTCATAAAGGGAGGGAAATACTTTGAAGAAGACAAGAATCAATGATCCATAAATTTAACAATAAAGTTTAAAAAAAATAAGTGTCAGTTATTTTCTGAACAGACCTCGTATATAGACTAA
The DNA here is from genome assembly GCA_036325965.1 of Sinopyrophorus schimmeli. Classification (NCBI taxonomy): domain Eukaryota; kingdom Metazoa; phylum Arthropoda; class Insecta; order Coleoptera; family Elateridae; genus Sinopyrophorus; species Sinopyrophorus schimmeli. The sequence goes on from JARFIZ010000013.1 coordinate 3,992,012, forward strand.
TTTAAAATAAAGTTTTTGTGTTAGCGTGTGAAGTGATAATCTAACTGTATGGTAATTTTTGGTATTTTTAAGGTTACAAGTGAATGCCGTTCTATATATGTAGTTAGTAGTTAAGATTTTAAATTTAAATTTAATTTGTACATAATAGAATACAATTATTTCATATTTATGAACACTATATTAATAAGCAAAATGATTACCTTTAGTTCATAGGTACATATAAAGATATAATTTAAAAAAAATTAATAAAACTGCTATTTAAAATATTATGTGTCTTTATTTTCAATAACCCGTAAAAAAACGCAACGAAAAATTTAAGGTTTAAGAGTTAGAAAACAATTTAAGACACATTAGCTTATTAAAAGGAAAACATATTGCCTTCTATATACGGTGATAAATTTTAAGACTTCTCAAATAAAATATGCGTACGTAAGCACACAAGAAGTTAATAAAAGGTTTTTCATCTAACAATCCATAACATAAATTTTGTTTTATATTTTAATGAAGTAATATATTGTTAAAAGTCAACATGTGTTTCGGAAGCTAACGCTAACGAAGAATTGTAACATTCAATTATTGGAGTAGAATATATATGTAACTATCTACTGTAATTAAAAATGGCATCGTAACCAACCAAAATTAAAGTAATCAATCGTAAGCCATGTCCAGAATCTTAAATCTTATGAAGTAGTGGCGTGGATATATTATCTTGTTGATTATGGAATGGTTATGTGTGAGCATTGCCTGCTGGCTAGGATTATCGGAAATTGCAGTATTAACATCCACTAACTTAGATATTAAATTCTACACAGTGTATGGTAAAGTTGAAGATTAGTATGCGGTTTTAGATGTTGGTTATACATTATTGTAAACCTACTTCTACATTTTATCGAATGGACACGTGTTTGTATAATTACCTAAATAAAAAAAATTAATACTAATACGTTTTTTACAATACGACTGATAAATATTCTGTAAGGTTAGTTTCAGAAAAATCCTAGCAATTAATTATCTGATCCATTATATTTATTTATAGAGGAACGAGTAGTAATTTAGAATAGGCTGATAAATAAGAATCTATCAATGCTTTTATGTCGATGTTCTGACATTTATTGGTATTCAACAACATAGCTATGTATTTAGGTTAAACTGTGTACAGCGCTCGTCAAAAGAGAATGGACATGCGAATTTAACATTTTCGGTCAAGGCGGAACTAAAACATAATTTATAGTTATATTCATCGATAAATCGTATTATTTATGTTTACTTTACGTTGTCCCAGAAAACCGAAACACGGGGACCAGACTGGGTGATCACAGAGGACCAGATAATAGGCGCAATAAAAAGGTTAAAAAACAGAAAGGCTCCAGGAACAAATACAATCAGTAATGAACAAATAAAATACGGAGGACACACCCTAATAAAGGAAATAACGAAACTGTTCAACAAAATAATCGAAGAAGAAACTATCCCAAATGAATGGAAGACTAGTATCACCATATTAATATTTAAAAAAGGCGACAAAAGAAACCCAGCAAATTACAGGGGAATATCATTACTGGACACAATCATGAAATTGTTCACTGGAATAATTGCGGATTCAATAAGCGACTTAGTGCCTATCAACGAGCAACAACAAGGATTCCGGAAAAATCGATCCACAACAGACGCCATATATGTCATTCGTCAAATTATCGAAAAAGCAATTGAATTTAATAATCCAGTATTTATGTGCTTCGTTGATCTAATTAAAGCCTTCGACAAAATAAAACTATCAGATGTAACTAACATACTAAAAGAGCTGAATGTCCCACTCAAAATCATTAGACTGATAGAAGAGCTAAACATTGAAACCTTCACCAAAATAAGAACGGGAGGTAAACTAACAGAAAACATCCCGGTGAACACTGGAGTCAGACAAGGTGATAGTCTAAGTCCAACACTATTTAACCTAGTGATGAATAAGATCATAGAAAGTGTAAAGTTCATGGAAGGATACAAACTAGGCAACCACAACTTTAACATAGTATGCTATGCAGATGATGCGGTCCTTATAGCTGATAATGAAGATAACTTACAAAGAACCCTACATAAATTTAACAACGCGGCTGAGGAATACAACATGACCATCTCGGTCGAGAAAACCAAATGTCTTACAGCATCTAAAGAGCCTGTAAGATGCAAACTGGAAATAAACAGGAAAATCATCGAACAAACAACGACATTTAACTATCTCGGAGTAACAGTAACAAGTGACCGCATTATCCACAAAGAAGTACAAAACCAAGTAAAAAAAGCCGCTACTGTCTCAGGAGCACTGAGGAATATTATATGGAAAAACAAATATCTCAGAACAGAATGTAAAACGCGCATCTATAAGACTTGTGTCCGTCCCATACTAACGTATGCCATAGAAACCAGAGCCGACAACAGTAAAACAAAACAATCATTGAGAACATCAGAAATGAAAGTATTAAGAACCATAGTAGGAAAAACGAGACTTGACCGCATTAGAAACCAAAACATCAGAGAGCAATGTCAAACACAAGATATCGTAAGATGGGGGAGAGAAAGAAGGAGACAATGGAACCAACACATTTCAAGGATGGGCAATGAAAGGATAGTTAAAGCGGCACGTGAAGGGAAACCAGAAGGATCCAGACCACCAGGGAGACCCCCGAAAAGATGGCGAGACAGCTGGTCATCAACTTCCCAAGAACAAAGAACGTAAAGTCCAGTTAAAACACAGGTCATTAGACCTAACGTAAGAAGAAGAAGAAGAAGATAAATCGTATAGATTACAAAAACTTATATATTTGTACTGTTTTTGTGATTCTAATTAGCTTAGGAGTTAAAAGCTGGTGGCACTATAAATGAGACACCCGGTATGTTTCTACAGCTACTGCCGTCTTTCGCATCCTGTTCTCCAATGTTTACTTTTCAACCATTATCCTTAATACATTTTTTTTTCAATTTAACGTTTATGATTTTTTCCATATTTGCTTTGCCAATTTTTTTTTCTTGGATCAGAAACCTAATCTTTTTTGGATTTTTTGAGTAATTGTTCTTTCGGAATTCGTTGAACTTGGTCATATCACAAAAGTCGCTTTGAGTTGATGGTAATTCTCGTTTTTACTTTCGTTTCCTTTGTTATATCTTCATTGTGCATACTTTGGGTTCTTAATACTTGGCATGGTCTTCTCCATTAGTCCATTTTGAAAGCTTGAAGACATTGTCTCTATTTCTGGTTCACTTCCTATATTTTGGAACCATAAGTAGCTATTTTTGTCAAGGCACTAGAATGAATAGTTCTGTTAGTGTCGCCAGTTATTTTATCGTTCTATAGTTTTGAGTTCAGATGACCTATTACCTTTTCTCCTTGTTTTATTTTCTTACCATATCTACTCTACTACTTCCTTCCTTCTCTAACGTCACTCCAAAATATTTAAATGCATGCTGTTTGTTATTACTTATCTAGATTTAATTTACCTCGCTTCCGATAACAAGTAGTAATGTTTTTTGAAAAGATAGTTTCCACCGTTTACAATCTTTATAAAAATTTTGTTTCTTGTAGCTGAAGTCTTGCTCGTCCAAGGCCAGCACGAATTGGTCATCCGCATACAAGAGAGTATAAAGTAATTATTTACTTCAAATGGCGATAGATTGTCACCTATTAAAGTTTCCTTTTAAAAACATTTTTAGTAAAGTAGGAACGATTGGAGATGTGTGCTAAAATATGTTTCAAATTTTTCAAAAATGTTTTGCAAATTGTCTGTAATAAGAGATAGGATCTAATACACGTCTTAAAACACTGTCGCAACTTCTGCTGCTATAACGGAAAGTTTTTGTTCAGTCATTTGTAATGAAACAAAATCTTTTATGTACATATATTTCCCAATGGTATAAGCTTAGAAACAGAAAATATGCAAGGAATTGTAATTTTGAGAATTCAATGTTTGTAAGTAGACAAAACAAGTTTCAGTAATCTACAATAGTGTATTTTAATACCTATGTTTGAAAAATGTAGAAAAGTACTATTTAGATTCTACATGTTCCATTTTTACAAGATACTTTGTAAAAGTGATATAACGGATTAAATATTTCTTGTATTAAAATAAATTATTTTTCTTTAAAGATCAATTATAATTCGCTGCAGATAAAGTTAAGACAATTATATTTATTGCTAAAGTTTTCTTGGTTTATCGACTGAATTCGTTTAAACAGATTTCCCAGCAAAAATGACTTTTTGAAAGTTTATGTTATCGTAGTTTTCGTATGAATGGAATTCTGAGTCCCTTGAAATTAAATGGCAGAAATAAAGTTCTTTAAACTTTATGTTTGTAAATTTTGAATAAAACATATGTCGTTATAAAACTATTTGTAGTTATTAATTCTTGCATGTGTAAGAGCATTATTTTAAATTTAAAAATGAAACATCGCATGTAAGCAACTTTATTAAGGAGTCAAATTATTTTTGAATGGATAAATGATAGGAGTTCTTGCTTTTTACTCCTAGAATTGATGATTTTGATCACACGTTTTTTTTTTAAATTGTGGAAGCAATAATTTCTAGTGTATGTTAAAAACATCTGTGACCAGTTTCATTTAGTTCTCAAAACAAAAAGAGAAAATGAAAAAAGCCTAGCACTTCAATTAAAATGCGCCAGGATTTTTAATAGTAGACCGTATTTTGTTATACGACTAGATACTTACTTTAGGTATTCAGAGTATTCAGCAAAGATAAAAGTTAGTGAAAGCAAGACCTTTAAGGAGATACTTGCTCATTATCTATGCAACACATTACAAAAATCAACCGAGTACTTTGTAGGAGTAAAGAAGATGCAAGGTCAACGCTTTTGTTTGAGAAATTTCAACCTTTGTCACATTTCTAAGAAATGCAAACATAGTATTCATATTGCAAAATGAAAGGCAAACATTTGTCAACTACAGTGGCGTCGATATCGGAAGTGGGTGCGTCAACCACTCAATGGATTAGTTTGTCAGTAAAGATGACACATTTTTAGATAAATACTTCGCACGTGTAAACGATTGTTCTTATTTAAAGTAAGGAAACTAACAATAAGATGTAAATTATAACTGCGTATACCGCATATAATCACGGAAGCATTTGGGACTGCACGCCCGTTGTAATTGACGAAATATGTTATTTGTGAGTATTAAAAAAACAATTTGGCCAAATAGTAATATACCTACATAACATGGTGTTTTTAAATAAACAAATAAATAAATTTTAAATAAAGTAGTCAAATACGACGCGCGCCTGAAAGTACAACGTAGAAATTTTTCTCTTCAAAACTATAAATTTTCAAAAAATTATAAATATTTTGTAAAATTTCTCGTACAAACCATCTCTATAAGGAGATCGCCTCTGACAGCGGTCAGTATGCTTCAGAACAGATAGATCGTAATTTAATTCTTCTTATAAATTATTCTCTAAGGCGACCACTCTCTATCCCGACCGCAACCGTAAATTGCGTGACCGTTACCTTTCAAACTTACTTAAACTTGAAAAATTTTGTGTAGATAATAGCTGTAAAAGCAAGCGTACGTTAAACAAAATGCATTTACCTGCATTATTTATGATTCTAAGCTTGACTGGCATTTTAATTCTTTCATTGTCTGTAAAGTAAAATAAACTGCAGACGTTTTTGGAAATTTGTAATTTTACATTAACAGTTTCTTTAACAGTTTTACAAAAAAAACCAACCAAACGTTAAAATTTTTAAAAGATTGGATGTGAATATGCAGAAGTATGGATGTTTATTATTATTCAAAAAACTTATGATATTAGTCAAAAAATAAATATAATGACCTTGACTTGTAATATGCTGTTTTATTGTTCTTTGATAATTCATGGCTACTTGATTTAAAACAGAAAAATTTAATATTGTTAATAATTTTTTATTTAAACATGGGATGTTATACATAGTTGTAAAGAGAAAAAAATATGCTATTTAACTATGTAAAAATCCAATATGGCGTCTCTTTAAAATAAGAAAGTTGGTATCAATATCTTGGAAACCGCCATTTTGAATTTAATTTTGATTTATTTCTATCTGTATTTTATGAAACCTAGTAACTTTTATATTAAACTTTTTTTAGTAAATTTTATAATTACAAAGTTATTTGACATTAAAGAAAATAACGATTTTCAGTTTTTTGACGATTACTTCGGAACTATTCGGAATTTTAAAATTTTCTTAACGGAATCTGAATCGGCACCTAAAACTGCAAAACATTGACCATTTAACCAAATTTCTATCTCCACTAATAAGAAAGATACCCGTGTTGACCTACTCAAATTGGGACACCCTGTATATAAACATATAAGACTACTTTATTTATAATAATTGCATTTAATGTAATATAGTATTTGCTATTACATTTGCATTGACTATGTATGTCTTTCTCTCTAAGACGACCACCTCTACAAAACACCAATTTGAGCAAGAATTGGTGCTGGTCGTGTTAGAGAGGTTTGCCTGTACTTGAATCAACCAATAAACATCAAGTTATTGTTCAAGTTGGTTTTCTTAAAAAATTACAAATCATTGCGTATGTTGACATTGTCGTGGTTGTTTGTGTTATTCATTTTCGTGTTAGTTATATTTGAGCTTTGTTGTCTACAAAAAAATGTGCTGTTTACAACAAATTATTTAATAAGTTTAGTAGAGAGTGGTATAAATCAATTCTCCATTAAAATCTAGACAAAAACCTCAGTTCAGTAATAGAGATTTAATTGTTAAAAATCACCTCTGCGTTTCTAGATATTAGTATAGATACGTTTATTTCTTAGAAAAAGAAGATATTTGATTGTATCTTATGCCAGTTAAGATTTTAACCAGATTTTTGAGTAACTGTATTTATTATAGAAGGTGGTCTATCTCTTTTTTCAAGTTTCAATGACAGGGTATATTGTGCAATAAGTGCGGTAAGTTGTCTATACAAAAGTGGAGTTGGGCACACGAATGAAGAAAGTGCACTCGCTCGCTCAAGTTGGCAATAGAGAATCGCACGAATTGCACATACAATTTTTTAGTACTGGTACGGTGAGATTCCCTCCTTTTCAATTTTTTTAGTTTAATTCATAAATTACAAAAAATATGTTACTTATAAATATTTCCGTTAATAATAATAAACTGACCATTGTTTTCAATTATTAATTTGTAAAAAATCAAGCGATGATTCTAATATCGATTTACGTACTTTATTTAAATTTTACGTGTTTTATTGTCAATTACGTGCGTCAATTGTACTATACGCACGCAATTAATCATTTGTAACACAAAACGGCGGTAATGTGGGAACAGTTGAATAGATAAACAGCTATTTTCTGACGGAAACAAAGGGCACTAAGGCAGTGGTTATAACGCGTGGGTAATAAATAAATACTTACTAAATAAATCATGTTATTTGCAAATAAAAATTGACACAAACAAATATTACCACCAAAACTGTTACTTGAACAAGAATTTCACACATAATTAATGTTTTTTACACTAATTCGGTTTTAAAACACATTGTCTAAAAGATATACCATTTGTTATTAACTTTCAGAGATACATTATATTTTTTAAGTTATTTGATTCGAACTTTGTTCCAATCTTAATATCACTTTGGTTTACCATTGTTTTTAAGTCTTAATTATTTCAACGCTTTAAATCACTTATTTTGGATACCAATTTATACCCATCAATTAAAATAAAATTACTACTTCTGATCACAAGCAAATGAGTACCTACCCGCTTTGCCCAAACACACATTTCTGGGTTTTGATACATTACAGTAAAAAATAATGGATGAAAATTTAAATATTTAGTCAAATAATAAAACTAGTTGATTGTAAAAGTAAACCTCATTATTAAAATGGGCTAATGTTAAGGGCTATGTAACAATTAAAAAAAATATATTTAATTTATAACGTAATTAAGCAATTTAAGTGTCAAATGTGTCAAAAGTAGTATGACATCAATTAGGCAGGGTACTGGCAGTGTAAATACAAATATAAATATCAGCTAATATATAACATATCCACAAACGGGCCCTTACCCGTTTTAGGCAACCTACCCGCTTTAGGTGACCTTCCTCTATATCAAAATGTATTAACTTAACCCTAAAAAGCCAACCATTGGTAAATTTTACGAATTGTTTTATAAAATGTCTGCTTACTTTTTGTGTGGGTGGTGTACAATCCTGATATTTACAATAATTACGTGCTATGAGCATTTTTTCACAAAAATGTATTGTTTTCAATATTAGCGACACTGTGGCGTCGCAAGCTTCTCATCATCTTCTCAAGTGTTCACCCACTTCACTCTGATTCAACTGGCTGCCAAAAGTTAGGGCCCAAGTTTAGAAGATTTTTTATGTATTCAAAAATCTGTATTTTGTGTTCCTTATTATTAATAAAATAGTTTTTGGTATTCTTTTATTTACTACAATTAGATTTTTTTCAATATAATAATACCTCCTCTTCATAAAAAATACATTTGTAGTAGCGTGAGCAACGATTTCGCGCACGCCTATACGTGTAACTTCTCACGGGTTAAAGATATCATTAAGGGTCCTGTGTACTGAACGTAAAAGTGGTCAAAACGCATTCCAATGTCTCTTTTTTATTAGTGAATTTGAAAACTTCTTTTCTATTTTAAATTGTAGGCAATACCTATACGGAGTGCGGCTTGGAAGCCGAATTGATTAAAGTCTATTAGTTTATTAATTATTCATGAATATATGAAAAACGGAGAACCGGTGCTATATGCACAAATTTAAGAATGTAAACGCCTACTTAGGCTCATTGCATAGGAAAAACCTTTTAGGAGTGCGGCTTGGTTTTACATTTTTAATTAAATGTACTCTTTGGCAAATAATGTAAAAAAAAACTCTAAACTAAAATCAACTAAAAAGCCACAAAATTACTGTAAAATTTTAGCAAACCTACCACCCAACTCACACTATTGCCTTTGGCTATATAGGACCACTTTTATGACAGTGATGCATTTGTGACACAGTAGGAGACTTGTAATCCTTCCAACTTTTACAACCAAATCTTATGGTATTTTAAAATGAAATCTTTTACGAAACCAAACAAATCAGTACCTAACTATTTAAAAAAAAATTATAATTAATATATATATTTTGCTATAATTATAAATCTATGACAATTATATACTTATAAAAAAACTTCGAAAAAACCTACTTTTCGGGGTCTAACTGCCGTATTTATCGTCCGATTTTCGAGCTTAAGCACCCGGTCGACGAAGATTTCGAAAAATTAAGATGAGACCGGGGCTCGTCTCCGTAGGTCCAACCTCCGTGGAGCTACGGAGGAAATAGAACTCGAGACGCCAAAAAATGCGTTTTTGCAAATATCTCGAAATCTAGAGGGTCGACGTACCCCGAGGCTACATCATTAAGGTGGTCCGTCCGAGACCCGTACCTAGATACCGCTAGCCATTCAAGCGGCATCTTCTCCGAGGCTAGGCAAGAAAAGGGCCCGTTTGGTGCTTTTCCGGTTCTTTTGCCTCCAGCTCGTGCACCGTCGCCACCGTCGTTCTCGGCGCATCGATTTCTAGATCAAAGTTGTAGCGAAATAATGCCGCTACGAGGGACCGAAATCGAAATTTCCAAATTCCTTTTCCTAAGCGACGTAGGGCCGTTCGAACACAAAAATCTACGTTTTCTGACGACACAAATTTTACCTCTTTTCACGAACACCAGGTGGATAACGTGGCGAGAAGTAATATTCACCTAGCATGGGCACCCCTCCGATCTCTGAGCTATCACACCTGAAAATTTGGGATTGATTGGCGGTTTACTTTTGGCTGTACACGAGTTCGCAAACGCGACCTTGACTATTTTCAAAAAACGGTTTTTCCATGCAGTTTTCGAACGGGGACTCTTAGCAACATCCGCTTTCGGGATACGATGGGGGTCGGTTTATACTTTCTGGGACACATTTTTTTCCGCGGGGACGAAGGGTGGCGTCGGGACGGTTTTTAAGAAAACCTTATTTCTGCCGTAATTTAAGCGTTTTAAAACAAAAAGATATAGACGACTCGATATAGTTTCTCTAAGAGGTTTTAACAAGTTTTATGCAAATTTAACCCTTTTTGCAAATTTTGACCTAAAAGTCGGTTTTGCACGTAAAAATTCGCAATTTTTTTGTTTTTCCATAGTTACGAATGATATTAAGATTTTTCCCGCTTTGGAAACATTATACATGTGTTAATAAAAATTTAGAAATTTGATTTCTCAAATATCTGTTGTCTGCAATATAACGGGAATCCTTCTCTTTGTTAACGAAGGGTCCATAAGCAGGTAGTTGTTTGGGTTTCGGAAAGTGTTTCGTCCTTGGTCTTTTATATGGGGATCTTTACCTAAACATTAGAATATGTTTTAACGTTAAAAATTTTAAATAGGGGTCGCCATCTACATTATTTTATAGAAAAAATATAAAACCAAATAGAATGAGGTGGATTAAACTCACTTATTTATATAAAGCAGCATTTTGGCGTACCATTGTCAATCGTTAATATATATAACAATTTTGTTTCTTTAAATTTTAAACACATCAATTAAAATAATTATTTTCTACAAAATTCGTTAAATGTACAGTTCTTTTGGTAAAATAAGCATTTTACTAACATATTTAAAAATATCAGTTTTGAATTTTTATATGTATTTAGTAGGTACCTGCTATTTTTTCTTGCCAATTTGTATATTTTATGATGTAGCTTTAATTTATACTTCTCATACACTAAGACAAAATTAAAGGGTCAAAAAATTTCCGATATTTTATGGTGTTTTTGACAGGCTGTGTTATTTTATATTTTAGGTTTTATTACAATTACTTAGGTGTACATTTATTATTAATACTATTTTAGATTTTTTTAGTGTATTGTTTGTTTTCAGTTCAATAATATGATTAATTTTATGGTATTACTTAAGGCTTCTCCTATTGTTTTTTTTATAATATAAAAATTTTCATTTTGTTTGAATTAGAAGAATCTAAAATTATGATTATTTCGACATTCGCTATCAGTGCATATTTAGCAAATATTTAGGACATACATAAAGCGACTTCGTGAATGTTGCCATTTACTGGAAGATTTAGACATTTACCAGACATCGGGTTTACACGGTAACATATATACAACGTATATCAACCATCGTGGAACGTAAATCCCATATTTTCACATTAAGATAGACATAACACGTTTACAATTTTCTTAAATCGAAATAGCTCTCGATACAACAAATCGGTCATTCGCTGGATGTTTTACCATATTAACGCTTTATATACATTAATTTAAAATTCTCTGTAAATACGCGAGCGATTGTTTCTTAGCCTGTTATAAAAACATTTCAAAATTTATTATTGCAGTATCCTAAAAATTTTTAACCAAGCAGTGCAATTTAAGAAAATCATAAACATTATATTTTATTGGTAGCTGTCAAAAATTTAGATTTCAATGGGCAGGAAGTAACGCTTTGTTTAGTTTCTATCAATGGCGATTTATGTTTTAAGAAAAGGACAGTAGATACTAGATTTGAGTTTAAAACCATAATAAATGCAGTTTAAATTTTAGGACGTTTTAGAGAGGCAAAATTTGAGGGGTTCCTGAACATCTATTTTGCTGTCTGTTCAGTTAGAAAACTTATGTCCAGAAGATCGGTGCGCTATGTATATATATATGCGTGTTGTGTGTGTTTGTGTGTATGTGTGTGCGTGTGCGTGTAGGTGCGTGTGTCTGTGCATGTGTGATTGTCCACCAAAGCAGGACGAAATGGCAGGACGTGAGGATATTAAAAAAAAAGCAAGGTAAAGCTTATTATAAAAAAATAGGTTTTGTGTAATCTTTTTAAAAGAACTTTAAAGGGCATATGGTTATAAGCGTGTCAAAATTGCCGGGGGAAATATACGCCACTTTGGGAGTACGTAAGGTACTTATGAAGTACAGTGGTACCTCGATATACGAGTTTAATTCGTTCCGTAACCTTGCTCGTATGTCAAATTTCTCGTATCTCAAAGCAATTTTCCCCATTGAAATTAATTGAAATGCCATTAATCCGTTCCAGCTCCCAAAACATCACCTCAGTTGTTTTTACCTTTAGTGTTTTTGAATAAGAAAATGTATTTACAAAAGAAACATTTATAATGTTTATAAATAACAAATACATATTCTATAAAAACATAATAAAAAAAAAGTGAAGTGCTTACGGAAGCGCTTAATTTTCATTACTGGTCTTCGCTTTTTTCGTCACGCTTTGCTCATTTTTACCTGCAGATAGTTTAAAAAAACTGTCCTCGTATCTCAAATCTTGCTCTCATCTCAAAGCAAAATATCGCTCGCTCGGCGGCTCGTATCTCAAAACACTCGTATGTTAGGGCACTCGTATATCGAGGTACCACTGTATTAAGATCGTGAAAATCTCAGATTTTTAACTCAGCCTGTTTTCAAGAAATTAAAAAAATACTAAAAAATTTAATTTTTTTTACTCAGGAACGGCTTAATCGATCTTGATAAAATTTGAGTGTGTTATAGTATCGCAGGACAAAATAACAGTCGTATAAGATTTCATGATCCAGTATAAAAAATTCAAAAAATTTTTTTTTATGTGTGGTATTATTTGGGCCAAATTATGAAATAATTTTTTTAGAACCCTTACACTCTTTTATATAATATATATTTTTCAATTGATTCTACGTGGTGCGCCCCAAAAAATAAAAACTATATTTTACTATAAAGGACATAAGTAGATTACTCGCAGAGGAATATCGGAATCATCTTTCGAGAGTAGGTTGGTTGTAATAACATATGTTGATCGTGCAAGTTTCAGATTTTTATTTTACTTATGTAATAAATAAAAAAATCATTTTTAAATACGTTTTAACCGATTTTAATGAAATTTGGACACATTATAGAGGTATAGGTATAAAGGCTATACTCCGCAGAGGAACAGCTTATAATCTTAATAATAACACAGGTCAACACGAATTTTAGCTATACGTTGTATAGTCATCTTTCACAGGGATACACCGTATAGCTAATTTAGCTATCCGGAGTTTCCTTATTGCGGATCATCAAAGTAACGATACGTATTATTGTTTTAGACATCCAAACGATTTTGGTCATGGTGATTCAACGGTTATGCACAGAGAACAAAATATCGTCAAAATGTCCATACGTATCGCTATTTTATTTATACAAATTCTCAAATTGACTGTACAGTTACCTACGCGACGGAAACTGCACACGTTCACGAGAGTTCTTCGTTGAACGCTTGAATCAAATAAATGAATCCTTATTATAAGTATAATATGTAGTGCTGTTTTGATCATACTATGAACTGTCAAATTAACTTATAAATGTCATTACATTAGCCAAGCGAATAGTTGTTCTGACAATACGTCAATTGAGGATACGTCAGATAGTTATTTTGACGATATTTTTTTCTCCGTATAGAATTATATTGTTATTAAATCAAAGTTATTATGAACAGAGTAGTATTCTTATATATACACGGATACAATATATGGTAAATGAAGTTTTTTACTTTACGGAGAATGAAAGAATTAAAATATCAATCGGGCTTAGAATCATAAATAATGCAGGTAAATGCATTTTGTTTAACGTACGCTCGCTTTTGTAGCTATTATCTATAGGTACAAAATTTTCTAAGTTTAAAAAATTTTGAAAAGTATCGGTCGCGCAATTAATGGTCGCGGTCGGGTTAAAGAGTGGTGACCTAAAAGAAAATTTTTAAGAAGAATTAAATTACGATATATCTGTTCTGAAGCATAATGACCGCTTTTTGAGGGGTCTCCTTATAGAGATGATCGCCACGAGAGATTTTACTGTAAATTAAATCGAGTGATCCATGATTTAGTCACAGGGTATACATGTAATCAAACACATCGAAAGAACCAAAAAAATCATATAATTAGCTAAAGGTTAATTTGACATTTTTTGAATCGAGCGTGAATGGACTTGATTAATAACTTCGAAAGAATTGCAAAAATTAAAAATTGATTATATTGTCAAATTTCTCAGGTTGCATCACTCTTGCTAATCACATGGAATGCTTTCGAAGTATACTTACTTATAGAAAAGTTAACATATCAGCGAGCATGGAAAATTTTAACAGGGATATTAAAATTTGTTTTTAGACTTTGATTGTTTGTTTAATATATCTTCGTCTTATACTACCCCTATTTAGAGTCAAACTTGCTACTTATTACGTATTAAATGCAAATTTCCCTTTTGTTAACGGTACCTACGTCTTTTGCCGATAAATGTCGAATGAGAATATTGTTTAGCTAAAACGAATTAATTTTGAGGTTTTTTTTACATCCTAAACGATTTAATGGCACCCCGTGATGTACACGAACGGAATCCTTAAAGTTTCAAGATCATTTTCTTTATAATTTTAATTTCTTAAAAGTTAACTTTGGCTTAAAAATGATAAAAACCAATTAAAAGGTAATTTTTTGCCGATTGCAATTCTCACTATAAAACGTGTACTTTTAAAGGCTTAAAAGGAAAATGGAAAAAGCTTTAAAATTATGGTATACACGATATGACGCGGCTTTAGTAAACAGAAAAAGTTTTAAAAGACCTTCACACCAGCTCGCACCCCTCTGATAGCAGAGCTTGCGGATCACAAATGATTCGTGGAAATTTTGTTCTTCTGGAGGTAAATATCGTATCCTAGCACTGCCGGCAGCGGCACTTCACAATCCAAAAACAAAATCAAAAGCTCTATTTGACGACATTTGCAATGAATTTTTAAAGTGTAAGAATGGTCAATTTGACATAAACTTTTTTTTAAGAAAAAATTAATAACTTAGCAAATATTTTAGTTCCATGGTTATTTGAAAAGATGTTTCTACATACTTTTGCTAGGAGCCGAAGGCCTTAAACGCGAAAGCGTTTATTTACAAAAAAATGAACAAGTAGTTATTTCATTATTAAGCGGCATACAATATTGATAAAGTTATTT
The DNA here is from genome assembly GCA_036325965.1 of Sinopyrophorus schimmeli. Classification (NCBI taxonomy): domain Eukaryota; kingdom Metazoa; phylum Arthropoda; class Insecta; order Coleoptera; family Elateridae; genus Sinopyrophorus; species Sinopyrophorus schimmeli. Next base: position 4,007,039 of record JARFIZ010000013.1, read on the forward strand.
TAATGATGGTAAGGGAATTAATTTTACTTTAATTTACTTTTTGTTCACAAAGCAATTTTGTTCTGATCACACCATTCTAAAGTTTTGGATGTTTTTAAGAAAATATAACTTTTATCATGAATCGAATGTCTTAAACGCAAAGCACTTAAATTATATAATGAAATTAATTTCACAGCAATGCATTACACAAAATCGCGAAGCGATTTTGTCTTGCAGAATTCGCAAAGCGAATTTTGCTAGTTATTTATATAATGTAAATAAATATAAGAACTATTTTATTAAACTAAATATAAAATTAATATAAATAACAATCAATAAATGATAGCAAATTACAGACCTTTTTTGTTTTAATTAGAACAGGATATTTGGTTAGTACAAAAATGTTGATCTGTAAAAAAAGCGTCACATACAGAGACGCTAACTAGCGAAACAGCACTGATTGTACAAATTAATTATCATATGAATTTTTTTTTATATCAAACCCAATTTAAGGTGGAGTAACATTTTTTAGTTGATATACTAAATGCATTTTTCCTGTTTTATATGTTATTTTTTGATAATCCTCTACTTGTTTTTTGCAATTAAAGATATTTATTAGAATGCTTAGATTTCCTAACATTTCTTTAAATCGTTTTCAAAATTATTAGGGGATATGTATTTATTTATTATACCAAAGTAAATCTCGGTTTATATGCACTCCTCTTTACCCGAGTTTAGGACCTGCAATATCAGTTACCTGACAATACTATTTAACGAATATCTGACATAGGTAGGGTAAAAAATATGTACCTACTAATGTCACAAATTAGCATTTCTCATATGGAGTATTCAATCTATTCCAATACGCGTGTATACAAAAATAATTATTGAAAACATAACTTATGAGAATCAATCAAATAAAAATAGATATACAAACTATACGTTAAATCCAAAACATTCATGTATAATTTATGGTCAAAACGGTCTGTTTGTGGACTTTAATCTTTATACAACGAAGGTATTATTCTGACATGAATCCTTTCGTAAATTCTTTTTTAAAATGTCTCTAAGTGGTTGGTTTGTACTTTGGACCGAATCTATAATTTCAGGTAATATTGTAAATAGATGCAAGTTTTCTAAATTCTTCCTTCTTTTTTTTTCAGAACTCGCTATTTTTGTTGATAATGCAATATTTTAAATCTTTTTGAGTCAAAATAACAAAACAGCATCTTTCTTTTTTAGTTATATGTAGTTGACCTTGAATCTGAAATATATAGGTTGTAATAAAGTCCTATTTTCATCATCTCCATTCAGGTAACAATATGTGTATACGTTTTATTTAATTGTTTCAATAATAAGTAGGTCACGGGCCCACTAACGAGTTTTAATTTCTATAACTAAATCATCTCTAATTAAACCAGGGGTTTTCAAAGTGCGGCCCACAAAGCCTGTGAATGCGGCACGCGATATCGATACGATATATTATATTTTTATTAAAAAATAAATAAGTAAATAGTAAAATATTAATTTATATTAAATTTAGTATACTAATAAAAAAAATAAGAAATAGTTAAATATATTTAAAACAAAAAAAATCGTGGTTATTGTTTTGATTTTATTTCGTTTTTTTGGCCGCCAAAATTTCAGTAATATTAAATTGGCCCGCCTAAGAAAAACTTTGGAAATCCGTAAATTAAACCATCAGGTGAAGTGCCAAAAAATCTTACTATATCTTCAACAAATAATCCACATGGTCTTAGGTACTCGTGATCTTATTTTATTTTCAAATTGTATATTAGCATTTTTTTCCTTATCTATGCCGTATTGTATTGATATAAGTACTTCTTTTAATTACCCAATTATTATTTTTTCTTTGACCAAATGAGACATCTTAAATGTATTCTACGTTTCCTTCAATAAGTCATTTTAATTCTTGTCATTTAATTTTTTCAACATTTTTAACACAAATTGTAACTTAGCAGTGCACCAAATCATCTACCTTGATAAAATTCTCCCAACGAAAAATGTACTGTTTTGCCACCTATATGTTTATTAACTTTTCAATTGTAGCATTCTGCAAAATAATTATCGACATCACATTATAGACTAGAAGCGCAGTCGAATACTCTGTTTAATGCTTGATTAAAAACTACCAGTTTTTAAGTTCTCAATTTTATATTTGTAACAGACATTTTCATTTTTTCGGTATTTTATAACACCAACAATTTGATATTATTTATTAATTTTTTTTAATATTTATATCAGATATAGTAATATTTGAAATTTCTTTAATTTATCTGCAATAATTTTGCAAAATATGGTTTCTAGATTGTTTTCATTCAACAAAATAAAAAGATCTATAAGGTTTTGCAATGCGTATTTTTTTAATAAGGTTACTATTACTGTTTTCAATAATTTGTTTATATCTTGAATGATGCATTTTATTGATTTTAAAACCATCTAAAATAATGCCGGCTTTCATATGTAAGTATGTACATGTAGAAGTGTGTTTTCACATATTAACACACCTATGAACTAAAATGTTTTTTTTCTTTTTTATAAATATTGGTGAATAAATAAATTTTGCTTTTTACATCTGCATATAAAACTTTTTTCGTACGTGCACAAATGTCGTGGTGGACTCCAGAAAAAGCATTATTTGTTGTATAGGACTAAGAAACTAAATATGAGTTCTAGGTATATTCAGGTAAAAATTTGACAATAGTAAAAGCACCCTACAGCGTGGGGATATTCTAATCCTTTTCACAACATTGTAAATAGCCGATATTATCTCATAAACAACTCAATCCGCTTGCTAGTTTTGTGGGTTGCATACGACGAAAAACTTTAAAATCATTCGACGAAAAGAATTTTTTTTCAGTACACAGGACCCTTAAGAAGAAATCTGATATTAAGAGACCCGTTCCAGGACCTTCATAAAGAATTGTTTGCCTAATTTGCCCATAAAAAAAATTACGTATGACGAGCAATTATTGCCAGTTGTGGGAACGAGCATTTCGTGCCAAATACCCCGCTTTTATTTATCTTAAACGTTCTTGATAATTTTGTTTATTATGGCATTTCAATAAGTGTATCATAACTGATAATATTTTTTTTCCTTTAAATAATAAGTATAATAAATCATGAAATGAAAAGGTTTTAAATATAAAATCGTAAAATTTACGAATGGTCCAGTCTGCAAGTATTTTGAAACAAGGTTAGCTCTCTAGGGTTAAGGAAATTATGTAATAAAGTGTTTTTCAATACAAAATTGATACATAGATATAAACCGGGGAGCGCATTTTTTTCAAAGTTCTAAATTAAAATCAATTCACAATTCCATTAATAGATTGAAATATAATTAGTTAACCACTTCCTTGTTATACACTGAAATAATTTTATCGTGGATATTAAATTCTGACTTCTACCGCAACCTTACGTTATTAACTCGAAATTCCTATTTTTACATAAATAACTAAGTTTAAATAGGCAATTTGGCACAATAGTTATTTAATAGTTTGAAAAGTGTTTCAAAACTATTAATTTGTAAGTATCTATTTCATAAATATATCTATTGTAATTAAATATAATTGTTTTAATTAAAAATGTATATTTTTTGGTGGTTATTAAAGCTGTTAGCTTTACGAATTAATTAAGAACGAAGAAATTGTCTTATACTTTTTTTTATGCCTTTAAAAGTTCTCAAAAGAAAAAATAATCATGTTATTCATTATAGGTATACAGCATTAATTTAAAATCTATAGGTTTTAAAAGAATCGATTTAAAACCTTGAAAACCATCTCTATTAAAGGCAATCCTTATTGTATATTCATTTAGAGGACAATTAATCCTTTATAACAAAGAAAATTAGACTTTTCGTTAAAGGCGTTCTTTGAAAAATACATGACCAGTAGTAGCTTTGAAATCTTTAAAAAGGTTTCAGTACTTTAATTAAAGCTGCGTTTTTAAAGAATTTGTATTATTATGGTTTGCTTTCTTTTGTGTCTTTAGCAAAGGGAAGTAATATACAATTTTATATTAAAAAGATGATGGGATACCGGATGTTTGGATAATGACAAGAAAATTATAATACGAGTTAAAACAACGGTTTCTTAAAAACAATAAATAAAAAAAAATATACTTACGTTAGTGTTTTAAAATTAATTTGTTTTACAATAAATCAATCAAGTACATGACATGTGTCACACATGTAAAACTCATCCAAAGTTTTTTTACATTAAAATTAATTTTGAATCGAATAAAATTACGATGAAAATTGGAAATGCATGTTTTCGTTTTTATAAACTTTCTAAAGTTACACTACCTACATACAAATATGTACTAGGGTGTCCCAAAAAAATTTTTTTTTTGAATTTTGTTATGCATACCCCCCTATAACTTTTCGAAATGGAAAACCATACTCAAATATGAAATTTGATCTTTCTAGCATGACTGCAACCCGTGCCGACTAAGCTTCAAATTTTATCAAAAATTGTGTTTTGTCCTATTATTCCAATCTTCTATAAAATTAATAAAAATTAAATAAATGAAGTGAATAAAAGGCAAAATGAAATTATTGTAATATTTATCTTTATTTAAACACATAAAGTAATAACAATCAGGCAGGGTAACTTCTCTTTAGTGTGTTTTTTTACAGTCCGGATGCAAACGAACAATTCTCGTTGTAAAGTGTGCTCCATTTTATTCAAAGATGTGGTGTCGCAGCACATTATTTGTATCTTGTCATTAAGATCCCAGTCAAAAAGGGCAGTTGAGATGGCTTTTGCTTGATGTTTACCAGAAGAACTCTTTAGTTTTAGTACTGCAAGAAGCTGTTCCTTGGCGTCAAATAAAACTATAATTGGAAAGCATTCTTCTTTTGAATCTCGTACATTCAGTTCTGGTAATAGATTTTCTTCCCAATGGACTGTGACTATTTCAGGTACATTGTTCTGAAAATCAGTTTTTATTGCTTCTGCCCTATATTTTCTCACCTGAGTACAAATTCTTTTTAATCGAGGATTTATTAATTGGAAAACAATTACTGCACAGACCAAGCGCTTCTACAACCGCATGAAGAATGTAAACGGAGTCTCTTATGCTTTAATGATAACGGTCTAAAGCTGCGACAAGTTTAGGTGTTATCAGATTCTGTCTACCTCTTTTTGAACTTGTTTCAGAGCCGGGAACCGCTGAAAGCTGATATTAGAATACGAAATCTGTTTGCCGTCCGAATTTTTGGAATGTTCCAAGTTTTCTATAGTACAAGTACATAGATGCAACAGCGAATAATGCTATTTGTCTTAGTTTCTCTATTCCTCTATTTCTTTATTTTCAATCTTTCCAAAGCACCAGCATGTGCAATATCAAATAAGTTGTCAAGGTCTCTCCAAATATGATATAATTCAACAAGTTTCTTTACGCAGTTAGGAAATGCCGTTGTGGAAATTCTTGCTTTTTTCCAAAATATCAAGCACTCCCTAATCAATAGATCTTCACTTTCTCTGACAGTAGCTTGACTTCGCGAGTATTATATAATATAGACAGAGGGCTTGTAGATTAGATGGTAATTTTGCACCATTTAATTGATGGCTAAGCAGTCCAATAGGGAAAATACGTTGTTTATTACTTCGTAAATTAACCGACATCTTTACACCATAAAGAACAGTGTACTAATAATCTAAAAAAACACGTAGTTACAGGTCGCAGTGCAGTAACCGCGCAACTTGATGAACAAGTTTAAATTGCAAGTCGGCACGGGTTGTCGTTCATAAAATGGGCTAATATTTTTTTCTAAACTATATTGGGTTATTAAGAACATTTTTAGAAGGTATGCGTAAAAAAAACTTGAATTTTTTGGGACACCCTAATATGTAAGGGAGTGTACCCGGGTATGAAACGGGTTTTGTTTATAAGCCAAAATTTTTTACTGGTTAAATAAAGTCGGGTGTTCTATTCATTATTGGAAAGGTAATGAAAATATACAACTTTTATCCGCAGAAAGTTTTGTGATTCCATTAACATGCAAAATTTTATGACCAATTTTCTAAGTGACAGTTTTTTGACAAGAAAAAAATTTGTATCTAGGTATAAGACACCTACAAAAATACATTAAAAATTGTAAAATATAAAGTAAAAACCTCATATCTTTTTCAAAATTATAATTTTTTATGCTTTCCATAATTTTTATTTATCACTTTCCTCTTCATAATCGTCGCAATGTTTGCATGTGTAGATGCTTGCACACGTGTTTGCGCACTTCAAAAAAACTGGCCGCTTGCAAATATTGCATTTGATGTTGTTAACAGCGTTCAATTTGTTCGGCAACAACTTTATATTAATGATGTTTTTGCTTTGGAACCCTTGGGTGGTGGTAATATGCTGTGTCTCATACCCGGACAATGACGACATTTTGAGAATTAAAAAAAAAATTGTTTTCCAACCACATATTGGCCTAATCTAATATTGGATCGTAAAATATAAGAAAAACACTAAATGCTATACATTACACTTTCCTTTTTCAATTGATTTACATAAAAATAATAACATTTTGAAAAAAATCAAAAACGTTTTTAACCTGCAATTTTACATACGATGTTTGCAGTTGATATAAACAATGCGTCGATTCATTTCAGTGTTAGTACAAAAACTGACTGATGACCAAAGAAGTACTTGACTGTCTCATATCTGGAACCTGTCTCATACCCGGGAACACTCCCCTACCTATATTATATATTAGTTTAATAAATTTTATTGTATTTAAACATTGCAATATGGTATTGAAGTTTGAGTTATTACCATAAAATAAGTAAACTAATAATAAATCGATTTGATAATAAAAGTTGGAATCTTTTTTTCTTTGATATTTATTATGTGACACGTACTATTTTCAATAAATGTAAGAACGCTACGATTTATTATAATGATTATAACAGAATAAGAAGGAAGCGATGAAAACTTAAATTACTGTCATTTGTCGTTCTTAAGATTACAGTAAAAGCATTTTCAATTACTTAGTTTTATTTCTTTACGTTACTCAAAAACCTAACTTGTTGACAGAACCTCAGTTGTGTACTATTCCACCGAGGGCGCAATTTTTCCAATACGGCGAAATATTTTTGATATTTTTAAAATTACAAAAAAAGTGCAATAACGTTATCAGCAAACGATACACTTTTGAACTCTCCGGAAAGTTTGAATACTCCAAGGAAATCATTTAAGTATTGCAAATTTTAGGTCTCATTAGTGAGTTCGCGCGACAAAGTTTCCGAATCAGGCTAATTCAAGCACGTCTTTACATCGTGCTTCAAAACTAAGACCTATTTAACTAGCTCACATGAATACCTCAATTTCTATCCTGCATTAGATCGTATTTTCGGATTATATTTCCAGTAAAGGTTTTAACACCTGCAGCACCGTAAATATGTACTCATTTTGTTTTACGCGATCCTTTAAGGAAATAATTGTGATAATTAACGAATGCTTAGAACATGGCACCAATGCGACTACATTTGAATTTTCGTATTATTTTTTTTGGCGTTTCTGTATTATAATTTATAAAACATCGGGAATAGTGATATTCTTTAACACATGGTTGGTCTCTGAGGGAGGTCACACCCTTCAAAAAAACCCTGTTATAGAGCCCAAGAAAAAAAATTGAGTCTAATTTTTCATAAAACCAAAAACAAATTATTTAATTAGAAATAATAACACTTTATTATACACTAAGGGAAAAATTTAAAGGGTCAAAAAAATTTCCGATATTTTATGGTGTTTTTTGACAGGCTGTATTTCAGTGAAAAATGGTCGTATCTAAAATTTTAAAAAATTATTTTGAAGCTCCAAGATTTTAGTTTTCAGATCTTTTATTGAAAAATTTTTAGGAGCCATTGTTATCATGCAATCTTAAGCAATGGCGCGCAAGAAAAGTGATGCACTAATAAATAAAATAAAAATTCTGCGCGACCTTTTAAAACTCAAATTTCAAATTGAAACTTTCAGAAACTTATTTTTTGCTTGTCTATAAAATTATACTGTAACGAGAAAAAAATTAAAAAAAAAATTCGATTTTTGACCGATTTTGAAATTAAAAAAAAATTGAGCGACCTCTTAAATTTTTTTTTTGAGCTGCCCTTGGAGGTAGCTCTTAAAACATCAAAAACTAACATTTTTTCACTCCAGACTCAAAAAAAAATGGTCGGTTTTTTTGCGCCGCCTTAATAAGCCTATTAAATACTCAATGCTTTATTCTTGTAAGATATGCGCAATTACGATATGCAATAGTATTCACGATATAAAGAATATAAAGATTTGTAAGAACTCAACATTTCATACCTTGCTCCTTGGGTAATAGATGTTAGTTTAGCAATAACGTCATTGTAATTTTACTTGCGATGTCGCACCCAGAATAACTATATTAAAGATTAATATCGACTTAATTTAGATTCGTCGATAAAGTTCTTAGATAGAAGTAAAACAAGAAATATTTAATTTTACTTTTTGATTACAAAAATAAAGAACTTGACCTGCGAATTGTTCGATTATGATGTTGACCGATTTTGTCAAATTGATTTTGTCCTTCTCTCCATTCCTTCCCATCATATGATATAGTAAGTAATAAATAACACGTATTTTACGTCATATTTCACCAAACAAAAAAAAAGGATTTTTTTAAAATACAGAGACCTATTATAGATATGTATATAAATATAATTACGATCCTGTCCCTATGATCTATATTGAGAAATACTCGCTGATTATATTGGTATATAGCTTTTGCTTTTTCCTCTTTTCGCAGTCTTCTCCATTCATTCAAAAGTTAATATGTCATATTTCCCGTGTAGGCACGTTGTGTTGATTCCTTCAAACATCAATAGTAATCAGCTTTATGTATTAAAATTAATACTTTGACTTACGTTTTACTTGATTGTCCAAACTATCACAACTTCCGAATGCTTATTACAGCATTAATACAGTAACTTTTCATTGTGGCGAAACATATTACTACAAAAAACAAATTACAGTTTTATAATTGAACTTAATTTAGTATTATAAACGTATTATAAAATAAAAACCTTTTATGAAGTACTTTAATTATTACAAAAAAAAGATACCTATCTGTTTTATATTTCAACTGAAAATGTTTTAGAAAACTACTGAGAATTTAAAGATGGATAGATAAACTGTGTTTGGTAGTCCAACAAAGTCCTTTTTTTTTACTGATACATCTACACTTTTCAACATCCTCCGAGAATACTGTTACATATCCATCGTAACAGCGTTCCCTGGGATAAAATAAGAAATCTCTAGGAGTTTTAAGAATATGTACTTCTATTCCAGTCATTTCCCAGTCTCTTTCAATATTTACAACTCACGTGATCTAATTATTTTTTGTCATATAGGCAAAATTTTGACTGATTTTCAACATATATAAAAATCAATCTCATTATAAATGGCGTAACACAGATTATATTTATGTAGGTATTTATAATTTAGGTATTAACATTGCAGCCGTAACTTATTGTTAGTTACCTTAGTTAACATGTTTAGATATTATAGACAATCAAAAAGAAATATTATTGAATATAATTATCGGAAGTAAACTAAGCTATTGTTCACTAAAAAAATAAATAGAATTAAATAAGATTTCCACCCCAAATATCAACGTTAATGGTTAATCAAATCATTATAATTTTAAATAACTTGGAGTGTAAATATAAGTATGACATCCGGTTACTTTTGAATGTGGTTTCTAATTTGGATATATCTACCTAAAACAATATTCTTAAAGCTGCATAAAATAAATAAAAAATAAACACTGTTTTATTATATTATTACTTAATACATTTTGTAAACAATAATTTTAAACACAAAATAAACAATAATTAAAGTCCGACAATATGAAAATTCAGGGTGTCCGGAATTAAACGACGAAGAAATTCTTTCAAAATAAGAAAAGAAGAGAATAATGCAGAAAATAACGCACAAAATAACACTACTGAATTAGATTACATACATTAAATATTAATAAATATAAGTACATTAAAATTTTGTTAGTTCAATTGTTGAGTTTAATTTTTTTTTTAAATTGTTTACTGTGTTGTTACTGAAACACGTGGTTAAGCGTACCTTATGCTTCTGTCTATCATTTTTGCCTAAATGGCCTAAATTACCGTTTGGACATGTTTGTTTCAAAATCACACGGGTGTTCGTTGCAAGTCGGAACTTTCTTATACCAAGAAATTAAACAAAAGAATAGAAGCACAACTAAATGTCAAGAAAAAGTGTAAGAAGAATACTTGTTATGCACGTCAATAGTTTGAATGTAGCAATGTGTCGTTAGTTATACCGGGTATCTTATTCAAATTTATAATTCTTAAAGTTTATAACTCGTAAAATAGTAAGAATTAAAAAAAAAACAAAGGTATATATACTAGTTTTGTTAATTTATAGGATTTAACCATTGATGTAATATACATTTTGTGCTCTTTTTGGTTTAACCGTAAATAGTGTTAACTTTCTTATCGCAAATAAGAAGTTATTAATTTTTTTTTAAATTAGATAAAAATCGCAGAAGTGTTTCAAAAATGTGTAATAAATTACCATTTAACAAAAAAATATATTTTTTAAATCATCTTTTTAATGCACGTTCCACGTCTATAACTTCTAAACTAATAAAAATTTGAGAAAAAGTACTGCTATAAAAGTTTCTTTAATTGATACTGTAATGGATTGGCACTAAGTTTGTGAATATTAAAAACGACATTCACTTATTTTAAGTAACAACTAAATTAATTTAATAACGAATTTGCAATTAATTACTAAGCTAGCTTAAATATTGGTTACGTGCTTAACCAATTTGTTTACGCACTATTTATTTATTTCCCCTGTTGCTTGCATTTACTTCGATGATTTATATATAACCGTGAGCCCTCCAATTAGGTGTTTCCTTCGGAAACTCTCGACAATCGAGTCTCTTACCGAGAGTGTCGAGTCTCCCACCGAGACTAACTAATCGGAGCTTTCGGTTTGCCTTATATGTGTACCGAAGATAAAGCTTCTTAGATGGTATGGTGACCTAGAGCATTCCGTTTGTCATGCGATTTTCTAGTTTGCTTGTGTTCAAGGTCATCAGATTTACGCGCTTGCTAATGAGAAGTCTGGAATGTTCTAGTGCTTGTCTGTTACGATCTATTATTAGGTATAAATATATATTTTGTGCTACTTTTGGTTTAACCGGAAATAAAGGTAACATGCTTATCTTACATTTTAAATAGTACTTATTCTATTTAAGATAATAAAACTAACACTATTTCCGGTTAAACGGGAAGTAGAGCAAAATTTATATTTATGCCTATTGATAGAACGTGTAACTAAAAAAAATATTATTATACTAATACTTTCTTGAAATTCTTATTAGTTTAGGACTTATAGGCTCGTGACGCTTTGAATGAGACACCGGGCAAAACCAAAGAAAGTTGTTTTACATACTAGAACCAGCTAGTTACGTTAGAATATATCTGACACGCATTTGCATAAATAGGTAGACTTTTTTTGAACAATTATAGTAATAAAACATGCAGTGTATAGATCATAAAAACTGTACAAATTTCTGTTATAAAGGATGCTTTTGTGTTATTTCTACAAAATCCGCATTAAATATATATATGTATTATGAAAACAAGTAAACAACCGTATAAGAGAAAAGTAGAGTTTGTATACATATGTATGGTATATACTAAATCTCATCTAACCTTAGGGTGTAGTGGAAATTTTATTCGGTTTCTTGAATAACGTTGTTTTGTTCTGTGTCTGTAAAATTCCAAGTGGACAGTATCAAGAAAATAGACGCCGATTTCTTACCAGGTTATCTTCTAATGTTTTTTCCATAGGTGAAGTGATTGAATTATTGCATCCATGTTTTTTGCTCAAAGTAGTTCTCTTATCTACTGGAAAAAAATTAAATCAAATAACTAGTTTTCATTTATTATTTACAACTTATAAGTAGGTGCATATATCGTAAAATAAGGGATTTATAATTAATTTTATTTCATTTATTAAGGCTGCACGACAATTTTTATTTAAATTAGTTTTATAATTCATAATAGTTGATTTGTGGGTGTATACTTACATTTGTTTGTAAAATTAAATAACATGAAAATAAGGCTTTGTCATTGAAAAGTATTTAGAGGATCTCGCTAAAAAGTGAAAAATCCGGAAGGTTTAGATTGATTCTTCATAAAGCCAGCATTCAGGATTGAGCAAATTCAATCAACTTTAGAGTTTTTCAGAGGGTTCGAATTACTTTGAAAAAAATACGCTTTACGACACTTACATCATTAATTTGCTTAAATTAAAGTGTAACACAATCAAAAATAGAAAGTTATAGATATAAATACGTTAAGTTTTTTTCTTTGACGCCGCAATAATTAAAAATTTATATGCAACACTTTAGTTAAATTACACAAATTAAAATTTATTAAATTTAATTATTTTAATAATGTAAAAATAATAAATAGAAAAAAATTCTAAATTAATATTAAATATACATGCTAAATCATATTTACTGCTTTTGAATAATTAACTGATTCCTTTATACAACAGTTTAACATTCAAATCTTTATTTAAAATTTACGATTTTCTTTGTTTATATATGTTTTCCTGATCTTCTGAGATTCAAACACGCCTTTAATCTATTTTTCAACACAAAACTTTAAAGTATCTTTAGTATTAAAAACTGCTGAAGACGCATCATACTTTGACTACAGAGAGCTTATTCTGTTTAAGTATATTTAATAAGTTCCTTGGTCTTCGTGCTGTAATTTACAAAAGCACTATAATCTCTTAAGCCTGATTTATATTTGCTGGCTTGCATTATACATTTGAATAAATTCGGAAGACGTTAGGCAAATTAACATAAACGTCAAGGGAATATTTTGGAGAAATAAACAAAAAAACTAATTGTCTTTAAAGACCGGTGATTTATTAGACAATGGAAGTTTTATTTTTGCACTATATCAATTTAGTGTATTAAAGGAACGTTTGTTAAATATTAATAAAAAATAGTTTGAACTATTTTGTCTCAGGTCACGTCTAGCAGCGTTGACATTTTGCGTCAAGATACACGAGGTAGTTTACGAGAAACCATAAGGATTATAGGATACAGCTAAAGATTTATAACATTAGGAATTTATAGTGCACAGATAAGGATCGAGCAATTGTATCTCACAACTGACTCAAGCAGATTTATTCAAGATTGTCTGACATAGTTTAGCTTTTATAATGTTAGAATCTATTTGAAAATTTTACTTCTACACAATTTATACCGCTTTTTTTATATAATTGTTTCTGCGAGATAGATTTAACGCAAAGTGCAGATGACAGTAAAATAAAAATATGATTTGTGGACAGCTTTTCTGCATTTAAATTGAGTTTTGTGTTTAGTTTTGTATCTGAAACGTTTTCAAAGTCGACTCAATTCTATTTAAGTAAAACAGAGTGTGATTTATTAAATCTCGTATATAAAGAAGTATTTCAGTTATAGTCTAACAAAGAAATGTAGGTAGAACATTGTTATATAAAAATAATCAATCATAACTCAATTATTTTTTATTTTGGTGGTACTTACTATTATATTAAATATTAATATTAAAATTACTGGTATTTTTATTTAAATCTATTTGTACCTATATAAGTTGTAGAAGTTTGATATCTAATCTTTGAGTTAATTTTACGGAGAAGGTGGCTTTTAGTTTATAGTATGTTCAGCTAATTATAAAGCGGCTTGTTATTAAATTTATGTCTACAACAGTGCCGTGCGACAAGCTGTAGTTTTATTAAAGTTTATTAACTCGATAGCATAAATCTGCGGCTTTTAAGTAGTTCAAAGCTTCAATAATGTATTTTTTATAAGTATTTTTACGTAAATAATTAGTTGAGTTATGAAAAAAATGTAAAAAAAAGAATTTTAAAGATCAATAGGAATTTTAAAAGATTTATGCAAGGGCACTATAACGCAATTGTCATTTCAGGAAACTACCGAATTAAGTGGTTTATAAGTATAATTTTAATATTTTTTTAAATTTTATATGAAGATTAAAGATTAATGAATTTATAACAACAATAACACAACCACAAAAAATTTTTGGTCGAGTTTGCCGTTCAGACCATGTGTTTGGGGTTGCTGAATTCGAGGTCAAAAAATCCCCTGCACGTCTGAGTTCCGATATAACCTCAAAAAGGCATCTTATAGGCTATTTAACACTGTACCGTTTTGACTCAAGCCGTAAACTAAAAAACAATCCATTAAACCCTATTACCCCATAAACCCTTTGTCTAATTACTCCGTAGCCTTATAACCTCATATTCCTAAAACTCCATAACTCGAGAACCTAAAAAACCCGCAATCTTCTAGATTAAACACACAAATTTTTACTTAAGTTGTAAATAAAAAAACCATTAAAAGCTTCGTAATTCCGTAACCTTGTAACCCTATAACTCTGCGGTCCCGTAATTTTATAACCCCATAACTCAAAAACCTCAAAAAAAACCTGGCATTTGATTTAAGACTCTGATTTTCCGATCTTCTATTCTAATCATTAGTTTCAAGTTTATTTACTCTAGTCATTCAATTTCCAGTTTGTTATTGGTTATTGGGTTATAGGAATACGAGGTAAAGGGATTATAGAGTTTGTCTAATTGGTTTTTTAGTTTACAGCTTAAGTAAAAAAAAATTGAGTGTTTAATTGCTGAAGTTACGGGTTTATTGATGTTACTGAGTTATGGGGTTATGAAATTACGGAGTCGCAGAGTTATGGGTTTACAAGATTACGGGATAACGGACCCCAAATACACATAGTATGCATGGTCTGACCGGCAGACTCGACCAAAGTTTTTTTGTGTGGCTGTGTAAGAGGTCCTACAACAAACGGTTTTTGTTTTAATAATAAAAATGGCTTTTGTTACACTGTACCCTATCTGACCATATATAAAAAAATAAAAAAACTATACGTATGGCAATCATACTTAAAGTGGAAAAATTAACAAAGACATTTTTATGAGTTGTGATTAAAACAACAAAGCACATTTATAAAAAGATGCAGAATTAACTTTTAATGTGAATACGGATGTACAGTTGGATTGAAAACTGACTCCGAGACTTGTACGATGAATCAGTAAAAATATAAAATTACATTAAATTCTAGTGCCACTCAAAATAAATATGACTTTGCATGACTTCCAAATCAAACGTACTTGTGCAAACATGGCTTGATCGTTTGCAAAACTAAGTGTAAATAAGTGACCTTTACTAATTGGTATGTCCATTTCTTGGTAGTTACGTTTTCAATTTCCTAATGCTATTTCATTAGAAAGTAATAAGTTGTGACTGCAGCACTTCAGTACTACAGTTTAAAAGTATGTACTAATTTATTACTATTGACATTTAACGATAAAGTGTTTTTAGATACTGTACATACTGTAACTTCTTCTTTGATAGCAATACAATTAGTAATTTCTTTCTACCGAGCAATTAAGAAGTCAAAAATATGATTTGTAAAATGGAAACTCAAGGGTGTAAGAATGGTAAACTTATTCTACACAAATAGTTTCATTACTTTTTAGAATGAATGATTCGAGAAACTTAGTTTAATCATTTTATATTTAATGGTTTTGATGGGATTATATTGATATTTTTAGTCACTTTTGAATTGTTTCCGATAAACTAGTATGTAGGTAAGTTTAAATTTTGGTAATATAAATACATACAGATAAATAATCCTATTTATTAATTTTTATACAAGTTCCTGAGTAGCGAAATTTAAAATGTAAATCGACTTTAATTTAAAATAAAATTGAAAGGGTATAAATAAAAAGTATTTTTTGTTCAGAAAGCTCATATTTACTGTTCTATCCCTTTACACTTTTAAAACTAATTCAACTTTTTAATTACTTCAAAAACCCATTTCGTCAATAACACGAAATTCCTTTTAATGTTTAAAAATTACAATTTGCCTCCCATTATTTCTACCATCAAATAATTAGCAGTTTCTAATGAGGATTTTGTTTTAGATGGAATATCTCAAAAATGCCGAGTAATACTTGAAGATGCAGGATTAAGTAAATAAGGTATGTTTACTATTAATTTAATGTTGGGTATTTTATAAGGAAAGCAGCTAAATAAAGAATACCAAACAATGGTCAATACAGATCCTTTCCTGTACAAAGTGAATGTCTATTTGGTTTGCTTGTTGTCCGTGACTTCTAAAAATCAGTTTCTCTTAAGAGCGTGTAAATCAACTGTGAGTACTGAAGACTCTTAACCAATAAATTTACTTTTTATTTTAAGCTGAGATTGACCTAGATCTGCTATATGCAGTAGCGTCAATTTTCAAGAGATAAAGTGCATCTAAACCCACCCATTTCATGCATTTGTACAATTGACTAATTTAACAAAATTATACGCTATAGATTTAACAAAAAAATAATTATGCAATGACATCTTTTCTTACATGTAGTAGAAGTAACTGGAAAAATAATCAGTAGTTATTAAAATGTAAAAATAATAATGATCTAATAATTCGTTGTTACCCAAGTTATTGAGATAACTTGAGCAAAAAATAGATACCGAGCCTAAAGGCATAAGAAGCAAGTACCAAATTATTAACATACAGTAATATAAAATAAAAGATATTTATAATTAAATACGTTTTACATGATAATAAAAAAATTTGATTTACATAACATAACTTTCAATTTTTATACAAATGTATTGTGTTGAAACGCTGTCAATTAGTAATCATTGTTTATATTATAGTCCGGTCAAAATAGACATTTCAAATAACAAAAATTTCGACAGTGCTAAATTTTGGTTGAGACCTTGGGTACACCATTAGAAATAAAGTGTCAAAAGTCCCCATGGATCCCATGTGTGCTAAAAAAGTTATTCGGGACCAAAGGTCAAAATTTGAGGTTTTTTGGATTTTTTTCGAAAACGGTAAGTTTTATCAAAAAAGTAGTTCCGACAAAAATTATAGATCTTAAAATTATCTACAAAAATGGTTCTTATACTTTTTTTTCTAAAAATCATCATTCGTTAGAAATCGATATTCTACGCTAAAAGAAAAAATGAAAGGGTCAAGAAATGTTTTTAAATCTTTTGATGATGTTTGGCAGGCTGTATTTCACTAAAAAATGGTCGTGTCTAAAATTTAAAAAAGGCTTTTTAAAGCTCCAAGATTCTAGTTTTCAGATCTATTAGAAAAAAATTTTTAGAAAGCACCGTTATCATGCAATCTTAAGCAATACAGCTTGTCAAAAATCACCAAAAGATTTAGGAAATTTTCTTAACCCTTTAATTTTTTTCTTTAGTGTAAAATAACGATATCTCACAATTGGTGATTTTAGAAAAAAAGTATAAGGTGCATTTTTGTAGATAATTTTAAGATCTATAATTTTTGTCGGAACACTTTTTGAATAAAACTTACCGTTTTTAAGGAAAAACCAAAAAACTTCAAATTTTGACCTTTGACCCCGAATAACTTTTTTAGCACACATGGGATCCATGGGGACTTTTGACACTTCATTTCTAATGGTGTACCCAAGGTCTCAACCAAAATTTAGCTATGTCGGAATTTTTGTTATTTGACCACTATTTTTATGTCTAATTTGACCGTACTATTAGGTATTATTAATTAATTTAAAAAAAAGCAGCCTTTTCATATATTTTAATATCAAAACTAATAGTTATATAACATATTCCACCAAAATATTGTTGGCAACTGGTTTGCTGAGATTCAAACTAGGGTTGCAAATATTAAAACACGGTGACTTATTTTAGTAACAATTAAATTTATTTAATAATAAATTAACAACCTAATAAATAAAATTGGCAAAATATTGGTTACTTATTAGATTAATTTATTTCACCTTTAACTTATCTATTTACACACAGAACTAATTTATTTACACACTATTTATTTCCACCGTATTCACCTTGACGATAAAGATGTTTTGTTTATTTTTGTATTAAGAGTTTCACTTTAGTTGCATGACTTTTTACGCACATCATTGTTTTTATTTTGCTAATATGTTTTTTTTAGGATGAAAGAATTCGTTAAATATGAATTTCAAGCATCCTAACCGCGATTTAAAGAAAAATGTGTTATAAATTAACATTTTAATAGAATGTTTGATGTTCGAATATTTTTGCTAATTACATAAGTCATCAGTACCGCTGATTTAATTTCTAAATTAATTAAATTAGAAAGTAAAATTTGTTATGCATCGAAATCCATCGATCGTTGTTTAATTAACGAATGTCGATGTAACATTCTGCAAGGTACATACAGCCTAGTTAAGCTTAATTATTGCTTGTATCTTAATTATGTATTTACTTATCTATAGTTACGAGGTATATACAAGGTGTTCCCAGATCGAGTAGGCCATCAAGGGAATTTTTCTTATTTGTGAAGATAACGATTTGGTTAAACAGGCAATGTTTTGCAGTTGTAAGTGTTGATTTTAAAAAAAGCTAACCATTGCTATTTTCTTTAATGTAAGAATAGCAAATATAAAAAAAAAGTTGAATATAAATGTTACTAGGTGCAATAAAATAAACATGAAGTTAAATTCAAATGGAATTCAAGATGGCGGTTATTAAGATATTGAGAACAACTTTTTATTTTAAATAGGCACCATATCAAGATACTCATGATTGCCTACTCAATCTGGGATACCCGGTAGACACATGTATTATGGTACATAAAGCGCTTTAAATAGAAAAGCACGTTATAAACGAATAAACTAGCCAATTGTAAAAGCGTAAGAGTAAACACCTAACGAATCCTTTTATTTTGCAAAATTTACATATTCCTGTATTTTTCGTTGTCCTTTATGGGACATAAAACGTATTCGGAGTTATGTGTTTGCATTGTGTTCCATATAATATGTTATATCAATACATTCAAGAAGCCTGAGGAAGCCTAACTTCACGTGATATTAAAACAAGGTTGTTTATTTTTGGTATAAAGCAAATTGTAGTAATCGCTTTGTTGGACGTTTAAAATGTAAATAAAAAGACAATTGTCGGAATCAACAAATTTTATTACTACCTACGCCTTCCAGATTTTATACTGTGGCATTGTCTCGTGAATTGGTTTATATCTCTATCTATAAATTTTCGCAATATCTTTAGTAGAATATAAATCACGCGTAAAATATTTTCGAAATAACGCAACATAAAGATGCGGAGATCTTCTATATTCGTTTTGGTCGTCTTTTGACTATATTAAAGAAAACTCAACCACAACACTAAAGGCGAGATATGTAAATTATGAACGCCTATATATTTCTATTTGATTTTCTTGGTTGAGCTTGATATAAAGGACAGCGCAAATATGTTTTTAAAAAGGTTTATAACCTGCTTATTATCTTACATATCAGCATAAAAAAATAGGAATATACAATATGCTTTAGAATATAATAAATTTTGAAAAATAACCATATAAAAGCTAATTGTTAGCAAAAATGTAAACTATATAAATCAGTTGCTTCTATTTAAAAAAAAAGTTACATGTAAAATTACTTATTTATGGTTTTTAGCCAATTTTTTTTTTATAATGTTTAGTTTGAATTTTAAATTAAACAATCGATCGCTTGAAAAAAAATTTAACCACATGCTACGTACCGCCCTAAACGTACCACACGTGAAAGACGTGAGAAAGCAAAAAAGTGTCCAGCATTACAAAAAATTAGAATACCACCCAAATGATGCAATTCAGACACATTTAGAACCACAGCTCATTAGAAAACTCAAAAAACTATGGCCAGCTGATTTAAAGGATGATTAACAGGGACCCCTTAATAGAGAAGTACCTCATTCAGTCAATAACGAGTTTAACTGCTCTAGTGTCAGCAAACTGACTGATAGAAGTTTAAAACTTTGATTGCCAAATAATAACATTCGAATAAAAAAAAGAAGAAAATTAGAAAATTTTTGAAAAGTTAGTTCAAAGTATTTCTGTAGCATTCTATGCTAAATTAATGTGAGTTATCGGTTAAAAGAATCTAACTTATTTTATTTGACTCTAAAATTTTTTTTTACAAGTCAGGATGTGCATTTATATGTTATTACAAACTTTGTTACAAATTTTCTTAATTATTGTGCACTGTGTTGCATAATAGCAAAATTAATCGAAAGCATCAAATACATCGGTTAATTTGTAACATTTCTAAATTAATTAAAAACGAAAAAGGATTTCTGGATCTCGTTAGTGAGTATGCTCTGAAATGTAGATGCTTAGATAACATACAAGTTTGATGCATATTTATGCAAAACATTAGGATCCTAAAGTAAAGGGAACATGTTCAAATATTAAACAGTTTTTGCCATAGAATTGCCAGCAAAAACATATTCTTTATCAGTTTTTTAAATTTATTCAAATAATAGTGTATGTAGCTACTGTAGATTTTATAAGTGTTTGTTAAATGACTATAAAAGCGTGATAAAATGGCATATAGGTGACAAGTGTGTTTATAAAAAGCTAGAAACTTATTTAAAAGTCAATTAGACAAGTCGAAAAATGGAAAAATATATGTCAGATTCTTTAAAATTGCAATAACTTCAAAATTTACTAACGATACAACGATTTGGTTTTTAAATTCATTTTTTTTTAAACTAATTTAAATTGTGTTGTATACAGGATGTATTAAAAAAATGCAGATTCCCAGGCCTAAAATAAGAGAACTGTTTTTAAGAAATTTTCCATTTAATCGCCTTTTTCAAAATTCAGAAAATCAAAGTTGACTTTTTTTAAATTATTTTTATTAATTATGAGAAGTGTAATTCAAAGTTTGTACAAATTATTTACTTATAGTGCCATATACTTTTCCTAATTTTATTTAAAAATATTTTAGCATAGGCATAGATGAAGGAGGTTGCAGTTTTTTATAATCTTTCTAACTATCTCCTCCTTACCTCTATAGTTTAAAAAAATATTTTAACAGATTAACCATTTGTTTATTTAAATCTTTTTACTATTGTAAAGTTTCATTACGAGTTTTATATGCAATGGAGGGATAAGAATTTTTGATGGATCCACGAGAGACTCATTGATGAGGTTTTTGGCATCTGGAGTTATCATGATTATAGTGTTATGGGGCTATAGGATTACGGGGTAATGTGTATGCGAGAGTATGTGATTATAGGGTTCAACTAATTGATTGTTTAGTTTACAACTTAAGTAAAAAAAAATATTATTTAATTGCTGAAGTACAGGTTTTTTTAGGTTTTTGAGATATGGGGTTATGAAATTACGGGGCCGCGGAATTATAGCGTTACAAAGTTACGAGATTACAAAGTTTTAAATGGCTTTTTCATTTACAATTTAAGTAAAAACATTTGAGTATTTAATCCAGAAGATTACGGGTTTTTTGAGGTTATCGAATTACGGGGTTATAGAAATATGAGCTTATGGGGTTACGAAGTAATTAGACAAAGGATTCATAATGTAATAGCGTTTAGATGATTGACTTTTAGGTTTACGGCTCGAGTAAAACGGTTAAATAGCCTATAAGATGGGTTTTGTGAGGTTATGTCGGAACTCAGACGTGCAGGGGTTTTTTTGAATTAGAATTCGGATTTAGCGACTCCAAACACATATAGAATGCATGGTCTGACCGGTAAACTCAACTAAATTCTTTTTTGTTTGGCTGTGTATTTTACATTCACCTTTACTATACGCAAAAATTTGTAATTTTTTTTTTATACTGAAATTTAAGGCGTGTTCGAACCTCACGCCCGGCACCCCGAGGCGCTTTGTTATTTTGATTTTTTACCCTAGAAAATTTAAATTTTAAATTTGCGATAATAACGTAAAGGCAAATTCACATTAAAGAAAATGTCCTAATTGAAATACTTGATAACCTTTAAATATCTATACTTTTTTCATCCAGATATGGTAACTCCTGTTTTGTTTTTGTTTACATTAATTTAAACAAGAAATGTGCGTAGCCGGCTTCAAAGAAAGCGAATTCACATTTCTTTTAATGTGACTTTGCTTTTACGTTATTATTACAAATTTGAAAGAACGAAAGACGGTTTTACCTGAAAACTGGCTATTTTTCGGAAAAATTTGTGACCACACGCATTTTGTTAAGAAGACCATGCTGATCATTTCTGTCAAAAAAAAGTTAAAAAAGTATTGGGAACATGGAGGTTTTGGACTTCGAAAATTGATCTACGTCTAAACGCTTGAATAGTTTTTTAGGTGACTTTTTATGCAAATAAATATAAATATAATAATTTTTTGTAATCCTTATCATATTTCTTCAAAAATTGTTTTTTTATTTGTTTCGATTTCCTTTATAATATAATTTTATTAGGGTTGAGAGTCCAAAAGTTAGGTTATTAGGCTGATTTTCAAACGCGTTTTTAACAATGTTCCCATTATCCCAAATATTTCATAATTTTTTAGGTTTTTTAACTGTATTTTTACAGAATGAGAAAGTCGCAAGAGTGTTTAATACCTTTTAATTAAATGCAAAACTAGATTTTGATTTTAAATTAAAAAAATAAAATAAAGCGCGTAAATTCACGCTGTTAAAATTAAAACTCTTACTGTTGTTATTATATAAGAAGATATAATAGACTCAAATTTTCCAAGGTATCTTAAATAAATTGCCTCAATGGTGTACTTCCTAATTTCGTAATTGCTTCTTTAGCGTTATTATTAATCAAAAGTACGCGTGTCAAACATCGCCCCTTAGTCCTACTAAACTTATAATCTCCGTTCATAAAATAGTAGTGTCGTAAGATTTATACTTTTGAATCCAGCTCCAGTGAATGAATTAATATAAAAGCTTTTGCATTGTATTTTTATACTAAAATGTTTATATATAATTTTTTGTCACGTTTCAATATTGGGTCATGTGGACCACATCATCGCATAAATATCGCTTGACCATTTGAAAAAAATATAGGTATATTGAAAACTTGTTTGTGTATGTTCGTAGCGCCCATTTTTTAGTCATGGCCATTGCGGTTAATTAAAATTAAGGTTCGTAGAAACTTACATATCAGATGAATTAAAACAGCTACATAATTGAAGAAAAAATTTAAATTTGCGTAAAAAGCAGACTAAGATAACTGCGGGTAATAAGGCCTAGCTAAGGGAAATTGGAAATTAAATAAAAAAACATCGAATTTAATCAACAGGTTTTAATAGTAATCATTTTTAAGATTCAATTAATATAAAATATAAAGGAAAAATAGCAACTTTCATCATAAACAAAACCAAAAATTAACATTTTTAAAAACCTTGCCAGTAGGCCTTATTATACTACCGAAGGGTAATAAGGCCTACAGTTTTAAAAAAATTAATTAATCAAACTGGACATAATATATTTGATAATTAAGTTTAATAAATGCATGAATACAGCAATTGGAATAAATTTTTTTTAAAAAATTACAAATTGCCTCTCCTAACAGTCACTAGCGCACTCAGAGTCAGTAGTATAATCCACTGACATAATTTTTATTACCTAATAATGACTTATCGTAAACAGGAAGATTATTTATTAACGTTTGCACAGTAGTAGTCTGATTTTAACACAACATAACCTTTAATTATGTTCTTGTGATGATTAAACATCAAGGGCCGGTATGATGAACCTCGGTCATTGTCGATCAGTTGTATCTTGACTCTAGGATCAACGTGTAATAAAAAAAATGTAGGAGTATATTTGTTATATATTCTTCTTTATTTTATTTTATTTTGCTTCAGATAATATGCCTAGCAAGTCAAATCAAAAATTAAAATTTTTTAAAGTTTTTGAATAGTTAAATTTCAGTATACGAAAAATGTTTTGTTAATTTTTGAAAGAATTTTAGTGTTATATTAAAGAAGAACATTAATAGTTCGTATAATCTAAAAATAAATAATAAATATATACTTTTCATGAGACGGATCTAGGTACATCACCCCTGTTATACCTAAGCCATAGTTCCACGAATTTTTAAATTTTAAAGCAGTTGCTAATGTTTTTAATTTTTTTTATGAAGTGCACCTTATTAGTGTTTCAATACGGTGCAAATTATTTTATTAACAAATTGTTACATATACATTTTGAAAAAAATTACAAATAAAAAAAAAGTCAAGGTACAACAAGTTTATTTACATATTTATATCCGTAAAACCTTAAAAGTAATGTAAAATACATTAGAAAACAATTAAACTTTGATACAAAAAGTAAGAGTATAATAAGGCCTATGGTTAAATTTAGTAGGCCTTAATAACCGCCGACCACGTATGTAAAAAAATCAAAATAAAAAATATTTGATCCATGATACGTCATTCAAATATTTAAAATCATCGAAGCTTGAACGAATAAAGAAAATAAATGTGATTTTACATAGCTAAGTGTAATATTTCAAAAAATACTAACGATTGATTCGGACCGATTTTTATTATTCGTGTTGCCTGTCCGCATTTTACGATATATGATGCTACATTTGGGGCAGGAAGCGGAATATGCCGCCTCCACAATGTTGTAGAGACATCTTCGTTCAATAGGTGTTTGTGTGTGTGGCCTTAAGCCAAAACGGTTATTTTAAATATGATTTTTGTTTATTAGGCCTTATTAGCCGACAGGCCTTATTACCAGCAGTTACCTTACTTTATTTCTCTGAATTTTTTTATCGATTTTATTCTAAACCTAACTGTATAAACAATAATTTATGACTTTGATTTGAATAAAATATAGTTTTTAAGATAAATTGACCTAATAGGCGATGTAAAAACGCTTCAAGTTATTTGACTAGTTCTATGTCAGAACTCTATTTCTTGAAAATCGCAGATTTTTTAGAACTTTTCTACCAAAGATATAATACTTCTACCTGGGCGATTTGCTTAAATTATTAATATTTAGAGTATCATTTCGAGCGAAGGGTTAGAATATACCTGTTGATTTTTTTATTGTATACTGTTTTAATATAAGATAACATACAATAGTTTGATTTTATCAAGCACAAATTGAACCTGTCCTAAATTTGTCAGTCCGTGGTTCGAAATTTTCCAATTCAGAACAAAAACTGTGAAGTTCTTGCTTCGCACAAGAACTTTTTCGTACATTTTGTAACCATTCTAGATTTTTTAATAAGTCTGATGAAATACCGGACTAGCAGTTTTCAGAACTAATAGATCATTTAAATGTTGATGAAACAGACTTTAAGTTAAAACGCATGCGTATAGTCCGAGAACTAACGAGAACTCTGATGAAACGAATCTTGTATAAACTTAAAGTTTCATTAAGTAAATTAATTCTAAAAACTGCGTTTTTTTTCAAATTAAATTTAAGTTACTAAAAAATAGAATCTTTTTAAATATAAAAAGTAGCCTGTCACGTGCCGTATAACTTATGTTAGGTGTTTTCTCAGTTTTGTAGCTCCTATAGCTCTACAGATTTTAAACTTCTTATGGACGTTTCTTTTTGTTTAAAAACAAACGCATGCCGTATTTTAAAATTTGTACGCCATGAAAAAGGCAAACGCATAACACAACGAAAAAAATTGTTTTTACTAAACATTTTGCTAAACGGGAAGCAAGTTGTTCAAATATGAATTATTATTGAAATAAACAAGTCTTCATTGAATCATTTGGTGTAAAATGACACAACTAAAAGAAAGATCAATAAATTGTTATTTATAGACATTTTAGTATTCAGTTTAGCATTACAATGCGAAAAATTTTATGATAATACATTCATTTGTGATCTCGTTCGAGTATTTCCATATTGTAGCAAACGCGATAGATCAAACTAATCAAATGCTCGAGAAAACTCTATCGTATATGCGATTCCAAGACCATGAACTCGTGTATCGTATAAAGTGAAAATTCTCTCGACTTCTCTAGAAGCTCGGCTATCATCTACACATATAAGCAGGCCAGATTACCATGTTAGTTGAGTTTTCTACTAAATTATAATTGTTGTTAAAATAAGTGACCAACTGTTCATATTTGCAACCCTAGTTTGAACCCTAGCGAAATCGTTACAATATTTTAGGTCTAACGACTCTATTAATATCTTTACTATCTGAAAATGCAATGCTAACAGGTTGAATGCTGTCGCGACGTATGTTTATTTTGTCGTTGTAGCTAACCTATAGCAAATCCACTAAACGCGGCATGTGGTATGTAAAAGGTTGGACACTCCTGGCTTAAAGCACGATAGGTTTTTGTTAACACTGAAACGGATGTGAGTTGGACCCGCTATAAAAAGTTTAACTTTAAAAAAAACTGTTTAAAAAGAAAGAACTTATGTATGTACAGTGCTCGTTAAAAGAGAATGGACATGCGAATTTAACATGGGAAGTTAAAACTCTGAAAGTTAGGGGACCAAACTTGCATGCTGTTTTTAAGTAAAAACGATTTAGTCGTTGCTCGATTAACTCAGCTGACTTGATATGGTTAACCGATATTCGAATTCCAATAGAGTCTCTTTTTTGTTTAAACTTTTTTGATTATAAATTTTGTGAACAAGTAAAAGTACAATATGATTTTATTAAAGGCACAATCAGCTCTTAAAAAACTGTTAGTATAATGACAATATAAAAAATAAAATATTATCACTCTCAAATTCTAATACAATATT
Organism: Sinopyrophorus schimmeli; assembly: GCA_036325965.1. NCBI lineage: Eukaryota > Metazoa > Arthropoda > Insecta > Coleoptera > Elateridae > Sinopyrophorus > Sinopyrophorus schimmeli. Next base: position 4,033,664 of record JARFIZ010000013.1, read on the forward strand.
TTATTGTCAGAAATTGGCCGTTGAATTTAATGTAAGGTTGGTCCTTTAACTTTTGAAGATTTAACTTGCCATGTTAAATTCGCATGCACATTTTCTTTGGACGAGCACAGTATGTACATACCTATATTGCAATTACTGAGAATAATAACTGTTTAACGATTATTGTTTCAAAGTTTATATGGGTTTAAGCCACATGTGGTTAGTTCAAAACAAGTTTATCTAAGAAATGTAAGTATTAGAAAAATTACTATTTTAAGTTTTTAGGTTTATTTAACAATAAAATACGAAATTTTAATTTGACAAAAAAAATTATAAAGTTTTTGTAGTTTTATAACATTTCTTTGAAAATAACTAAGTAATATTTATATATCATTCCATTAGTAGTTTTAAGTTTAAAAAAAACGTTTTAATTATATTTTAATAGAATGGAAATGTTTCCATAATTAATTTTTTGAAGTAATCACAGATTAAATATATTAAATTAGAATATTAAGTTTTGTGCTAACTCAAGTAAGAAATCTTACAAAGTTTTCTGCAATGTAGTAAAGCTAGAGAGAATTTCCTAATGCAATTTAGCTCCAGCGGCAAAGTAAAAATAAAATCGTTTGAATGACAATTTTAGAATTCTATTTGAAAGGTAGTTTTAATACCAGTCCGTTGCTATAAAATTGTATAAGAACAAAAGTTTTAATCCAATCCTAAATTAAGGGTTACGCAAAAAGAATTCTTACATCGTTAAAATTTTTTTTCGGTTAATTTTATCTTTTCCTTTACTCTATTTAACTGTTTATATTTTTTTAGAACCAACTTTTAAATTTAATACATTGTTAAACATTGGGTACTCACAACTTTCATATTAAATACTTATCTACTAGTTCCGTGTTTGAAGAAAATTCAACAAATATTCAACGTTATGGAAAAGTATGCAAATTCGAAAATAAACTGCAATTAGCAAAGTTTTCTTAAAGTAAGTAACTTTAGGCAAGATTTATTGTAGCGAAGCTAATTTTAATTGTATTATGAGACTAGTGTTTCAACAGGAATTTTCTTACAAATTAAACCGATGGCTTTAAGATCGTTGTTTAATCTTTCTGATTAAAAAGTTCAAAGTACTTCAAAATTTTAATATCTACTTTTTAGGTGATGAATATTTTTCGCGATAGGGGCCTCGCATTTTTTGTAATTTAACCGTTCCCTTTATTCTGCACTTGCTTCATCGTATATCTATATCTGTTCAATTACTCTATTGGATCAATTTCGCTGAATCTCGTTTTATTCTGAAGTAATAGCTCCGGCTTCGTTTTCATTTTACGATTATTCCACTTTCCACCGAATTAGATCTCACCTAATACAATGCTTTGAATACCGACTGCTATTAATGGATTTCTCTTTTATTATCTATACCCAAATATTTTTCAAATATCAAATTACTACGAATAATTTAATCTGACATCAAAAAATTTAAAGAAGGTGTTAGCGCCAATAATAGTTATTTCATTCTATGGATACATGATTAGATCAAGTGTTTGTTGTTATGTATCCATAGACATAGTTGACAATATTGTTAATTTTTTGTAAATCTGTTATTCGTTGCTAGTTTTAGGTAGTTTATAGTTGTCAAGTTTGAAAAATAAGTCGCCCTCCTTTGATTTTCCTAATTACTTCAAATATTTTGACTTTAGAATTATTTTTAAATTACTGTGAAGATTTGACCATGGGGTCTGCTCTTCGAGCGACGTGAGTTCAACCAAAAACAATCAAAAATTTTCACCTCCCTGCTATTTGCACAGGTTGAGCACCTAGGCAATAGTAAAAACTACACAAAAAGTTTCCCTAGAAATTGTCGTTGGTTGGAACTCACGTAAAACTGTAGGTCCCTTGTATCTTTGAAACACTACGCCATTCACAACAAAAAAATATATAAGTAAGCAAATTGCTTAAACCCGACTCCAAAAATACAAAAGAGAAAAAAAACCATTTTTTTTCTGTGAAACACTTTTTTGTGAAGTCGCTTTCAAATAAAAGATTTGTTTGTGATTCTTGTACAAAGCAGATATCGGTCCAAGCATCGGGTTCTTTTTATTGAAGTATGCAACTTTTTAATTGGTGTCATATGGCAAGACGTAATACTGTTCAATAACCATTTAAAACTGTTGCTGATCTTTTTTCAATCCATTGGCAACATCGCCAACCACTTTCGGCACGTTTTTGGAATTTTTGCTGTTGAATTCAATTGTGCATATAAGGTTGCTTATGTCTGACAGCTTCACTTTTGTTTCATAACAATTGTAGAGAATGTACTTAATAATCTGCTAATATTTTCATACACGCCGACATTTTCAATTAAGTTCGTATTTCAACATTTTGTATTCTTTCATAAGTAACGTCAACTATATACATAACTTATTAGTTTATGATATTAGAGTACAATGCTTAAGAAGAATTAAACAACATACATTATAAATAATTATATAAACAAGTAACTAATCAACAACTTGTCTTAGCAACCGTCAACTAAACAGGACGTACGTCATAAAATTACTTTCAAGTTATGCACAACGTCGCATGACATGTTTTAACGATAAAAAGAGAAAGTTTTGAAAATCGTTGTTTGCGAAGTGCATATATGGTTTATATGTAAAAGCGACAAATATACATAGATTGATGAACGCATGTTTTACGTTTAAAACACAAGCCATCGCGACAAAGGAGCTACGCTGACATATTTAAGTTGATTCAATCTTAAAGTTACGTCCATCGCGTACTTCAGACATATCGATTATGACGTAAGTCTAATATTCTTTGCATTGAACAATATAAATAAATTCAATTATAAATATTCTTAACGAGATACAATTATTTAAAAAATAACAGACAATGAGATCGCTACATGTTTATTTGCGATACCTCAAAAGTTACAATATTTGCGTTCAGAAGCGATTTCTACCAATTGTTAAATAGAAAATTATTATAGTAGTAAAGGCTTTAATGGATGGAAGCCATTAGGGAAGCAAGTCTACACATTATATATAGGGTATCACTTAATTACTATAAACTTTAAATACATTGTGTTAGTTCCTGTGGGAAGCATTTGTAATTATAGTTTTCCAGTGGTTTGTTAGATTACATTGCTCATTAAAGTATACCTCGGACTTTGGTTACGAATAACGTAATTAACAGCAAACATAAAGCTAAGTTATACGGTATTTAATTCATTTATTCCATTTTGGTATTAAATTTTAGATCATTATTTTTGCTTAAAATCTTAAAGATTATTTTTGTTTAAAAAAGAAAAAAATTGCAAAATCTCGAAACGATAGACGAAAAATAATGTAATTGAAGTGTAATAAACTCAATTAACGCACTCCTGGATATAAAAGTCGCTAGAATAAAAAAATTCATATAAATATTTATTCCTATAGTTAGTGTCAATTACTAGAATAGAAATTATAAAAATGACAATTTGTTAAAAAATAGTTAACCAAAATAAACAATAAAAGGCTATTTTCATATTGTTCGTAGAACACAATGCAATACCAAATTTAATTTTTGTGCAAAATTCCGAATTTTGTCGCGTACCCTACTCACAAAGGAATCTTACAAACCCGAATTCCTGATTTTAATAAAATTTTGCAGAAATGTAAGGGTCTAAATATATGTATATAAAATAGGATATATTTATTTGTAAATCAAAAACATATTGAAAGGGTAAAATCTTATCTAATAGGCTTATAAAAATTAGAATTTAATTGATGCAGTTTTAAATTGAGAGTGTTACCCAACAAGCTATTACAACGGAATACTACAGTTGGGTGTGAAATTTTACTTTATCATGATTAAATTAATGATTATCGTAAAATTAAATTTAGATAAAAGCATTAAATACATATATTAATTAAATAAAGAATTATATACACATTTAAATTAGTAATTCTATGAAACACACTAATACTACAAGTTTATTGGCACATTGGCAAATGTCATATAAAGCTTTTAGAGATGTTAAATACCAATTATCGCTAAGAAAACATTAGTTAAATGTATTACTGTATCTTTACAGAACTGTTAGATAACACATGTCGCCGAATATTTTTATTGCGGTTTAGTTTATACTTACAATTAGACACTACCTGATACTGTACCTGATAATGTAGCAAATGTTTTACTAATTTATTTTATTGGTTTCTTTATTAACAACTGTGTACAAGATTAATAATACCTATTGTAATTTTTCACATGGGCCGATAAAATTTTGACAATAAATGATTTTACTTTTTTACGATACAATAACATTTACCTTGAAATAGTCTGAAAATTTTACTCAATAATCGATAATTTTAATTCATAGTTGTCACATGCAAATAAAATTTCTATGTATTTTAAACGGGAGAGCTTTCAAATCAAAATACTTAAAAATAAAATTAAGGGCCGAAAGTTTCAGGATTATTTTTTCAGATATACCGGGTGTTTCATTTAAAGAGCCACGAAATTATAATTTTTAAAATAATAAAAAATTACAAGTATAAAAGTTTCTTTCATGTATATATATATAACATAAATATAAATTTTGTACTATTTCCGATTTCACCGGAAACGGTGTTGACTTTCTTACCTTAAATAGAAGGGTATATCAATTTTTCTATATAATTAAATAGACCTTGTCAAGCCTTTTCCAAAAATGTATAACAAATTACCATTTGATGAGTATATAAAAATTATTTGAAATTGTAGTGTTTCAGTAAAGTTCCACGAGCTTATAATTCCCAAAATACGATTAATAAGAATTTAAAAAAAATATAAGTATTAAAAGGTTCTTTAATTTATTATGTACTTCTTTAAAATTTTGATTGTTATAGGAATTACTATATAAGCTTCTGGCACTATAAATAAAACACCCGGTATACAGCAATTTTTTGGGGGAGCAAAAAAAAATTTGTTTAAAGCCCATCCACCTAATGATTTAATTTTTTGATAATTGTTTTAATTCAATGTTTATAAACATTTTAAACAACAATTTTGGTAGATTCAGTCTAAGGCGGATTAACAAATTCTAACATAGAATTTTTTCATTTACCCTACACTGGATACTTTATATCACATCTCAAAATTTTTACACTAAAATGAGAGTAATCAGTGCAATTACTCTAAGAACAGCCTCCGAACACGAGTAATTTGCACTTGAGCAAAACTTTGCTATTAATTTTCACATATCCACTGCCATGTTCTAAGACTCAAAATGTCTAGTCGTATACTCCAATGTTGAGAAATATGTCAAATAAATCCTGTACTTTGCAAAACTTAAGTTGTTTACAATTTTAAGATTTTCGTGTCTAACAGGACTTGACTAATTACTTTTAGAAGGGTAACTTAAATGGACCACTAAATTGTACATTAATTTTGTCATAATATTTTAAGATGTGGTATAAAGTTAAACTACTTTATAGTTTTAAATTTGTCAAAGCTTAATAATATGTTTAATGGGCGAATAGTATCTTTGAAAGTCAAAGAGTTAAAGATCAAAAGCTTACTTAAAGCTACGAACAATTATTCTTGATGCTTTGATTCCCAAATATGTAATAGGCAAAGATGATGTTAATTATCTTAGCACGTTCCAGTTAATGTGCCATCTGAGTTCTATATAACGTTATTACAAACTAAGACCTCGAAAACCACCATACTAGTAAACCACATTTTTGGTGAATTACTTCGCATTAAGTAAGCTTCTGAAAATTTAAGCTTACCAGGTTTAGTTTTAATTAATTTTTGTTTAACTGGAATTACGCACTTTTATGTCGAATAAATTGTCGAGAAATATAAACGTGTTAAAAAGCAGAATTTTATAAGATTATAAGTTTTATTTGATTATTATTAAAATTAAATTAAAGTAAATATTGTACTTACTAATAATTTTTGAAATTGATAGATTAGTAAAATAATTGATTATTTAATAATTCGAAAGATGCTTGCTGTAGTTTTTGTTTTTACTTAAGGAAGTTTAATTAAATTCAATTTTAGCACAAATATGACTATAGATAATGGTACAAAAACATGGAGGTGCAGAATTCGCTTTAGAAAGGGATTTTCATATCCAAATCACTTGTTGAATCTACAAAATATTTTTTTAAATATTAGTAATGTACGTTATTATAGTAGGTGCCTCTTAACGTTTTAAAATTTTAGAAAATTTGCCGCATCCAAAGCATTATTTGATTGCATGCCACTAATGCATATCTACCTATAAATATAAAAGAGAGATGTGCGTTTGTTTGTTACCTATAGACTCTTAAACGGTTTAATCGATTTTTATCAAATTTTGCAGAAATCTTAAACTTATCGTGAGGGGTGTTTGTGTGGACTTTGGTTGTGATCGGCTTTTTCCATATAAATTCGTATGACCTTTATTTGATGGAAATGATGCTTAGAGGAGTTGTCTTGTGCGCGAATACACTCGAAGGGTTAGGAATTAGTACGATCCGCAGAAAAAGTATTGTAGAGAAGCGCAATCTTTGTATAAATTGTTGGCAACACAAACCTCAGCGCTCGACACCCAGGCGACTACAAACAGTTATAGACGCTAATAGTTTACACACAAAGCATTAATTTTTATTTTTTTGTAGTAGATTTAGTAAGACTGAGCAAGTGTTCAAATACTTGTTTAGTGTTATTTTCTAATATTTGTTTCAAGTTTTAAAAGATCTTTTAATTTATGTTTATCGCACAGTATTTATATATTCTATAGTATATAATCAATTGATACATATCACTTTTGCTACTATTATGTAAAAATATTTTGTAACAAACTATAAAATATGGGTGTTGAAATACTTTTTTTGTTCATTGTAAAGAAGAGATTAGAAGTCAGAAATAGGAAAATATCATAATTCACAATTTTTTTAAATGTTTTGAAATTTTAAAACTGATGGAACTTTTCAAATCTGTAAAAGTAAAATCCATACGATCTTACATATGTCTTTAATAGTTTTGAATAAAAATATACAAGTGTTTATAAGGATAATAACAAATATTTTCCCTTAAAACGTTATAATTCAAAATTATCTGTAAAGGTCGATTAGTAAACAATCTATTTTATGTGTAATAACTGCTTAGTAGTAAAACAAATATTTGTAATACTGTATAATAATTATGTTTACCATTAATTATTATTATGTATTTTGTGCAATTTTTATAGGTGTATTTATTAGAAGTACTACTTTATAATTATACTTACTACCCTAAATGATTAAACATTTTACCATCAACTTTATAAACAAGTCTTTTCAGAGCAATAATTTAATTATTACATGATTGTATATTTTGTTATGAAATTGAAAGCAAATTGTTTATTCAAAAATATGCATTTTAAACTTAAGGTATTAACACAAACTGATTTTGTATCTGTGTATTTGCAGTTAAAAAATTATGCAAAGCACACATTGGACTAATAAATAAAGATAAAATTACTAAATGTAATAAAAGCTAGAAATAGTAATCGATTATGTGTCATACATCCTTCTATAATGCAACAACTAACGCGGGTAGAAACTTGAAATTTATAGCTTTACAATATCTGACCTTTCTCTTAGGTATCATGTAGCTAAAATTTAATTTGATAAAGGTACACCTTTATTAAGTTAAAGGACAAAAAGGTTTTAGATTATCGTGATTAATTCTTTTATATTTTAGGCAATATCTTTTTCTTTCAGAGATTACTGAAATTAGGATCTGTAATTGCATTCTTGTAAATTGCATGTAGATACTATTCGTGGAAGTCTTTCTTTTATAACGATCGTCTGACACGCAAAATTGCATAGATAAAACGAATTACAAATACAATCGAAAACCGAAGGTGTAGCACATGAATAAAATAGAAGGTTCCATAATCGGTTCGGTTGGGTTTTATCATTAAAATAGATTTTATGTGAATGCCAAATTATAAGATAGTAGGAATATTTCGATTAAGACAAACAGACACACAATCAAGATATTACCTGTTCAATAATGATTTAAATATGTACATAATATATTATACATATTAGGTACACTGTAAAAATTTGGGATTAAATTATTAATCCAAATTTTATCCATCACTTGGACCTCCGAAGTTAAAAAAAAACTTTTAAAAACCTTTAAATAAAATACTTGTAACACCTACAAATATGTGAGCTATACAAATGAAGTCTGGTCAACATAATGAAGAGAAAGAATAGAAAACAAAATTAATATAATGATCGCATCGACACATGGCAAGCGGTTCGTCAAAAAATGAAAGAAGATATTAAATTAGGAGCCAAATGTAACTAGTACGAATCCATCGTCCTTGATCTCGAAAAAACGTTACTTTTACCCAAACTTCCCACAGTAATTTTATTTTATAAAAGACAAATTTTGCTGTATAATCTGGGGGTGCACTCAGAATCCCTTAATAAAGGTTACTTTTATATTTGAATTGAATCAGAAACAGGTCTTAGTGCTCAGAAAGTTGCGCCTGCTTATTAATGCATATTTGTGAATATGTTTCTTCAGATGAAGACTGCTTTACAGATGCACGATTCCCTAATAAAAATCTCCAATTATTTTTTCGTATCTGGTCATAGCGTTCTACCAAACGACTTTGATTTAGCGGATGTTGAATGTTTTTTAAAACGTCAGCAAAGGTTATGCACGCCAGAAGAATATATTTTTGCATGAAAGAATGTCCCATAAAAAATAAATTTAAAGTTACACAAATGAAAAGTTCCAAGTTTTATGGTACATCTAAAGTAGAAGGAGAAATCACCAACAGAACATTGGATAAAAAGAAAAAATCAGTCGGTTACCAACCAGGGTGGTAATTCTGGGAAAATAGATGCTTGTCATAGACAACTTCAGTAGATGACATAAACCGAAGTAAACGTATGTAAAACACCACATCTTAAAAATGTGGTCCGATAAAAATCGAAAAGAATTTCACTTCAACAAACTTTTTAGATCGAAAATCTCAGATGAACAAAAAAGTTCCTACAAAACAACAGAAATAAATTATTTTGATACGGTGTGGTATACAGAGGTTTCTAAGACAGGAGCGGGAGCTTATGAAGAAAGCACAAGGGATGCACTTATCATGAACCTGGGCCAATTCACAACCGTTTTTAATCAGGGATGAGTGCCATTTCCATATGCGCTCATAGTATGGAAGGAAAGAAGTACAGGGATAAGAAAATCCTCATCAGAACTGACAGTCAGACAGTGCATAGAGCTTGTATGTCAGTGGAGATACAATCCAGAAAAACCCAAGAATGCTTAAATGTCCTGAATGAACTGGTAGCACACAACAAGATCACTTTGGATTGGGTGTCGGGACATTAAGGCATAGAGGAAACGAATAAGCAGACGCAATAGTTTGAAGAGTCACCATGATAGATCCGGAGTCGTCTTGCGGTATAGCATATGCTAGTGCGAGAGCATACATAAAGGACCAACCCAGAGACGCACGCGGTATTCATTGCGAATCAATGCCTGAACTGAGGCAATCAAAGATATTTATTGCTATACTAGCCAAGAAATATACTTAAAGAGAGATTATTTATTTTTAAAAAATTTAATTTTTTTAAATTTAATTTAGATTTGGCACTTTCTATAAAATCTTCTTATTTTTATTTAGTAACAACCACTATCCTATTTTTTAAACACAAGGATTATTGATTTTTATTAATAAAAAGTTGTATTTTAATTATCATGCTATAATGTGCCACCATATACTAACCAAATCCTGCAATTAACTAAGAAGAACCTTAGAGAACTTGTGGGACTACTAACAGGACACTGCAAGCTGAAGAAATATCTTAACCCATAGGGAGCAGGAGACTTGGTGTTCTGAGACACAAGAACTCCAGTCAATTCTCCCGAAAGGTATCTTGAACTTTTTAAAAGCACAAGACTCTTAGAAGAGGACGTTTAAAAACAAGGGGCACAATAAATAATCTCTGATCGCAGTGCACCACACCCTAAGAATTAAAAAAAAACATATGTAAGGAATAACTGGATAGACCAATATAGTATACTGTTTATAAGAAATTTCTAACTCATAAGTGGCCTAAGCGTGAGAAAATATTTGTACCTAAATTGCAAGGTATACAATCTGTAGAGAGATTTTCTTTCTTTATCTTCGTTCGCAAATTTTAAATTTACTTTTCAACAATATGCCAATAAATAACTTTTTCTAATACAAATTTTTTTTATAAATATAAATTACGTCAAATGTTTTAACACTTTTTAAAATTTTTATTATTAAATGAAATGGTGATGCAATCGGTTTTGTAAGAATTTTTTTATGAATTGTCACAATTAAAATATATTTAGCTAACTGGACAACAACTACCAACATGTAAATTAATTTGTATTTAAAAAAAATATCTTATTTAATTAACACATTAAATTTAATAATAATACGAATTAAGTGTTTAGGCTTTAAGGCGCCATATAAGTTAGAAATCTTCTATTAGAACTGTTGCAGCTATTGAGCAATAAATTGTATTAACTGGTTCACAAAAACACTACGAAGCTAAAAATTTATGTGTTTTGTTCTTATTTGATTTATAATTTTTTTGTAACAGTTTTTATAAATCGATATATCTGGCAGAAGTAATGACAGTTTTTTGTAAGCATTTTTACATAAGAACAAAAGCTTTAAATCAATTTTTTCACTGCCAAAATATTGCAATTTATTTTAATATCTGTATTCTGCTTTATCTTCTGGTATAAGATACAAAATAAGTACCTATCTCACATTTGCAAGTAATTCTGTATATTGTTTTGTTGAATTAATTTAAGTATCTGTTACCAACCAAATAAAACTATTTACGGACGAATGACATTGCAATCAAACTCCAATCTCTCAATATTACGCTCTCCAATTTCACAGGTAACTGGGAGTAGTCATTAAACAGATTAGGAAAGTTTCTCTATTGTTGTGCAAATGCAGTCTTTCGATGAAGCGATGTCATCAAAGTTAGAAACTTTGGATTGTGCTAACCGATCACTAACCAGAAAGACCATCACCAATGACATAAAAAAATACTTCAAAACAACCTTTTATAATGTAGTATCTAAATCGACTAATTTCTTTTTACAAGAGATATCCATACATAAAAATCGCATTTATTTTAATGCCTCAAACATTGTATGTAAATTTACGATAGAATATCCTGCCGAAGAAGCGATTTTCCACTCGGAAAATTGTAAGCAAGTTAATACGATTTCACGGTCATTACGTAAGTTTATGTTGCTCGGAAGATAAAAATATTACAACCAACAGATGTACCGTTTATTTTAGATTAAACGGGGAAGGATATCCTGAATAGAACTAAAGTGTAAATCACAACATTGCAACAAGTTTTTATATTGCAATAATAAAGTAATAATTTATATCTTCTGAAAAACTAAATTGAATTTTATAAATCGTAAAAAGTTAGATTAATACATGACTTTTATTGTTCTTTGATTGTTTACTTATTCTCAATGTAGCTTTAATTGTTTTTTAGTGATAACTGACTGATTGATTATTTTTTAAAAGTTTGTTAAAAATTGTATTTAGAAATGAAAAATATAAAATAGCTATAAAAGGGTTTGTATAACTGGGGGCATATGAAAAATAGAGATTAATTATATTTTATTTTTGAAAAATTATCAAAGCAAATGATATAACCAAAATAAAAGAATTAAAAAAATAATTTTAATAGTTAAAAATGAAGTAATTAATTCAAAATGAAAATTAAAAATCTCAAAATTCAGTGTTTCGAAACGGCAACACTTTAACGTCATTTACGGTTGGCTCTACTGACACGCTCATATATGTATATAGATATATTTCATTTTGGGGTTACTTATTATTACATATTCATCTATATTTGTTCTAAAAAAAATTATTCAAATCTCAATATGAATATGTTTTAGTTATATTGGATTTAAGTTTTACCTATTTATTTATATTGTTACTTTTATAAATGCAATTTTCAACATAAATACTTTATTAATGAAAGAATTAAAACAAATACATTAAATTATTAGTCCCTATTTTATTCATAAAAACTAATACCTATTGCAAATCTATTATTAATTAAACTTAATATTATTTACTTGTACCTACCATATGTGTTAATTACATAACCTTAAACTATACAATTTAATATATTTCAATTGCTAAATACAACGTTACCGTTATGTCAGACAATAAACGTAAATCATTTACAAGCACCCCTAATAATTGGTTTTTTTATAAGGTTAAAGTTTCCTAATTAAATTTGAATTTTTTTTTAAATAATCAGGAAATTTCAATGTTCAACATAGTTAAATTTCGTATTGGTGGCTTTTTTTTAATTTTCAATAGCAAAAAATGTGTCATTGTCTTATCAAATTGACAAGTTCTTCATTAGACAACATGTATTGTTAATTTTAATATATATTTAAATAAGCTTCTTAAAACCTTTAAATTTTTACTAGAAAATTTCTAAACCAATTAATATATTGAAATAAATGTGTACAAAATAGTTTTCATATATTACGTTTAACGCCTCCATCTCCTTAGAGTATCGCATATAAATCGGTCACCTACATGAAACCAAAATAAAAATATTGATGCGGCAACAGATTGAAGCATTAATTTTAATATATAGTTAGACCTTTATTCAAATGCTGTTTCCAGATAGATAAAATTGATTGAGTTTTTTTTCTTCTTTTTGGAATGCTTCTTAACCTTTATCATTCGAAAGTCGACAGATCACGCGTTCAATTGAAGCTTACCCCAAGGCTTTGAATAATACGGATGAAGAACTAAAAATCAATAACAGAAACAGTATAGCTAGAAAATGACTCCTTACAAAAAAGTATGAGGCTTTGAAATTTATTTTCAATCGCCGATAATGTCTGTTAATTTATAACCACTTTATAGAAAAATTAATTTCAGGTGCAACAATTTTTAGCAACTAGTTTTCTAATATTTATTTTTTTTATTAAAGATAATGAATATAATATTAATCAAATAGGTTATAAAATAATGTTTCCGATGAATGTATTTAATAAAAAAACGAAATAATGAAGGATATTTATTATTTTATTTGCAATTAAGTTTGATAAATATATTTCTACATTTAGAAATATATCTTTTAGACCTTAAAATAGCACAAGATATAAATGGAAACATTTAATTAAAATTGGTCGTTATTTGTTAACACAATAAATTATTTTTTACTTCGGTTTAATTCTAATTGTTTCGTTTTTAATTAAAATGTTAAAAAAGTTGTCACTTATTAGCAATTTAAAATTCTATAACAATAAATTTTAAAAAAATTTGCTAAGCGCTTTCTTTGATATTGTTTCACTGTCGTGTGTTTTCGCGTACAAAAGGTTTCCAACCAAGCTTTTAAAAGTTTGTGTGTTATAAAGTAATTTACATGAAACGTCTACGTGAATAAATAATATGGTAGGTGTATTCTTTAAAATTGTAACGTGAAAATGTTTTGAAGTAAATCGAAAATCTTTTATGAAGTACACAAAGCACATTTTCATCAGATAACCAAATTCAGTTACCCATTACTGATTTACTTTAATACGAGTTCAATCGATTCTGTAATTGTTTTATCCAGGTGCTCTAATTCTAATTTGATTTTATTGGATCATTATTCCCAGTATTCGAATTAACAAGAACCCACGTGATGTAGATCTTTCCATGGCGTTGGTTTTCGTGTTGATTAAAACGAATGCAAAAACTAGTAGCAGATAAATTTTTTCATGTAATTTATTTGGAATCTGGTCCTTAAAGTAAAACTTTTAAAACAGTACTAACCCCTTGTCCGTTTTAGCCGTCACAAAATCTGTAATGCATTAAGCCGCGAAGGGGTAAAATTTTGACGCATATAATTTTTTCGATGAGTCATACGCGCCTTAAAATGAATTCAACTATAATCCATAAATGAGATACTGAGTTTCTGCTTATATATAAATATAATATAAAAATATAACTAAAATAATTTTAATTTTAATAATAATAGAAAGTTGGTGTTAAAAGAAATTTTTATTATTGGTGGTAATTATTGTAGTAATTCTATAATTTTCAAATGCTGTTATTAATTATATCAACAATCATAATTATTAAGAAAGAAATATATAATTCATATTTTAGACAATAAAAAACGAAATAATAGAAATTTCTAGTTAAAAAAATTAGTAAAATATAAAAAAAATTGAAATTCTACATTTCAAAATAATGCAATTTTTGTTTCATAAAAATTATATACATTAAAATAATTCAAACATGCAAAATATTTTTTTTTATGTCAATATCTAATAATATTACATAGTTATTGCAGTAGTCATTGCAGCAAACTACTTTTTTGCTACGCTTTCTACAAGTACTTACTATTTTATTTTTCACATAGTGCAAATGGCTTATTTTTATATTTTTGCTTTTGACATGTACGTTTTTTTTTTAGATGACGGTGTAATCAATTGAAATAATTTAGTCTGTTTAGTTCTATTAGCTTCTTGGGAATTTTTTCCCCAAGTTCTTACAAACTCACTTGACAGTTTTATAACTATGTTTAAAAAATGATGGCTCCCAAAAATTGGATCACAAGTTTTTCATTTTTAATTTTTCTGTTTGTTAAGTGCCTTATGCATAAAGAATAGTAATCAAATTATTCGACTGATATCGTTCAACTACAATGATAAAAATTGTATGGCGCTTATCACCATACTGGTCGCATACTATGGCAATGAATCCCATACGTATGGCGTTGCTACGAGTACCATAAGTAAGTAACGCCATACTACCCGCTAAAGCCTGCAATCAGTACAACATCAAACGCTATAAGTTTTTTTTGTGTACTAATTTATGATTGTCGTTGAACTCCCACAGCTGTGTATTTTTTAATATTTTTTAAAATATAGTCGATGATGAGTAATTTTCAGAAAAGAATTATTTTATTTATTTTTGTTGGATAATTTGTATAGTAAGTTAGTCCAGGGGTTTTAAAAATATACTGATGTACTGCTCCTCCTACATCTAGTTTTTCTGTGCAAATTTAATTTCCTCCACAACTGTCATTAACGTTTTAGCTTTAAGTCCAGCCGTTTATGGGAAAATTGCAAAAATCGATAAAATATAACTTTAAGATTTTTTATGGGTGAAACCGTTCAAGATACATAGATGCCATGGGTACTTTTACAGATTGATATTTTTCCTACAATTTGGTCTAAAAAACAACACGATTCCGTAAAATGCAGCAGAGCTGTAAATAATTGAAAAAAAATGTAAATTCACATGTTAAATGAATGGGAATATTTTTAAATTAAAATTAATGGATAAAATTTGGTAGAAATTTCTATTTTTTATGCTTAGAACAATACTCTTTGGGAGACTCTCGACCGTCGAGTTTCCTAACGAGATTATTGAGTCTTCCACTGATGTGAGACTAATTTAATCAGCGCCTTTCAATCGTTTTATATGTGTACCGCACAGGAAGCTTCTTGAACGCTCTAGTGTTTCCAGACTTATCCGTTCGCGACGCCACCTTCTCGTTCGTATGTGTTCAGCGTCACCGTACTTCCACCATTGCTGTAGAGATCACTCGAAGATGGTAGTGAGGGCTCGCTACAAATGTAATGCCTAACACTAATTCTGGTTTAGGTTAGGTATGAATACGTTATACTGGAGCGGGCATACTGTATTTCTTACCTGTGCAGATCCAGTTGAGGATAATCTTTAGCCAAAATTGTAGAGTCGGGTAGGACTTTTCTGACTAAGCGCACATCCGGAACAGTTCAGGATTGCCCAAAAAAAAATATTTTTAAGTAGAATAAATTTTAAATAATCCAACAATGATAATTATTGTAAAAAAGTCTCTTCAGTTATACGTTCAACTGAAATTTAAATCACGAAATTTTGAATCCAGAAATATATACGAATTTTGATCAATTTTTTCTCTATAGAAGTTTATCTTATGATTTGAGTCAAAAAATTACAAAAAAACATTTTTCTACAATGTTTGTATCAAATAACTGAAACCACTTGAATGGAAATTCACACTATTTAAGTTAACAGTAGTTAAGCAAAACCTTTCAATTGGAATTGAATAGTTGAAATCCATCAACTTCTACTTGAAGTAAAGTAAATTAGCAAGTTCACATTAGACAAGCAATTTCAAGTCTTGATTGAAACTACTTGACTAGTGTGAACGACATTTAAAATGAAAAAATAATTGAGTTAATACCAAAAAATATATTTTTTCCACATTACCATTGTAAAGTATTTTTCTTAATTTTTTTACACGCGACTTGTGAAGAAATCAGTCAATATATTTCAAAAATAAAAATCTCTGTCTACACAATAAAAATTGGAAGCATTCAAACTCAGGTAGTAAAGATTTATTTTCATTTTATGAACTGGTTTTTTAAATATTTTAATTAGCGAATGCTTTTGTACGTATTAATTAATTATTAGATTTAGTGCTTGACTAATATTCAGATAAGCATTGTGTAATAAATAAATCAACGACTATGATTGTTGTAAAATAGGCACGTAATTTAGGATTACGCATCACTGTCATCGCATAATAAGGACTCCGTATTCAATTATTATTTTCTACCAATAACGCGATGTAAATTAATTAAATTGATTGATACGTATTTCAAACAAATAAACAAATTTGAATAATTTAATAATAAACGTTGAGCTAAAAATAATTTTCGGTATATTTTGATTTAATTTGAAACAGATGACACGTTCGTCTGCAAAAATAAAATAATTTAATACAAATGAACAAAAATTTCAATTAAACTTTAATATTTTAGTTCTTGCTTTTATTAATAAATGATTTATGAGGAACTGCTTAAACAATAAATTGAGAAACAAATCTTTCAAGTAGATATTTTGACATTTTATTGACTAATAAAAGCTTAATCCATATCACAGCCTTGTTACGATCAGATATGTACACCTGTATGTAGGTATATTAGATTGAACACAAAAAAATCGACTATTTTTTTTGAATGAAACACAATGATGGCACAAAAAAGTTAACGTCAAAATTTCACGCATCTTTCACTCAAATCTTCTTAACAATATACCTGAAAAATATAAATAATACACATTTTTGAAGAAAATTACATTCTCTACAAAAAACGTCTGATTGCAAATTTTCGTACCACAAGCTGCTTCCACGTAATCATGCCTTAAACATTAATCTGTTTTTACGATTTGATTTTTCAAATTTGAAATTTTGTAACTCATAAAGCAATCTGATTGTGAAGGAGTACGATACACATTTTTAAAGGAAATAAGACGCTCTACAAAAAAGGTCTTATGATATTTTCCGTTAAATTCACTCTTTAAAAAGTTATTCGAAGTTCAAGTTCGAATAAAAATTATTTTATCGTTTTCTTTGCTTTAGACATTATTTTTTTACTTGATTGATAAATTTGAGGCTATATATTAAAAATATAATTTTTTTAACTAAATTTATCATATTTCTTCAAAATTGATAATTTATTAAAATTTAACTTCGCTTTAAGAGTTTTTAATCCATTGAAATACAGTTTTATTTAATTTAACTAATTCCAAAAATAAAAATACACAGTTTTTTCAATTAAAAATTATTTAATTATGTTACATATTTTTATGTATGAACTTGCCTTTTTTAATCTTTCCTGCTCTACTCCTCTTGTTTAGATTTATTAAATTTTAGTCAGTACTCGAACTTGAACTTTGAATTTTTTTATTTTTTTGGCATAGTCTAATGTGTACAGTGATGAGTAAATGAAATTCTGATAACTACAGCTTAAGTTTGTTTTAAATACACTATTTTACATGAACTTACAATGACAGTGACACACGAGATGGTCGCGTTGACCGCTTAAAAAACTATAGGTAGTGTTTGCCATTCTCTACTACCCTAACCACTTCTTCATCTTAAAAATTGACGGGGTGGTCCCTTTTCTAACCATATAGTATATCAAATCTATATAAAGGCCAAATTCCCTCACAAAATTTTCAGAAAAATTTGAAATTTGGGACGTATGTTCCTTCTGAATTTTAAGTTCTCGCTAAAAAAAGTATTTCTTGAAATTCGATACTTAAGAGTGCGAACATGGGGGTGAAAGATATTACGGGAATTTCAAAATATTCCACGGGCTAAGCCGAGGCAGTCAACTAGTCTATAATAAGAGTACCTACTTCACATTTAAAATTACTTATTTAATTTTATTTGACATACAAACATTACTAATTTCACAATATAAGTTTAATCAACATCAGCAAGTATAGTTTATTTGTGTGTGTTAGGAAAGATAAGGTTGACTTATGTCAGTGTTGTGTGTACAAGGTTAAGATTTGACAACGTCAAATAAACTCGACGTCATAGAAGGCTGTGACGAAAACACAAACAGTAGAGTTGTTTTAAAACAAAAAGAGTTGTTAGTTTTTAGAAATATAGAATTGTGAAAACGCAAAGAATATATTTATTATTAGTAATCAATCAATTTTGACGAACAGTGACTGTAATTAAAAATGCGGCTAGCAATTTAATGGGCCACAACAGTGTGTATGAACAATTGCTTAAATCGTTTTTTATTTTCTTCAAAGAAAGTATTGGTATTTTTTTTTGAATAATAAATAATCATAAGGCCATAAGAGCGTGAAATTAATGCATGCAAGCAAATCTTATAAAATATTGATTCTTTGCTTTTACGTTTGGAAAATGCATTCGTGCAGCTTTTGTATATCTCTAAAAGCAGCTACAATTTATTTGCTCTAAGATTGTTGCGAGACTAACACTGAAAACCTAATAAGAAAATATTCATTGTGTCGATCTTGAACTCAAGCTGTGCGTTATTGAATTTTTAATGCAGCATCTATAATATGCATATCAACTCCTAACATGCCGTGCGGGGGATTGCATCATAAAAGACGTTCTGGAATATTTATTTTGAAAAAAAAGCTAGAGTGTAATGTTTTTATTTGAAATATAAATGATCTAAACGCGATTTAAAAAAACGGAAATGTGGTTAAGGAAGTCGATTAACCTATTTTTATCTCTATTGTTGTAGTAGCTCCAGGAGCGTTTCCAACCAACTGACTGGGGGGGGGGAATTATAAAAAATTTACTTAATTTGTTCGTTTGAAATATTGGTAATTTTTAAGAATAAAAATAAATAAGAGAACGAAAAATTCTTAGGTGGGTAATTACCCAATTATACCCCCCTGAAACCGCCACTGAGTAGCTCTGCACTTGTATTTGAGCTACGTTGACTTAACATTTAAAGAAAAAAATATGGATTCAATTGCTCAGAATGACGCAAAGGTCAAGTAAATTTATGATATCATCTTGCCATAAAGGCTTTGTGAATGTGAAATGTTGTACCTATTGTAATTTTTAATTTTTGTTTATTATCTCTAAAAATTAAAAAAAAATATAGAGAAAGCGTGGCGCAAGTGGTTTAGTGTTTGGGCTGCTGCGCTAGCGAGGTGGGTTCGAAGTGGTTTGAATCGTCCCGCGCCGATCATCCAAAATTTTCACGCTTCTCTTCTCTTCGCAAGGCTGAGCATGTTCATTCTTAATTTAAAGAATATGTTTTTAACATTTTAATGAAAAAAGTCATTTCCATGGACGTCACTTCCGTGGATCTGTGGATAAAAATTTACACATGGTAGTTGATTTGTGTTATTTTTTTTTATTGTTATGAATGTTAAGTTAATTGAGGTAAATAACGATGATGGTACAATTTATTTTCAAATTTTTATCGTCCATGGAAGTGACTTTTTATTATTATGAATGTTAAGTTAATAGAGGTAAATAAAGTTGATGGTAAATTTTTTCAAAAGTGTCACCTCCTTGTAGCATGTCATCCCCATGGATTACATTAATGTAAGAAATATCATATCAACGAATATGAGGTCACTACCATGGAGGACATTTTTTCAAACCCCTATAATTGTCTAAATTGGGGGCTGCAAGCTCGGTGAAAATTTTCCCTGAAGAAAAAGACCAAAACTATTAAGATCCATCGCCACTTTTATTAGAAAGACGTTTTCATTTTATTACATATTTTTCTAATAAAAAATGAGAATTACCCGTAAAACTTTTAAATAGACATAAATAAATACATACAAAAGGGAAAGAGAATAATTAAACCAAAAATATAGAGTATTAAGAGTAATAAAAAAAATTATATAAAAATATATCGCTTTTCTAGAAAAAATTAGCTTTGCTCGAAAATTATTGCAATCGGTCACATAGCTTATAACTTTATATTACATATTAATGAATTATATATTTATTAACAATAATTTATAATAAAGTATTTAAATTTATTTTCACATAGGTATGTATGCAAAAAACTGTGTTGTATATTTCTAAAATTTTACTTTGTTGAATTATACCTAAACTAATTTGTTTTTTTAGCTACGGTAATATATTTATGCCAAAAATCTAGCTGAATGCAAACACGCGTGGGCAGAAGGTCAGCCTCAAGCAATTCCAATTCTTTATTCAGTAGTTTTGAATTAATCGGTAGATTAAAAAAACCAAATACACTTACCCAGAAATGTAATGTTAAAACTACACTACTGGCCATATTAAATGGAACACACAAAATAAGTATGATATAATAAATATACGTTGAAAACTTTCTTGTGTATGTATTTTATAAATAATTATTAATTGTGTTTTAAAAAATCATAAGTAAAACGCAACTAATAATAATTTTTTTTAAATTTATTATATAAAATGGTGTATTTGCGTTGGACAAATTTAATGGAACAAGTATAGATAGCAGAATTAATCACTAATTAATTTGACAATTGGGTGGAAATCAGACGTATTTAGTTAACCCGAAACGTCTTTTTATTTACATGTGAATTTATTTATATTAATTATGCATCCTAAACAACTTATTAAAATTGTAAAAGACCTTTATGATCGACATCTGAATTACAGAAAAGTGTCAGAAATTAGTGGTGTATCGTTATCAACAGTGCATAGATTTATCAACAAGGATGAATCTAAGATGAAAAAGACTCCTAGACCAAAGCCTAAGCTCACTCAACGCGATGAACGACAGATTCATCGAGTTGTGACTTGCAGCGATGAGTTAAGGCGATGTACCAGTCATGTATTCAAAATAAAGCTTATTTAAATCATGTCTCAACTAGGACAATTAAAAGGAAGCTTAATATATTCAATTGTAAATACAAAACCTTAACCAAACAGATTCAACGCACGCAAGGACATAAGGTAAAGCGATATAAGGCTTGTCGCAACTGGATTCAAGTTTGCATTGATTGAAAAACTGTTATATTCATCGATGAAAAGCGATTTTTCCTAGATAGTCCTGATAATTGGTCGACGTATGTTGATCCTGATTGCAAAAATGTGAGAGATAGAGTTTGATGTGGGGGAGGCGGATACATGATCTGGGGCATGATGAGTTCAACCGGACTATTTTGGATTAAATTTTTGAAAGACAAAGTTAATTCTACTCAATACATTGATGTTCTCAAGGAAGCCAAGGCTATTCTTGATGAACAATTTGGTGTTGAAAATTATGCATTTCAACAAAATAATTGCTCAATTCATAAATCTCGACAAACAACATGGCTAAAAAATTTCAATATTGAAGTCTTAGAATGGCCCACGAAGAGTCCCGATTTAAATATTATTGGGAACATGTGGTCACACTTAAGTCAGAAAGTGTACGCTACAAAAGTTAAGTTTAATTCAAAAAATGAATTAAAATTTGCTATTGAAAAGGCAGTATCTGAAATAAATCATACAGGGTCAGAATATATTGATACTGTGTATATGTCCATTAACAAACGTCTACTTGACTCTTTTGAAAGAAAAGAAGTTTCATCAATTATTAAATAATAATGGAAGTGTAAAAATGTATTAAAAATAGCTTGTTCCAAAAAAATTGTCCACCTAAATTACATTAATTTCATTAATTTAAATTTAATTACTGAAGTTAAATATTTGAAGATGTTGTATTTTGAATATCATAATATACGAATATTATATACCAAGTTTGGCCAGAATCTATTCATTAGTTTTTGAATTATAACATGTACCATTTTATTTGGCCAGCAGTGTATACCTAATCCACAAATTTTTAATAATCAAATGCATTACTTATATTTTCTGTCTTCATTTGTTCTGATAAAATACCCAGCTGTTTTTTAACAATTTTATGACTTAATCGTTAATATTTAAATAGTTATACCAATTTATGTTAGATATCTAACATGCATTAGTTTTAAAAGAAAATTAAATATAATTTATTTCGTTGATATTCATATATGTCTTTCGTAGTAAAATTGTATAGAGAAAAGAAAATTTTTATGTAGAATTCAATAAAGTTGCCTGAAGCAGCCAGTAGGTACATTTAAAAATTCTTATAGGTACGTACAATCTTTAGCTTTAGAGAATGAAAGCTCAAACTCATATGCTTTATTTGAACTAATTTCAACAAACCGAAAAGCTTTGGTAAAGTTAAACTTTTTATGAGGAACCGTCCTAAAAGAATGTTTTTAATTATAAAATGTTTGGGTATTCTTTATGTGTAATGAAATTTAATACATAGATAATTTTTATGATTCTTACAATTCATAGTAATACAATTTAATTATATTGTGCTAATTATGTTTATAATTATTGTTTACAGAAAGAAGAAGATGGACGTAATTTTCCACAACACGGACTTGCATTTATATGATATTCAACAGCAAAACTTGACAAGGGATGGAAAACATTGGTTTAGGAAAGAGAAACTTCATCAAATTAACAACTGCTGGAAGCACATTTCTATATTAATTTAGAGTCTGCCAAAGTTTTATACAAAAAATGAATACTACCCCAGCAGCAACATCATTGTCTAGCGCTACGTTCTACACATATGATTACGATACTACAAATTATAGTTTGGCAACTTTAGACTATAAAAATTTTGCTTACCCAACAAATGATTCATACGTAGGTAAGTTATAATTGCTGATATTTCTTAAAATTATTAGTATTAAAAAGGTTTACAAATTATTTAATATAAATATAATTATTTTTAAAAGTATGCATACAGGAGCTATAAGTTGATTTTTGAAAAAAAAAGAATTTTTAAAAAGAATTGCTTGAAGCATTCTTGTAGAAGAATTTTATGATATGTATTTTTTGTTTCATATAATTTAAATATAATTCTCTTGGGGCAGAATACTATTTACTAAACAAAGTAAATGTAGGTAAAAGTTATAAAAATAAGAGATATATAAATAACTCAAGTTGTTCAATACGGTCGTGAGAATAAGGTTTTAACCCCCAAAAACCGGTTTGGCACAAGGAAGAAGATTAGCACCTGAACCAGTGACGAGTATTCTGTGGATGGACCAAGTGCAACAATTCATTTTCATGAACTTCAAGTGCAAACCAACTTAAAGTTAATTATATCATCATCCGCAACTCAAGTAAAACATTTCAAAAGAGCTTATTCAAGAATTACATTTATTTTGTCTACTTTACTGTAGGTATACAGTTTAGGTCAAAGTTTGCAAAGCTATTGAGTAAAATATAACTCTGCATTTAGTACTATTGGTGTGCGGTATACAAATCTTTCTCATTCTAATGCTTCCAAAATAATTAAGTTCTAAAGCAGTAACAGTAAATTCACAATATAAATTTTGTATATTTCCACAAACAGTAAATAGAGTAGTGAAGATATTTTATTACTATTTTTTAAATACTGTATTTCTTTATAATAATACCTACATATGAAGTATTTAACATATCTGGCTGACTTTGAGGAAATATACAAAATACTATAACCTATTGACTAGTTTCAAAACTGTTTTTTTTATAGTACAGTATTCAATATTAATTTCTATATTTATTGCTCAACAAATCAAAATTTTAATATTTTTTGTACCATTAAAATAACGATACCACGTTGTTAGTTTCCAATTTTCTTTGACACTAATCGGTTTCATAATAATTTTTAGACGTAATATTTAAAAAAATAATGTATTGGAGAATCTAAAGTATCTCTAAATTAATTGGGATTAATTAGGTAGGTAGTAATTATTGATATATTATGAAGAAAGCTTTTTCAGGTTCTACATAAAATTATTGCTACGTGAAAACATGATATTAAAAAACAGGGTTGAAATATTTTTCGAATTGCGTTCAATCGATCTTATCGAATGGGCTACGAGAAACAAGTCGCTTTACGACGATCTATAAAAATTTAACAATACAGGCTGATTTTTTAAGATTGAGGACAGTTTGAATTTGGTGCCATACCAATTTACTATTTTGTTGGTAGTATAGGATGAGATCTGTTGGACAGGCGTTACTAGTGGCGTTTCGAGTAGTGATGGTCAATATTATATAATTTTAAATTATATTAATTATATTACCTATTATATATTATGTAGGGGGGTAAGGATTGTTCAGGATAAATCATTTAGGTTTCCTACATATTGTTTATTCAAAACCAAACCCCAAACTAAAATTCTACTCTACTCATGTTACAATTACGTGCCTGTACTTTTCTTTTCTTTCCAGCAATACCAACCTAGCTTGCTACAATTATATATTATATAGTAATTATATTACTAATTTTAAAAAACCTGTTTAAACTTTGGGAGCGTTCAAGTATTACGTAACGCAATTTTTGAGGATTTTTGACCCCCACACACACGCATGTAACGCGCCGTAACGATTTTAGACTCCCCCCCAACCCTAAACGTTACGTAACAACCAGGTGACCATTTTCCCGTAATACATAAACGAAAGGGGTTGCCAACTTGGGAAATTTTAATTCCCTAGCTTTATATTTAAATTTAAAAAAAATGTTGCATAACGCGATGGTCGAAAATAGTGACGCCAAATTTTCAATCTGAAAAATTCAGCTTGTGTATAATTTTATACAATATAGATTTGTAATTTAAATCTTCTATTTTATTGTTAAATTAATTACATGTCTCTTTTTTAGTTTGTTTTTATGTTGTACGTCTACAAAATATTATTGTTATTGTTTATCTATTTATTACATTATTTTCAATTTTATAGCTATATCATTTATAAAAAAATAAAATTGACGTTTATTGAGTAATATACTTTTTTTCAATACCTTTGAATATAGTTAGTTATAAATAAGAGATTCTATAAATACATGTTTGTCTTTTTAAACACAAAAGGTTAAATTGTTTGTTTTTTCAGATCCCAATAAATTTATTTTGCCGATATG
The DNA here is from genome assembly GCA_036325965.1 of Sinopyrophorus schimmeli. NCBI lineage: Eukaryota > Metazoa > Arthropoda > Insecta > Coleoptera > Elateridae > Sinopyrophorus > Sinopyrophorus schimmeli. Next base: position 4,058,924 of record JARFIZ010000013.1, read on the forward strand.
GAGACAAATATTGTGGAGCATATTATATGCAGGAATGGTTTTGGTAGCAACAGGTGGCAATTTGATTGTTATTTGGATAGTTCTTGCTCACAAACGAATGCGAACAGTTACAAATTATTTTCTATGTAAGTACTATCAAAAAATAATAAGAAAAATGAAAAATATTAGAAGTAATGTTAAGCACATACCTATACATAGATATTACTTCTTGTGGTTTATATACATATAAGCGTTTTATCTAAAGTTATACAATATGTGGGTACAAAAGAGAATTGAATATGCCCACATATTTTGACGAAACATTTAATTGAATTAATTATTATATTAAAGCACGGGTTCTATTTTACAAACAAATTTTATTTTTTGTTACCATAAATTCTTATCGGTTTATACCATTAAAAGGAATTATAGTAATTAAGTTAATTAATTTTATAATTAGTTGTGTTAAAAACTTTATTTAATAATTGTTTTCAATTTATCAGATAAATTTGAATGTAGTTATTATATTTTTATTTTACTATTTGTATGTTTCTAGTTTTACATTAGAAAAAGGAACTGTTTTTTTATATATAATTTCTATTTTTGCATGTTATTTAAAATCCAATTCATTTTTTTCAGCTAGTACATGGTACGTTATAAGCTAATTTGTTTCAGTAAACCTATCTGTAGCAGATACCATGGTGTCTACTTTGAACGTAACGTTCAACTACGTTTATATGTTAAATTCCCACTGGCCGTTCGGAAGACTTTATTGCAAGATATCTCAATTTATAGCTGTTTTATCAATATGTGCTTCAGTTTTTTCTCTTATGGCTATTTCAATCGACAGGTATGTATGTATTTCCATACGTATTTTTATGTTAAAATGTATCGACATATGTAGGTATATTGTAATTTAAGAAATTGAGTCATTAAATGAAACATTAAATTTAAATTTAATACAAGAACAAAATAAAATAATTTATATAAATTATATAATAAAATTGATTACACCTTTATGGCTAGTTTTGTAAATTTACAATGATTACCGCTAAAAATATACAATCAACAAATATGGAACAACAAAACAGAATTAAATTAAATTATTAATTATAAGAAATATGCGTCAACCTACTTTTATCGCTCTGAACACCTTCATATTATATGAAAGATGACTATGATTGTATAAAAAAACATAAACCTTTAAAGTAATATCTTATTTTCTTGGCTTAATTATCGCCAACGATTTTCTTTTATCGTTGAAAGTGGTGGGAAAAGTCAGTACACAATATCAAAAAATATTTAAAGACAACTTTTTGGGTTTATTTTTCAGTTTTGGATAAATGAACAAAGTATTATTTTGCATAGATATAAGGGCTCTCTTTTTTTTGAATGTACCATTCAATATGAAGTGCCCAACGTTTGTTTGTTTATTAATATTAATTAAAATTACTGTGGTAAGTACATAATTCTTTATTATTATTTATTATAATGCTTTTTATCTCAACTAAGGAACAAAACAATAAGACGACTCGATGTTTTTTGAATATTATCTAAAATATGTTATCCATTATTAGTACAGTAAAATCTCTTGTGGCGACCATCTCTATAAGGAAACCACCTTTAACAATAAAAGCGGCCAGTATGTTTTAGAATAGATATATCGTTATTTAATTCTTCTTATAATTTTCTCTCTAAGGCGACCACTCTCTAATTCGACCATGATGGTAGTGATGGTCAATATTATATAATTTTAAATTATATTAATTATATTACCTATTATATATTATGTAGGGGGTAAGGATTGTTCAGGATAAATCATTTAGGTTTCCTACATATTGTTTATTCAAAACCAAACCCCAAACTAAAATTCTACTCTACTCATGTTACAATTACGTGCCTGTACTTTTCTTTTCTTTCCAGCAATACCAACCTAGCTTGCTACAATTATATATTATATAGTAATTATATTACTAATTTTAAAAAACCTGTTTAAACTTTGGGAGCGTTCAAGTATTACGTAACGCAATTTTTGAGGATTTTGACCCCCACACACACGCATGTAACGCGCCGTAATGATTAGAGACTCCCCCCCAACCCTAAACGTTACGTAACAACCAGGTGACCATTTTCCCATAATACATAAACGAAAGGGGTTGCCAACTTTAATTCCCTAGCTTTATATTTAAATTTAAAAAAAATGTTGCATAACGCGATGGTCGAAAATAGTGACGCCAAATTTTCAATCTGAAAAAATCAGCTTGTGTATAATTTTATACAATATAGATTTGTAATTTAAATCTTCTATTTTATTGTTAAATTAATTACATGTCTCTTTTTTAGTTTGTTTTTATGTTGTACGTCTACAAAATATTATTGTTATTGTTTATCTATTTATTACATTATTTTCAATTTTATAGCTATATCATTTATAAAAAAATAAAATTGACGTTTATTGAGTAATATACTTTTTTTCAATACCTTTGAATATAGTTAGTTATAAATAAGAGATTCTATAAATACATGTTTGTCTTTTTAAACACAAAAGGTTAAATTGTTTGTTTTTTCAGATCCCAATAAATTTATTTTGCCGATATGGAGACAAATATTGTGGAGCATATTATATGCAGGAATGGTTTTGGTAGCAACAGGTGGCAATTTGATTGTTATTTGGATAGTTCTTGCTCACAAACGAATGCGAACAGTTACAAATTATTTTCTATGTAAGTACTATCAAAAAATAATAAGAAAAATGAAAAATATTAGAAGTAATGTTAAGCACATACCTATACATAGATATTACTTCTTGTGGTTTATATACTTATAAGCGTTTTATCTAAAGTTATACAATATGTGGGTACAAAAGAGAATTGAATATGCCCACATATTTTGACGAAACATTTAATTGAATTAATTATTATATTAAAGCACGGGTTCTATTTTACAAACAAATTTTATTTTTTGTTACCATAAATTCTTATCGGTTTATACCATTAAAAGGAATTATAGTAATTAAGTTAATTAATTTTATAATTAGTTGTGTTAAAAACTTTATTTAATAATTGTTTTCAATTTATCAGATAAATTTGAATGTAGTTATTATATTTTTATTTTACTATTTGTATGTTTCTAGTTTTACATTAGAAAAAGGAACTGTTTTTTTATATATAATTTCTATTTTTGCATGTTATTTAAAATCCAATTCATTTTTTTCAGCTAGTACATGGTACGTTATAAGCTAATTTGTTTCAGTAAACCTATCTGTAGCAGATACCATGGTGTCTACTTTGAACGTAACGTTCAACTACGTTTATATGTTAAATTCCCACTGGCCGTTCGGAAGACTTTATTGCAAGATATCTCAATTTATAGCTGTTTTATCAATATGTGCTTCAGTTTTTTCTCTTATGGCTATTTCAATCGACAGGTATGTATGTATTTCCATACGTATTTTTATGTTAAAATGTATCGACATATGTAGGTATATTGTAATTTAAGAAATTGAGTCATTAAATGAAACATTAAATTTAAATTTAATACAAGAACAAAATAAAATAATTTATATAAATTATATAATAAAATTGATTACACCTTTATGGCTAGTTTTGTAAATTTACAATGATTACCGCTAAAAATATACAATCAACAAATATGGAACAACAAAACAGAATTAAATTAAATTATTAATTATAAGAAATATGCGTCAACCTACTTTTATCGCTCTGAACACCTTCATATTATATGAAAGATGACTATGATTGTATAAAAAAACATAAACCTTTAAAGTAATATCTTATTTTCTTGGCTTAATTATCGCCAACGATTTTCTTTTATCGTTGAAAGTGGTGGGAAAAGTCAGTACACAATATCAAAAAATATTTAAAGACAACTTTTTGGGTTTATTTTTCAGTTTTGGATAAATGAACAAAGTATTATTTTGCATAGATATAAGGGCTCTCTTTTTTTTGAATGTACCATTCAATATGAAGTGCCCAACGTTTGTTTGTTTATTAATATTAATTAAAATTACTGTGGTAAGTACATAATTCTTTATTATTATTTATTATAATGCTTTTTATCTCAACTAAGGAACAAAACAATAAGACGACTCGATGTTTTTTGAATATTATCTAAAATATGTTATCCATTATTAGTACAGTAAAATCTCTTGTGGCGACCATCTCTATAAGGAAACCACCTTTAACAATAAAAGCGGCCAGTATGTTTTAGAATAGATATATCGTTATTTAATTCTTCTTATAATTTTCTCTCTAAGGCGACCACTCTCTAATTCGACCATGATGGTCTTTTATTTAAGAGCATGTCTTGTTTTTTTTTTTTTTTGTTTTTTCAAGTCGCTTAAGATGTGGGGTCTTCTTGTGTTAGGTCTTTTATCTTTTGCCTATTTTGCCCCCGGTTTTCTTCCTTTCTGTCCACATAATCTCTCCAGTATTGGTGTCTCTCCCTTGTAAATCTTACTATATCTTGTATTTTTAGCTCCTCTCTTATTTGTGTACTTTTCAATTGATCCCTTAAGCTTACTCCCTTAATTGTCCTTAATGTCTTCTTCTCTGTAGTTCTCTGTGATTGTTTGTTTTTGAGGTTTCCGCCCGGGTCTCTGCTGCGTACGATTATACCTGTCTTACGATTGTCTTATACATACATGCGATCTTTGCTTTCTGTGGATATATTCTTGTTCTTCTTGATGAGATCTCTGAAGTATCCCGAAATTCTTGCAGTTATGTTAGCTTGGGTTCCTACCCCTTGATGGAGGTTCTTGCAAATCAATATTTCGGCCCCTAGATAACTATTTGCATTGACTATTTTTGTCTTTCTCTCTAAGATGAGTACCTTTTCAGAAGATTAATTTGAGCAAGAACCGACGCTGGTCGTGTTAGAGAGATTTTACTTTATTTGAAATTTTTACGTTATAGAATCTAATAGGGATGTAACGAATGTCCAATTTTATACATTTGCAAATAAAAATATTTGAAAATGACATTTGCGAATACACGAATACAAATGCAAATATAAGGACGCTTTAGAAAATCATATTAAAACTGTTATTTAATTCTTCTATCCTGTTAGTATTAAATGACGATAGAAAATTTTTAAATCAATAATTAATTCTAGATTTTATTGATAGAAGTAATTGAAAAAAATGACATACAGTCGGACCCACGAAAGTATGTATATTAGGTAATGTATATATAGAATCATATAACTCCAAAGGAGCAAATGGCGCCCTTAGGGCGTTTCACTAGTACTTAGTCGACACTGTGGTGAGGTTACAGATCCCAAGCAGGTCTTGAATCTATCCAATCTTCCTGATTTTGTTGATAACTACCTTTATTCATTTCTGTTTTTTGCAATTCCTTTTGCTTTTGCCAAGGCCAGTTGGACTTATTTTGATTTTTCGAGAATTGTTCTTTTTCATGTATTTTTTTATTCATCTCTTTTATTTTTTCCTATTGTGCTATAATGTAGCACTTCGCTTGTTATACTATATGTTAGCTTTCTGAAGATGTGGCCAATTGATTTCTGTTTTCGTTTCTTTAATGTCACTTCTATTTTTTCTTTTTTTGTTGTCTGTTACAAATCTTTATTGCTGATTGTTTCCAGCCAAAAATCCCACATATAATTCTAAAAAAATTCAAATAATTTGAGAGTTGACTTATAGTTTTTCTGCTTTAAATGAAATTTGCATTATTTTTTCTTATTATTTTAAAACGTGTGAAGTTACGTTATGAGTTTGGCATTCTTTTTTTTTAGATCATTACAATTCCGGTTCAAACTAAGCACAAGACCGAAATTAAACAGACTGAAGAAACACTGTTAGAAAAACAGTTGTCTGAAAATTTTAACCCGACTAATGATGCAATTCTTGACACGATAATTTCTACTTATAATGTCAAAAATTTAGATGATTTTAAACGCATTTTTCTAAACTCAATCCAACTTACATCAAATGATCATTTTATGATAGGCAATAAAGTTATACCTTGTAACAATCTAGTCGATTTTCTGAAAGTACTTCTACTAAACCAGTCAAGTAATTCTCCAGAAACAGCTTATAACAGTGATACAGAATCGAAGAATAGTCAGTACTCAGAAGTACCGAATCGTAATAACGTCGTCGAGAATTTGCCGCACATTTCAAAATTAAAAATGTTACTTAATAAAAAGTTAAATAATTTAAATCAAAGTATAAGCGGAACTACAACCTCCGAAGAACATTATTTTAAAGGTAAGAACATACTTTGGGACATATTTGGTTTAAATTCTATAAAAGAGCTTACTAAAACTGTTGACGGTGCCGAAGTGGATTTAACAACTGTGCCCAATGAGAAGTTTACCAAGAATTCGACAAAATCTTCTAAAACTCAAAAAGACGAAAATAAATCTAGTAATTTGGACTTAGAATCCAATAAAGAATTTATAACGACTGCAAAATATGCTGATTCTAAATCAGTGGATTTGAGTAAAACGACAATATTGAATGATTTTAACACTATAGGTATTGGAGCTATTGACGCAGTTTACGATGAAACTCCATTTACTAAATTTACCGAAAAAAATAGGTTAAATATGAAAAATTTGATCATGTTGCATCGTAATTTATGGGCAAAACTGAAACATAGTTTAATTGAATACATTATTTCCGCATTTGAAATTAACGATCAAGATTCTTTTTATGAAAAGTACTCTGACACTCAGGTTGAAAATATAATAATGTATTTAAAAACATTTTTAGAACCTGTAATACAGCTACAAAAAACAACTACGTTAAATTATCCCATAAAAAAAATTTACAAGTTTCATTCACAAATTAAAGATATTTCAAAAAACAACAAAAATCAAAAGAAATCTGAAAATAGGAATGCGTCCAAAGAGGGAAATGCGATTAATGTTTTGGACAAATACATAAATCGTTTAGAAAATACATCGGATGAAAATAAGAAGGAAAGTTTCATAGGAAATGAGAGCGAAACAAATACAGAATCAAAATCTCCAAACTTTGATGAATTAGATAAAGATACCAGTCAACAAAATTTTAGAAAGTCGTTATTATTATCATTATTTGAACAAATGTTTCCATCAATTTTTTAAATCTGGTAATGTAATAAATCTGACAAAAGAAATGTCTGTTAATTCCGACAAATTCTAATAATAAAAATACACCTATCCCCCGATTTACACGGTACTTGTTTTACACGTTTTCGCTTTTACACGGTTTTCCAAATAAGTTTTTTTTAAATAAAAAAACAGTGTTTCCGTAGTATATTACAAATTTTAACCTGTCAATGCATTTTATTTTTTTTTCTGTGTACACCTAAAAATATTGAAATAAATCACAACTGTTAAATAGCAAAATTATGCATTTTCTGCAAGCTTTTCGATTTACACGGTTTTGACTTGAAAATTTTTAATTTTCGATTTACACGTTTTTCTCAGGAACGTATCTACCGTGTAAATCGGGGGATAGGTGTTAATTCTTTTTATAAGTTTATCATGAACTTTCTTTGGCTATTTAAGCAACTTTATAATATCAAACCTTTATCTTCTGATGATACATATACTGAAATCAAAAATAAGGAAAATGTTAACAAACATAATACCCTTATTTCATCCAGTTCACGATCTTTAAAGCTAAAGATATCAGTGATAATCGATATATACAAGAACCTGTTTTTAAAATTACACCAATATCAGGACACTCAAAAATAGTTAAAATTGATTCAAATAATTTAGGTATTTCTAAATTATTACAGCAGATGGGACGAAAAAGTGAAAATTCTAAGGATTTCTCAATAAATTTTAATAATTATAAAAATTCCGAACAAACGGTGATTACGTCTAAAGAAAATACATTCGATACAAAAAAATTAAAGTTATTTTTTTGCATAAGTCGTTAAATAAAAATGATTTAGTGAAAAATGTGATCAACATAAATCCATTGCAACGACATTCTCCTTTTTATAAATTCGGTGCCTTCAAAATAAAGCTACTATCACATAAATAACATTTATTTATTTCTGTTAAAATTATAAAGTATTGCATAAAAGGAATTGTTTAAAAATGTTAAATTTTTCGAATTTTTATTATAAAATCCTAAAAATTACGTTGACACATCTGACGTAATAAATGGATCGACAAAATCAACTTAATAATTTATAGACCGTCTGGCGCTGTAAATTTTTAGTGCTCTAGGTAAATAATAATATATATATATTTGTATAATTACTTGCTTCAGGAAGTATCAAAAAGTCACCAATTGTAAGAAGACAAACAATTAAGTATTAATTTAAGAGCATCACAACTTAATCTTTAATAATGGCAGCACGAAGCAGGTAAATTCATTAAACTAAAATCCGAATAAATAGATGATATTTAGTATGTAAATCAATTTATATCTAAGCGAAAAATGTAAATATCTGTAAAATATGTAAAATGGTCTGTAGATAATAAATTGGTGTAATGTAAAAATAAAATACAATAAGTTTACTTTGTAACTATAGCATTAGATAGCTACTTGTTATACTACGTTCTATATCGATTCACATTAGTATAAATAAATTTTTATTATAACACAAAAACTAAAACTACAGTGAAACCTGTACCACCTAAGAGACTAGTCGAAAACGGTAACTTTCAGCTGGTGGTCAGTTTATAGAAAATGTGTTTTTAAAGTTAAAAAAGTAACTGATAACATAAATTAGAAGATGGAATTAAAGAAGTAGATAATATATGTACTATGAACACAGGATAAAAGTTACCTATTCTTGAGGATTTAACTCCTCCTTAAGACAAATCAAGTCAAGAGTTTATCACATTAAAATATTGTGGGTTGGTCTTAAAATTATTAACAGTGTTTTATTATTAAAGTTTATTTTTCCGAAGTAAATGTAGAAATGTTTATTTATCAACCACTTAAGATATTATGAAAACAAAATATAACAGCCCGTACGTTCACAATATTAGATTGTGAAAATAGAATGAAATCACATTGCCCTTTCATTCCATAATGACTATAAACTGCTTATGTAGTATTTTTTCTCTTTATATTATTGACAATTTTAGTTTCTCGATGGGATATTGTTTTTCAACGATGTTATAAAGAATAAACGCTTGTAATTTCGAATTATCTAATGTAAGACGTGTCCGCTAAATAACGATACTTCTGTAAAATTCCCTCATCATGATAAGACGCCCTTGCTCTAAAAATTAAAGCAGTGGTCTAAAGAAAACGTATTTTGGGGTTCGAATCCCAATAACTGCGTTTTTTTTATACGCTGTTTTAAATAATTCGAATTGAACATAATGTGCCTGGACTAATCTAGATTAGTACAAAATATATTGTTTTCTTTGTTTTTGATAAATATCATTAAGTTATGCAATATTGAAAAATAAACTTATTCATATTTTAAATTATTGTTAAAAAAAATGTTCAAATGTGTCGACCCTTAGGCCGGTCGTCCATTGGAAGCGTAGTCGCGCGACTAGGTAGTAGCGCGTATACGCCCGTACATTAGCGATCGTGCGACTGAGCGACTAGTATCGTCCACTGCAGGCGACTTGACACTGCTTAGTTTGCGACTGTCATCGATAGTGTTTCTTGATTGTAAATAACGCGTAAAATGAACTTACAGGATTTGTACTTTTTGGAGCAATCTGACTTAATAAGACGTTTGAGAGCTCGTTATCGTAGAAAGAAACGTTTGTGTTGGGTTAATAAAATTCTTAGTAAAAGGGATTCACTGGGAGAATTTCATCACTTGCATGACGATTTATTGAATAATCCACACAAATTCTTTGATTATTATCGGATATTTGTAATAATATTGTGTTAAAACATAAATAAAATAATAATCTGAATATAGTACTTTTTACTTAAAATATATGTAAGAAGGTAAATATTTTAATAACCTATTTCTTCCGCAACCTTCGCCTATAACTTCCTTTGAACATCAAGGAAATTATATCTTTTATCTTTCATATCCCATAACGGGCTTTTCTCACGAATGACACTTATTAATCTTTCTTTGGTTATCTCCATTTAAAAAAGTCAAAACCGTAGCACAGGCGACTACAAGCGGCTAATCCCGTTCTAGCGGGATCGGTCGCCAGTCGCGTCTAGTCGCCTGTATCTGTTCGCTCGTAGTCGCTTGCAGTGGACGCTGTTCACTTACATTGCATGTATTGGGATTAGTCGCGCGTATACGGACGTATACGCGCTACCACCAAGTCGCGCGACTACGCTTCCAATGGACGACCGGCCTTACTCCTAACAAAATGTGTGATTCACCTTATCCGAGTTTGTCCTTGTGAATATAATGAATACATACAATGTAGTAGTATTATTCTTATTGTTTTTAGAAGATATCAATAAATCATACATTTTTACCACCTAGTTTCAACAATTGTAATTAATGTTTGGATATTTAATTAATTTAGATTTTATCAAAATCAAGTTTTATTATGTCTAAATAGGTGTAAAGAATTATTTGAAAAGCTGCATACATCCATAGATACATATGTGATAACTTTAAAATACAAAATGTATGACCTCTTTATTATTTAATATGAAGCACGCAGTCGAGATTTTTTTTAGCCAACCTTTTAATTGCTATTATTAAAATCTTTTGTGTTTGTATTAAGTTAATAAATATAAAAGTCTAACACGATTCTAAAGTAGCAAATAATAATATATACAAAAATATAGTAAGTTAAAAGACTCCAAATCTTCTATGTAAGCAGTTCAGTTATGTCAACATACGATCCGGCTTTATTTTATTTTCTTAAGATTTTAATTGGTAATAAAACGTGACTGATAAAGAAACACTTACAATAATTGTAAGACCAACCCACTATATCTTATTTTGATAAACACTCTGACTTGATGTGTCTTAAGGAGGAGTTAAATCCTCAAGAATAGGTAACTTTTATCCTGTGCTCATAGTACTTAGCATTATGTATTTCATAAAAATGCTTATCAAATATAATTTAGATACATGCTTCAATTATTTCAATTTTGTTTTTTTACAATTATTTAAACGCTTTTAACAGGATGTCATTAAAATTTTGGGATAAACTGCTTTTAGACAGATTCGATATAGATTTGACGTAGAAACGACCCCATTTGGCAAAGAAAAAAGTACTGTTTCATTAAGACAATGCACGGGTGCACACGTATGTAGTCGCAATGGCAAAAATCCATAAATTAGGCTACGAACTGCTACCCCATTCAGCATATGCTCGAAATTTAGCCCCCTGCCACTATTTTCTGTTTCCGAACCTGAAGAAATGGCTGGGCACTAAAAGATTTGGACCGAATGAAGAGGTCATCACAGAAACAAGCGCCTATTTTGAGAGCCTTAAAAAACCTATTATTTGGAATGAATAAAAAAAATGGAAATACGCTGGACTAAATAAATCGAGCCAAAAGAAGACTATGTTGAGAAATAAAACGCTTATTTGTCAAAAAAAATACTCCTATCTTTTATTAAAAAAGTCACTGACTTATCAAACTGCCCTCGTATATTACTTGTTTTTGACGTCAAAATTCAACATTACTTTTTGAATGACCTTATATTTTTGTTTCCATATTCTGAATATTGCGTTTAATTTTTTATTATAATATCTCACTCTGCACATTGTGTTTGTGACAGCTTGTGAAATACGTATTTTTTTAATTAAAAGTGAATACATGTAATCAATTGATTTTAAAAGCTTGATTTTTGTTAAATTCTCTAAAAATTGATAACTTGGGTACCTAATAATAATTTTTGTTTCTAAATTTATGTTTAGTTCATATGTTGATTTTAATACCATTATATTTTAAATCACATCACCGTGTTGTATAATAAATATTTTTTAAACTAATATAAAAACCACACGTTTAATTTGATTACGGGGATAATGTACTATCTATGTTGGTTCCCGGAGGTAAGCATAAGAGGTTTTACTTGTGCAGCAATAAATTTCCAGTAGTCTACGGCTACTATCGTGGCTTATGTAGCACCGAAAGATATAAAGAGGAAACAAAACCGACATTTAGTTTGTTGCTAAGTAAAAATAAAAATAAATTAATGACTTTCTGAATCAAACACGAAGAAATATCTCTGCTATTTTAGTTTTTTATTTAAAACTTATTTCTTTAGCGTGTTTGGTACGTCTTTAATTCCAAACATACCTACATAAATAACTAAGGATATAAAAAATTTTAAGTGTTGAAATCGATATTTCAACACTTCAAAACTTTTAAATCTTAAAGGATTTATTTCCAATAAAACTTTTTACAAGATTTTATATTGCACCAAACCATAAATTGGGTAGGTATTTAAATTTTTTACTGACTAGAAAGGCTTGTGAAACAATTTTTTTTGTTCTAAAGAAAGCTCAATTAAAGAATAGAACCAGTAAAATACGATGCCATATATTTTTTAAAATATAATATACCTATGAATTTCAAAGTTATTTTATTACATAAGCGTCATCTATAGTACAATGTAAGACTTTTTAAAAGTTTTACGATTATGTGTGAGTGTGTTTTTACTGTTACAGAGTGAGGTTCTGAAAAGAGATTTTACGATTTCCTTTTCATTTCGTTACAATTTTTATCTCAAATTATTTGCTTTTTACATTTTTACAATGCGCTTTATAAAACTTTTAGTTTTGTAATTTTGTCATTATTAATAACCTACAACACTACTACTAATTAATGGTCTATTAATTGTTCTCTATTTTATTTAGATACATGGCAATTATGACTCCACTTCGACCTAGAATGGGACGGACTGTAACATTATGTTTAGCGATGAGTACGTGGTTATTAGGAGTAGCTATATCAAGCCCTTCGCTATTCTATTACACTACCTTTGTTGAACAGTATACTGAAGGACAACAGCGAATTATTTGTTATGGAGAATGGCCGGACGGCGACACCAACGAATCTTTATATGAATATATGTACGTACCTTTTCAATTAGAACAAGCTTTATTAAGTTTAATGATTATTTAGTACATACTAACTGCCCGTCTCGGTTGTTTGTACAGATTATTTTGAACTTCCTGTACAGCTACCACTTCTTGTTTACGCACTTCTAGGGGTTAAGTTTTGAAATATTTTTTTTAAGAAGTCTAAAAGAATGTTATAATTTATTGAACACTGCCATCAATGAAATATATTACTTGTATCTATTTTGGTTTGTTTGACCTCGTAGATTAAATTTGTTTTTTTATTTATAAAATAGATTTAATCGTTACCATCCACATTATTGTTTGCTTCCAAAAACTAACTAACGCTTTTTCTTAAATCTCCAAACGCACGGGTAGGTATAGGAGGAAAAAAATGACCAATGTGTATTTAAAAGGAGTCTGTAAATTACCTTTTACTTTTGTCTACGGCACATGCATGAACTTGCGTCTTTTCACTTAATTATTTTTTAAAATAGAAAAAATTTCTGATAACAATAATCAAAGATAATTATTATTTTTGATTATATTATCGGATAGTATTAGCGTTGTAAATACATTATGTTTCGAGATATGCATATGTGATTACATTAAGCTTTTGATATCACAACTTCTTCAGGTAATTACACAAATGTGTTGTGAACGCCATCTACGAGTGACATTTTGCACATGAATTAATACTTTGAAAATTTCTTGTGCCACTATGACTCATTTTCGCCGGAAATGCTTCTAGTGTTATGAACAGGGTTCATGGGGCTATCCACTGATACCAATAACAGAAGGAGTTCACTATAATGTTTTGTGGTTCCTTGTGAGTAGCAACTAATTTTGTATGTAAAAGACGTGATTAACATAAGTAAAATAGGAAGTTGAGAACATTGTGTTAGTGGAATAAGTTTAGTATCGATGGAATGATCTTGCCGAGCATATTGAAAACATGCAAGTGATTTTGTGGGAAAATGTTTGACTCGTGAAATATCGTGGTTTTTCGGATGCAATAAACGCGTGTGATCTTAACAATAAGTCAATATAAACCAGTGGTTCTTAACTGGTGTTCTGCGAATTCACAAGGAAAGTGTTTCAATTCACGAGCGGGAACTGTTTATGTTTTTACATCATTCAAAAGAAATGGTGTAGAAAACCGTTTTTCCAATTTTCTGAGTCGATTTCCTAAGGGACGAAATTCGCGGTTGAAGATTTGCATTCTCTGTTGCGCTCCGTATCTGCCGTAATTTGGCTTTCCTAGTCAACGCTACAATCGTATGCTTGGTCTAATGACTATCAAATTCTATTTCTGATTATGAATTAAATTTTGAATATATTATATTTTAAAATAAATTTTTCTAAATAACATAAAAGTCATTTGAGATTAAGTAAAGAGTAGTACGGTATAGTCTCCTATGTAGGTACATTTAAACCAAAATAATTCAGATATAGATCATCTGGCATAGCGATCTTGAAACGAAGAGGTTGTTTAGACACTACTATCGCTTGGGTCTTTTCTATAGGTTTTTCATGTTGTATTACAGTCATGCCAGGTTAAATGCATGGAGCGATCTCAAGAGCTTGAGTTGATCTTCCGCTATTAAAACGGCATCGTCAGCAGAACATACAGGTTTTAATCCCCATTTATTTGTAATGTAACTTTGACCTGGTGTTTTAGTTTTTTGTACTATGATGTTGTTTGTAAACCAAAAGAGTAAATATTTTTCGTCTAGCAACTAAATTATCTCTCAGTCGCTTGGTCAACACCCAATCCTGCAGGCAATAAACCCTACAGGAAGTCAAATCATTTATCCAAGAACCGTTTGTAAAAGTTTCAAAATATGTACCCAGCTTGACATGGAAAGAGACAGTATTAGAATCGTGGTCGGTTTATTAACCAGTTGAAGTATGTAAAAAATGCAGAGTAGAAGAACATTCACCCATTCACATTCTATATCATTGCGCCGTTGTAGTCGCATATAGACCAAAGAACTGGTCTCTCGAAGTCAAGATATAAAAACACTCACATCCAGATTTCGGACTAAACACTGATTTTCTTTTGAGGGCTTTTTGGGGGCTATGCACAATGGGACCAGGCATTACTGCGAATTTTTTACTCCTCCCCGTTTGTAGATAAATGACGTACCACCCTCCCTCCGCCGTTATGTTTCTATATTCTAGCCTTTATTGTAAAAACTGGTTATACCTACATTTATAATTCAAAATATTGTCACTATTTTCTCCCATCTTTCAGGCAGCATACGAATCCCGTTTTTAAAAAACTGGTCATATTTTGAAGTAAGCTGCAAATCGATCCAATTTCCTACTTCTTCACAAAACCGGAAGTGTTGGTCAGCCAGGCTGTGTGTCATTGAACGAAAAACGTGATAGTTAGAGGAGCAAGGCCTGGAGAATACGACAAGTGGGGTAGGAGTTCCCATTTCAGTGTTTCCAAGTATGCCTTCACCACTATTACCATATGGGGCCGAGCATTGCCATCCTGCAAAATCATTTTATCGCGTCTCTTGTTATATCGCGTTCGTTTGTATTTTAAACGGATCAATTGCGTTCGATAACGATTGTCTGGGATTGTTTTAGTCGATTTTAACAGCTCATAATCAACAACATCGAACTGGTCCGACCAAATACCCAGTATTACCCTGAACTTGTAAATATTGCGTGTGACCGTCGACATGAAAGCAGAGCCAAAATATCCCTTTGATTTTATGAGCTTGGAGTTATCGCAATGTCCTATTTTTTGTCTCCAGTCCACAATACCATGCTTTCCGCATCCGTTTTTTAAGCAACCGTTTTCAAGCAAACAAACGCCGTTCAACATTTTTTAGTTTCAACTTGTACGGCACCTAATTTCCATGCTTCCGATAATTCCCAGTGTAGAGATGTTTTGAAATTGCTTGTTGATTCACTCTTCTAATTATCATACCAATACTTCTTGACTTTGTCACGGGTTTTTATTAAGTAATGATTTTAATTCTGTTTCTTCAAAAACCTTCTCTCTTTCACCACCCTGCCGGTCTTTGACATAAATATCACCGTTCTTGAAGCGTTGAAACCACTTACACACGTTCTGTTACCAATAGTGGCCTTACCATAAGTATTTGAGAGCATTCATATTGAAGCAGAAAATTAAAACCTTCCGCAAATTACGAGAATATGGGTCATAACCTGACATTTTCAAGTGAGAATAACTTTATGATGCAGACACAAATCGACTAATGTTTCTATAGGGTTATGTTGACAGATGCCCAAGTTTATTTCATGAGGTCTATGATTATTTATTTCGACCACTACTTACCGTTAAAGTCATGGATGGGAAAACGGCCGAAGCACAGTTGTATGCTTTTTAAATGGTTAAACAAAAAAAAAGCTAATTGTACCTACATCTTAAAAATAGTCAAATGTTTTTTGGGAACACCGGTCAATTGAATTTTTTTAATGTTTAATAAACGCAAAAAAGCTAATTAAATTGTATACAAATTTTTCTTAAATATACTGCGAAACAATTACACAAAAATTAAAATTTTACTATTTTACAATAGTCTTAAATTGTTATTGGAAAAAGTTTCACTTTTAGTTTACAAACTTTAATAAAAGCTTTCGGAATCCCATTAACTAGTTATTCTTACCGAGTGCCGAAAAGATGTAACCTGGAATATTACATTTATTTCAAAGAAGAGATTTCATGGTAGTAAACTTTGCTTAACTCGATCTAAGTAAACAAGTCACGTACATTCAGGGATAGGCTTCGTGATGATGTATTTAGATTAAATTTCCAATAAAACGTTACAGGTAAATTATATAATCTAAGACCAACATTACGTTAGTGGCGTAATTACCTCAGATATATAATTTTCAACTTTATAATACCCTAAGAGCAATCTCAAGTGTAGTTAATAGACACCTTTATATATTTATTCAGATATTCGGTTTTAACGAAATTAGATGGAATTCTTATTCGAATCGCGATTTTACTGATTAGATTTATGAGTGTAGAAGTCGTAAAAATTTTTCGCTCTTTCAAGAAATACTTACCTACTGTGCGCAGACCTCTGATGTTATCGCAATAAAAATTCGCGAGAAAGTTCTAAAGAAATAAATTATTTCCTTTAAACTTGTGTTTAATTTATTGTAGAACCTTTTAATAAGTTTAATTAAAACTGAAAATGTTGATTCTTATCCCTTGTCTCTCGCTGATTTATGTTCAAATTTAATTTTGAAAAAATTTTTAAGTTAATTTTATGAATTACTGTTACAGTGATTACTTGATGCAATGTTTAGATGTTCAAAATTAATTAAATTACGCAAAGACTAAGGAAATGTAAAGAGCGATCACCTCATTAAAAAAGTTAATTAGCTTCCTAATCTTTGTAACAAATTAATTAAATGCTTACAAGAGCAGCTAAATTATTTGAATTTTTTTTGTTTCTTTTTTATGTAAGTGTCTACATGAAGAGTAATATAAAGTTGAGAATTTAGTATTTCTGTTCTTACGACTTTTATGTGTTTTTCATGTTACAGTCTTAGAAAATGTATACTTGTTTATGTTCTATAAATATACTTGTAATAATCCAGAAAACTTGTTTATTGCCAAACTTTTCATTTACTTTTCATATTTGCATTTTCGCAACTCGTAAAATTTTCATATTATACATAAATTTAGTCTTGAAATGATTATAACAAACATTAAGCTCTCATTTTTTCACGTGAAACTGTAAACCAAATGTTTCTAATTCATAATTTAAAATAAAATGTTATTTTTACTAACAAAATTAACCGTCTCATTTAATCAAAGTTTCGCGGGTGACTTTCTAAATTAATT
This sequence comes from Sinopyrophorus schimmeli, assembly GCA_036325965.1. Classification (NCBI taxonomy): domain Eukaryota; kingdom Metazoa; phylum Arthropoda; class Insecta; order Coleoptera; family Elateridae; genus Sinopyrophorus; species Sinopyrophorus schimmeli. The sequence goes on from JARFIZ010000013.1 coordinate 4,076,703, forward strand.
CCAATTTTCAGTTTTGTCCTAACTAATTAAAATATAAAGTTTCAAAGTTTTCATATGGTTGTGAAGGGTTATACGATTCTAATCATAACTAGCGTAGAAATTTTGGGTTGTGATAATGGAATAATATTATTTATGCTTATAATAGCATTGGAATATTAAATTAATAGATAATTATAAATAATAAAAATTTTATTAATTTATATGATAAATATGTTTTTAGAAACAATTTCACTTTATTCGGAGTAAATAAAAAAAGAAGAAAAACTTGGAAATTATATTTCCACACAGTAACACTTAAAATTCGTCGACGTTACTAAAAATGTAAAGTGCTCGAGTGTTAAACTTATGCTAAACTAGGATAACGAAATAAATTGAGAAAGTTTTAGTCTTTAATCCACACCTTCGCTTTTTTGAAAATTTTTGTTTTATTTTTAAATTAAAATAATGCATGAAACGTGTCTCAAGCACTTATCTAACTCAAATGTATATCTACATATTTTAAAAAAAATATATTAAACTACTTTCACCGACTTTTCAATATAAAAGTTCCTTAATTAACAGCACAAATTAAATCGCAAAATGCTTCTTGGAAGTTTTATATTGTAAATTGTAAACTTTTAGGAATAAAACCGTCTAAAATACGCCTACAGTTTTTTTTACTTTTTTAATTTAACTTTTGGTGACCGAGGTTGAGGCGTAAAAAATTAATTATAAAAATGTATTCTTTTTATCAACTTGTTTATTTGTATGTTGCTTTTGAAAGTGTGACGAAACAATTTGCATATAATTTACACCATTTTCGAGGCTTAAGATAAGCATGTTAAAATGTCTGCTAGATAAGGGTGCTAACCACTCCAATTAGTTAGAAAACTTAAAGGATTTGTTACAGAGCGGGAAAACCATTGCTCTTGTTGTGGTAGAGCTAAACGATTGCAAGAATTAAATCGTCTAGTATGTTTGTTTATAGTATAAAGGTGAAATTCACCTGTCTATGCAGCTGTCATAAAATACTCATTCTCCGATAGTTTTTAAATACAAAGCGAAAAACACCGAAATTTTAATCAAGAACAACTAACTTTTGGATAAGTTTACGAATGAAAATAAATAATATTAAGTTTCAAAAGATAGGTAATTTTTTCTCATAAAGGTATTACAGTAGTCCCTCTGCGTGTTACGATCTCAGAATCTTACAAATTTTAACATCTTTATAATCTTCGCTCAACCCCAAACTCCACACAATTATTTCTCACTATCTGAAGCCTTTTATTGTTGCCCAAGTTTGTTGTGTGCGCAACTGTGTATGCAAGTGACAAGTATCCTGTTGAAGTAAAATTCAAATAATTCAAGTTAAAATTATGTGAAAATGAATTAAACCCAATAATGAAAATTTTCAGCTTAATAAAACTTTTAAACACAGTATTCCCCTAATAAGTACTGGAACTTAACCCACTTATAAATTACCCTAAACTAAACAATAATATACCCCATGTCAAATGGCCTTATGTGAAATACTTTTGGGTTATGGTATCATCAATTTAAAAATGTGTAGGGGGAAAGTGGCATGGATCAGCCAGTTTTAAAAAAAAGGATAAATAATATAGAAGGACATAAATAAATCAAATTGTTTTTTAAATCTGTAATTGTTCATGCATTTATGTACGTAATGTCATAAAGCATTTTTCAAAATTAACGATATTTTTCGACTTCTAATCATTTATAAAAAAAAAAAATTGGCTTTTTCATAACCTATAGGTATTAAAACAGCCAACCCAATTTTTGAGAAAGCCATGTTCTTATTACAAGATTAAAACTGCACATTAACGAAGATATTATTTAATAATAATCTTAAGCTATAATTTTAGATCTTATATAATTATAAAACGTTTTAAATAACGCAAACTCTCGATAAAATATTTACTTACATAAATCTAAGAAACTGTCAAAAAATTTGACGTTTGAGATCAATCATTGCAAAAACTTAAAAACGTTTTAGCAAAAATAATGCAATTTCTCTTTTACGCCACAGGATTTATATGCCCAACCATTACTATTTTGCATCAGTACCACTCTTGATTGCTGTTACTACAATTATTATTGCATTTTATGCAATTAAAAGGTGGATTTTTCATTACACTGCAGTCCGGCTATTTCAAAACATATTCTCTCAAGAAACAAAATCTCGAAAATTACTATAAATCAAAGATTAGTCTACAAAATATAAACGTTATTAGAAGGCCTAATATATCTATAAAATTATAGTGTAATCATATTATTATTAGTTTTGTACGTATAGGCGTTAGAAAACAAATAAACTGAACTCAAAACCTTACTTTTTGACGACAAAATCTTCAATACGTCGTATCGGCGCCGCTTATTGACGGTGAACGGTCAAATTTTTGTGGGGGATATCTGGCTAGTGTTGCTATCTTAAAATAATAATACATGAACGATTCGTATGAAAACTACCGCGTAATTGATAATGGCTTTTTCAAAACTTGGCTGTTTCATGCCACTTTCCCCCTACTGAGTACCTTATTATTTAAAATATTTCGAAAATATTAGTTCAAGTCTATTATAACAAAGCCATTAAAGCCACATGTAAATTTTTTATTTTTTTGAAAATCAAAGAAAAACTCGGGTCGAATATGCATTGAAATATGGTAAATAGGCTCAAAATACTTCAATATTAAAACGAGAAAATTGATTATCTTAATCGGTTCTCTGGTAACTATGTAAATATGTATTTAAACATGTGTTTCTACGAAATCTTTAACGATTTGGATAGAATTTTGTATTTAGGTAATGTTTTGCCTCTTAAATTTATTTATACACTGTCCAGCTAACAGAAATAGTTAAGCCACTCCCACAAATGTGCGCTAAATTTAAATTTAATTTTTTCTATTGTCTTAATTTTTAAAGCACGTAACACAAGCAACCATATTAGCATTTATGTCCTGCAAGAACGGGGACAAACTTGATTATTAATTTGTACCGTGTGAAACTGGGCACTGCATACTTTGGTTCAATTTAGTGGGGTGTGGCTTAACTATTTCTGTTGGCCGGACAGTGTATAGATAGGTGTCATCGGTCAAAAAAAAGCGTTTTCACAAAAAAATAATTTTTAGCGCCATCTCATAGAATAGTAAAGTACCAGTAGACTGAAATATTCATGCATTGATACACAACAGATGGTGCTACAATGATATCTTGATATTTTAGTATCCAGGCGACTGAAAGTCATCACATTCTTACGGAAAAATTGAAAAACACCGAGAAACGCTTGGCCGCCCAGATATTAATAATAAAGTTCTCCATTTTCTTAATGAATAAAGAAATTTTGGGTAACATAGTATATCTTTAGTAGTTTAACAAAATTTGTATTAAATACTGCATAATGCACGCGCCACGTATGAAAGCGATTGAGAGGGTGCGCAAAGTTCTATTTGTAGCTCACATAGATTTATCCGCTTGATAATCTCAGTGGCATTTTATTAAAGAATATTGAAAATAATTGGAAGTCCTCTTCACAGAAGGAAAGTAGCTGCCTTTCTAACGGAAATAAAAAATTTTAAGTTGGTGTAAACAATTCCTTCGAAACGGAACAACTAGTAACACTAAAAACATATATAAAGTTTATTAGAATTAGTTAATTTGTATTTTGTAATTTCCACATTTTTTATTTATTTATTTTACCCACGCTACTGAAAACTACGTTTAAGTGAAACGACTACTTCCATATGTAATTGAAAGGCGCCGGAGCTCAGCTTCATATGTGGCGGGTAGTGTACGTAGTTAATAGCTTTGCTTATTTTAGTTTATTTTATTGCAGACAGTTCTACATATTATTGTGTAGGACTGTTGAATTTCTTAAGATATTTGTATTTTGCAGTTGTATACCTTTCATAGTTTTTATCCGATTTTATTTTTATTTAACAGTGGAATGTTTAAACTCTAGCACATTTGAACAACTGAATTATTTAGTAATTGGGATTTATCTTTAGCTATAAAATATTAAATAAGTATTTATAATTATTTCCAAATTAGGAATCGTTTAAATTATATTTATTATTGGAATGTGCCATTCGTTTATTTTAGACTTAAACACCGCTATCATTGTTGATTCGTCATAATAAAATATTAAAATGGAGGAAGTGGCTAAAATGCAAAAAAAGTTCAATGGATTTAAAAATAATTTTTTTTTAAAGAACTGACCTATCTCGTATTTATCCAAGCTAAACAATTCTTAATTTAGATTTATTCTGGAAGATGATATATAAACAATAAAACAAATGTAGAATAAAAAATCTTACTTGTCGTTTATTGTAAAATATAAAATCCAAAGAATAAGATACAGTAGCGATAAAACTTGTAATAAATAACCTTATTCCTATTTAAAAGCATATGGAGACGATGCTGTGTTGCCATTCACTAAAAAATTAAAATGCATTTTTCTCAAAATTCCGTAGATTTAGAATATAATGCATAGAAACTTTTATTGTTTAGATCGATGTCAGGTACCACCTGGTTAAATTTAAGTACTTTACGGTATACCTATACTTTATATTATACGTTTTACCTACTTTTACATACACACTGACAAATATTTACACCAATACTTTGAACCAAGACAAAACCGGAACTAATTTTTAAACCGCCCTCAGGATTCTACAAAGTCCCCAAGTGCTCGTAAACATGCCGAGGTAGTACTGTACTAATACATAATGATTAATTTGAAAGGGTTACACAAATTTACAGAATAAGAAATATATTACAAAATGGATCATTGTAAAATATGTGATTTTAAAATAAAATCAATTAGTTAGAGGCCAGCTACCCTGTTAAACGATCTTTGTATAAAAAAAAACTACTTAAAACTTTTACATTAGTATGTTGAAGGGTTCCATTTCACGAGGACAGAGCTCCCTAAGGATCTTCTTTCTGACTAACGTTTATTACACCTTTCTACGTAAATTGTTTGTCATGGTACTTTTTTAGGCATGTTACTAAATTACCTGATTCTATTCGATAAGGTTGTCTATATAATAATCTATAGTAATGTTTTCTTGTTAATTTTAATTAAGAAAATATACTTACTTAGGTATAAATATAACCTTTAGGTTACATGCACAAATTCGAATGTTCGCACACTCTATAGTTTGGATACTCCAGTCATTCGAACACTCTTGTAATAGGGACATCAAAAACATTTTATCTCTATAATCCAGATAAAATCTACAAACAATAATTGACAGATTTTTCAAAAACGCTTAAAATGGTTTATTACTCTTCATTTATGAACAGAATACAAACAGTTTTTGTTTTATATGTTTTTGATTATATGTGCTTATAATAATTTATATTTGTTAAATATGCGGAATTGTTTTCAATAAATACATGTTCTAAATATATATAAATATATATTAAAATGTTCTAATAAATAAGAGAGATAACGCCAGTAGTCCGAATGCTGAATCTGGTTATTCACATTCCACTGTACGTGCAAGCGTTATATTTTTTAGATCAAAGTCCAACCTAGCAAACCAAAGCCCTGCGGGAGTGCTATTGATAGAGCTCTATGATCTTAAATTGATAGGGGTCTCTGAATTTAATCCACTGTTCGAAAATATCAAGTCGTAAAATTCAAGAAATTTAAACAATACGTTGTAAAAATTCGGTATAAGGAAAATGAAAGAACAACATCGTTAACGCGGAAACGTACCCATCAAATTATGCTACAAAGAAAAGTTGTCTTTTTAAGTAATACTTATTTTGGCGCGTGAGAGTAAAATTTTAGAAGACAACGAAAGATGCTTGCGCACAACTACCGAAAAATCAGCAGTTGAAGTTAGCCGTCAAAGAAAGTAAATTAATTATTGTGAATCGTGCTGAAAACCGAGTGCGCATATTCGAGCTCAAAGGGGCACATTCAGATCTTGGGAAAAATAAGCGCCCCGCTCCTGCGTTGCCCTTCATTAACATCCCTCGCTCGGCAATGTGTCATTTTGAAATCGAATGTGCACCTACCCGACATTCATTAGATTTGGTTATATTAATCATTTTTCTTTCAAATTAAAAACTTACATTCAGATTTTCTATTCGGAAAAAGTTATAGCGTTTATTTTTTTAAATATCTGTTTAAAAGTACTAAACCAATATATTGCTGTTTCCGGTTTATACGATTAAAAATTACAAAACTGTATCTATTACACTATTATAATTTTTAATCAAAACGTGTATTTATAGTTATTTCTTAAGATAATTCATTGGATGATATTGATTTATAGACAGACAAAAATAATGTGAAGATAGATTACACAGAAAACTGTAAATAAAAAAAAAGCAAAACGTGCATAATTCCGCAATTGATTTTAATGTAAAGTAAAAGTAGTTAATGCACATGGAAAAGGATCGTTTTGTCAAAGTAGTAATATAACTGAGCCAATGATTAGTATCATAAGTTTGATTCCAGATTAGTATCACAGTAATACCAATACTATCAGTTTCCACGCATGCGCAACAAGCGTAGATTGTAAACAGCTATAGCGAAGTTAGCTACGAAATATGAAAATACTTGGTTATGTAACGACAATATGTTATTTGTTAATCAAAATGAAAAATTTTAAAAATATAATATATTTGTTGAAGATTATTTTTTTAACTTCTTTTTTTACTTTTATTTAATTTCAAAGATTATATTTTTTTTAAAAATAGATAATTAAAAAATAATAATAGTTTGATTTTTTTATATTAAATAACAACAAAAAAATGATATTTGTAAGTTAAAGCTGTGTTGACGTATTGACGTATGTTGATCTATATAATATACAGTATATTAAACGTCCATATAAAATACATTTGATACGAAATTGATATCAGTAGAGGAGAGTAACCAAATATGGGCTACCATTTTGTTTTTGCCTCAAAAATAAAAAACTATTAAAAAATTAACCATTTATTGACGTCTAAATAATCACACATACATTTTTAAAGAACTAAGTAACAATCTTATGTTTTTAATATTATAATATATTATTAAATTGAGTATTAAACCAAATATCAAAATAGACGCTAAATATGGAACAGGTACTCAAATATGGGCTACAAATAGAAACTTATAATATCTTGTACGAAAATAACAATTATATATATTTATCTTATAAGAGATCAAATTACTTTGGTAGATGGAAGAAATCACATAATTTACTTACAAAAATCACATATCCAGGTGTCAAACTCTGGCCCAGCACAGTCATTATGTGCCCAGAGCTTACACATTAAACATCTAATCCACAGTTCTCCTGCTGCGTTTTCGGAAAAAAGTTCCTGACAAAACATACACGCTGCATTGGCAGAGTCAGGAGCCTCTCCTCCTGTAGGGGCATCTGGTTCACTATCTGAATTAAATTGGATATCTTCTTCATCTTCACTTTCGTTCGTGGTCTTGGCTTTCTTATTTTGTATAATTCTTTTTTTTTGCTTGGGTTTCTTATCTTTTATTTTATTTTCTTTTTCAATTTTCTTCTTATTTGTTTCAATAAGGTCATTTTTATATGGAGACGAAGTTATAACCGATGCCACAGCAGCTTTTCTGCCTTTATTAGATGTCTTTCTGACTTTTTTTGGCACGGGACTTATGTCATAAGGAGATACTAGACCTAGACCGCTACGATCAATTCCGGAAGACGAAGGTTGACAGTCATATGTTGGTCCATGTCCAGTTCCAGAAGTAGATTCTTCTGTTTGAGTCTCAGACCTAGACCTCAAGTCCGGTGATTCGTTCGAAAACAAATTCTCATCATTATGATTGGAAGTCAATGGTGAAAGGGGTAATCTTGGATTGTGGGTCGATGACTCTTCATTATTGCGGGTAGATTTTTTCGGAGTAATATCTGTACATCCATCTTTGACAGCATTTTGTTCCGCTGCAAGAAAATCTGCATCGCTGAATATGGTTTTATTCAATGGCCAAAGTCCTGTAACGCGAAACCCGTTTGCTGCAATTTCGCCTGTTTGCACTTTCATGTAAGCTCGCCCAAATAACTCTACAATGTCAAAAGGGATCAGTGCTCTGTTGTTGTTTCTGATCCAGGTTCGTATTTCTTCACTGTAGTAAACTTTCAATGGCCCCATAAACGTCTTGTCCAACGGTTGCAGCTTGTGAGTTGTGTGAGGTGGTAGAGATAAAATATCAACATTATTCTCTCTAGCCAAGTCTATTACATCAATGTTTCGAGTGTGGCTAAAGTGTCCATCTAATATCAGTAAAACTCTTGAGTCTGGTGTTGGGTGTGTATGCTTTATGAAGTGTTTGAACCAAGTTGTAAAAATATTCATTTGGATCCAGCCTGTTGGATGTGCAACTCCTTCAGCTCCAGGAGGACAACCTCTCATCAGTTGTAAGTTCATATTTTTTCTTGGGAAAATTATGAACGGAGGTACAAAATGGCCGGTGGCATTCATGCATACTACAATTGTAACCAGGGAACCCCTTTCAGCTGATGTTAGTGATGCTATCTGCCTCTTTCCTCGACGTCCAATTACTTCTGGAATTTTACTTTGAATAATTGTTAGGCCGGTTTCATCAACGTTGTAGACACAATCTGGCGAATAGTTATTTTTCTCGTACATCTCTTCCAAAAGTTGAAAAAAATTATCCACGTTTTCTTTATTAAAACCGAATGCTCTTGCAAATGACGTTCCCGTAGGCCTCCTAATTGACAGTTTGTCTTTATGACGCTTCAAAAATAGCCTTAACCATGTTTTTCCTGCTATGCCAGATTCACCAAACGGATTTTGCAAATTGTTACGTACTGCCAACATGTATGCCATTCTGCAAAGATCAGTCCTTGTCAACCCATAAAATTTGCTTTCCAACGTTAAAATATATTCTACTAAAACGTTTTCTAATTGTGTCCCCAACGTTGTTTTTCTACCTAATGTCGTGGCAGCCGCTTCTTCAGGACTAAGTTCCGTTTTCAGGCTTAAGCGTTGCAATGTCGTTCTTGGTACTTTGAAAAATTTTGCTGCTTTTAAAGTGCCCATTTTCTTCTCCCGAACCATTTATATGGCTTTAATCATTTGTTCTTCATCCCAAGTTTTCCTTGGTTCTTTTGATTGTGTTGGCGCCATTCTGAAAAAATATAAGTGGGTACCTTTAGAACCGCATAACCAACCACCTGAAATACTAATACCTAAATATGGGCTAGCCCATATTCAGGACCATAGTCATAGCCCATATTCGAAATTCTTTACTAAAATCAACTTGATCGTGTACTTTACAAATCATATATAGCAAGCAATAAATTAACCGAAAATCATAAAATTAAACTTATATTCTGCAATAAAACACATAGTTACAGTATTGAGACCTAATTTTCATTCATTAAATAACACATTGATACGTACCGCAGAAAATTTATCGACAGCAGCAACACAAGTATGGCGGACACTGGCGACAACTCGCGTGCGAATAACAAAAATGAGTGAGTGCGATGTTAGAAGGGATGAATGCGATAGACGATCGTCGTTTGTTGCGTCTTTTGATTGTAGATTTTCGAAAATTGTTACTAGCCCATATTAAAGCACTAGCTCACATTTAGTTACTCTCCTCTAGTAATGCTAACCTAGTATCATTTCATTTGTAATCGATATTGATACGGAATTAGTATCAGTTGAAACGCCTCTGGTATCACTTTTTTTCCGTGCATATACATTCTTATGAATTAGATATACATACTTTTATACAATAGGTACACTCACACCATTTAGTAATGTCCCTTGGTTTGGAGCGGACGGATCGTTCGTGTCCGACGTGGAGAATAATAAAGAAAACGCTAGTTTCAACTTCAACTCTCCGTTATTATTTTACAATCCTACACATGATGGTGGTATTCACTTTTTACAGATTAACCATACACTTTTTATCTTTCACCCATAAGAAAAAAAATATTTTAATATAAATGAAAGTTAATACAAGATAATTTTATCATTACAAAATAATGTAATTATTCTTTTCTACGCATATACCTTGTGTTAAAAATCCATGTCTTTCTTTTAAATTCCATATAAGTTAGTTTGTGTATATATTAAGAATATTTAACATAACTGAAAATAGAACTATGCGAATTTTGATTTCAGGAATTAATTAGTGAAGTTTTCTATAAAAGATTTTCTTTTCCATTTCTAAGCAAATATATCCTATCGAAAATTATTATTATAACTCTTCACATAAGAGTTAATATTTAAATACTAAAATTAACTGAATTGTAAATTTGTTAACAATTTTCGGATACTCCTAACGATTGGCAGCTCATTTCGCTGTTAAAATTCTTATAACTGCATTGCCAGCATTTTAAAATAGAACAAATTCAGATTAATTTTAAATTGTTAATATTGTTGTTGTTGGCGCCTGCCTTTTTATACCTGTATCAGGTTTAGGCGTTTTCCCCGCTTGAAACTTTGTTGTGAATGTTGTAGTGTTTCAAAGATTCAAGGCACCTACTGTTTTACGTGGATTGCAAACCACGGCAATTTCTAAGGAAATTTTTTAGCAGTTTTACTCTTGCCAGGTGCTCAGCCTTGCGAAGAGAAGAGGAGCGTGAAATTTTCGATGGTCGGCGCGGGGATTCGAACCACTTCGAATCCACCTCGCTAGCAAAGCAGCCCAAACACTAAACCACTTGCACCACGCTTCCTCTTAAATTGTTAATATTACCCTTATTAATGTTTTTCTAAAGTATTGTTTGATATGTCTATCTGCAGTTGGGACATAAATACCATAACTATTCATTTGAAAATTATTAGAATCTAGTTTTTTTTTTTATTATGGACCCATAATTTTTACATTAATTGATTTTATTTGAATTATTACGAGTATGTATTAAACCTCATTTGAATAGAAGTCACCATTGCATTAAATTATCGATATTCGAGTTACATACCATATTTGCTCGTAAGTTAAGAACCAAATTTACTTTTTGTTTTTAAAGTTTTTGTTGTAACCACGAAATCTTATAGAAGAATATCCTTCTAGCTAAAAGTTTAAAATCGTTTTTCTCGAACATTTTCAATGCTTTGCTAAATTTATATTTCAATATTGGTCTTCAAATGAGGTATACACAGCTCGGAGTATGATGCAGGTATACGGATTAAAAATATCCGGACTTAGCATAGCTGACATCCATTTATTTTTATGAATAATTTTAAGAAATTTTGTAAAATTGTATAGTTCTATATAATTTTATAAAGAAAATTTTTTCGGGTAGTTAATCTTCTATAATTAAAAATCATAAAAATAAGAATTAAATCGATAACTTTTTCATGATATAAAATATTTTTTCAGACTATTTGATAGTGCATTAAATAGAATATAAAACTGCCATTTCACTTTTGACCTATCTTTAATAGTTTAGCCTTTTAATTGAAAAAATTTGAAATTTCGACAAATTTCAATTTTGTAAGTTCTTTATTAAGTAAAATATTAATAATAGAAATTTGACTCAATTAAATTTTTGTAGAGAATTTAATGACTATAAAGGATTACTAATTAATTATATAAAAAATTATTACATAGTTTGTAGAAGTAAATAATGTTAAAAATCATTTTCGTAACTTTTTAAATAAAAATGTTTAAGTTCGATGAAGGACCTCTTAAAATTGAAATTAAGAGATGTAATTTGGACAGATTTTTAATTCGACGTATTCTGAAAAATTTTCATGTGATAGTGAAAAAAATTGTTTTTGTTGGAACACCCTAGTATGTATACTCCATTGTATTCTTCAATTATACCTGAATCACTTTATGTCAAGATGGGCATTTTAAATTTGTTCTTAGAAAGGGATTTAGACTTAAGATATTAACTTGTGCCGAGATGGACGTTGCTCTTTCAAATATTTTAAATAAACCGAAAATGTGATTCACCTACTTGAGCTTCCCTTTGTAACTTTATTGTTTCATGCTGGTAAAACACCAAAAATCTTATTCTTGAAAAATCGAAAATATTACCAAAGGGTAGGTATTAAATTTTTGTTGTGGCCTTACAAACCATCATTCTAGTATTTTGTGTTGTGTTGTAGGGGAATTGTGCTTAAGATGACATACTTTTTGTTTTGAGGCAAATATTTGAAAATTCAAAGGTGGTAAAAATAAATCTAAGGTTATACATTTAAAACGTTTATTTACAAAGCACAAAAAAAAATCTTGACGCTATAGAACATTTAATAATCGAAATAAAATAAGAAAACATCAATCATATTTATGTGGTTAAGATAACACACATCAGTCTAAGTTGACATAGTTAATTTTCTTTGCACAATTCACATGTAAACACTTTAATTCTTGGTGCAACGCTACACATAGAGTGTGGCACCATCGCTTAAATAATTGGCACCATATCCAACGCGATTAGACTGCAATGAATCAACTGTTACTAAGTCATCTTGGAAAAATTGTGTGGAACCAATTGCTCATTCAGGAAGTTATTCGTTATGTTCCTCCTTGCGTCCTTTAAACTATTAGTATTATGCCAATTTATGATAAAAATAATCAAATAAAAGTCAACATTTTTTAAACTCTGGTATTTATCAAAAAAATATATATATGCAGAAATTGTTTATTTTTCATTGCAAACTTTTACTATCTTGAGATTTTCTGAGCTAGAATATCGTCACACTTTTAATTTATTATTTGAGATGGGGATAAAACAATGATAGGATCGTGTGTTTTTATTGTTATTATATTATTTTTAATAAATAACAGAATTTGAAAATTTTATTTTTATTTGATTATTTTTATCATAAATTGACATAATTCTAATAGTTTAAATAAGTTAGAAAACTTTTATAAATTATCAAACTTCCAGATTATTTTCATATTTATGTATAAAAGTAGCACTTTAAAAAATATTTCCTAAAGAGGTGAAAATAACAGAATGGCACTAATTGGTCTTTATTAACGAAGATATGAACTACATATTCTGAAAATTTCATATTTTTATTTTTCCTCCACATGGATTTTTTGAGGTCAAAGCTGAGCTATTTACAAAATTATCAATTTTCACAATTTTATTTTTCGTAGATTTTATTCTAGGACAATAATAATTATGTCACGACATCACAAGAGTTAGTACTTTATTGTAAAAAAATCAATTTTAATATGCAAAAGGGTTGACACAGCGTTCAATCAAATATCCTAAAAATGAGAAAAATTGTGAAAATTTCGGATGGTCACCATCTTGTTCCTAATTGTTTTAATTCAATTTTCTTGTATTATATAAAATGCACATTTATGACCCTTTCAACTAAAGTAACAACCATTTCAATACCTGTTCTAAATAAAAGCTAGAGCTCATTATGTACAAGTATGAAAATGACCCAATTTTTTAATTCGGATGGGTACTGATCGGAAGTTATACAATAAAAAAATAAATGTGCCACCACAAAGATCAACTACAATTTTTTATTAAAATTAAAAATCATACGGCACACTTTTTAATTCAAATTTGTTGATTTCATATGGAATGACCCAACATTATTTTATTCATTATTTTAAAATACACCCATACCTCACTTTGCGTCGGAGTTACGTTCCAAAAACACGACGCAAATTGAAAAGACGCAATGTGAATTAAGAAAAAATAGAAAAAAGTGGAGCCGTCTGTTAAAAACAAGAAAAAATTAAAGACTCGAACCCAAAACAACGCAACCTCGAAAACCTAACGACGCACGGTGAAAATTAGTACTAATTAAGTAGCGACGCAACTTCGAAAAAACGCAAAAGAAACGACGCAAGGCGAGGTACGGGTGTATATCTTTATCTTATCATTACAATTTTTTAAATGCGGGTTGTGAATAAATTGTAAATTGCGTTGCACTGTAATTTATAAAGTGTCGTTCAATAGGCACCTAATAATTCTAATCAAATAGTTAATATATACATTACGTAACAATTTTTAGTGTTTGGGCTGCTGCGCTAGCGAGGTGGATTCGAAGTGGTTCGAATCCCGCGCCGACCATCGAAAATTTCACGCTCCTCTTCTCTTCGCAAGGCTGAGCACCTGGCAAGAGTAAAACTGCTCGAAAATTTTTCTAGAAATTGCCGTGGTTCGCAACCCATGTAAAACGGTAGGTGCCTTGAATCTTTGAAACACTACAACATTCACAACAAAGTTTCAAGCGGGAAAACGCCTAAACCTGATACAGGTATAAAAGGCGCCAACAACAACAACGTAACAATAATGATCAATCAATTATTCTTATCGTTGGATTTATCCCAAAACTCCTTCGATTCAATGACCGTAAAAGAAGTGTCCATAATAAAAAAAAAGTTCTATTCTAATTATTTTTAAATGAACAATTATAGTATTTATATCCCAACTACGCATAGGTATATTAACCAATGCATTATCCAAAATATAAATAGGGGTAATTAAAAATTGAAGTTGATCTGCACATGTTAAATTTAAAAAAATATGTATGAAGTTATAAGAATTTCAATAGTTACTTTGTTAGGGCTATTCTAAAAGTGTTAACAAATTTACGAGTCAGTTAATTTGCATCGTTTAAATATTAACAATTATGTGAATATAGTTTTAATAACCATTTTTAATTTAATGGCGTAAATTTTCTTTCAAATTGAAAAGAAAATTGTTTTCTGTTCCGTTTAATATTTATATGTATACACACAAAAAGTAATTTATCTAAAATATATTTTACAGTGAAGATTGGTTCCCCAAAAAACTGTAAATCAAAAAAAAATATAATGTCCATCATTCAGTCATTTATTTCAATGTAAAATAAAAGTAGATAAATGCATCTGGGCATTCCACGCTGAATCAATTAGGTCGTGGACCCCATCATTTTTTGTTTATTCAATTTTTTTATAAGTTATAGTCCTTGTTGGAAAATGCACCCATGATTTTTTACGAACTTCTATCTCGATTTTCCAAATAGTTATAAATTTTTGAATTCTTATAACTATAAAAAATTATATAAAGTCTTATATTTTTTTCCATTTTTAACAACAGAAATTAGAATTTGAAAATAAATGACACATTGTTTTTTCTTGAAAAGAATCTCAAAAATAATGTATATTGTGACAAAAATTTTGAGCCCAGTCTGATCATGCGATTCCGATCCGTTCAATATTTTTTTTTTAATTAGAAAAAAATTCTGTGATTAATGTGTCAAGTTTATTTTTTATGAAAAGATAGTACAGCGTAATAATACACCGCCCCATCACTGATCGGGGGATTGTCAAAAATTAGTCAAATTTTAATGAATTTCGAGTTTGTAAGATTTTCAAAAATTTATAACTTTTTGAAAAATGTAAATGCAAGTGGTTTGGAAACCACTGGTCTTGCTATAAATAAACGCAAAATAAGCCACATAACGCGTGGTTATATTTAACTTACATTTAGGTACGCCAAAGAAGTATAACTTGTAACGCACGTACATAAGTATATTCGTCGGATTTTTTATTTAAATGCTTATAATCGTATATATTTGGATTTGAAAATTTCCTTTTTTTTTCTGATTTTCTAAATGATGGAAAGGAATATTACTTAAAAATTAAATTACATTACGATTTATCGTAGGTACAAATTGTAAGTAATTTGAAGAGTTATTTATAAATATATTTAATTTAAACAAAGGTATGCAGTATTTAACATTAAAAAGACGTTTTGAATTTTGTGTAATTATTAATAAAAGTTTCCTTAAAAAAAGATTAGGTACTCAAGCAAAATCTTTCTGAAAGAAATCAGATAAAATGTTTCCGCTTTTAAGCTTTTAAGGTTACTTTTAGTATGTTGTAAGAAACATACGGTTATGCTGAAGTTTCTTCTATCTTACATCAGTGCCTACTTTCATCTTTATTTTCTGATTTTTCTTTGGCAAAGTTTTTCAATTTTTGTTGTTTAGCGAGTATACACGTTATAGTTGGCTACGTTTAATTTTGAATTCTTGTCAGCGTTACATCACAAATAATGAAAAATAAGAAGGCGTCTAGCAAAGTTATTTGTAGTTAACAAAATTATAGTTATTTATAGTTTAGTATTTAATTTCTGTATAATATTCTAAACCTAAAAACTTATTTTTATTTCAGAACATTCTGTTTCTGAAATTTATTATCGTATAAAATTTAACTTATATATAATACATTACTATTAGTATGTGTTTTGGTTAAATGCATATTTTATTGATTTTTTTTAATTTAATATAAGCCATAAATAATTCAAGGAAGACATCTATAGTAAAGTGTGAACTGTCACAAGTAGTAAAATTCAAACACAATTACTAAAAATGCGAATACTATCAACAAATACCTAAAATATACAATTCTTTCGAAAAAAATTGTCAGTCCAACTTGTTTAATCATGAATTGAAATATTTTTTGACAAGCTTTTATCTGGATGTTGAAGATTAAAATTGGAGTTCAGAATACGAAATTTTGTGCTATTGAATAAAAATAGAAATGTCTTTTTGGAACATCTAATTTTAAATCTGTGTAAATTAAACATTATTTATTATTGATTTTACATAAGAACGCATACTGGCATTGTCCTACTTTTTGTGATGACACATTCTGAGTGAAATTTTATTTCTTTGTACAGAATTCTTCGTAATAGTTTATTTTAGTTTAACACTTGACTAAAATGAACGGTATTTCTTAAGACATAAATGTACACTGCTGAAAGAATATTTACACACTGTTACACAAGGGGTTTTAATTCCTTGCATTACAGTTAATGTTTTACTAAACAAAACTAATTTAAGTAACTAAAGTCTTTAATAGCGAACGCGTGGATGTAGTCGTTCACCATCTTAGTTGTCGTATCGCTACTGCACTACTTAACATGGACTGCGCGCGCCTTCTTGCGGTACAGTGCATTGCAAAATAATAGTTCGTCACAATCTCCCCCTCGTGACGCGGGGCTCGTCCCGAGCTGGCGGCACGGGAAGCTTCTTCGGTCTTCCTCTTCGTCTAACTCCAACATACGGTGGTGCATCCGGTTCATGGTAAGGACGCAAAGCACTGAGATGGTAAACTCTCAATGGTGATCCCTTCGGTTGGTTAGCAATCTCATAACTAACTGGAGAAATCTTCTTTATAACATAGTAAGGACCGTCTCTACGAGGATCTAACTTACTGGTAGTACCCTTGGATAAACTACTAAGTGTGTGGAGGTTTACTAATACTTTATCTCCTACTTTGAATTCTTTAAAATCTGCACGTTTGGAGTCAGCATAAACTTTATGACGATCTCTGTTTTCTTCATTAACGTCCCTAGCTTCTCGCCAGGTTAAATGCATCTTTTCTAGATACGGAGTAATTTGAGGTACGAAATTATCCAAATTACTAATTTGACTTAGGTCATTCTGGACTTGATCGAGGGAACGGAGTTCTCGCCCGAATGTTAAATAAGCGGAAGTATTACCTAAGTTTTCGTTCTTAGCGGTATTCATCGCAAAGCGAATGGTAGATAGGTGATCTGGCCAAGTGGCATGCTCCCCCTTAACTAAAATAGCTAAGCGTGGCTTTAAATCACGATTCTTCCTTTCTACTAAGTTGCTTTCTTGTTGCTCCTTGTCCCAGACCCACGGAAGATTCTTCTTCTTAACTTTGCTAGGAGGTCGTGCGACACCGGAGAAATTGGGGATAAACCTGCGATACCAGGAGCATGTTTGTAAAAACGATTGCAATTGCTTTACGTTACGCGGCGGAGGTAATTTAATAATAGCGGCAGTCTTTTCCAAGTCCACTGAAATTCCTTCTGGCGTAAGCACATGTCCTAAATAACGAATTCTCGGTCGTATAAACATACATTTATCCCGATTGGCACGTAATGGTGCTTTTGAGCTGGCGACATTCGATAGGGTGGTAATGCTATGGGTAGATGTGATTCCGTGTTGATTTTATGTTCCGAATAAGGAGTTGGTTCTCCATGGGAATCAAAAATCTCTGAATGCTCTGCGAGTAATGCTTGTAACCTGTTTCGCTGCTCCATCTCTAACATATGCCCTTCTTCTATTCTTAAAGTAGCTATACTGGATATTTGCAAATCATCAACATTAGGAACAGTTTCAAACACAAGTGGATACTGGGTTTTAACATTTTTGAAGTGCCATTTGGACTCGCTGACGTTTAACACAATTCCCGTATCTTGAATAAAGTCCATTCCCAATAAAGTTTGGTTTTGAGCATGTGGAAACACTATAAAATTTACTGAAACTACGCGTTGCATTAACTCTACATCTACACAAAATATTAAGACATTTTCAACCTTTGTTGACCCATCGGCAAGTTTTACAGAAATCCTTTCTCTTCTAAAATGCTGTCCCGTATTTTGAAATATTTGGTATAATCGGTGACCGGCAATACTTTGCTTGGCGGCGGTGTCTACCAACCCCGTTCCTTGGAAACCTAATATACTAATTTCTAACATTGGACGCGATCGTGGATTTAGTTTAGGAACTAAATAATTACTTTTGTTAGAGTCAAAGTCCGCACTTGAAAATTCAGATAAAGAAACGCTTGATTGTTTACATCTAGGGCAATTTGATTTAATGTACCCCGGATTGCCGCAACCATAACACTTTAAAATTGTAGCGCGATCCGAATCTTGAGAACTCGTTGATAAAACACTCGAAGGCTGCAACGATTTCGTATTTGAACTTTGAGTATCTGAGTTAACACTTTTTGTTAATTTGGCATTGAGTTTACGACATTGATCTTTAGAGTGACCAAAATTTTTACAAAACACACAACGCTGTCTTTTGTTTGAATCTGATTCTACTTTGAATACCGGTTTTACGTCCAAATCTTCGAAGATTTCTTCAATACGACGAGCCTCCTTAAGAAGATCGTTAAAACTTTGTATTTTGTCGCGAGGAATTCTTTGGCGAATTTTAGAGCTTAACAAACCGTATACCATGTCAAGTTGAATCTCTTCGGTTAACGTATTCGACGGTAAGTGAGATAATATGGTTCTACACTTACAAATAAAGACATCTGTTTTCTGGTTATTTTGTTCTTCAGCGAATAATTCTTTGTAAACCTGATAACGAGGCTTTTGAGGTCCGAACGTCAGTCTCAGTAAATTTATCGCATCTTCCCACGTTTCTGTAGTTGCTTTAACGCCTTGCCACCAACTACCCGCAAAACCGTCAAGTAACATTGGTAAACCTTTCAAAGCATTTACATCGGACACCTGCATGCAGTCTTTATAGATTTCTATTGCTGCTATAAAAGCGTTAACATCAACTAATTTGCCATCAAACCTGGAGTTACAATTTGCGAGATTCCCAGTAGAAGTAGGGGTTGCAGTTGCATTTCTAGGCTGCACACCTTGAATTAGTAATTGCAACTGTTCCATTGTCATCGTAACCGTTTGCTCCATTTTTGAGTTGCGTAACCAGTAATGACTCATACAAATCCAAAATAATGTTTAACTAACAGAACTTTAAGAAGCTATCGACGCACATAAACTATAACCTCGAAGAAAACGCGCGAAAAACGCAGAAAAAGAACGCGGTAGGCACACCTACGCACTTTAGAACACACTAATTAATTTATTTATTTTGCGAACTTCGGCCGCGAGTTGGGCGCCAATGTTACACAAGGGGTTTTAATTCCTTGCATTACAGTTAATGTCTTACTAAACAAAACTAATTTAAGTAACTAAAGTCTTTAATAGCGAACGCGTGGATGTAGTCGTTCACCATCTTAGTTGTCGTATCGCTACTGCACTACTTAACATGGACTGCGCGCGCCTTCTTGCGGTACAGTGCATTGCAAAATAATAGTTCGTCACAACACTAGTTTTTTCTATTTGTAGATATACTGTACTAATTCTATAATTTTTGGTATAAAACATGAATTTGTATTGACGTTTATTGTGGACTGTACTGTAAAAAAACATTCCAGTGGTTAAATATAGGGGGTCATGGATCATTGCTACAACAGGAACATAGGTAACTTCGTTGTTCTAAACCAAACATTATAGCTATAATGTTTAGTTATGCTGATACTATATAATATATAGTATCTGCATAATAAACTATAGAATTTTATTATAGCGAAAGTTTTGTCGCATAAAGAACGTTTTATTAATTTAAATTGGAGAAATATTTATATTTTATAAACAACGTTGTAGGTATACATTACAGTATTTGCAGTATTACTGGAAACTTGTTAAAAAAAAACTCTAAGTAATTTTTAAATAATTTTCTATTGAAAATCTTTATCCCTTTTGAAATCAATACAAATCAAGGACTATTTCCTAAGAGAGAACATTTCACTTAGGACTTGCAATACATTCTCGTTCAAGATTCTAACTATGATTTAAATTAGGTAACTTGTTCAATAGTATCGAATACTACCTTCCTTTCAAAATTATTCAACTGTGTCTTCATTCAGTTATTGTAGCCAAACGACCGACAATTTGACGCCACATGTTCATTAAAAATATACCTATAACTTTGTAAAATAAGTATAATACATATTGCGATCAAGTAAACACACTACAAATTTTTTTTTTAATCCTACAAGACTACAACAAAATTAGGTATAATACTACATTGTTTAAATTATATATTTGTTATTAGAGTTGTACAAAAATAGTGGATTATTCTTTTAGCAAATTTCAAATTTGACTTCACGTTTTTTTCCCAACTTCAAAGTACTGAGTACTTCTTTTGTACGTATACCAAAAATAAAATAAATTTAAAAATATAAGTAATTACATTTTAATTAAATTTAACCTTGTAAAGTATTTTTATTAATTCTTTTCTACTAATAGAAGATGTTCTAATATTAATGTGTTGATAATATTTTGTCATATCTAAACAAAGAAATATAATATTAGTTTTATTAAAACAGTAAAGATAATGTCATTTTTGTTTCAGGTAGTAAAAATGATGATGGTTGTCGTCGTTATATTTGCAGTATGCTGGTTGCCTTTTCATTTATATTTTATCGTAACTTCGTATTATCCTGAAATAACGAATTCTCCATACATCCAAGAGACCTACTTAGCAATCTATTGGTTGGCCATGAGTAATTCAATGTACAATCCTATTATTTACTGTTGGATGAATGCTAGGTAAGTTAAACAATTAATCTGTATAATAATTTTGAAGTTGAAATAAAATTACAGACTATAAATTCAGAAATTGACAATATTTATTGAAAAAGTTTGTAACAATATTATGGCTTCAAAATATTTATTTTAATATGATAATTTATATTTAAACCTTTTCCATACGTGCGTCAGTTGTTTTCTAACGAGTTTAGATACAGGCTTTTTTTTAATATTTACAAAATCTGCGATCACCAATAATCAATTTTGTGCACTTGTGCTGTGAAAAAAATTATCATATCGATAACATCAAACACCGGCTTAATGGCGGTAAGCGACTAACTACACATTGGATAGTTAGCAGTGATGTACCGAATACCACAGACAACAGAATTTAATAGCGCGAGAATATTTGAAACGGGCCAATTGGCCTAGGTACACATAGTGCCGAAGTTCAACAGGTTCTCCTAATTATTGTTAATAAATTATAAACTAGTTAATTTTTACAAACTATCCTATGATCAAAGAGTCATCTGATTGGAATTTAAAACTTAGCGAATAATTAAATTTCATAATTTTATAAATAGCTGGTTAATTACATGCTAACTCCGATTGAAAGACTTTTTAATCATGCTATATTTTATTATATGTAATATTACATATCCTAAAAGACATCAAAAGTATGATTAATAACGGCATCGCAATAAAAATTGGTTGTTTACTATGAATAATGTAATAATCGCAAGGTGCTACTTACTCTATACACAATAAAACAAACACGTTTATTTGTTTATCTTTTGTTTGAACTTAGATTTATGAAAATTAAGTTCAAATGATTACTTTTAATCTTATCGCAGATACTTGCTATCGATACTGCAAGTGCATATAAGATAAACTCTTATAATCAAGACTAGCAAAAATTTGCCATTAAATCAATAGCGAGATTCTATTATATATTTCTTAAAAACAAATGAGTTAAATCTAGATTTAATTTTAATATTTAAATTTAATAAAAGACAAGAATGGAAATCATATGTACTGCATAAAAAATGTTTTATAACCAAAATACTATGGGCATTTAAAGTAGTTTATGAAATTATTTTTTTAACATTATTTCTTCTATTAAACTAATATTATTAAAATACCGTTTGTGTTTTATACAAACATGAATTTTTCTGTGCAAAATACAATTGATTTTTTTTAAACTTTGAGCTTATTAGTTACTTTAATTTTACTTTGCAATTAGTCAGCGACCAGATCGCAATCTTCAAAATACCTATTATAAAACAATATTAAGGTTAATAACAAACATAGCCAAAATTGACCGTATTTACATTTTAATTATACTTTCAAAGCGTTCTTGATTAGAGCACAAACATTTTTTTTTATTAGAATATATTTGCAAGCTAACGTAAACCAAAGTTTGTTGAAACACAATCCCTTTAATTTTTGCAGTTACTTTTATTATAGTATGTAAAAGTCAAACGTTGTTAGAAAATTTATATTTACTCTACCTTTGAGAATTATTGATTATTTTATTATGACATTTTTATTAAAGATAACTGGTACTCTGTATAGCGTGTGTCAAAATAAGTGTTTAAAATAAAAGGACTTTTTTATGTATTTTTTATTCAGGCAAACCTTTATAATAAAACCTTTATAATCAAAAACCATTGTTATTAATAACATCATCGTTTATTAATAGATTTAATATAATATTTGTAAAGATTATTATTCTTTTTTAAATGGTGGTGTGAATGATAAATGGTATGTGAGAAATTTCATTATAATTATTATTGTTGTTTTTGTTGTGCAAAATTCCGTAATAGGAATTATAATTTTTAAATGTTTATTATTATAAGAGGTATAAATACTTTACACTTTTTTTTCTAATATGTACTTTTTGATGGACGCGAGAAGTCATGACTTGATGGTCACAAAAATACATTATCTAACTTTCTACATAGTTCGCCGAATTTTAGTTTAAATTAGCCTAACACTATGTAACATGAGAATTACAGTGTACACTTTTTGTAACAAACTCCTTTATAACGCAAAACTTTCTATAGCATAGATGTTACTTGAGTTTTGTTAGTTTACATTATTACTCATACATTAATACAGTCCCTATATTCTTATATTTAGTTTTTTTTCAAATCTCTATGTACGCTACGGCGTATCTCTAGCTTCGACTTCTCGAGGATAGAGTGATTAAATATTCCACGAATAAAAACAAAACAAGTTTATTTATACACAAAAAAAAGCGAGACAATAAAATGTCCGAAGTTAAACACAAAACAAAACGAAACGTTCAAAATTAAACACAAAACAAAACGAAACGTTCAAAGTTAAACACAAAACAAAACGAAACGGGTTGATCGCAACCCTCACGCACCAAAGGAGTAAATTAATGAAAACCAAAAGGAATAAACAACAAGAGTATTTTAAAACCAAAGGGGTAAAACACTTTACAAACCAAAGGGATAAGTTTCTCTCTAAGGGATCTGATTTGAACTAACTATTTTGCCGCGTTCCACGTCTTTTATGCTTTCGATGACGGTGGGAAAATTCCCGCCCGTCTGGTGTAGAAGAATACCCGCAATAAAAATGGGAGACAGTCCGAACGAGTACGTGCAGGAACAAAGACTTTAACGCAAAGTGCAATTTCGCTGCAATTCAATAAAAATAAAATTTACCGTTATGGCTCCCGCAATGCCTAAAAGGGCAATTAAACAATTTGACGGATATTCTTCCACCATCCGGGCTCGAAACCATAAAAGTGTTCTCAAAGAAGCACCGCGAAGGGTATCTACGAACCGCTTCACGACCAAAGGGTTTACGCGCATTCTCTCACGGAGGGACGGGCAATAAAAAATGGGCTCAAAAACGCTATTAGTAAAAATAAAATACCGTCGAACCGAATTTACGAACAAACGGTAAATGTACTACGGAACACTCTATATAATAAAAACTCTTTATAATGAAAGAAAACACTCGGCCCTTAAGTATTTTTATAGAGAGTTTATAAGTGAAACACGGTGACGAAGATTTTCTCAATAAATTTTGTTAGACATAGTAATTAACCTTATTTTGAATAGTAAATCTGACAAAGAATATGTGGTTCATAGTTTGACCACCTTTTTTAAAACACTTTTTATAACATAGAAGTTAAGAAAATACCAAAAATTTTAAAAGTATTTTTGTATTACGAATCTTACAAAAGGAAAATTAAAAAAAGTTCAGTTTTTTATCTTATATTGAATTAAAATTTAATTCAACAAAATATTTTTACGATACAATACGTATGTAAGTACTATTAGTGCGTGTTAAAAGTAGATGGAAAGCTGCTGAAAGCATTCTTGGCAGGATAATTATATTAGGAATTAAGGCTCTACAGCACCTAAATAATTTTTCGTTTCTCTAAAATCTGACCTGGTCGCTCCAAGTTTCGAAGCGAACCCTTGTTTAATCAAGCATAATCAACAATAGCTAATCCTCACAGGCGCTTCTTTTTGTTACTTTTAATACTGACTGACAAATAAGTCATATTTTAGAGTTTATTGACATTTAAAAGTCTGTTACAAAATTTCTGGAAAATATTTAGAAACTAAGTTTGAAACTTTCAACATTTTAGTGTTCGTTTGAGTGGCTTACTGCAAACGTCTTTACATTTTTAACCATATTTTGCACCAACGTTCTTATTTGAGTACATTTGTTTATAACAAACTTCTTTTTATATTGTAGTCGTAGTATTTTAATATTTGGTATTGAATGTAGAAATAAAGTTTTTGCATGCATATTTTTAAAATTTATACATAACAGCAATAGTTTTAATAAATAGTGTTAATTTTTGCACATATCCTTTTATATAGTAATTGGTAAGTTTTATATCTACATAGGTCTTCTTCTTCTTTATCTTCACCTTAATGTAGCTTTATTACTTATATATATATATATATATCAGTAGGTACTTCTCTATAACATTTTTATATGTATACACCTAGCTAATACCTTGGTAGAAAATTGGTTTTTATGTGCACATTTAAATGTATATATTTTAATAGTTTTTTTCTAATTTTTTATCCAAATAGACAAACTTAAAATATTATTTAATTTTACACATAATTATTTCTTTATGCCTCTACAGCACTTTAGAGATTGATATCTCGGATGAATTTTTTTTCTGCCGGACGTTCTTTTGTAATATATTCACAAAAATAGTTTTAGTAAATAGTAAATCGCAGGCGCATTGTACATACATATATACTAATAGTATTTCTTTAAAATTTTTTTCTTAAATTACAAATAAAAAATTTTAAACTGTTTTGTAAATAATAATTTTTTTACATATCAATTTTAAACAATTGCTTGCTTGTATGGTATATCTAAAAATTTAAATCTATATAAGTACTTCTTCTATATAGTCATACTTACATTAAAATTATTTTACATGAAATTTTGGTAGAAATTATTTTTTTGGATACACTGCTATTTTTTGTAAATAATATTTGCAATAACTTTGCATACTATTTATATATAGATCTTTAGTGCTTGATATCTCGGATGGAAATTACTTTTATGCTTTACTTCCTTCTCTAACATTAGTAGCTTTTAATCATTTTTGTATTAAGTTTGTTTCGTAGATAAAAAATTACTAACCACTAATTACTAACATATACAACAAAATAGTATTTAACATTTTTGTGATTGTGTTCCACTGTTTAATCAACTTCATTCCGTTTAAAAATGGGAATACATTCCAAGAATAAAAAAACATGCTCAAAATGGAGAAAAAGTAGATCACTTCAAGTAAAGAATAATAGAAAAAAAGAAAGGTATAAACATTGTAGTTTGAAATTAATTTATAAAAAAAAATTGTATTTAATAAAATAATACACAATATGAAAAAATTATACTAAAATAACTACTATAAATATTTTATTTTTTAGTAAAAATGAATTGTCAACTTCACCACATTTTGAAGCATCAGAGGATATTGAAGAATTGTCAGATTTAGTTATAGAAAACGAAACTGAAATAGAAAAGAATTCTAAAATTTACGGAAGACGTATTATTAATTTAATCCCCTTTTTAAATGCACTTAAATCGTTAAAACACGTTGGGTTTGACTGCTCTTTTTTTTTAATATGGAACTAATTTCCGAAAAGCGCATAGGATTTAAAAGTTTGTTAACCTTTGTTTGTGAAGTTTGCAAGAAACAGGAAACTATTTCTACAGAAGGCGATA
Source organism: Sinopyrophorus schimmeli (assembly GCA_036325965.1). NCBI lineage: Eukaryota > Metazoa > Arthropoda > Insecta > Coleoptera > Elateridae > Sinopyrophorus > Sinopyrophorus schimmeli. The sequence continues at coordinate 4,103,027 of JARFIZ010000013.1, forward strand.
TCAAAAGTTCATATGGTATAAATTTATCAGCCGTTTCCGGAGCTATGGCTATTGGTATAGGTCATAGTCAAATCACAGAACTTTGTGCTGCAATTAATATACCACTTATATCAAGCAAAACTTATTTAAAGTATCAAGAGGATTTACACAATCACGTTAATCATATAAATTATAAAAGTATGAATGAAGCTGGTGCTGAAGAATATCGTTTAGCAAAAGAAGCTTGTGATATAGACGAAGACGGAGTTCCTTTTATATTTGTGATTGTAGACGGAGCATGGTGCAAAAGATCCTACAAAACAACTATAACGCATTATCTGGAGTGGGCTGCATAATTGGATATAGGACAAAGAAGATATTATATGTTGGTGTAAAAAATAGGTATTGTTCTATATGCAACCAAAATAAGAAAATACAACATAAATGTTATAAAAATTGGATAGGAACATCCACTTCAATGGAAGCAGCAATTATTTCTGAAGGATTCAAAGAATCGATGAAAAACTACAAATTAAGATATAAATATGTAATTGGAGATGGAGATAGTAGTGTTTATAAAAAGATTATGGAAAGTAAACCATACGGAGTAAATTATTATATTCATAAAATAGAATGTAAAAATCACTTATTACGGAATTATTGTAATAAACTAAGAGAACTCATTAAACGACCAAAATTAAATAATACTTTAAAACAGTTTATCGAAGGATCTATTATTAAATTTAGAACAGCCGTGGTATGTGCTGTACGACATAGAAAAAAAGAAGACACTTCATTGCAAGATAAAATTCTACAATTAAAAGAAGATATCCTAAACGGGCCACGACATATCTTTGGTGACCATCGATGTTGTCACAAATATTTTTGTACAGGACCTAAATTAGACGAAGCTCATTTATACGAGGAGTTTAAAAATTGTTCAGTATATGACGAATTTAAAAATGCTTTAATACGTGTTGCCAATAATTCAGCAAGTTTGCTGCAAGATGTAGAGAACAATGCCGTTGAAAATTATAATTCAATTGTTAATAAAGTAATAGGAGGCAAAAGAATAAATTTCAGTAAACGTGGATCTTATGAATTAAGATGTAAAATTGCTGCTGTTAGTTATAACAATAAAGGAACACATATAGATATAATTCAAGAACAAATTTGTAGTCAAGAAGTTGGAAAATACACAAAAATGTTTGCTGAAAAATCAGAAAAAAAAAAATATATTTATAAAAGAAAAATATGTTATAATAAAGAAGATGAAGATTATGGAGCAACAGAAGATGTTATGTGTGATAAAACCCATATATATTAGCCATGGAAAAAATTCTTTTTAATGCAATTCGAAAAAATAGATCCGAAGAAATATTTAATAGCACTATCGGACAAAGTTGCAATCCGATATGGCATAAAGAACGATTAAACAGAATAACAGCTAGTAATTTTGGAACTATATGTAAAATGAGAGCAAATACCAACACCAAAAATTTAGTAAAGTCATTATTGACTCCTAATTATCATCAATCCGCAATTAAATCTATAAAATACGGAATTGAAAAAAAAGAAATTGCTAAAAATTATTTACAGAAAGAACAAATTTACAAGTTCAACAATCTGGCCTATTTGTTGATACAGAATATTTATTTATGGGAGCTTCGCCCGATGGAATAGTTGAAGATGGTGCATTACTAGAAATAAAATGCCCGTTTTCAGCGAGAGATGACAAAATTGTAGATGCCATAAAGAGTAAAAGAATTCTATGTTGTCAGTTACTAACAGTTAATAATTGTACAACAATAACATTAAAGAGGAATCATAATTATTATTATCAAATACAAGGAGCTTTACACATAGCTAAAAGAAAATATTGCTACTTTGTTTTATATACAAAAATAGATTTGCACATAGAAAAATTGAATATGATGACGTTTTTGGAAAAATAATATGACACAAAATCTAATACAATTTTATCTAAACGTACTTTTACCTGAAATAGTGGATTCTCGACGAGCAAGAAACATGCCTATTCGTAACATTAAACTGGGTGATTTAAAATAAAAAAATCTGTTATATAATTATAATTATGTATAAATATGTTTTGAGAAGAACTAAACCTCCGATGAGTCGATTAGGGTGATAGTTCTTACCGCGAAACATATATCATAGAATCATACAAATTCTAGCGATTCGTACAATCAACGTGACACTCAACGTATTAAATAAAAATAACACCAACAAAGCATTCTATCTATTTTTCGAAATCATATTTTTGTTTACATTACACGTCGCTTCTATTGTAGCAATAACGTTACTCAACCTGTAATTCGATTTTCTACCTGATTATCTTTTTTACAACCTTCTTATTGAAATTTGTGTATTAACTATACATTTAATGTTTTAATCGTATGAATTATTTTTATTGTACTTTTGTAGGATCTTTATTAAAAGATATATAAATATGTATATCCACATATATTTGTATATATTGATATATTATTATATATGTGTATTGTAAAATAGTAATATACACTTGTATATAGGTACAGTTATTGTATGTAATAACAAATAATAATTATTTTTGTTTTTGTAACTTGTTTTTTTATTAAAACAGATTGTACAACAGTTTATTTTCTGTAGAAAATATTAATTTAAATATTTTTCAAAATTTATGTAAAAAATATTCCACTAATGTGGATCCCCAATTTTACATTTGATCATTTAGGTTTACATCTTTTAATTATAAGTAATCATTACCAACAATCAAACCCTAAAACAGTTTTTAAAATTTTTATTTTAATAATTTTTTTGCAATAAAATTTATGAGATTTTAAATTAAAAATTAATTGTGGAAAAACTTTTAGAGATAATAAAAATTTTAGAACTTATTGTAAAATATTTTGATAAAAATTTTAAGTTTATTTCTTTATCATCATATTTTTAATTATGTTTTAAATAAACAAATGAATATTTTAATAATTTCTCAGTCAGATATTTAATTTTTTTTGTTGTATGTGTCATATATTTAATATCTATAATATTTTAAAATACAATTTTACTTCCTGTCATTAGTTTAACAACATAAATCTTTATATAGGATATCGACATTATTTTTATTAATAAAGACAGCACAATGAAAATGAATAAAAATTGTAAATTTTTCAATATTATAGTAGGTACCTACGTATTAAAACTTTATTTGAAATTAATTGTTTTCAAATTAAAAAAATTGGGTTCCGTTGTTATTTTCATTTATTATTTACATCCATAAATAAATATACATAACAAATAAATTTCCCAAGCTAGTGAATTTAATTCGTTATATCGATATTCAAACATAAATTGATAAATATTAAAGAAAAAAAATTAGTTTATAAAATTTGCGGTTTTATTTTACCTTTCCCAAGTTCTAAGTAGTTATAATTTTGATTTATAATTACTTGAATGAGACAAGAATAAAAGTAACAATTTTTCTTTTGTAACAAAAGAAGAAACCGTGAGTAAATATAAAAAATATATCGGTAGGACCTTATTGGGACACCTATGTCCAAATAAGGCTCAAAGATTTCTTTATATATAAATCAACTTAATATCAATTTAAATAATCATTATTATATTTATATTAAATTATTATTAGTGTTATTAAACTTAAAATAATAAATTATTTGGTTATAATTTAATATTTTCAATAAAAATTAACTTGTAAATTTTTAAAAACTATTAGTTAGGTTTTTTTATCTTTATCTTTAAACAGTTTCCTGAACAATAAAATTCTTTGTCTGCATCTGTAAGAACATTATTATTTTCAAATAAACTTAAAACTGAATATGTTACACATATGGCCCACAAGGTTTTTGTGGGCATTATTAGGACATATCATACATGTAATAGAAACATTTGTCACATAACATATACTGATAGTATGGCTTTGAAATACATATAGGAGGGTAAGTAAACATATAATAAACAATAAACAAAAGAAAAACTAGACGACGCATGCATACAATTAAAAATATTAACCCTTTTGTAGCAAAATTTTATAAAATCCAGCCTGCACTTCGCGTCGTAGTACGTTTCTCAGTGCAAGTCCCGACACACTCAAGACCCGGGGCTCGCGTTATGCAGTTGCGCGTAAGTTATGGTCACGTACATTAATACGAGCTTTGGCAATGATTCGAAATCAGGAAGCGGGAAATTTGAAAACTAGGCCTTATTGGGCACTGGGCCTTATTTGGGTCAGCTACCTTAGTAGTAAAGAATACGTGCCAGTTTCAATATTAAAAGTTTTAGATAAAGGATCAGTTCAACTTAAATTTTTCAGAAGATGAAGAAAATATTAACAATAAAATTTTTAAAAACAATAAAAACGATAACATGTTACTGTAAAATTTATATTTATTTTATCATTTTATTTGCGCTATTTTTTTATTAATAAAATAAAAATATAAGAATTTAAATTCCAAGATCAAGTAGCAAAGGTGGGGTTCACTTGTATTAATAATAATATAATATTATATAAATTTTAAGCCCACTAATCTAAGAATAACTTGTCTAAACGCCATTACAACCATAAAATTCACTGCAGTTAAGGTTAAACTATTCTTCTATTGTAGTGCACTTGTAATACCTTAAGAAGATTAGATATTGACACCTACCCCAAACGAGACTCAGGTATAGAAGTAAATTTAGAGACTCGTTTGACCAGTTTTAAAATTAAATTTTAATTACATTTTGGTTTTATAGCTTGATGAGACTAGATGAAAAAAAACTAAATAGGATGTACCCTAGAAAATTTTATTACCTATCTACGGGTTAAAACTTATGTCGGTAAAGTAATTCACAAGCGTGATATCTCTTACCAAAGAATATGACTTTTTATCAATTATAACGATTTCAAATCAAAATTTTGAAAAATTATTGAGGATGCCCCCTAGAGCTCAATACCTCCTACACACTGAGCCTTTGAGAATTCGGTAGACTATAACAAGGCGTCTATTATCTCGAAAAGAAAAATCAAATATTTTACATTGACTGTGAAATAGGTGCTGTAGAGCCTTAATGGGCTTTATTATAGTCCTATTTTATGCACATTTGCGTGTGACTTGATATGATAATAGACCATTACTTTGATTCTATATATAACTTAACATTTCGTAATTAATACAGCTTCTGTTTTGGCATGTGTTAAATTACATCCTTCAAACTATTATTCCACAATTGAAGATAAGATGAAAGCCGCTAGAAATGTCAGTATGTATGTGTGACTAGCTAAAGCACAGATCACACGACTCTTGTTGCACTGCTTGATTGCATGTGGCCTCTAATCGCAAATTCTCTGGCTGCGATTGTGGAAAGTGACGTTACTACGACCTTTGTTCTTTACGAACGTGCTAGTTTTCTGGGTTAGAACTGGTGCCATTTTCTGAGTTGGATTCTCTGCTGGATTTCAGTAAGGAATAAACAAGAATCAGCTCATTGTCTCATGAGCTACGTACAGTGCTCGAAATAGGTATTTGAATGACAGGTATATTACGTATTTCTCATCAGGACATACGTAATATACCTGTCTTTTTTTGCTGCATAGCAAGGAACTTTAGTTTGTTTCAAATTAGGCTGAAGGTTATCAATAAACAGCTTTTATTTATTGGTAACAATACTTCTTAAGTGAGGTATTCACTATTTGCTAACAGGTTAATAAACAACTTTTAAAAGAAAATATGGCACGCGTACCAATATTTCTAACTATAAACTTATTTTTAGCGAAATAAAATATAGCCTATGTCACTCAAGGATAGTATAGCTTTTTATTAGTAAAAGAATTTTTTGAATCCGTTCAGCAATTCCAAAGATTACCTCCTACATACAAACAAACAACTTTTACCTCTTTAAAATATGATTAGGGTACATCAAAAAGATTTTAATGAAGTCAACTTTCTTAATGTAAAACATGTATAGAATTGATCCCTGATGTGTTTTTCTTATATTTTGATTAATATAAAATAAGGGTAGATTTGATAGGCGTGCCCCCTCTCTCTTCTCATTTAATAATCTTACACTTTCAATATTTTTTTGAGCTTAATTAATACAAAACAAACTATTCTAAAGACTTATACCACGATGGTGAATAAACAATATATTTCAAAATTTCTATTTTTAACAAATACAGTGTGGAAACGATCGAAAATACCTAGTCTTAACTTTACCTCACCCTGGATGAAGGTTTTGCATTTTACTAATCCTTATAAGTTTATAAATACATTTAAGCAATTTTGCTTTTTACCTATTATAACCCAAAAAAAGACTATCATTCGAATACCTATTTAGGGCACTGTACAAGTTACCACAGTAGAGGGTCGTTGTGTTTTTTCGTCTTCTTTTACAAATTAATCAAAACACAATAACTGCAATTTGTCTACAAGAACGACTGCTAGAACCTCCTACATTTTTATCTATAATCGAACGGTCATATCCACAAATCCAGTGGAACAGTGCGCATCTTTTGAAGTTAACAACGCAAAGGAGTTATCGCAATATTCAGCACAACAGAAGGCTTCAAACCCAGCAACATTATCTAGGATTCAAACAAGTGTCGTATGTGCCAGAAAAGTCGGTATCAATTTTGTCTTGAGTTTAAAGTGAATTTTGTAGGCAACAACTACTTACCTATTCCCGACTCTTTTTAAGTAAAATGTATAACTATGTTATGCAATGAAGTTAATACAATAATATTGCAATATCAAATAAATAATTTGAAAAACAAATACAATAAAATTTTTTATTATTCAAATTCTGTTCTTAACTTTCGGACTACCCGACATTAGGTAAATATCTTCAACACAAAAACATTGCAGTGGTAATAAGTGCTACAATTTCGGAATAAATATACATCTGTTACCTACATTAAGATGATTAAAAAAAAGTACTATGTTTTTTATCCCTAATATAGTTACTATTTTAATATATTTTTCTTTTTATTTCGTATAATGTTTTACGATGAATTTTGTAAAAAATGAATCTTTTTAATCTATTGTGTGTATTTCTGCGACCATTTGTCATTTGATGTTTTGGCTTTAACGTATACAAACGATGTTTCTTTTATATAAGGTCATGTTTTGACTTATTATACTAATACATTTGTCAATTCTTGAAGATAACGTGTCACAACTTATGCTATAATTCATTTCCTAAAAGTTGCTATTAGTGTCTTGACAAAGGCTAGCGACATGCTTTAACTTTGGCATTATTTTTTAAAAATACTCGTTTTATTGTCTACAAAATTGTTTTATAAAATTTACAAAAATTATGCTAAATTTAGTTATTCTTACAATAACATATAAAAAACATAGGCATTCAGATTCACAGTTTCTTTGTACCTGTTTTATTATTCAAATCAAATGGTATTTTCCACTTCAAAGTATTTTCCGTCAATGTGCATGCTGTTGAGTTTAAAACAAAATACAAGTTCTCGGCGGAATATGGAATAACAAATACTACTGCTTTGGGAATTGTTCCGAGTTTCACATTTACACCCGCACACTATAGTGCATTTACAGTTGACAATTTCTATTCAAACTGTCCATATATGTAGTTTGTAGATCTTTCTATATTGACGTACAATAAACCAGTATTTACTGCAAATTATAGTAAACTAAACGGATGTATCTAAATCTGTCGAATGTATATTATCAAATAATAATCAAATGGTATAAGAAAAAAATATTGTAAATGGTAAACAAAATATCATTTAACAGAAAAAAACAATAATAATATTATGAAAATTAGTGTAACAATGACAGTAAATGTAATAGTGTGCAGCCTTTTGGTTATTGTGTTCTTACAAATAAGATATACAAACTAAAAGGGTCAATGTACGTGTTTGTAAATTGTTTTTTTTTCGATTTGTCTAGTTCATTCACTCATTTTATCTCACAATATTTTTACCTTCTTTATACATTGTTTTTTTTCTTCTTCTGATGCCTTTGTCTCTTATGCCCGAGATACACGAGGCTAGTTTTTCAAGCCAGGATAGCAAGTAAGCTAGAAGCTAGTAATTATAGCTTCGTGTAAACAGAACTAGCGTCGTTTTCAAGCTAGCAAACTAGTGACAATGCTAGTAAGTTAGCACGTCAAGCCAGGCTCGTTTTAATAAAATTGCGTTCTATTATTTTGGCGATAGTATGCTAGTAACGCCCCCTACCACTGAATTTACTATCCTAGCTAGGTGTGTTATCTTCATGTGGACGGCAAAGCAAGTACATAATCAGCTAGTGTACAGTGTCCACGTTTTTTTATTTACGCCACGAGATTTGCGAATCGGTTGAAAATGCTGAAATTAAGTAGTGATGTTAATTTAAAATTTGTGCAATTGTATCGCGATGAAGAATGCTTATGGAATGCCAGTATTCCATCTTATAAAAATAAGTCTATGCGTGATTGATCACTTCAAAAAATGTGTTCTGAGTTGAATACATTAGCATGGTGTAAACCATTCTAGCTTGTGTCAAGCAAGGATAATAAGCCAAGATAGATTCTGGAAATACCTAGCTTACTATTCTGGCTTGAAAAACTAGCCTCGTGTATCTCGGGCATTAATGCGAGTGGTTGGCATGTGTAATCGCTTTTTTCCATGTGATTCTATCACGTGCTAAGTAAGGTGTCATGCGAAAGAGTGAGAAATCGGTGTTGATGGTGTGGAGTCAATGTTGCTTTGGTATACCGAAGCAACATTGGCTACTTTAATGCGAAGCGGCTGTGAATTATCAGCTGCATAGCGTATTTTCACTTTGGGGCTGTTGGTAGAGAATTTGCACCCAAGCCATCAGCTCTTCCAGGATCTAATCCTCACAAAGCGTGAACCAGCTCAAATCATGCGGTACTCTGTCAAGGCTTGCTTTAAATCTAGAAATGCAATGTGCAGTGGCTGTTTCTTTTCGCAATGTTTCTCCATTAGCAGACGTGCGGCGTGGATGATATAAGTTGTGCCGCGCCCTTTCACAAAGTCAGCTTGGTTAACAGTCAGCTTAGCGAGCAGGCGGATGCACTTGTCATTGACCCTCTTGAATATTTTCATTGTGTGCAACAACAACCTGCTCGGTCTGAAGTTGCCGCAGTGGACTGGGTTACGTTTCTTCTTCTAAATAGGTACTGTGGTGCATAGTTGCCAATCTGCTCTTACTTTTCGTTCACTAATAATCTGATTGAACAGTTGGTTGAACCATATCGCTGAGTCACAGCTATTGCATTTCCAAAGGTCTGCCGCCAAATCGTCAGGTCCAGTTAACTTGCCCGATTTCATTCTCTTGCTTAACCCTTCTACTTGTTCCGCAGTTATTGACATAACATTGTTACTGACAGGTATTGGTTTGAGACTAAAGCCTTGTTGACACCATCAATTGTTGGATCCAATATCTGTGCTATAAAACGTTCCAATCTTTCTTTCGTTTTTGAATCCCATTATGATCTCAATTTTAACCTTCAATAGCAGGTAGTCATAAAAGAAGCACTGTTGTGACGGCTTGTCGGTAATCTATAAAGAGTTAAAAGGTTGATGCAGAGTTTGGGCAAATTACGTGCATATTTCTCAGAGGAAAACGTAATACTGAAACAAAGTATTTCGATTTTTATTTTAACCATTTTCTGTATTTAATATCATTCGCAATTATGCAGAAAGTAACATTGTCGTTAATAACTAACTAGTTAAAATAAATAATAAGTAATTTTTGCGCTACGACTTCGAAAAATGAGCATATGAAATAAAACGACCGGCCATATTCCGCAACTATCGTTTGAAATTACGTCAAATAGTGATAAACGAAAGAATAAAAAGTAATCAAACTACATTACTATTTTTACAATTTTTTTGATGTGACTTCTAAGTTACATTAATTTAACATTTATAAGTCAATCAATTTACAGTATTAGAAACTTAATTTTCTTCTATACGTTCATAAATACATTATTTTGTATCAAAAATAGTATTACACAATGATTTAAATTTTTCTATAAAGCACTAAGCTTTAAACAGCACACACGATTATCCTTATTAAACAATGTATCAACCGTATGTGTGAATAGCATTATTAAATTGATAAAGTGGAAAACGTCAACAAAACTACATGTATGTAAAAGTACATTCAAATTTACCCTATTTTATTCTAACTTCAAAGTACCCAAAATTTGAGAAGCAAACACTTATTTGCCGATGGATTACGTAGCGTAAAGTTATTTAATTAGTATACGAAAAACAGGAAGCAATGCCGGTGTCAAACGAGATTTACATAGAAGCATGTATTTTTTTATATATACCTACCTACATATTTATTATTATTACTATGAAGACCTTAACAACCGCCGCTTACATAACCTATTTAATTTTATCTTTATGGAATGTAATCTGAAAAAGTGTACTTTACAAAATAGGTGTCAGATAATCACGAATTATAAAAATAGTAATGGCGATAATTTGGCTTACGATAAGGAAAATCACGTTCCGTAAACTTATGAGTAGAAAAATAGCTCTCATTATAGATTCTACGGCGTGAGATAATCTGATACATTTCTTAAAAAAAAATAAAGTTTTAGTTAGGTCATAATGTGATATATACATACATTATATATCATGAGTGGCCAAGCTCCTTGATAGACCGAAAAATTTTTCAAAATTTGAAATTTTTTGCGACCGCAATTAAATAGGTATGAAAAAAGGTATGCAAAAAGGTATGCAAAAAAGGTGTTAAAAATTTTTTTTTTGCAGAAATTATATTTAGTGAAAACATAAATAAAAGTAAAAATATGTGTATTGAATTTAAATATTAAAAATTAAACACATTTATTTTACTTCTCTTGATAATTCTTTAATATTTCGAGAACCACAAATAATCCTTCAAAAAGGCGCAGGTGGCTCGCGCGCCGCAGGTACCCACCCCTGTTATATATGAACATTCATACACATATGATTATTATTTTTAGGACAACAATTTTTTAATATAACTATTTGAATGTTTACATTAATTTTTTTTTATTGCTATAGGTATACATTATTATTTATATTTTTTTGTATATCCCTGCATACAATTAAATCTACAATACAATGTTTAAAACAGCAAGTCAAACACGCGGCTCGTTATGAACGAACAGTTCATGGCAGCCTCCCAAGATTGATAACCAATACTTTTATTTAACTTTTAACAACACTGTATTTTTTAATGTGTTATATACTCTGTATTGTTATTTTATATGTATTAATTTATAGAAGTTATGTTCATTTATATTTCCATTTGTTTTGTTTTATTTTGCGGTTTGCGATTTAATATATAATATTTAATATGGCCCTCGGTGGTTTAACGAGTTTGACATGCCCGATTTAAAACACAAAATTGATCACTTTTAGATAGATTTATGAAATTCATGAATTTTAGATGATAAATTGAAGTTAAACAATTTAGTATTTGTATCACCTATTGTTATATAGATATTAACGAGAAAACATATTTCCTGAATTTACCCTACAATATGAAATTAGACAAAGTTATTGCGATGCGTTCAACCACTATTATTTCCGAATGCACAGAGTGGCATCCAATCAAAGGTTCATTCAATGTTGGTAATTCATTTATGGGATGCAGAGGCTAAAATCCCTAATGTAAGATCCCTTCGCCTTATAGTGAATGTTGACACGTCCCTATTAATTATGAAATCCTTCTAATACAATTATTCATTAAAAGCATAATACGATTTTAAAATTTATTTTTATATTGCTAGAAAAACAATAACATTTAAATTAAGATTTAAAAATAGGGTAGCAGGACTGTATTGTTATTGAAAAAAAGTTCTTTGACATAATTCCAATAAAAGGGTTGTTATGTAAAAAAAAATCACGTAGAGCAGTCGCGCCGCCACAGTATTGACTACTTGTCTAACTAAAACTCGTCAACAAGAATGCGGTTACTAAAATGTAATGTTTTTAATATTATGTTAGTCAATTAATAAAAAATATCTTTATATATAAAGTGTACGAGGTGCGTTCAGAAAATAACCGAACTTAAATTTTTTAAACTTTATTATTAATTTTACAGATTATTGGCCCTTGTCCCCTTCAAAGTATTCCCTCACCTATTTGAAATATTACATTATTTTATTTACAATATTTTTGAAAAGATTAAACAATTTCGGAAATTATCTTTAATTGTTGTAACGTCAGTTCAATTACTTTATGCCTACAATTTTTGCAAAACAAACGTTTTGCTCATTTTTGAATTACCAAACTCCTTGTTAACGATTCTTACGTTCTCTTCCAAATGCAGAACCAACATTCAAAATTTTGTTTAAAAAGGTTATTTTGAATTGATTAAATAAAAATAGTTTTGTATTTTAAAAATTATCATTTAAATTGTATATTATTGGGTAGTTTTTTTTTACTATCTATAAATCTTTTATTCCAGAAGATCAATAATAGTATTTTTAATTACCTTTTAAACAAAACGCTTTTAGTACTGCAAAGCTTAATGTGACTAAGCAAAGCAATTATTGGAACTACAAACCAATTTCAGAGTGTAAATTTACATTGTATAGGTTTTAATATACGTTGGAACCAAATCGTATATCTCGAGCACGTTGCGCTTTTACTTTTCATGACTAAGTTTAGAAAACACTTTTAAAATATGCGTATTTTCTATTAACCACTTTATTGATTATTTTAAAACGTAAAAGCTTCGCATGATGCGCCCAATAGTAATTTTTAAAATTTTATAATTTAAAGCGCTTGTTATTTACTAGTTAGAAAATATTTGATTTGTCTGATATAATTTGATTTTTTTTATGTACAAATAATCAAAAAATCTAAGTAATAAAAGGTAGTAGGCATTTTATGAAATATGCTGTAAAGACAATTTAATACATATTTAATTACGATTCTATTTACGTCTACGTGTAATAAAGTGTTAGTAATTAATTGAGTTATTAAACCGTGAAATAATTCTCTATATATTTTAGGTTCACTGAATAGGGAAAACAGCAATCACAATGGTTTAGGTATTGTTATTAACAAGCTTGCGATAAAATCGTCCGACATATACCTATATTTAGTAAAAACTTTTTCTCTAGTTTTAAAGATTAGGTTTTAATATTATTATTATTTTTAATTTGCATCACGGTACAGTTAAAATTATTATCTAAATTCTTTATAGAACTTTATCCAACTAAATAATTTGTTTTTGTTTTTAGATTTAGAAGAGGCTTTAAACAATTTTTCTCGTGGCTTCCATTTGTTCATGTAAGTCCTGGAACTTTAACTCGGAGAGAAGTGTTAACTGGAGGACGTCGTTCATATTCCGGATCTCCGGATCACCACAGGATTATACGAAATGGTGTGTACTGTCTTTTGAAGCATGTTCATCAATTTTTATTTAGTTTTAGAAAATTCATAGGTGATTTACGTGTACGTAATTCATGGTAATTTAAAAAGTAACAGATTTATTTTAAATCATAATTAAATATCAATATGTGTAAAGATATTGCTTGTAAAGGATAGGTAGGACAAAACGATTTTGATCGTTTAATTATAGAGTTTTTAAATTTTTGAATAAAAGTTAACCAAACACTAAAACTAAACGCAAAAATAAAAAGTTTCGCCAAACAGAAAATTCGTTTACAGAGAACAACACTATAGGGATTTGAAAACAACACTAGAAGTCCAACACAACTATATTTTTCGATAGATCTTACATTAGACGTACTGAAAAGACACATTCATGCTTTCTGCATACTTTGCAAGAAATTTCAGCCAATCAGAGTTTGTTAAAAAACTATTAAAGTTCAAACAAGTTAAAGTTCCTTTACAACTAATGGAATTAACATTTACTCTAGAATTCAATTAAATCAAATTAAATCAAAGTTTACTGCGTGTTCTTACAGTTATAAAAGTTTCAAATCAGTTCCCAACTTGTAAAACTTTTTATTGATGAGGAAAAAGATTCCATCCAATAAACCATCTTAAATGATTGTTATTTAGCAAATCTACCGCAGTTAATTTCGACGACAATTTTTTATTTTCAAAATTATTCATAATGTTATTTATCTACGTATTGATCAAATGTGTAGGTTATAAATATTCATATACGTATTTTCAAAAAATATTTGATCGTTCACAATTTTAATTTTTTAGGTTTACCAAGACAATTATGTCAAAACAGCCATCAAACAATGATGGATAATATAATTTAGAAGATGTTAATTTTTATACATTTGTCACTACAGGAACTAAGCCGACCATTTCTGTTAACATATAGGCACAATGCGGATGTCTTTACATCCCGGATGTCCGAATCCAACATCAACTAATACGTATTACACTAATCTAGAGGACGAATCTGGATATCCACGTGGAAAAAGATGGAAAAGCACAGAAATGAAAGCAGTGTCCTGACATCAGCAACCTAGCGAAGACGACCCTGGTTCTCTTCGGCAAAGAAGAACTTGGATCTAGTGCCACACCTCGCGATCCAACAGGCATTTGCCTTGGATACGCGAGGAAAGCGATGGATCTAAGAAAACCACTTGTTTAGAGACGAGAATGTAAAATACATTATGTATATTAAATTTTCTGTAAGTATGTAATAACCTCGTCCTAAAATATAAAGGTTTTAACAGGGTATTAAGGATGTAAAAAAGTAAAAAGTGAGTGACGAATAAGATTCGAAACTGCATTCTTACATATCTCATAGTGGTCTTTAATCAAAAGAAAAAAACATACACTGCCTGATTTTCTCGTATTACTTTATCGCAAATAAAAAAAAAAACTTTACCAAATCAATATATTCAACGTAAAGGAAAAAAATTGGTATGCATTGTTATATCGTTGCTTTCTTTTTGATGTTTCAAATATATCAAACGTAAATTGGCAAAATACACTTGAAATATTTTGCGTTTTACTAATTGAATTTAATTTGCATCCAACTCGAGCACCTGTATTATGAAACCCTCTGAAAAGCACTCACAATAAGCCTTTTCATCTTAAACGATTAATTTCAAATTTCAACTCGCTGCACTACATATTATTAACCAAAAAAGCCACTTTAATTATATAACAAATGCCTATGTATAAAGAAAAATTTGCGATATTGTTAAATGTATAGTCGCCGGAATTTTATTCAAAGTAGAATACTATTAAATCAAGTAGTGTTTGTTTTAATAGATGTAAATTAGGTACAATTAAGATATTGTCCACTCCTGCAACGGGAAACAGAAGCGCTTCAATTCCACTTCTTTATAAATAAGCTTTTAATGTGTCGTATATGTTACCTGCAAAATCATAGGTATATTTGTGAATTATAATGAACGTCTATTTATTTGCAAACACGTCATTACTAATTGTTAGATAATCCTGTTTAGGATCAATTTTAAAATCATCTTCCAATTTTGTAAATAAATCTATTTCATAGAAAAACATTTAAGGCGCTTTTCTTCGATTCATGTTTACTTAACATGTCTGACCAACAATGTGATAATTTTAAATACATACATTATTATACATACATGATATAAATATTATTTTATAACTAATGTAAAATATTTATCAATGTACAAATTATAATTAATTAATGTAAAATATTTATGTAAATATAATTACAACTACAAAAAAAATATATGAACCAATAATTATGCCTATTATTAATTTTCATGCCGATATCTTACACACCAACAAGATAATAATACATTTTAAGCAATAAAATGTGTGCTTTGAGTGCAATAGTATTGTATTAATTTAAAAAAATATGATTTAATAATACCGTGATACTGCATCTACTCTATAAAAATCATCTTAAAGTATATGATAATTTAACTCGGTTTTAACAGAGTGGTCAATTCCGATACAATTCGCGCATCATGCGAAGATAAATTAGGTATATTAATATCGTTAAATTCCCATCTCATTGATAACTGAGTCCATATTCTATCATTACTTAATCCCATCGGAATACGAAACAAGTTGTACCAATCGGGCTTCCATTGACCTGTCAAAAGCTAACCATTTTTTGTCAGCAATAGCATTTTATAATTTTCAATATGTTTCTGTACACTACTACAATTATTTGTAGTATATTTTTTACTAATTTAAAACAATATTATTTAAGCGTTATAATAGTGGAATTTAAATTTATCTTATTTCATTCATAAACACTTCGGAAGTAAAAACGTGATATAAGATGAACTACGTACGTTAAAGATTTTATGCATCGCTTTCTTAGAACTGATACTTATACAAATTTATTGTTAATTACATTACACTAATCGCAAAGAAGTAATTGCATATAGTGTTATTTTTCTATTGTTTTGTGAATCATATGAATTAAGAAATCTTAAAACCACGTTTATTTATGTTTTAATCAAGTTAAGGTACTCATTAAAATACAATTCGCCTGCAGTCCAGAACAGCAAATTTACAGACCTTCAGTTAAAATTTCTCCACACAGGAGGAAAATTGTCAGTTCGGACCCTCAGTTCTCAACTTTAAATCAGTTGAAAGTTCTCGAACTTATTTTGCAATAAAATGTCAGAATTAAGCAATACTACCTTATATTTAACTGGTTTTATTGATTTATATTGACAACTTACTTGTTTGTGGAAAATAAAAACGCAAACTCTATTCTAATAGACGCGTAAAAAATAAATCGTACCTACGCTAAATTACTAGGATTTTAGAAAAGTAAGCTTAATGTATCAAAAAACTTTTTTGGGCTTTTCGTTTGGCTTTTGCAAAGATAAAAGCACAATAAGTTATGCAAGTTTTTTTTTTCTAATTGCATAAGTTTATGAAACCATTGTTAATACAGCGATCGCAGAAACAAAACTGACGTAACTATTGTGTGTTGTGAAGTCACAGTTGGGCTGCAGTCAAAAAACTGCAGTACGCATCATTTGAAATAATTGACTAGTGTATGCCCTCGACGCAGTTTTGTTCTTCGGTCCGCATCGTACAATCCTGGGACTGTGGGCGAACTGTAAGTGAATGAATACCCTTATACGAATAGATATTAAACAATCACGATTAAACCGTCATAACACTGTAATTTATTGCATAAACAAATAAGAACAAGATAAACTACATTTTATATTTTTGAGCTGCATCGCGTTTTGAAAACCGATAAAAACCTACGAATGTATTGTATCAGTTACATTGTAATAATCACAGACCCCTGGCTAGTTCTTACATCAAAGTAAATATGTGTGGTTTTAATGAAACAATCACAAATGTATAAAAAATGTTTTTTACCTGATCAAATGATCTATATCCAACATGAAACGTTTTATATAGCAAGCTCTCACTTACAGGCATAGCCTTGTTGGGTTCAACGGGTTTAGTTTCTTCACTTACATTTAAACTTTGCAACAACCATTCATAATTACACATAATAAAATGATGAATAATCTGAAAAATAATTATTAAATTATTAAACTTATTACTTAACGTCTTATAGTTATTAATGTAATAATAATAGCACTTAAAAAAAAAAGATTACGATTAATTAACTTATTACTTTTTTTATTAGTGTATATATACCTTTAAACTCATTTTTCCTTCTGCATGCATCAATAAATTACTGGCTAGTAATTCAGACATTTGTAAACTTTCTTCGACCCTACTACATCCATCAGATTTTACTTTATTTTGTTCTAAACTCTGTTTTGCTTGTTTTAATAAACTCTCAATTTCCTCAGTGTGTTTATTATCTTCATCTATGCAGCATAGAGTCTCGGCTACAGCAAGAGCTACTGCTTCCGCTGAACTGTTAGTGCCATCAAAGCTGCACACGGAATTTTTATGCTCCAAAGTAACTTGTTTTTTTAATGAAATTTTTTTAGAATCACTACAGTTTTGACTTTTCTGTTCTAAAAATGTTACTTCTCTTTTATGTTCTTTTGATCTATTAATCAATTTCACATATAACGCACTAATCAATATTTGTAAAAGAACGGATTTTCCTAAAGGCACTATATCAGCAGGTAGAGCTTCTTGTAATATAAATGCAAGACGAGGTACTGAGGGATTAATGCAATCCCAAAGTTGCATAAAACATGCGAGGACTATAGTCATAGCTTGATACATACTCGCTCCGGTTTGTACACCGTTTATTACGATTGGAATTATAGGATCTATTATTGGATTTAATAACGATATTATAGCTTTATACCATGAAGGATAATTTATATTCCAAACCTTAAACGGAAAATTGTTATAACGATTATTTTCATATTTGCAATTAATACCTGTCTTCTATCAAAACATTCTGCCCAACCATTAAACTGATCAATAGTCGATACTAATATTTCGTTAAAATCAGTATCGTTTCCTACAGATAACAGAACGTTTGTTAAAGAAACAGCAAGATCATAGTAATATATAGGCGCGCAAAGTAAATTTTGCAAATTCATACTTTTACAACTATCATCCCCTAAACATAAGAATCCTTTACATTTATTGACAGATTCCGTTTTAGTTTTTTCGCCTTTTATGTGCCAACTTTTTTGTAAAGTCATGTTAAATATTATAGATAATATTTTTCCCTTGCGCATACCTAATACCTAATAACAATTAACTGTTTTCTGTAACGATTTCTTAGACGATTTATAATAATCCTTTACCTTTAGTAGTAGAGCCCAATTAGGCTGTGATTGAGCTAACATTACAAAAATCTCAAGAGAGATGGCAGAATTATCTTCTACATCTTTTAGTTTTTCAGTTCCTTTAGGATACTTTACAAATATATATGGTAGACCCATAACAATCCAAGGAGTGACGCCAGTATTTCTTGTATGAAATATTCCCACTTTATCGACGCCTTTTCTAAATACCTATTATAAATTAGATAAGTGTAAAATTCTGTCACATTAAAAAATATTAAATGTCTGATACTTTATATAAGATATCTAGGGGAGTGCCTCTTATAAGTAAGCACATGTATAATTCTTGACATTTTGCGTGGACATCTCTTAAAATTTTACTCTGAGAACTTAAGGAGAGACCAATTATTTCATACGCAGAGTTACAAATTGAAGGTAGAAGTTGTGCAATACATAATAGTAGGTTGCTTATATCAACAACTAGAAGTTTACTTCGATTTGCAGATGGTTTTGTCTAAAAATGTAAAAAATAGTTCAACATGTGCTTTTAAATTAATAATGAGAATAAAATTGGAAAATAATAAGTGTCAAACTGATATTATATGAATAATTATACCTGAATATATCTAACAGTTAAAATGGTAAGAGATTCGTTTAATATACCAGCAAAAACATCTTGTGCCATTCGAGGAGGAATGCTACTCCATAAATCCAGTTTCGTACCTTAAATAGGATATTAATTAAAGTATATTTTTTTATATTACATAATTTAAATTCACCAAATGGTAAATTCAACTATTTTATATCAAACCAAACGATCTTTTCAACAGTAAAAAAATCATTAAAATAATTTTATTTACAAATAAAGTACTTATAATAAAAATATTATTTAAGAGGAACAGAATACAAACAATAATTGTAAATGATGAAGCAACTAAATAGAAACAAAATAGAGTTTATACACAAAAAGTACCTTGAAGGTATAACCACCACATTTGTATTACGTAAGAACCTCTTTCCAATTCAAAAAATGGTTTAACATTTCCCCAATCTAATGATTCAGCATCTTGAAGTATATATAAAGACACCAAACGACAATGCATATCTAATAATCTTTCAGCTAAAGCTTCCGCCATTTCTTGGTATTGCTTATAACAAGTTTGTAAAGGACTAACGCTTGTCTGTTTTGAATTACTGGTACAAGATTGAAGATAAAACCACAAACAATTCCTTAAAAGTGCAGCCGCACCTATGGTCCCCATTAATACTGTTAAATCTGCATGATCTAATGCTTCTTGTGTTAAAACGTGTAAATGATCTATAATTTATTTTAAATTAATTCATACCTTATGCAATCCAAACAAATTACCTAAAAGTTGTGTTGAAGATTTTGCAATTAAAGATATGAATTTATCAGGATCAGAGGATTTAACTATTGGAGCATTACTTTCAGAAACATCGACATCTGCATTTGCAGGTTTGTTTAATTTTGGTATTAACCCTGATTGTTTACGAAATGCTGCCACAAATTCATCTTCCCACCAAAGAACTAGTTTAACTGCTGCAAAAGATGCATATTGTGGAAAATCAAGTCTGCCTCCTACTATTCCAAGACAAATTGTCTCTTGCAGAATAGATTGTTTTTGCTTAAAAATATAATAAACGTTTACTTGCATTTTTACACCAAACAATAAATATTTACCTTATAATATTCTAAATCTCTTTGAATTAGAATATGAACTTTATCCATAAGATTACCATCTTCCATCACCTCCATTTTTAATGATTTTAGAAAAAGAAACCACAAATGTAGAAAGTTAAATCAGATAAGTTTATTACCAGTAAATAATATCCACTAAGCAATAAAACTATGTGCGCATTTAGAAAAATCTATGTTATCCTCAACTATTTTAGGAATTTCTTCTTGTAGTAGTTGATGCAAACTTTTGCCATCGTGTTTATAAATCCAGCATTGTTTGGTTGTTACAAAATCATATCTTTTTGGTCCTGAAGTAGGGGAGCTTAACCAAATTTGTCGATTAGGGGTTTGTCTATTTATAACATAGGTACCATAAGGTGATCCAAAATTAATAGTTAAAACACCACTCTAGAAACATTGCTTATAAATTTATAATTCTTAAGAAATTAAAAGTAAGACATACACTGTAGGAAACATCCGTGTTTTTAAGATGTTGTGCATTTTCAACTAATTCTTCGAAATATTCAGTCAAGGACTCCAAAGTCTCTTCACAAACTTTTTCAAATGTGAGAAGATCAAAAGTTTGATTCTCAGAAGATACCGTTGATAAATTTCTATGCGTTACTTTATATTGAGTTGAGAATTGATTTAACACTGAAGTAACCATGGGAATTGACCTAGGACCCTTATTAATTTGAAACAAACCAGTACTTAAAGTAATATTTCTTCTACGGCACCCTAATTGACATAATGTTAAAAATCTTAGCTTGGACAATATTACATATTTACTGATTACACTATTTTGCATTTTTGATGTATTTATTTTTAAAAAATATAATAAACCAAGTTTGAGGTTATAGTACTTTACACTTCAAAACATGGTTGAAAGGTTTATGTAGAAAACTATATGAACAGTGCTTTAGTTCACAGATACTCATAAAGATGTCACATTAAACATAATATGGGGTTTTTAGAAAAACAATTTTTCTTTATTATAATTATTTTGAAATGCTTTATCAATAAATCCATAGTCAAATAACATTGATTTAAATAGTATTACAATTATTATAATAATGATATAATATATTATAAAACTTATTACGTTTCTTTTTTATTATTAACATCTTCTATTTATTATAAATGAACTTACAGATTAACTTCAATTACTAATATGATAGGTATATAATCATTTTCGATTTTATTTTAAAAAAAAACATATTTTTATTCTACATTGACAACTTGATATATAAAGTATTTAAGAAAACATCAACACTGCCATTTTTTAAATTAAGTTTAAGTATTTCTACATAAATATTTTATTTTTCTTTACGGCTTAAAAAAAACAAATCAAATGTATCGAAGCGTAGCAGTTCTTGATCTCTGGAGAGTAGACATCTCAGACAAGTCTTTTTTTTAAACTGACTAGAAAGCCATTGGGGTTATTTTGACAATGCGGCTGCACAGGCTGTTTTGAATGTCGAACTCTCCCAAGTCAAAATTGTGTTTGGTTTATCTCCTCACTGATAATTTTAAAATTTCTCCTCATTTTCCCACGAACTAATATATATGCCGAAACAAATGGAATACGAGTTTATTTGGTCTGAAGTTTTCTCCAATCTTGACAAAAGATTTATTTCAAATGAAATTTTATGAAGAAAAGTATAATTTTTTTTATGTGACGACATAATTAAACTAATTTCTCTTCTGAATTATAAACTTAACTTATAAGAGAAATATGTCTCACTATGTCGTCAACTCCTGTCGATATTTCATGAAGTCATACTTCTGGGTAGAAATAAACTTTTAGCAGACAACGGATGTTGCGCGCCCACAGTTCACGAAAATTCGACATTATGAATAGTGAGTTAACACTAAAATATTTATATTATTATTTATAATCTGGTCGGTCCTAGTCTTGCAATAGTATTTTTAAACGTTTAGATTCAATATAAAATTTTAATAGCTAATAATTAAATATAATGATTTAGGATTTTCCTAAATTACACTACTTAGGCTTAAAAACACCGCTCATGGAAATACATATTGATATATATTTTTATTTATCAACCGATTTAAATGTTAACCCAAGCTTATCTCAATACAACACTGAAAATTGCATCCCAATTGGTTCACTCAATGTAGATATTGCGCGCACGTTAGGCTTTGTACATACAAAAATTCTTCAACAAGATTATTTGTATAGCTTAATATTGATTTAACGTACTTTTTCGTTTTTGGTTGTAAAATTATAATACAATTTGAAAATCGATAATGTGATAAAAAATTATATATACAGGCCAATTGTGTCACGCATGCTATAGGTTCGGTACCTAACGTGAGCAATTTTATTTCGCTTTTCAATTTTGAGGCACTGTTGCCAAACCCATTTCGCATGTTTCAATGCATATTTGATATGTGATTTCTATGGCTCTATTGTTTTAAAAAAATATTTCAACATATGGTTATAATGGCATCGTTTTAACAAACTTGAATAAATATTTGCGAAATATTCTAAATGCAGTAAAACCTCTCTGAACGTATACCCCTACTCAACGGACACCCCTTTTCAATTAACAACTTTAAAAAATCCCGGTTGAAAAAAGCTTAAGAAAACGAGGTTTTCTATAATACGGTATATATTACACATTTTTAAATTGATATTTATGATACTATAACTAAAAAATTTCCACATAAAGTCATTTGACATGGGGTATGTCTTGGTACATTTTAGAGTCATTTATAAGTGGGTTATGTTCTAGTATTTATTTGGCGTCTACCCTGTAGATCTTGTCACAGAAAAAACATAAAATATCTTTAAACTCAGCTTTCTTCTTATTTAGCAGCCTTTTATGCTTATTTGACAGTCTTTAAAGTGCCTTTAGCACTCTTCTTCAGTCTTCATTGGTTTAGGGGTGTTAAGTGTAGTTCACACTACTAAGAGGTCGTAGTGAGTCTTTTTTTAAATATTTATTCACCATCTGTAACAAAACATTAAAGTATAATAAAGAGATTTTAATAAGCGGGCAAGCCGAATCTGCTATCCACTTTGCTCTATTCATTTTGCCTGACATCGCCAATATTGATGCTAATTCATTTTATATACCTAAATACTATTAATTCTGGTCCCGTCTTAAACACAATATAAAAAACTATACTAACATGTACCAAAAATATAATTCCAACGATAATGCCAAATGAAGAAGGTTATAAATATTGGCAAATTCAAATATTTGCCGCTCACCGAGGCAAGATGGACGAACATTGCCATGACAGTGCGATTAACAGCGAACGAATAAGTTTAAATTGTGGGGTGTATTCACTATTCCTGGACTATTGGCTTTACCCGGGCTTCCCCCAATGTTTATATTATAAATCTTCTATCAGTAGGGGGAAAGTGGCATGAAACAGCCAAGTTTTGAAAAAGCCATTATCATAGTAATTTTCGAGATTTTGGTTCTTGAGAGAATATGTTTTGAAATAGCCGGACTGCAGTGTAATGAAAAAGCCACCTTTTAATTGCATAAAATGCAATAATAATTATAGTAACAGTAATCAAGAGTGGTACCGATGCAAAGTTGTAATGGTTGGGCATATAAATCGTGTGGCGTAAAAGGGAAATTGCATTATTTTTGATAAAAACGTTTTTAAGTTTTTGCAATGATTGATCTCAAACGTCAAATTTTTTGACAGTTTCTTAGATTTATGTAAGTAAATATTTTATCGAGAGTTTGCGGTATTTAAAACGTTTTATAATTATATAAGATCTAAAATTATACCTTAAGATTATTATTAAATAATATCTTCGTTAATGTGCAGTTTTAATCTTGTAATAAGAACATGGCTTTTTCAAAAATTGGGTTGGCTGTTTCAATACCTATAGGTTATGAAAAAGCCAAATTTTATTTTTTTTATAAATGATTAGAAGTCGAAAAATATCGTTAATTTTTAAAAATGTTTTATGACATTACGTACATAAATGCATAAACAATTACAGATTTAAAAAAAAATTGATTTATTTATGTCCTTCTATATTATTTATCCCTTTTTTTAAAACTGGCTGTTTCATGCCACTTTCCCCCTACGTATTTTTAAATAGTATAATTTTAGGTGCTAGCATCCGAAGAGTAATTTTAAACGATCGCAAATTTGAAACGATTTATTCAGACTTTTTTCTTAAAACACTAGACAAATTGAAAGTTGGTTCAAAATAAATTTCGAAGTGCATGATCCAAACCTTCAAAAAAAAACACAATACAAGGGGTTTAAGTAAACAGTTCAGTTACGGCAGCGTTTAGAAATAGATCAAATCGGGCTTAGGCCCGTCTTTCGGTAAGCTATCTCACAACCAGTATTTTCTGCGACTTACGATAGACCGGATAATTTTTTATGCACGAGATTTAATCAGGTCAGCAAAAAAATAACACTTTTTTATAAATTAAAAAATAAATGCAAAATTAGATCATAATTATGGTTTAGGTTAATTTTAATTTTAACGGCAATTTATAGTAAAAATAGGCCGTTAAAATTTATAAATTTAAATGTACATCAGAAAACAGAGAAGATTCCTAAATATTTTGAAATAAGTGAACAAACGTTTACTAAGTTAAAAAAAATTCACAAATATATGTAGTGTAAAATTTCGTAATTAATATTTTAAAATATTATAAAATTCAAATATTTGAAAAAAAAGTATATATTGATGTTTTCATTCACATTTTTTTTGGAATATCTACAAGGGTCCCAAACTATGTATACCCAAGGGCCCCTCAATAGTCTAAGATGACTCAAATATTACTAAAATATTTCAAATTCACTGGTGAGAAAGGACAATTTGCTCAGACTTGGGCTCTAGCCTTGGCCAAGGCGTCACACCCGTGTTCCTAGCCTTGGCGCGAGCTTTAAACAAAGTTTGACTGAGCGTCGTGGCGTATAAAGACCCGAGCCTTGCGTATTGTTCCAGTCTTAACTCTTAGAAAACCAAAAAATCAATCCTGGACCAAGCTTTGAGAAACCAAAATAATGACACTAGACCAAGCATTAAAAAATATGTATTATATCCATATATTAGGTTGCGATATAGATACAGCACACAGCATTTCAGGAATATTTCAGAAATAATATTATAAAATATTTCAAAATTGTGTAATGTTAAAAAAAACATTGCAGATATATTGTGATATTATTGGTAGAATATTGGGCAAAAAAAAGGAGGAAAATTTATCCTAAGTTTCTTCTTTCTGCTAACCAGATCAGGTACTAATTAGACATTTAATTCGGCATCGAATTATATCGTTGAAAATATAATAGATAGGGGAAGGAAAAGTAGTGCACTATTGACTGTTTGTGATTGATGACATCAATAATGAATCTAAAACAAAAATATTAGTGTTTTTGGGGATTTGTACCCCAGATCCTTGGATCGAAAGCTGCATCCTCAACCACTGAGCTACGACGGTTTCTCAAATATTTACTAAAATGTCTCACAAGGTACTTTAACTAAATACATTAGTACTGAAAACTACACAAACAAAACTACATATATAAACCTCTTTTTATGCAATTGATACGTTTGTAAAAATTACGTAAAAAAAATTTTGGACTAGATAGATGACATGATTTGTGAGCTATCTATTTACACACAAAATTTCAACTGCTATAATAAAATTCTACAATTAATAACAGCAGCAATCAATATTTGTTTTATCAATCTGCTTAAATGTTTCTCCTATTTGCAATTCTACAATTTTTAGTGTACTATCAAAACTTTTGTTTTAAAAAAATTACAGAGAAAAAAATCTATAAAGTGAAAAACTTTTAGTGAATTGCGATAACAAGGCAGGCAGTGATGTTTTATTAAATGATAAAATAATTATTAAAACGTTCAATATTGTGAAAAATGATACAGACAACATCTATGTTTTGGGAAAGTCGCATAAAATTATAAATTGTATCTATGAAAAATCGTGTGTATCAAAATTACTGAATATGTTTTTAGAGCAAAATATCAGAAATACATTATTGGCCAATTAGTCAAATATTGACTAAAATTAATCATAATGTTAATGTTCAATATCTTTAAAATATTATTTAAAATTAGCAGGAATTGGATTGTCCATAAAATCATCAACAATTGTTAAATATACGACGTTTTGTTTCTTTATTGCAACTTTATCAAGCAACTAAATATTAACAATTTTGTAAAACAATAACAATAAATACAAGTATTTTATAAATACAAGTATTTTATAAATACAATTATAAAATACCTAAAATGTCAAAAACTATGTCAAACATTAAAGATTGTACATGTAACAAACGTGAAAAAGTGTAGGTACATATGTTTCTAGATCAAAGAATATAGTTATATAATAAAATTTTTAATTTTAATTTTAATTTTTTGGTTTTATTTTTTGTAAGATGTCATTATATATTAAACTAGGTCCTTGAGTATCTAAAGTAATTTTATAGTTTTATTAATGTTAAAAAAAACTATTTTGCTTCAATTTCTTTTATTTTTTTTTTGTTTACGATGTAAAATAGACTTGATCAAATTAAAAATTATACCCAACATCAAAATGATAAATAACTAATGCTATTTTGTTTCATTTCAAAACATTTATATTTTCACAATCATTCTAATTCTAAATAGATATTATTTACTACACATAATATCTATTTAGAATCATAGTTACAATCTTTCATGCAACTATTTAGAACCATAGTAACATATTTACATAGTTACATATTTACAATTTTTCATGATTGACGCATGTAGAATTTTTGTGTTTTGATTTTTAAAATCTTTTTTGTCTTGTGAAGGTATTTTATAATTTATATTTATTTATAAGATACTTGTAGTTATTGTTGTTATACTTTGTTAATTTTCAGTTGCTTAATAAAGTTTCAATAAAAAAACGAAACGTTGCAAATTTAACAATTGTTGTTTTATTGAGTGTCCAATTCCAGTGAACATTAAACATTATTATAAATATATATTATCTACCAACTTATTTATACATATATTATTATACATATTTAAAAGATGATTTGGTTCATGAAAAAAAAGTATCCCTGAGGTACATTTTGCATGCTACAAGATGTTAATTAGAATAGATTAAATTACATACTTTTTTTAATTCAAATTCTTGTGAGTACATTAAAGCTTTAGCGAGACAAAAACAAAATAATGTGCGATGAATTCAATCATTAGAAACTGAACAATGAACGCTCAGTATAAAAATAGGAAAATTGGTGCCGTTAATTTTAGATACAGTATTAAAAGAAAGGATAGCGTGATAAGCGAACATTTTCACCGACAAAAAGTGCAAATTCCCATGACGTTAAACACAAAAAACAATTTGCGTTACCAGACGTAGACATTTGTTGGCGAAGGTTCAAGCTACAAAAAGTAGGAAATAAAACAACGAAATACATAGCAAGATTGCAATTTAAAGCCAACAGACGAATTTCTCAGATGCAATTGTGCATTTCGTTTACGAACATAAAACATCCTATGATTGTAAAAATAACTACACAACCATTACTTCGATTACATTTTGTGCTAAGTTTGCTTTTCGGGCAACAGTGCGTATTAGGCTATTAAAAATCAAAATTTACTTCTATGTGCGTCAAACGCAAAGTTTGTTAATGCAAACAAAAAGAATTATGTAAGAGGGACCGGGAATGGTAGATCCACTTTTGAAAATAAAGGTTGGAAAAATTTTAATATTGACTTTATGAAAAAAAGCTAACTTTTATCTAAATACTAACCATTCAACTATGAAAAATATTTACTTCAACTCTTATTGAAATACTTATAGGTACCTACATATAAATACGATAAATAACACAGCTCGACAAAAACAAATTTTTTCTTTGTCCTAAAATTTATATTATGATTTTTTTATTTATTATGGTCCAAAATAAAAGAAAAACACCCATATTCTTTAAAAAGTTTGCTTTTGTGGTAGTTATAATAATAATACTTTTTTTTGAGTTATCGTATATAAAATAAAAAGTATTAACTAGTTCTGGTATTTTTAAAAATACCGCGAAAAAATAAAGAGATCGTGAGTGTCGCACATTGTCTACAGATGCAACTTTTGTGATAAATAACCATTAACTGTTTTGTAGAAGACTCAAAGAGGTTAAAATGTCGCCTAGAAAGTGTAAATACGATGCTGATGCATTTTGTTATATATGTGGTATATTTATTAAAGTACGAGATACAAAATTTTATTTAAATGCATGTTCAAACCTTTGTGAAGCTTATGAAGCTTATTTCCTATATCCTGTTCGGAATCTAAACAAACCCTAGGCCCCACATGTTGCTTGCATTAATTGCAAAAGAAGTTTAGAAGGTAAACAATTTTTAGTAAAAAAGAATTGTTTAAAACACTTACCAGAATCGATGATGGACCCTCTGGAGCTGGCACTAGCACTGTCACTAACACTAATCCAATTTCCTACACCAACACTAGTTAAGGCTACCGGATAGATGCTGCGTCTTTTCGTAGCAATATGCCGACGTTTCCCAAACGAATCAGAGCATCCAGCCCTGAAGATGCAAACTGAAACGTTTGCGATACGTCTGTGGACGAACAATGTCCTGCATGCCAAAAATGGATCCATAAGACTTGCACTGACTGTAATTTGCAAGGATGAATTTGTGATATGTGCAGATAATGTTTTGGATGATTTATTTATTTAGTTATTGTATCAAAGTGCGTGTTTCATTTTGCCCCGTTGATGGGGCAAGAGGAGACAAATTAAATATTAAAAAATAATAAGTTTTTCTGAAAAATTACTTTTTTATTTTAGATTGTTATGCTAAATAGATGTAGTATAACAAAATTTTATTTTACGAATACTAAACATTTTAAATTTTAGATCGTTTTGCTTACTTGTTCTTTAAAAGCTTTTTTAAATTTGCTTTTGATTGATTTTATTTGCATAGTTTCCTGATAATAATATAATGATTATAACTGGCCGCTATAGTCGCCACATCTTAATTTCATTAAGAACATTTGGGAAAAGATTGAAAGAGCATTGAATGGAAAAAAGTTAAAAAAATTCGAAGTTTTGTACTTGACTGTTTCAGAAGCTTTTAAATGGTTTTATTGGTAAATTGATTGATTCTATGCCGTGACGATATGCTGCACTGCTAAAGACAAAAGAAAAGACCATTAAATATTAGTTATTCTTAATATTATTTTGTTATTTATTGATATTTTTGAAAGTGGTAACTTTTTTGTCCGGCTTATTTTTCGGTTGTTACGATTTGAGTTATTATAAGCATTTTTTTTGTTGATAAATTTGTGTAATTATGAAAGAGCATTAAATTTTTTATAAGAAACGGTACTTACAAAAATAATAAACTTGAAAAATCACTGAAATAAAATCAACCAAAAGAAAATTAAAAAAAGTGGTAACTATTTTGTCCGCTACTGTATATCGGTTTCTCAAAAACGGCTCTAACAATTTGGATAAAATTTTGTATTTTAATGATATTTTATTCTCTATACTTATCTGGATAGGTGGCATCGCTGGAAAAAAATACGTTTTTACATAATTTTTTTATTCTAGCGCTATCTCATAGAATAGTTAAGTACCAGTAGACTGAAATATTCATGCATTGATACAAAACAACAGATGGCGCTACCATCATATGTATATATTTCAGTACCTAAGCGACCGTAAGCCATCACATTCGTACGTCGAAATCGAAAGACACCAATCTAAGCTCAGTTGGCCAAATATTATAAATTATAATTAAAACCATAAAAATATTTTTTTAAGTAATTAAATTTAGAACAGAGTAAAAATTCTTTGGCGCAGGGCCCACCAAAGAGTGATATTTCTAGGCAAGTGTTTCATTGCCTAAATCCATAATCTGCCATTGAGTTTATAATAATTAAATAGGATATTAAAAAATTTAATAGGTTTAATACACCCTATATACACAAAAAACGATAAAATCAATAAAAATAAAATTTCTACGTAAAATAATTGTTTATTTGATCGTTTAAAAATTTTAATAATAGGCTTAGTATGGGTGTTCGAGATTGTAATGCTCGGCCTTATAATTAATTCATGTTACAGTAATCAAAGGACTTAAACGAATAAACACTTACAGATCAGTGGAGCAATGAATGTTAAAAATAATACAAAGCTGATCGACCGTAATCTCGTTTGTGATGTTAAACCAAATTACGTTTTTAAATAATGTCATTCGTGTACAAGTTTTGATGAAATTTTAAAACAAAAAAGTTTTGAGTATCAATTCTTAGATCCATACATAAATATCAATAATCGATCTATATACAGGGTGTCCCAAATTGAGTGGGCTAACACGGGTATCTTTCTTATTAGTGGAGATAGAAGTTTGGTTAAATGGGCAATGTTTTGCAGTTTTAGGTGCCGATTCAGATTCCGTTAAAAAAATTTTATAATTCCGAATAGTTCCGAAGTAATAGTCAAAAATTTGAAAATCGTTATTTTCTTTAATGTCAAATAACTTTGTTTCATACATATCTAAAAAAAACACGCACAGCCGCGCAAGTATAAACAGGGAGCTTTGCTAACGAACGTTGATGCACCTGTACGTCACATTGACTCTTTTTTAATGTAACCATAAACATTTAACACACGGTGTTTTGTCATACGCAGGGAGTGTAAGCACGGACGACTACGTATCCAATGTAACCGCGGCCTTATTTTGAAACCCTGAACAAAAATGATCAGGTGTACTTCTTTAATTACAAAAATATATGTATAATTACTTAAGTTACTAAGTATAAGTACTATATCAATGAAGTACCTACAATAAAATAATCTGAGACAAAAACTTGCCGAACAAATTATTAGGTAATAATTTTTATTGTAGAAAATTCAAAATAAAACTGCTTATCAAGTACATTCAATGAAAATTGGAGCATTAGTGAAAAAAATTCAAACTAGGTAGATCAAAATTTGTAAAGCATTATTTTAAATTATAATTTGCACAAAGTTGTGCATTTATTTATAATACGTGTATTTTAAATTAAATTTATATTATTATTATCACATTTAAAGTTCCGTAACGACGTAATTAATTTGCGCATCATTTCCAATTAGTTGACACAATTTCGTTACTAGGGTCTTCATCAACAAACAGAAGCAAACAACCATAAAATGATTACTTCCTAAATCTGTCTTTAGCTGTTTATTCTTACATGGACGGTTTTGAATGCAAAGCCTTTGACAAGTCATGCGTGATTACGGACGAGGGACTGGTCTCACTATTAAAAGAGTTAAAATAGCACACCTATGTTAAAAATTTGTTCTAAAACCAAAAAAATATGCTTGCTTTAAAATGTATTTTACTAGATTTAAACTTTAATTAAATAAATAAATTTGTTTACATCAATCATCTATTTTATGACTTATTGGAATTTTGGTTGTATAGAAAGTTATATACATTACAAATATCATAGTTTGTGACTGCACTAATAATCAAAAAAATTAATTGATGACCAATAAACAAAACTTTAGGTGAAATGGCGAATGTACTTGATAGTTTCTTTTTATATAGGATTTTGAGGTATGAGATATTAATAATCTATACATACGAAGTCTGTTCAGAAAATAACCAAACTTTATTTGTTTAAATTTCATTATTAATTTCACTGGTTATTGGTCTTTGTGGACTTCAAAGTACTATCCTTCCCTATTGATACGCTTTTCCCAGCGGTGTACCTACATTTATTTTATACGTATATTAGACAGAACTTCATAGGAATTGTTAAAAGTTTTACAGTAAATAACTTTCAATTAGAACCCTTAAAATTCAGTATCTACTCAAAAACTAATTACGCTTTTGTAGTAGTGTAATAAGTGGAGTTGAGAGAGAAGGATCAGCGTATACAGATAATTATTCAGAAATAGTTTGAAATTTCCTTTCCGGTATATACGGTGCTGCTTAATGAGAAAATCATAATAGGATCTATTAATAATTTTACCTGTTCACATCATATGATAAACTGCAGTTTAGTTTTATAGAAGCCAACCAATACGAATTGTGTGAACTAATAGCTTACATTTGAGTTTATAGTGCTAAATACAAACGTGTTTATGTACGTACATATATAGAGAAATGTGAGACAAAATATTGCACCTAGGAAGTCTGTTCAGAAAGTAACAAACTTTTGCTTTTTTTAAACCTTATTATTAGTTTTACAGATTATTGGTCGTTGTACCCTTCATATTACCTCCCCTCGTTCTCTCCGGCCCTTATTCACTACACTTTTCCCAGCGGTGTTTCTATATTCCGCAGCAATCCTAGATAACCTCATTTTAGATATCTTTTAAGGTATTTTACGCATTTGCTCATCAATACTCTAAAAACGGCATTTCTTTTTACGGATTTTTCAAAAATTGAACCGTTTTTGGGAAAGTTTTCCAGTTTCACGCAATATTTTACGCTGCACCGTTGCTCCAAAAATTGGCATATTCTTAAAATCGCCACCAACACTTAAACACGGTGCACACAAATAACAATATCACAAAAATTAAACGAGATATCAACAATTCAAAAACGTGGTTAGAAGGAAAGTTATACATAAAGCAATACTGCCAACCATATATCATCAACTATCTCTTTTTTTTTATCTTCGCTTTTAATACAATTGTTCTCAACTGCTCCATTGCAGCCGAAAATTGTAATTCGACGGAAAAACCTAGGAGGAGTTACAAGATGAGCTTCACTACAAAATTATATATTGGTCAGCATTCAATCTGGTACTGGATATCGGTCTCTTAAAGCCATGAGGAGAAGGTAGCAGTCCTACATTTAATTCGTTTGTTTTATCTTCAGGATCCCTTCTACTACGTTTTTACGCTCTTTAGTCCATGATCGGTAGTATCTCATGATCAGTAGTTGGTTTTGGTTGAGAGACAGTTGGCGATTTCTCTAAATGAAAAACTAACTTGTAGTAAGTCAACAATGCGGTATCTTTCAAATTCGCTTACCTAGAGGCAATGATCACGGTGACCTGTTAAAGGCATAAGTACATGCTTACAATAAGTTAAGGGGAAGAAAATTAAACAAATAAAAAACGAAATTAGCAAAAAATTACAAAATATGCATTTGATATTACTGTACGAAAAAACAACAATAAGTTTCAGATATGCCATTAACACTTAATCAAAATAATTTAAATATTAAACAGTTATAGTTAAACGTTTCTGCCAAATTTAACCAAAAAAGTCCTATCCTTCTTGTTGCAATTTCTGTCACTGGAGTATATAGTAGACAAGGACCAATTCACTAAGCTTTATATTTGGGATCGTTCTCTTGGCCTTGTTGGAGATTACGTTTAAGCGATATTGTTGTTAAATTTTGTTTCAAAATTGTTAAACACAAGATTATCAACTCTTTTATATTCATAGTGAAACACATATAGACCTAAGAAGTTACATTGGAGCAGTTTACAGATTCGACGTAAGTAAAATTTAAGTTAGTTAGAGGTTTGCGAAATGTATAATTTTTGTACAGATAGAATACATACGTAAGTCGATGATACCTGTATTTGTACACATGTTTCTAAATAGATATGCATGTAATAATGAAAATATTCTATTTAACATACATTTTGATAGACAGGTAATCTAGACATAAGATATCAGACATTAGATATTATGAAAGCCTTTCGATTGAAATAGTAATGTAAATGAGACAGTCGAATTCTGGTTGATAAAACATATCTAGAAGACGCCCTTCTCTTCATATTTGATATTAGTTGTCGATTCAAACTGTTTGTACTATTAACTGTCAACCACCTACAGAGACGAAAATAACATACCTACTTCAACCCCAAAATCGAAAATCAATAAACAATATTACTCACAGATTATTTAGACGTAACATAAAAATAGTCAATATACATAGAACAATTGTTTTTTTTTAAATTTTTGATAATTTATAGTTTTCTTAAAATTACTCATATTTATAAGCGGTAATTAAATAATATAAAAAAACCGGTGCGTGTACTTATGTACGCGTATTATAAGATATACTTCTTTGGCGATACTAAATTAAGTATAACCAAGTGCAAAAATTAATATAAAGAAATTCAATAAATACGAGCAAAAAGTGATACATTTTCGAGCGAGGGAAGCAAATGAAGAGCGTCGCGTAGCGGAGCGCCTCATGACCCCGAGATCAGATTGTTCCACTCTGAGATCGAATGTGCACATTCGGTTTTGAGCTCGATTCACAATAATTAGTTTACTTACTTATTGTTAGACGACAAACTTGTCAAAGCTAGGTGTGCGTGCGCAACTTCCGTTGCCGTTCCAAAAGAAGTATAACTTTAATAATTTAATCTAATAATTTTTAAATTATTTTCCAGTTATACATATACAAAGATGTTATAAAAAATTGGGGTTTTAAAGCAGGATTTATGTAACAGTGAATTCAGGATTTTTTTGTGATATCAGACATTATTTACTGTTAACAATAAAAACGAAAGTCACAATTCAAAAAAATATAAGCATAGATAGGTACATATCCAATATGTAAAGGGGCTTTCATTTTCAAAAACTTTTTATTGGAAATAGAAGTATAATGTATAACATTTAAAAACGAAAAATAATATCTCTCAAATGACTACTTGTTGCAGCTCCACACATGTTCATTCTTTTGTCAAAATTTTGGATGGCATTTTGACATAATTGGGGCTTTATTTCATCAATAACACGAATAATTTTATTTTTTAGTTCAAGAATCAATTGTGGATTGTTCCTATAGACTTGATTTTTTACGTGGCCCCAAAGTAAGTAGTCCAACGGTGTCAAATCACATGATCTTGGTGGTCAATTAACATCATCGTTATTGGAAATTACACGTCCAGGAAATTTTTGTTTGAATAATTTAATCGTTTCATTAGTAGTATGAGGTGTTGCACCATCTTGTTCAAATCATAAATCCTCTAGATTACTTCAGATGATAAAAATTTTGTTAACATCTCACGATAACAAACATCATTCACAGTTACAGCATTATCAGTGGCATTTTCAAAGAAATGTAGTCTAAGTATACCACCTGATCATAATGCGAACCAAACAGTGACTCGTTTAGGATGTAAAGGCTTCTCCTGAATGAATCGTAGATTTTCCTCACTCCAAACATGCAATTTTGTTTATTAAAATAACCACCAATATCAACATGTGCTTTATCAGAAAATATTATTTTTTGAGAAAAATTATCTGATTGTTCTTTAATCCAATTGACAAATGTACAACGTTTTGAATAGTCCAAAGGTTAATTCCTGTGTTATTTGGACGTTATTTGCCTTTAGAGATAAATCCTTTTGTAAAATACGCCATGTTGTTTTACTGAGTCAAACTTGTTGTGATCGTCAACTAATAGACATTTCAGGCTCTTCAGCAATACTTTCAGGAACCATATGAATGTGCTCTTGTGAACGTTCACTAAGATTATATATTTCTCTTTTTTTATCTACCAATGAACCAGTTTCTTTAAATTTTTGAACAATACGACTAATAAGTAGCCCTTTCAGATGGACGATTATAGAAACTATAAAAATCACGTAATTTTCTAAAAACATTTTTCACAGAACGCTGTTTTTCATAAAATAATTCAACAATTTGAACCCGCTGTTGTACCGTGTACGACTGGATTTTTATAAATGTCATCCATCACACTTCTTAAATGTCAAAAGACCTAGATAAATTCAATGCGCTATCTGTTTTATTTAGTTTGAAAAAAAGGCGCTTAATTTAAAAGACCATTTATAATATCTCATACAACTGAAAATGTTTATTATTAGGTAAAAATACATTGATAGACATTGCAATGTTTTAACCGTAGTCCGTTGCATTTAAAAACTTATAGGCTTTTAAGGCAGTAAGATATTACCTGACAAGGGAACAATTTTAATTTAGTCAAAAGCTTTATGAAGGAAGTTCTTTTGTAATAAAGAATGAGCAAGAGCTTTGAAATTGGGAGACATTAATTATGACCAAAAAGATAAGCATCTAAAATATGAAAGTCTGTCATTTTAAAGATACGTTCAGACATCAAACTTAAAAGCTACTTTACGACATTGTCAGATGCAATGAAGCAAAAATTGCTAGATGAAAGTTTTAAAAGTAGCATATTCCCTAAATATTTTAAAATCACTTTAAAAGGAATCCTAAAATGTGTAGACTTCTACATACAAATCTGATTTACTTATAAGAAAATACATTTTAGCTTTTCATCATTATTGATTGACTTCAAATATGAAAAGATCAAAAGTAAGTACTGATACGGAAATTGTAAAAGCCTTTTGCTATTAACTTGCAAAATTACAAAGCTGCTCTAATTATAAACTAAATACAATTGTATTTTATTACGTTGTAGGTAGTAATACCTACAACGTAATAAAACAAAATTTTTGTTATATAAGCAAAAAATTTCTTTTGAATTCACAGAAATATGATAAAAAAACCTTTATTTTCAAACAGCTTTGATGTTAAATTGCTGAGAGGAACACTACTGGTTTATTACAAAATACTTATACCCTTTGTGACTAAATTAAATTCAAAATAATATGCAATTACTTTTTAAGATAAAATAACAAAATTTTTCATATTTCCGCGAAAAAAAACTTCATTTGACCAATAAAAGTTTATTGATTTTGTTGTGTTTTAAAAAACAATTTTTTATATTTAACAGAAGCGAATGTTACATATCGAATGTACATTACTTTTGTTTAATGTATATCTGAAAAACATTTTCGGTATTTATGTTTCCGACAATGGTTAAATACTGGTTAAATGAAATGAAGAATATGCTCATGAAAAGCAGATATTCCTATTAAAATAGTTGCTCTGATTACGTTCTTTTATACATCTGAAGAAAACAAGAGCGATATTAAACTTTCTTGGAGTTTGCTTTTTTATTACATTCCAACAAGGATACCTTCTCGGTATTATATAACCGTATTCAATATTAAGTTATTTAAAAAAAATAATAATACTTGGCTATTTTATCTTTCTTTAATTTTCGAGTTTGTATTAAATTCAAGTTTATTCACGTACAGTGAAAGCTCTTTTCGTGGACAGCTCTAATGGCAATATTCAATAGAAAAATAGGCATACAAAGTAGATTTTTTTTATTTTTAGATAATGGTACGTCCTAACCACGCGGCTTACCTTTTTACCTACTAATACAACATCGGTTTGCCAGCCTTTGGATTAAGATACGATCCATAATTTAAAGTTCTATTATAGAAATTTTCATTTTAAAACACTTTCCCTCAAATTTGGAAGGTATTAAATCGGTCCAAAACATTAGGGAATGCAGTAACTAATACCTACTACCATAAAACATTGTAAAGTCAAAACGCGATTCAAAAGGTCAATTTAGTATTTCCAATTTTAATACCAAAGACAATTTACTACTATCAACACTTGCGAGTCTGTTTCAAAATTTCGTAGTATTAAAACAGAAAGGTAATAAATAGTAGAAACCTTTGTAGCTATAGACCAAAATAATGCCAAAGATGACAATAATTTTGATTTTTAAGAATAAGTCGCGACATTTACAAATTATAGGAAAGCGGAAATTATAAATAACTCAAATGAAGAAATGTCGGATACTAAACGTTGCAACGAAATAAATCCATACCATAAAGCATTAAAATTGGTTTCTAAATTAAAAATATTTATAAAAGACGATTTTAATGCATTTGATCAAATAAAAAATTTAGAAAGTCACTGTCCAAATCATTTTTTTGGCAAATAAACGTCCGATTATGTTAATAAAATAAAATGGATTTTGTTCAGTTAGAAAGACACTAAAACATTGTTTTTGTTTTTTGTTCTTTATTTTACATTTTAGAATATTTTAAATGTTTTTTAATGCAATACTTTAAATAAAAATATTAAAAATTCTATTTACTGTGCAATTAAAACTACTACTATCCAATACGCAGACATCTCTAATATCCGGACAAAAAACTCACGACAGTGAATGTCCGTTTAACAGAGCGTTTACTGTACTAATGAACATTTAATCATTAAAGTTATGAGTCAATTACATGACCAGTCGACCACAGTTGTTTCATTTAGTACCAATATATTTAATATTAATACAATGTTTTGAAGAGTAATATTTACCATGCATAAAACTACTTTATGCTCA
This sequence comes from Sinopyrophorus schimmeli, assembly GCA_036325965.1. Classification (NCBI taxonomy): domain Eukaryota; kingdom Metazoa; phylum Arthropoda; class Insecta; order Coleoptera; family Elateridae; genus Sinopyrophorus; species Sinopyrophorus schimmeli. The sequence goes on from JARFIZ010000013.1 coordinate 4,141,522, forward strand.
GTACTGTTTGCTTATAACGTTAACCTGGATAGCCAGAAGGTATTTTACTTCAATACACTTACGGAACTGTATTATCCAAATTTGTACTTGTTGAAAATCCAATACTGGTTACAGTGCCCCAAATTTGCAGCAAATGTAGATTTTACGAATAAATACATAATTATTTTTTAGTAGAAGTGTTTTCCTATTGAAAGTTTTTAATTATTTATTTAAGATACGTAACTACTATCTTATTAAGACGATATGATGCACACGCCGTCATTACAATCATAAATAGTAAAATTACTATTATTAATAGTACCTACATACCTATATTAAATATTATAATTCTGCAAAATACTAAATAAACAGTTACGAAAGGTTCCAATTTACTTAAATCGGCTAACATTAAACATGATTATAGTATAAATTTGTTCAACAGTTAATCACAGTAAATTAAAATTAATAGCTGGAAAATATAATTGACAAAAAATGTGCTCTTCAACGTCAAAAAGAAAGTAAGATTAATCAATGTTAGTTGCTCAGCGGCCGTTATTATCTTACTGCTCTTTTGTCGTAATATTCTTCAGGCTCCATTAGCACAAACACCAGACATTTATTTTATATAGTATAGCTACTTCAGAATATCATTTTGAAATCATACAAAAAAGTTGACTAGTTAATTCAACTTTTTTTCAACTATTCCTAATCAGAAAGTTTAAATTTGTTTTACGTGTTAAGCACTTATCTATGTATAGGATACAGGTTACAATATTGTGATTAAATTTTCGAAAATGCTTCCTATAAGAAAAATAAAAACGAAAGTATGTTTACACGGAGAAAAAAATATCCTTATAATAAGCATACATATCCTTATTATAGCTATCCGTTGGATAGTTATCTTTCACAAGGATACGCCGTATAGCTAATTTAGCTATCCAGTGAATCCTTATTGCGGATCGTTATAGTAACAATCCGTATTACTGTTTTAGACATTCAAAAGATTCTTGTCATAGTGATTTAACGGATATGCACGGAGAACAAAATATCGTTATAATAACCATACGTATCCCTATTGTAGCTATTCAAATCCTCAAATTAACTATCCAGTTACCTACACGACGGATACTGCACACGTTCACGAGAGCTTTTCGTTTGAACGCTTGAAACAAATAAACGAATCCTTATTATAAGTATACTATGTAAAGCTGTTTTGATCATACTATGGATTGTCAAATTGACTTATAAATATCGTTAAATTAGACATTCGAATCCTTGTCAGAACAATACGTCAATTGGGTATACGTTAGATAGTTATATTAAGGATATTTTTTTCTCCGTGTATAGTATTAAATTTTGTTTACTGCACGATGTTTAACATGTACGCCCACGATGTTTTATTATTATTATTAAGATATATTTAGGTAAAAATGTTTACGTAAGTGAAATCTAAAACACGAACACATCAAAAGTGGGCGTAAAAAGTTTCTCGACAATCCTAACCATTTGGTTAAAAATATGCAAATTCTAAAAAAAATGCAACCGTTATTATATCACAAATACTCAAGATTATAAAGGCAAGGCAATGTTTTTGGAGACAAATTAAAGCAAATATGCAAAATTATGAAAAAAAAATAAAACCTTTTTCTCATCGCAGATTTAAGGGTAAACAAGTCTTTTGCTTATACCAAAAAAATGGTCCAATTATAAAGTTCAGTATGTTTGTTCTTGAGTGTTTTGGAATTGTTAGCATGTACCCAAACACTTCTATTGAGCATCTTTGGGATTATGGAAATAATAAAATGGAATATCAAATGTTAAACAGACTTTCTAAAGATAAAAAAAATATAAAAGCTACGTATTCATTTTAAGGTAAGACGTTTAATGAAGGTTGTTTAAATTAGTTTTGAAAGTACGCATATAGCACTTTTTAAATAGAAAAATAAATAACAATATAAATATGGTTAGTATAGGTAGGGTAAATGCGCCAGACCGATGTCCGGCGCCAGATCTCTGCCCGTCAGCAATAAAATTTGTAAAAACAATAAAACACGACTTGTTAAACAAACTTGTCATGCGCTATTTAGTTACACTCATATTTAGTATTAATTATAATACCTCAATTTCCTGTTATGACTTTCTGTATAGATTTCTTGTTAATGCAAATAAAAGCAAGTGCAACGGTTCTCTCAATTCTAAGTTTTGTGATTCAAAGTGGTAGTGCGCAAACATTTATTTAACAGTAAGTATTTCATATAATTCTTCGTTATAAATCTTAGAAGTAATTAAGTATAAGGTATCATATGTTTCTTTATCATTATAGACAAAATTTAGATAATTTGATTGAAATTGTTAAATATAATTAAAAGGCCGCTAAACGGTTCAAATAAATTTGCGATATTCTATTTGCTGCCAAAACGGCAACTGTTACATTGCCAATTAATTATGTTTATTTGTATTAAGGCTTACGTATTTACCGCTCTTTTTGATAAACCTCGTAGAGTTTATTGTTGGGAATGTTGTGTCTAATTTTCGGCCGCCCAAATAACAATGTTTTTTAAATTATACGGTCTTAAAGAAGGCCTGAGAAACAGTATGATTTTGCCGGTTATCGAATACTACTGTTTGTAATGATTTTATAGAGGCATATAAAAGGGTCGGTTGTCGGATACGTATTAATATTTCGTTTTTTATAGATGCCATCTTTTAAAAAGTGTAAGAATAAATAAAAAAACAAAAACAAAACACAAGGTGCTCAACCATAAAAAGAAAATTATATTCTTATCCAGAAGAATGTCTTAAACGAGCCCTTTATGAAATTCGGGAAAATGGACTATTCATTCGTAAAGCGAGCAAAAGATATGGGTTTCCTAGAACAACAATTCAGGATAGGATTCATGGCAGAGCGGAAGATACTTTAAAAAAACCAGGACTTGCACCTTTATTAACGAAAATTTATTAACGAAAATTCATTGCTCGAACTGTGATGGTGAACTTAATAGTGATACAGAAGAGAACAACGACAAAAATATTGGATGCGATTCTTGTACGTGATGGTATCACTTAAAATGCACCAAATTTATGGGATTTTATATGAGGAAGCTGCAAATGAGGACTATAAATGTGATTTTGTGGTTGAATAAAATCAATTAAAGTTAAGGAAACATTTTGTACAACTTCAGACATTGTTTATTAATACATTTTAAGAATAGTTATTGATGTTTGTTATGCTTAGATTGACAATTTGAACATAATTTAGCTCGATGTTGTAGACAAAATATAAAGTAATTTGTAATCGGTCGTCGTAAAATTTATGATGACTAGCCTTCTAGGGTTAATAAAGTTTGCATTTCTTGCTAATAAATAAAAAATGTGACTAGCTAGCTAAAATAACTAAAAATAAATAATAAAATATGCGATTAGCTAGCTAAAATAACTAAAATTCAACGTCGCATTGTCGGGCCGAGGTCCAGCTTATACAATGTCGATAAATAGTGTTTGAAGGCCGAGCAATGGTAATATTGGACATTTTTAAAAGAAGTCTAGTTTCTTAAATTAATTCTAGTTTTTAAAGACTTTTTATAGCTGAATCTAAAATAACAATAGACTAAGTTATCAGAACAAAAAAAAATACATTTAGAAGAATTTTAAATTTTCTAGCTCAGTTCAAACTTCAAATTTTAATTAACTGGCCGTCAACCGGCGCATTTACCCTATTTGCGTAATATTTAAATATAGGCATAACTCTATAATGTATTATACATCTTCACTCTGAGACACGGTTTCAGTTTTATTTCATTCAGTCTCATATCTATTTATCTTTATCATCTTGTAGCGTAAATATTTTACTAACATGGCATTGATGGAGTTGTTATCAATATTACAAGTTCTAACATAGTATTTCAGAGTTCTTCAAAGAATGTTAAACAGCGCGTGTAGATACAATTGTTGCCTCAAGCACGTAAGCAAATAATTATTAGCAAACATTCTGGAATTTTGGTTTTAAAATAGATATGTGAACCAACAGACACCTATAAATTATTTAAAGTTATTTGTTAGCGAGAGTAATTAACATTATTATTAATTAAAATATCTTGGTTTATTCGATGCCAAAATACTTTTTCAATTAAAATATGTTGAAAATAGTGTAATGAATACTCTTCAGTATGGGTACCTAACACTAATTATAAATATTACTTTGAAATAGATATTTGTAACATTTAACAATTAATTAATTTTCAATGTTGCCAATTATGCTATAAATTAATTTTGTCCAGTAATTTGAATTTTTAAAATATACCTGTCTTATTCTACTATCGTAAAAGATATGTAGTAACTAATCTACCTAAACAATTTTTTGAACTCAAAATGTATCATAAATTAAAATTGAATGAAATGTAGGCATATTAGGTAAAGTAGTCGACTATATTACAGTACCTTGTCATTGGTATTTTTCCAAATTCAATCACTAAACTTATGCAGTCTATAATAACTCTTCATATTATAAATTAATGTACCTCCCCACGTTTTTTTGTGTCTTATACGCCTATACGGCTAATCTCATTACCAGAATTACTTTCATTCAGTCAATGACATTTTTATTTACCTCAATTTTTTTAAGGTTAGGAATTATTTTCATAAATGATTTGCTTGGCATTTTATGGGATTTAATTAAGTATTTCAGTTGTTAACTCTTGATTATAGTCGATTTACTGCTACTACTTTTTAATATAAGGGTCCCCAAAAAAAAGTATAATATATTTTCCGGCTCCGTAGACAAATAATATATTTACAAAGTAAGAATTATATTAAATATTTATGTATAGTGTGTTATGGAAATGGGGGGTAAGCTTTAAGGCCCCCTGAAAAAGCGTAACTTACTGCACGGAGAGAAGATAATGATGTTTTTTACTATGTAGCATGGTAATCATTACCATGTAATATAGTGACGATGATTTTCTCAAAAAATATTTATTAAACATAGTAATTATTCTATTTTTTATAGTAAAACAGGCCAGGCAGCATAAGAATGATTTCCATGCTACAGAGAAATAATTTCCATGCAACATGGTAATAGTTGCCATGTTACATAAGAAAAATTAATTTTTTTTTAAATTGCAGTTAACTTACACTAGAACTTTTGACAATTATTGAGGTTATGTTTAACTCATACATTGGTCACGCTAACAACAACAACAGCTACTATGTATCATGGTAGAAATTACCAGGTAGAATGCTAATGAGTCTTATACTACGTAGTAAAGTATGCCATTGTTTTTAAGATAAGACTAGTTAGCATGTTACATAGTGAGAATTACCATTCTCTTCTCTCCGTGTGTTAGGGAAGCACTGTTTTTACACACCAAATTTTTAACTTGTGCAATTTTACAACAGGTACTATTTTATTAAATTACAAATTTGTAAAGTTATTGGGAATTAAAACTCTTGCATTTAATAACAATTATTAATTTTTCATTTTGTTACTTGAATATCAGTAGAGTCACTACAAATGAGCTAAGGAGCACAGTGTCTAGACCAAAACCTCTGGAGACCAAACAACCCTCTTTTCTTATTTTGTTTGAAAACTATGCATTTACAAAAGAATGTAGGGAAATTTATACATCTTATTTTGCTTAAAAGCTGAGACAACCCTTGCTATACTACTCACATCAGAAATTTGTTCTTAAAGATCTATAATTTTTCTTTTTGTTATTAAAACATGTCATGCCTTTTCATTATCAATATTTTACTAAATGATTATGTCACTTGATATTAAAATTGCATTTATTATAACTTAAAATAAAAATTAGTTACCGCCATTGTAAAATAGACAAAGAAAAAGTATCTAGTCGTATTTGAACAAATTATAAAAAAGCTGTTAATTGTAATACTATTTCTACCTCCAGTGACATAATTCACGAGGTTAGTAGTATTTATATTGTTCAGAGATAACTGAGTTCAAAATTATGCAATTATTAAGAAGTTCCGAAAATGGTGGTTTGAACTTGAATATCTCATTTAATGCGCATTCGCGCGCTTCTTCATTTGCTGTTTAGACATCTCCTATTAACAGTTAGCCAATGATTTAGTCAATGATTTTGTTTGTTTACAAATAATACGCATTAGATACTGCTGTAGTGTGAAGTTTCGTGAGTTATGCTACCCGTATACATCTCATTGTCAGTATAAGTTGTTATATATATTTTAGTTTCTCAATGCCATTTATTCTATTAGAAGTGCCAATTTCGGTTTAGAGTTTTTCCATTTTATTGGATTGGATTAGTGAATTATCGTAATATACCGCTGCAGCGGTCAAAATTAGAAAATCAGTTATTTTTTTTGAACCGACAAATCAAATCAATTTTTTTGTATTTTTATATTGTTTTAGTTATTAAGAAAAAAAATATAATATTTGAAAGATTAAAATAATAACTTTATGTTTAGGGGACAATACTTTTCTTTAACGAATGTTTAATTTTTCAGTTGTATAATTTGAGTATCGTTTACTCGCACACTTTTATAAATTTTGATTGTGTCTAAAATTAAGTGCTGTTGTTTTCACAATAATTCGTTATCAAATTTCAAATCAAACACTTATTTTGAAACAGAGGTAGTATTAGTTAAATATAAAACAACTTATCAATGGTCGTTATTACAGTAATTTAACAAGAGTTAATATAATACACGTCTTCCTGAATATAATAACTTGGTTGACTATTAATTTAATAATTTAAAGATGTGGTAGTTGAGCTTTTAATTATAATTTAAGTTAGCAACTGTAGCGTTATAAACACGTAGACGCGTTATGCCAAGGTAGCCTTAATTAAAACTTATTACTCTGGCGTAGTTGTTTTCTATCCTGCTGACCCAGCATAACCTTATGGGAATGTTTTCCAGCGGGAACAGTGTGTTCCTGCTGATATACTGCTTGCTAATGCTTCCTGTTGCTGTGTCCCATGCAATGCTCGTTATTAGCAAAATAAATTTTTCAACTTTCAAAAAATTAAATCAAATTTCTATTTCACTAAAAATTGCCATAATAAAAAGCAATTATTTATCTAAGCTAAAATTCAGTTATCTAGTATCTACAAACACACGTTAACAATAATTTTAAACATTTTGTATCAGATTGTTATGTATTTAGAATATTTCTTAAACTGAGCATACTACAGGGACGACCAGTGCTGTGAATAAGTCATTGGAATTGATTTTTAAAACAATACAACCAGCATAATAATACGTAAAAGACTGTTTATAGTATTTAAATTTGTTCATTATACGTTAGATAAAATATTTGTCTACTCAATTTATGTATTTTGATTAAAATATATCAAAAATGTTTAAGCAAATAAAATCTGAAACACAAACACAATGAAAAAGGCTGTGAAACATTTTTTAAAAATCACAATATTATCTGCAAGCTACAATAAAAATGCAATGTTATTATTTTAAAAATACACTATGGACTGTTAGGTTCATGCAGTTAGATTTTGAAATTAAAGCGAAGAGAAATATTTTTTCAAACTGTGTTAAAAAATAAATGCTTAATACCGACATTACTATTTTTAATTTTTAAATATAGAGAAGAACGCCCTTATAATTTTGAAAGGGTAAATTTTTAAATGTTTTGCAAAATTTTTTCATTTGTGTGCAGAGCTCGACAAAAGAGAATATTAATGGAAGTTAGAGCTTCAAAAGTTAGAGGACCAATCTTATAATAAATTGAACGACCAATTTATGACAAAAAAATATTGTATTAAAATTTTTAAAGTTATAATATATATTTTTTTTATATTCTCTGTATACTAACCGTTTTTTTCAGAGCTGATTCTACCTTTAATGAAATAATATTGTACTTTTACTCGTTCACAAAATTTATAACCAAAAAAGATTAAACAGAAAGAAGATTGTATTGGTATTCAAACATGAGTAAACCCTCCCAAGGTTGGCGGACTAGACGGCTGAATTAATCGAACGACGACTAAATCGTTTCAACATTAAATAGATAACTAAAAGCAGCATGTAGGATTGGTCCTCTAACTTGCAGAGCTTTAACTTCCCAAATTAAATTTGCACGTCCAATCTTTTTTGACGAGCACTGTACTTATCGCACACTAATTCATAAGATATTGAACTTAAAATCAAAATCTAAAAATTGGCCAAAATTAAAAAAAAATTAAAATAAAGATTGTGTTAATTTTGATGAAATTTTAATGTTAAGAACACTTAAAAATTATCGTCACGGAAGGTTAAAGAATCATGAATTTAAAATAATATGTACGTGTATAATTTATAAGCGGAGAAAATATAAATTGATTGTTGTAGTGTCGGATATTTTCAATAGGAGCGGTTCGGATACAAAAAAGTCAATTTTATTTTGAGAAAAAAACTTTTTATTGAATCGTCTTCTAAAGAATCGGCAGTTTTCAAACTCTATACAGGGTGTCTCAAATTGAGTAGACTAGCATGAGTATCTTTCTTATTAGGGAAGATAGAAGTTTGGTTAAATGGGCAATATTTTACAGTTTTAGATGCCGGTTCAGATTCCGTTAAGACAATTTCAAAATTCCAAATAGTTCCAAAGTTATCGTAAAAAAACTGAAAATTGTTATTGTCTTTAATGCCAAATAACTTTGTAATTATAAAATTTACAAAAAAAGTTTAATATAAAAGTTACTAGGTTTCATACAATACAGGTGAAAAATATATCAAAATTAAGTTCAAAATGGCAGTTTCCAAGATATTGATACCAACTTTCTTATTTTAAATGGAGGTCATATTAGATTTTTACACAATTAGATAGCATTTTTTTTTGTTTCAACCATGTATAACAACCCATATTTAAATAAAAAATTATTAAAAATATTAAAGGTTATAGTTTTAAATCAAGAAGCCATGAATTATCAAAAAACAATAAAACAGCAGAATACAAGGCAACGTCATTGTATTTATTTTTTAAACGTTCAGTTGTATTCTTTCTGAAAAACTGTTAGAGTGTGTCTCTGCAGCAACGCAGAAGATTTCGTAAAATTTAATAGAGATGAAAAACATATCGTACTGCTTAGTTGTTGAAAACTTTGCCATTTTGAATTATTTATAAAGTAATAATTATTATTATTCAAAAAACTTACAATATTCAGCTATTAAGGTGGCATCGCATGAGATTTTCAAAACACGTAAAGAGATGCCATAGAAAAACTAAAAAGAGACAGAGCTATTTTTAATGTTACATTGGGGCTCGTGTTACACTATTTCCCACTTGACTCTATCTTTATGATAACTGCCTAGCATGCAGAATCTGTCATTTTTTATTTTAAAATGTTAACAGCAAAAAAAATTGAAAACTAATAATGGCAATACGTAGAACTCAAGACGATATGAAGTAATTTGAGATCGACTTAGGTTAACCATGGAAACGGAAAGTATTAAAAATTTATTTGTTAAAATATTTAAGCTCACCAGCCTGTTCTCAATATAGAAAAATCAATAAATGGTTGAAGGAATAATGGACATTAAAGCGAATGTTTTGAAACAGCCTTTAATTTAATTTTCAATTTATAAAACTCTTTTAAGATGCAAATCGTGATTTTATAATTTCTAAAGCTAAATCATTTTTAATAGAATTGACGTATATTCTACGATATTAAATATTAGAATCTCAGTAAAAGAAATAATACAAATAAAATAAATATACTTAATTAAAAAGTGAAAATCTGTGAATTCATTGATATTAATATATTAATATTATTGTAGGTATCTCCGCTTTATTGCATAAAATTGGCTTAAATTTTAAAAATAAATGATGACAAATGAGGAAATACTAATAATAGTTAAAATATGATTTTTGTATGTACAAACGATTACAAAAATTCAATTGCTCTATCTTTATTTCTAATTATTAATAAATTATTATTATAATTATATTAATTGTAATGATTAATTATTAATAAATCTCTTATTGATTTTAAAGTGTTATTGTACAAAACGCGTACAGGATGTTGGGCAGTAGTGATGAGCAAAATTGGTCTTGGTCTTGCATTTTTGCAATACCAAGACCAAGACTGTCTTTATGCTAACAAGATCAAGACCAAGACCAAATAAACAGGACCAAGACCGATACCAAGACTATTACAGTCTTGGTCTTGGTCTTGCTTTGATCATGACTAACTCAAATAAAGAGATGGAACAATATTTAAGTAAACCTCGAGCTGTGAGAAACGAAGACGCGTTACATTGGTGGAAACATCATCAACTACAATTTCTGATTTTGTCAAAAAATGGCACAAGATTTTTTTTATCGCTTCCGGCAAAATCCGTTCCAGCCGAAAGGTTATTCTCGAAAGCATCTCTTGTGATACGGAAACATTGTAATAGATTGAATAATGAGGTGGCTCGATGGCTATTATGCATAAATACGGAGTCAGCAATAATATATAATATATATACGTAAGTATATTAATAATTAATCAAAATAAAAGTATTATTATAATATATCTGGTAAATATTAAACTGTATAGATAATATCACTTTTTGATATTATTCGATTCTACATAGTAAAATAAAGTTTTATGAATAAGATATAAATTGTACATAATTTTTAATTTATGCATATAAAAGATCTGAAAAATTCCCTAAAAGTTTCATGTATTAGACTAAATGGTTGAGACTAACAATAAGACTGAATACGCAAGACCAAAACCATGACCGAATAAGCAAGACCAAGACCAAGACTAAAAACATTTGTGTAAGAACAAAACCAAGAAAGAATAAACAAGATCAATACTATTACAGTCTTGGTCTTGGTCTTGCTTTACTCATCACTATTGGTCAGGTTAATGCGAACTTTTAGAAGGCAGTGAACTAAGTCATTTGCAACATTTTAAGATATTCTTTAGCAACAAGTGTCCTAGTTTTTGAGATATAAGGGTGTTTTTATTTATTTTTTTTTAAAAAGATTATTTAAACTAATTGTCAAATAAAATAATACCCATAATTTGCTCAAAGAGTTAATAAAACTAGGGCGCAAAATAAATAAAAAAGGAACAGATTTTTTTCTTAAATATAAATATAATTTAAATCAACAAGTTTAACATTTAATGTGATATTACAAGTTGTTTAAATTATTTTAATATATCGTTGGAAAATGAATAAACCGAGTAAGATTTTAAACAACTTTGAAGTTTCCCGGAATTCAAGTGTAATTTACGAGATACTTATAAGTGATTTATAAAAATTTTTCCTACAATTCTGTACTTTTCACACTCGTCGAACTTTTGAGAGAGCTTATAGTCGGTCGTTATTTGTACGCTCTGAAAAGGTTAATATCTTTAATTGATTGTTTAAAGTATAAGATACTATGAAAAGATATGAATATTTAACGAATTCCGTTACAGTAATTCGAAAAGAACATTTACTTTTAGTTAGACTATTGGAAATTGTACATTTTACACTATGTAAGTACGGTGTAAGGGGTCTAACACAACATCGTATAGACCCAAATGTCAACCTCACCTGCAAGAGTGGTGTTTATCACTCGGTGCACCCTGCTAGAAAACTAACGAGGCCCTGACGACCGAAAATCAGCGGAATAACTGAAAGAACTAGAATTAAGGAAATGCAATTCTAACAAATAACAAGTCGAAAGTAACGGGAAACTACGACAAACACACATACATATGTAAAACTTCCCCAGGAAATTTTATACTGCCTATACCTCGAACCATACTACCTACTTACAACTTATTATGTCAGGAAAACAGAAAAGAATGGCCCTCAGTCCCGGGCAGGTGTTAAATCACCCGAGAAAAAGGCCCGGGAAGAAAACAACATTCATGGCTAAGAGACATTAGGAACTGGTGTGGAATCAAAAAAGTGGGAGACATTTTCTCACAAGCAGTCGAGGGAACGCTAAGCATTACAAATTAAAATTTCAGATAAACGTCTACACGCTGCAAGCGTACGACACACGAAGAAGAAGAAGCACGTTGTAATTTTAAAATTTTATTTTTATTTTTAAATTCTTAGATTTGCATGTAATTATAGAAATGCATAATGATTTTAAGCTCTTGTATAAGAAACATTCTGTTTAGACAAATTGAAAATTGTATTTATCGATTTTAAACAAATGTTTTTAAAATTGATATGTTCTGTAACCTAAAACATAAAAGTTTCAATTCCGTTACATATTAGATTAGGCCGATAGTTGCACATGCCTATGTAAGTAATATTTGGAACTTGCTTCAAAGTTGCTCATTTGAATAGCTTTATTTCTCTGCTTAACCAAATCAGTAAACAGCTTGTGAAGCGAGTTATTGAGCCGTGGAGGATGCGATATAGTCGATTCAATAAACACCAGAGATATCGGAAAGAGTTAAGTTTACAAAGCCAGGGACATAATCAAGATGAAACAGAAAATTTGTTTTAAAAAAATCACCCGTCTCCTGCATTAAATATATGTTTATTTTTATTAAACTAAAGATAAAAAACTATCTCAACTGTTGTTAAATAATTTAAAGATTTTTGTATTGACATGATTGACGTTCATATATTTTTTAAAACACATTTTAGAACAGGGTCGTAATGTCAACTGATATTTAAAACAGAAGTTTATAAACATAGTTTTGAAAAATTTATATAAAAAACAATTGTGATTATAAAGTAAACAAAAATTATTTTAAAGTCAGCATTGGCTACATTATGGTATTTTTTTAATTTTGACTTTTTAAAAAAACACTACGTCCTAAAATATATGATATGAAATAATAATAACGTCCAATATATGTATTTTAACATTAATTAAAGTTAACAGGTATTGGACGCTGTCAATAAAAATTAAATCTTGTTAAAAATTAACAATTTTGAATAACAATAACAATAAATACATATGTTACTGAAATAAGTTGTCAAGTATCAGAAAGAAAAGGTAACCAAAAGAGAGTTAAAACAGTAAAAAAAGTACTTAGTAAAAATGATTATTAATTCGAATTGATAACAGTAAATCATTTATTGGTAAATAACTTCAAAAAACGTGTGAAATTGCAGTTTCGTTAATTATTGAAAACATTTTTCAAAAAATATTATTTTTACTCAGTCAATTAAAATTAAAGTATGTAAAACTGATGGTAAGAAAATAAATTAGAGAAAATAAAATATGGAATTACAAAAAAATATTTTAAAATTCTTGTTAGAAGTTTAAGCTTGTTTATTGTCAAAAGGTATAATATATAAAGGGTGAAATCGCCTAAACCTGGTACAGGTATAAAAAGTCAAGAAGAAGAAAAGAAGAAGGGTATACCGGGTGTTCAGTTTAAAGTGCCACAAGCTTATAACTCCTAAACTAATAAAAATTTCAAAAAAGTAATGCTATAAAAGTGCTTTTAATTTATTCGATCTATTCAATGGCATAAATATAAATTTTGTTCTACTTCTGGTTTAACCGGAAACGGTGTCAACTCTCGTATCTTAAATAGAAGGGTATTTATTTTTTTTTAATAATTGGATAAATCTTGTTGACATCTTTTCAAAAATGTATAACAAGTGATCATTTTATCAAAAAAAAATTTAAAATAAAATTAATTTTTATTTCGAAATGTAGTGTTTCAGTAAAGTGCAACAAGCTTATAATTACTAAAATAATAAAAAAATTAAAAAATGTACATGTATAAAAGTTTTCTTTTATTAATTTGATCTATGCACTTGCATGTAAGTTTTGTATTACTTCTGGTTTAACCGGAAACGGTATCAACTTTCTTATTTGAAATAAAAGAGTATTTTTTTTTGAAATTATTTATTAATCAAATGGTAACTTGTTATACATTTTTGGAAAGCACTCGACGAGCTTATTAATTATAAAAAAAATAATCTTTCTATTTAAGATAAGGAAGTTGACACTGATTCCGGTTAAACCGAAAGTAATACAAAATTTATATTTATGCCATTGCATAGATCGAATAACTTAAAGACACTTTTATACCTGTACTTTGTTTAAAACTTTTATTAGATTAGGAATTATAAGCTTGTGGCACTTTACTGAAACACTACATTTAGAATTAAAAATTAATTTTGTAAAAAAAAATTGTATTTGATTAAATGGTAACTTGTTATACATTTTTGGAAAGACGTAACGAGTTCTATCCAATTATAAAAAAATAAATGCCCTTCTATTTAATATAAGAAAGTTGACACCTTTTCCGGTAAAACCAGAAAAGAACAAAATTTATATTTATGCTATTGCATAGATCGAATAAATTAAAGACACTGTTATACCTCTACTTTTTTTGACATTTCTATTAGTTTAGGAGTATAAGCTCGTGGCACTTTAAATAAAACACCCGGTATAATAAAATAGCGTTTATTAATAAAAATATAGATACTAAAATCTATCCAAACATACCAAAAAGAATTTAGTAAAAACTTTTTAAAAAAATGCCATAACCTAACATCTAAGATATTAAGATCGTAACTACAAAACTTTTTTAAACCAGAAAAATGCACGGTTCTTTTGCAACTCAAAGTTAGCGCACGTGAGCGAAGTTGTAGGTAAGAGCTAGTATATAATATGTAAGTGTTAAGTGTTAAGTGTTCCGTTCAAAATAATTAGAAATGTTGGTTCTGCCTATTCTAACCATATATCTACCTAAGTTACTTTTCTAAAATTTGTAAACATATTTTTTCAATAAAAGCAAATATTTTGACCTTTCTCTATACGTTTTTTATTAAAACAGAAAATCTAATGCATTTAATTTTTGAATAATTATATTTCTTGATATTATGCAGCAAGATTAAAACAACGAGTTAGAGGCTTACCAAAATAATGGTTAGATGATTTTAAAATTTTTAAAAATATCTAAAGCGTAAATTGCATTCTATTTTCAGGTAAAAATGTTTTCTAAAGTTTGAACAAATTTATCACTTCATCCAACATTTGATTTCTGATTTTTATTCCGAGCACGAATCTGAAACGTTGGACGATAAAGCCCTGAAAAATGAAATTTATTTCCAGACAAATCTTTGAAAATAATTACATTTTGGCTTAAATCTATGAAAGTATATCGGTTCTTGTTTTTCGTTTTGAGCACATGCACCTTCGATCAAGAAACACACAATCACGCACAAGTTAAATGCAATATTAAAAATGAAATTAAACCTTAAATTAGTATCCTAATATTTGCGAGTATTGTCCAATTTTTAATTTGAGTAAAATTAAAGCAGCAGTTCGTTGGGATAATTAAAACGAAACCGAATATTAATTAAACCTAATCATTGGTTTTAGCTGATTTTAATTTTCCAGATTGGTACTGCTATTGCTTGGATATATTTTATATAATTTGAACCATATTTTGCTTATTTAATTTGGAAATGCGATTCTATGAAGCTACAAATGTTTGTAATAAATATAAAATGTTTTAATATTTTCTGAAATTAGGTGCGTACTTTTGTTTATTTATTGTGAGCGCAGTTAAAACCAGGAGTTTTATAGACTAGGAGAAATGCTGATAATGTTATTTTATATTTAATAAGGGTACATTTTAGCAAAATTTTATTAGTTTATATTTTTCAATAAAAATAATTTTTAATTCTTTGAAAGAAGACTTTTCAATTTATTAGCATAGTTTTGTCATCACTAAAATATGCATCTAATTTGTTTAGTTGGAAAATATATTACGTTGAATTGTTTAAAATAATAAACGTTCACTTAAGCAGACATTAATTAATTTAGAACGGACGTTGGTATTAGGGTGGTGGTATTATAGAAGATCATAATAATCAACTAAGATTAAACTTACGTTTATCCTAGCACCAAGTTTCTTGCCTAAGGAGTCGCTACAGCAATAAACTTTTATTAATGTGCTAACAAACTTGGACTACCGATTTGAAGATGTGCTTCGAAGTATGTTAATAATTCAAATTGATTTACCATAGATGGATATTGAATACTTACTACTAGAAGTACTATAGAATAATTATAAATCAGTTTTTATAAAGAATTTGTATAAACAATTTTTTTTATATACCTACTGGCGAATAAGAACTTGAGTTCTACTCATAATTATGATATTTTTAAAGTATTTACTGTTTTAAGTTTATATTAGCCAATTGTACATCTAACAAAGAAGATATCTCAGGTGGGGACCCCCGATTTCAATGGGACTAATATATGTTATTCTACATTGAATTCTACGAAACCCATGTTTTTTTATTTTGCGGAAAAACATTTCAAATGGGTGAAATGCACTCTCAAACATCATTACCATAGGGGATGGTTTTAAAGTTTCACAAACTTATAGTCAATATTTTTTCAAACAATTTTATGATTATTACACACTTGGTATTTATGTAGGCTATATTTAAACCTTCAATGACGAATCGTAAAGCATATTTTTTGAATTTTACAATTTATTTTGTAAGAACAACAAATTTACATTTACAACCGAATTTCAACAGTTTGTTATTAAGACAAAATTGAGATTAAAAAATGATAATAATAATCACTAATTAATTCTATTCTTTGTCCTTATATTAATCACTGCTTGAAGTCGGCGAGGCATATCTTGAATTGAGTTAAAGATTGACATTGTGGTCTATATTATTCCATTCTTTGGTAGTGTATGTTTTGAAATGCGACGTACCAGGTTGTTCAATAAGTTTTGTCGTTCGATAAGAGAGAGCGTTGCTACTAGCCCAAATTTTTTTTTGTTTTGTTGGTACACTCTTCATATGAACGTATGTGAAGTTTCATTTTAATCTGTCAATTCATTCTTTGTTTACAAGCTATTTAGTGTCGCCGTGTCACAGTATTTTTTTACAATGGAAAAAATTGAATATCGTGCAGTGATAAAATTCTTATTTTTGGAAGGTGTAGCACCAAAAGAAATTCACGAACGAATGTTAAAAGTGTATAATGATTGTTCACCTACAATTAGAACAGTAGAAAGATGGGTTGCTGAATTTAAACGTGGTCGTACAAGCCTTGAAGACGATCCACGTGAAGAACGTCCAAAAAGCGCATCAACATCAGAAATCATAGTTAAAATACAGGATATGGTTTTGGAAGATCGTCGATTGACTAAGAGAAATTTAGTAGAGGCTCTACACATCTCATTAGGCAGTGTGAGCCATATTTTAAGTGAAATTTTGGGTTTTAGAAAGCTGTGTGCACAATGGGTGCCGCATTCGCTAACAATGGAACAAAAACACATTCGAATGCGACTTTCTCAGCAACATTTGGAGCATTTTAAAAAAGATAAATGGATTTTGTGCGTCGATTCATCACTATGGATGAGACTTGGGTCTATCACCATGATCCTGAATCAAAACAAGAGGCTAAAGAGTGGTGTGAACCTGGTTGTTCGGCTTCGAAACGAGTTCGTGTCCGGAAATCGGACAAGAAGGTTATGGCATCAGTTTTTTGGAATGCGAAAGGAATTTTGTTTGTGGATTACTTGCAAACTGGTAAAACAATTAATTCTGAATATTATTGCAACCTTTTGAACCAGTTGAAGGAAAAAATTTGTGAAAAAAAACCCGGTTTACAGAAGAAAAAAATCCTTTTTTATCAGGAGAATGCACTGTGTCACAAGAGTTGTTTGACAATGGCTAAAATCCATGAATTAATGTTCGAATTGTTGGAGCATCCACCGTATTCACCAGATTTGGGCCCCAGCGACTTCCATTTGTTTCCAGAACTCAAAAAATTTATGTGTGGCAAGCGTTTTTCATCAAATGAAGAGGTCATAACGGCTGTTGAAGCGTATTTTGCAGACCTTCCGGATTCTCAGTTCAGGGATGGGATCCACAGATTGGAGGATCGTTGGAGCAAGTGTATTAATCTTCAGGGAGATTGTACTGAATAATAAAGTGTATTTTGAACCATAAAATTGTGTTTTTCTTATCGAACGACAAAACTTATTAAACAACCTGGTATCAACACATCCTAGACATGTTTCATGGGCTGGCCAACCCAAACGCGTAGTTCTCACCTTATCCAGATATTGTCCAACAACTCTAGCTGCAATAGATTTAACGTTATCTTAAATAAAAATGGCACATTAGCCCATAGTGAGCATAAAAGGCATTGTTAATGTACCTGTGAACTGGCAGAACACCATTTTGTATGAATATCAACTTTGTGCTTAATTGTGAACTGATTCTTGTTCAAGCTATAACAGACCTCACAGTTGCTCGTCATTAGTAATTTAAGTGTGTTTTTCTCGGGATCTTCTACATACTCGACGACGTCCGTCTGACACAGTGAGAAAAACACATGAGTCGTATACAAACAATATCTTGCTACAGTACGCATTATTTTATGTCAAATGATTTAGGCAGAAATTAATTTTGCAACTCGAAGCCAATGTTGCAATGGTGGACCTGAAACAAATAGGATATAAGCGTCATCTATTACTGGATACTAGCTGATGCGCAATGGACTGCTTAGGAAAATCTAGTACGTGAAAAAAGAATAAAGAAAAAATAAATAAAAGAAAAGAAGTATAATAATCTTAAAACAACTATTGTTGGGTGTATAGTCACTGGATCATTTTAAAATGGAATAACTTTTTTATTTATTAATAATTCACATCGATTGTTTTTTATAAACAAAAAACACACTTCTTAAAAATAAATCGTCGGCGATACTGCAATACCGCGTAACTAGCTTTTTTCAAAAGGTCGAATTTCCAATGTTAGTCTCTATATAAAAAGCTAATTACGCGGTATTGCAGTATCGCCCACGATTTTAATTTTGAAAATGCTTAAAATAACCAGCATTTTGCTGTTCACACTGACGCGTTCCTTCTAAGAAGTGAACTATCATCTGTCTTAATCTTTCTTGATTTATTTATTATATTTCTTACTGATGTTGGTTTTCAATTGATTTATGTATTGAGGATTGTTATGGTATATTCTGTCTTTCAAATAGAAAGAAGGCTGGAACAGTTAAATCAGGTGAGCGTGGTAGCTACTTGATTTCGGACTTTCGCAAAATTATCTTGCTTTCAAAAATTTGTCTTAAGTGTTTAATTGTGGAAAAGCTGTATGGGCAGTAGTATCATCTTTCTATCTTTGGTGCATGCTTGACTGCAGGCGGTATAAAATCGTTTAGCATTTTTGATATCTCTTACCATTGATGGTTAAGTACATTTTCTGCCTCATCCTAAAAAAAAATTAAGGCTAACAATGGAACATCACCAACTGCGTTGCACTGATTTTGTTCAAACTTTGCATACAGACTTACTGTTGCATACCAATATTTGATACATTAGTAAAAAATGCTGGCAAATAGTTTTTATTGAGTTATAAGACGTTAACCTTCGGGCGGGCGCGTATTTTATTCTAACACCAGCGAGCGCGCGTTGTACTTCTTACAACATGACAATTTTTAATAGTTACAGTGAGAATTTCTATCAGATGCTGTAAAGACTTTGTTTATAAGTTTTAATTAACACAAATGAAGCAAATTCGTACACCAACAAAAACATTTGGCTATTTTATTACCTTTTGAGTGCATATTTATATCCTACTATCTGGCCCGGCTCGGATTCGCACGGATATCGAAATTTTAAGATAAAAACTTATTTTTATCAAAATAAAATATAGCTTCTATTACTCGAGGATAATGTATCTTTTTATTAGTAAAAGAATTTATAGAATCGGTTTAGTAGTTCCAGAGATGCAAACAAACAAAATTTAGCTGTTTATAATATTAGTATCTATAGAATTGTAAATATTTGACACAAAAAAATTATTTATTGTATTCTGTATGAGCTGTATCATAAGATATAATAGAATAACAATCGGTTTTCAACGCTCGTTCATGTGAAAAAGTGAATTACGATTAGTTTAGCAAAGTGTTATTTGCATTTTGGAAAATAAGCATAATCTCTAAATTTTATTCTAGAAGCGTTGGAAAGTGAAAAGGCAGAAGGTAAACACAGTGCACCGTAACTGGGATTGACAATGTCATGCTCTGTGCAACTTTTCAATTTTAACGTCTTATATCTCAATAAAAATTATTCGCCAGCATTTTTTACTAATGTATCAAATATTGGTATGCAACAGTAAGTCTGTATGCAAAGTTTGAACAAAATCGATGCAACACAGTTGGTGATGTAAGAACTTTTTCTGCATTTACATCACATCAAACCGTTTAGAGGTGTATTGGGTAAACCAATCTCAACTTCGGATTTAGGGCATCAAAATGCATAACCCTAGGTGGGTCTGGTCAAAAGTACTGACCACTTTTCTTTTTTTGTGTGCCAGTGTAATTATAAGTTTAGCACAAATTTTTTGCTCGCTAATGTATAATACCGTGTTTTAATATCGATTCACATAATTATTACAAATGTATATCGAAAAACACAACAATACTGTAATAATAAACATTACTGGAAATTGATATTTATTTTGCTTATAGATTTGTAAATAAAAAGCGAATAAAATGTTTATCAAAACGGACTTGTATTTCATTGCGCATACAAAAATATGAATGAATCAATCTATGTTCTATCTGTGTATCCGACTGTATATTAGAATTTCCCTGCGTCAAAATCAAATCATACCTCACACATACTGGTTGATTTCCCCGAATGTGTTTTAAATTTAATTTTCGACATGTGGGAAACAAAAAATCGATGTAACTGTATATATTTAAAACCTTTTTATGTACGCACTCAGGAACCTGAACTTTTGCTTTTTCGTGGTTTATTGATTTGGTTTATTCGAACACATAATTGCTTGTATGAATAAGCAATAATTAAAAACTTGATATTATTAAATTCTAAATTATTAGTTCACGTAAACGCATAATTAAATTCAGTAATTGCCAATAAAGCCATAGAAATATTTAAACCTGATATATAAAAAATAATTTAATATAACATTTTGAGTAGATCAAAATTAATTTTCGTAAAATAAAAAAAAAATACTACAAAGGTATATTTTTCTACATTCTTCAAAGAATTTCGCTGTGTATAATATAACTTCATCATGCAGTTCAATTAGCGTAGTTAATTCACTGTAAGCCGGTTAGTATAATTTGAGCGACCACCCGTATGTCCAGGATCAATATATAGGTAACCGAGCGAAGTTATCTTCGATCCTCAGACTTACAGAGTATTATTGCTCTCAACATCACACAAAAACAACAAATATAGAACAAAAGGATGGAAAACTCTACCTAAAAGTTTGAAAATAGTTACTGAACCTCCTGCGTGTTTGATGTTCCAGCCGGCATTGATTACAAATGTGTTCATCCAATCCAATCAAATGTCGTTCGCCTTAATAATACGATTGGATTATGAACTGGTTAACTGCAGACTGTATGAACGTATGCAGTGATGTATATTTGTAAAACATTGTTTCAAATTTGCATTTTTGTGCCATATTTTTATTAGGTATAACTTTCTGTAACCAATTAAAAGTTGTGAGCGAAACCACGATTTTAAATAACTCATGTTCCAAATCTGATTTGTTTTATTAATCAAATTAAAATTAATTTTCAAAACGATTCAATTTTAAATTTTGTTATAAATACAAGGTACCAAGTTATTATATTAATTTTACACAATAAAACTGTTTAATTAAACAAACGTTTTCTTCCTTTACTAATAAATATACTCTAAAATTGAAATGCTTTTTAACTGCAGTTCCATATGCATACATAATAGACGTCTTTTTATTTATAGCTTAAAATTTACATAATAAAGATATCACGTCTTCTTAAACTTTGCGTAGAATGCAATTTATATTAAAATTTTAAAATGGTTTTTGTTTTTCCCTACCTTATTTTCATCTAATAATTGGGTTATTATGCCCTATTTTCTTTATAAACTTTTTATCAACTTCTTTTATGTAATTTAGTATTATTGTAAATAACTTTTCTTTAATTGTTAATACCCTACTTTTAACTGTATGTAATATAAAAATTATTTATTTATGAGTTTATATGTTTATTTAATAAGTAATTAATTTTTTGTAACAAATAAATAATGTAGCCGGAAAACTATGGTCCCGACATGCCGCGGACCGTATAACCTGGAAGGAGCTTGCAGGCGTATATCCAGCAATGGATTAGATAGCTGCAACATGATGATGATGATGATGATGAAATAATGTAATGCGTTTTTTAAAGGCGATTGAACCAGGGTTGAGAATATTAAAAGTTAGTTTTATTTAAGAACAAAATAACAATTAAAAAAGGAATCAAAATACTGGTGACTTATTGGATTAATTTATTATGCCCTTAACTAATTTATTTGCGTTGTTACACTCTTAACTAATTCATTTGCACCCTATTTATGTATTTCCACTTTTAGTCGCATTTACTTTGATGTAACTGTGAACGCTTCAAGGAGACTCTTTTCGACGGAACTGAGCATTCCAACTAGGAGCCATGCCATCGCCCAGAAGTCTTCGTCTACAGCAGCGGTCGGGGAACTTTTTTAATCATTACCCCAAAATATTTTTGTGTAAGTTGATATTACCCCATGGCGAAAAGCAAAAAAAACGAAATCGCCTTAAAGAGAGATTATTTATTATTAATAAACGAATCTTCTTTTTAAGTTTTTATTAGGTTTTGGCACTTTTACTAAATCTTATAATTTTTTATTTATTAACAACCATACTATCTTTTTAAAAACTAGGGTTATTGATTTGTTAAATAAAAAACATTTTATTTTAAATTATCATGTTATCATGTTCCACCACAGCCTCTTTTTAGCATCTTTTATATTATAGTCCCCATGATAATTTTGAAAAGAAAACAATAACTAAAAATTTACTCACAAAAGTTTCATTTTTACCCCATTTTGGGTAATTTACCCCGGTTCCCCGACCGCTGGTCTACAGAGACTTTCCATCGGAGACTGTGTTCAATCGGTTCTGAGTGTACCGTTGCGATATGTTCGCCTTATATTTATATGCCGACGTCGAAGTTCCAGTAGGTCCAATGCTTCTAAAGAATTTTTGTCAAAGATTTGACCTTCTAGCACTTATGTGTTTATGGTTGCGGAATTCACAACCTGGTTTCAGGAGACTCAGATTTAGGCAATTTCTCCGCTTGCTTCTTTATTATGAATATTGTAGTGTTGCATAAATTCAAGGAACCTAAAATTTTTAGTGGATTCCAAACCATGGCAATTTCTAGGAAAACTTTATCAAGCCTTTTCGAGTGAAGAGGAAAGGAGCGTAAAATTTTAGATGGTTGTCGCGGGGATTCGAACCACTTCGTACCCATGTCGCTAACGCAGCAGCTCAAACACTAAACCGCTTGCGACAAGCTTCCTCCTAATAAGTTCTATCTATAAATAGATAAGTGCTATCCGATTTAAAAAAAAAACACTTTTTTATTTAAAATATGAAAGTTAACACCATACCCGGTTAAACCAAAAGTAGTAAAATTAATATTTACTTCAAGTAAAAGATTAGATACATTTAGCAAACTTTTATACCAATATTTTTTTTTAATTTGTATTAATTTTAGATTCACCTTATAGTCTTGTAGCGCTCTGAATAAGACACCCGGTATATTGCAATACAAAATGTATTTTAAAAATATTATTACAAAATTGTTTTAAATAATTCATATAGATAGCTATTATTGTTTTATACATAAAATAATAATTTATAATAATCATGATTAAAACTGAAACAGTATTATTAAAACATTAAATATTAAAGAATATAAAAATGCCAATACTTAAACAAATAAGCCGTCTATTCAAAACCGTTTTAACATTAAGATTATTTTGACTAATTTCTGACTTACAACTTAAGGGAATCATTTTATATCACTTTACTCGAATTATTTTTATTAAATTAGGTATTATTAAATATGAAATAAAGTGTTTATTGTTTTTAAGTTTTTCTTCTAATAGATAATGTTTTTTTGTAAGTCTATACATTTTTTTAAACAACATTATGTGACTCACATTAAACCATGAATTTGGTACCCTGCTGTATGGTAAGAAATTTTTAATAGAAAGAAACCACTTCAGTATGCACGTAATAATACAGTTAGCGTTCACAGACTTGCTAAATTGTAGTAAATGTAATCTAATAAAATATCCAATGAGAGTTTCTACGAAAACAAAGTGGTTTCTAATGGATGTTGCTCGAATACGAAGCAAACTTATTAGAAATCTAATTAGCGTACACAAAGACTACCTACGACCTACATGAAAATAATATTTAGGAGTCTACAGCGACAAACTTTTTAAGTAAAAATTGCTTATTAATTTATATTTAAAAAAATCTTATTAAGTTTATTTTTAAAATACAATATTGATATAAAAGTTTTTAATAATCAATTAAATCTTTATGTAAGTAGTTACTTGAAGTTTTAGAAACTCTTTATGTCTAACTGCTATTATACAACTTCTCAAATTCAAAGATGTATTACCGTCAAGCGCACAGCTTATGGCTCTAAATTGTTATTATTATTTAAAAAATATTTCAAAATATTTTTAAATATTATTTTTAAACAATGGGAAATAACTATGATAATTTCAAATACCAGAAGGTAGCATGAAGAAAATGGATAAGAACAGCAAGAGATCGAGAAGCATGGAAGCATTTAGAAGAGGCCTATATCCAACAATGGATGGATCAAGGCTGATGAAGAAGAAGAAGAAGTTAGGTACTATAGTTTTTATTTAAAAACTGTAAATGTTAGGCCAAATCAAACAGGCGACCTTTAAGTTTATTTTTTAAGCGTTTGCTTCAGAGCTTAAATTTTAAGTTCGATATCGTCTACTGAAATTTTGAGACCAATTGTGCAAAAAATAGTGGTTTTTTTTTAGTACGCCCCAATTTACATACTATCTCTTGGAAGAAACAATAAATATCGATTAGTATGATAATTAACCATAATTGTTTGATGAAAATAGTTTGTAAATATTAACAGAAATAAAATATGAAAATGTTGCACAATATAATTGAATCTCATTTTTGATGTTTGTTATTGATCAAAAATAATAAGAAAATGCTGTTTTTAAGATAGGTACATATATGTAATTTTGGTTATTTAAGGTAGGCCATCAATTTGAAATACCGTAATTAGAAAATTTATTTGAAATTGTTTAAATAAAATGTAGTAATTTCAGTATCGTGTTGTGCGCTTTTATGTTAGTTAACTTGTCTCTTTAAACAACTTAATGGACTGCTTTGAATTTAAATTTCTATAGAACCATTCGACCTGCCAATGACAGCTAAAACCTTCGATAATTAAAATATTCATTTATAATGTCTATTCCAATGCGCCGTTGCTTTAAATTATTTCAGTTTAAACACATAATTAAAACAGTCGCAGACATACATCAGTATTTATTTAAATGTAAAATTGTAGTACATACATATCTTTATTTAATTCTTTTAACACAGCAGTTATGTATATATTTTTGTATATATGAAATTGATTATAATGATATTAACTTGATCCATGCTTATAAAAAATTATAGGATTTATGTAAATGGTACGTTGTCTTTGTGTATATATGTACCTAAATTTTTTTTTTTAATTTATCAAATAAATACATATAATCTATACAATCTATACAATTGTATATAACAAAAATATAACAATGTTTTTTAAACACTTTCTGAATAATACTATTGCAAACAAGACTTTAATAGTTCCTTTTTGTTTTTGAAACTATATAGAACCGTCTTGTGTTTTTTTAGAATATCTCTTATAATTTTAAATTATAGCAGCAAAGAAATTATAAGGCACGTTTAAAAGTAAATATACAAGCTGTTCAGAATTTATTTAAAATGTAAATTTAACTACTCTTGAATATTTAGCGAGTGTTTTCTAATGGTTTTGTAGATAAAATAATTATAGCAGCTTAGTACGTTTATTTATTTAGATTTAGCATTTTCTAATTGTTCGTATTTTAGAACAAAATATAAACAAAAAATAAATATTATTATTTAAACTTAATAGGAATTGGACTGTCAATAAAACAGCTCTTGTTAAATATATGTACCTACTATTTTTGAGTTTTCATGATTAACACATTTTTTGAGATGTTAAGTTGCTTGAAAAAGTTAAAATAAAGAAACGAAACGTTGCATATTTAACCAGAGTAGTTTTATTAACAGTCCAATTTCTGTTAACTTTAACATTAGAACCGCGGCACTTTTGGACTTACTACAACCGCAGTTCTCCGTCAATTAAACCTTTGAGAAAAATCAGCTTTTGGCAATTAAATATTTATTGTAGCACATGAATTACATGTTGTAGTTTATGAACAAATCAAAATTTTATATTTTTGTTTAGTTTGTAAAAGAACTAGGCTGCAATGACTTATGTAATGTACACTTTTTAAAATTTTTGCATCGCTTATTCTAGAACCTGTTTATTTTACAATTAATTTTAGTTTTATTTGATTTTTTTTAAATGTATACCATATTTTCGGACAGAAGTAGTATAGCTAAATCTGAAAAGGCAATCGACTTTAATCCTCTTCCTGCTTAAGAAAAACATACTCGAGCTTTTTATTTTAAAATCGGTATGTAAGTACATAGTACTGATACTTAACGTTTTCAATTACAAGTTGATATAAATAAAATGCAATCTTTTTATAGAGATCTTGTTCTACGGTAACAGGTATTTAAGAAATCTAAAACCTTATAAAATGTCCTTGCGTATTAGTCATAAAAAGTCGTAAGTATATAAATATTACTGTGCACCTATTTGATTTTCAGTTTAATTTTCTGATTTTGTAGAGAATCTTGTGCGATTTTTTAAAATAAATATGGTTCAAATTTCAGGCAATTACAAACTTGAACGCGATGAGAATTACATAGAGTTCCTCGAAGCAGTAGGTATGTACGTTAATTTAATTAAATTGATAAGCAAACCTCGCACAACAGCCATAATTTTTTATGCGTTATAGTATCTTATATCTCAATAGTTGATTCTTTATTACGTAAGTTACAGTTAGTGAGTAAATAAATCCCAATGTGCCAAGTATCTATTATCTTTGTTTTTTTTTTAATAATGCCAGCAACTTTTCACATTTTTTTTGCTAAGAGCTTCTATTTACTCTACCTACAGGTATTATTGAATACTAGTTTTAACAATTAATTGTTTGCATGGTTAATTGATTTTATGTTAATGAATAGTTGTAGTCTGTAATATGACACAGATTATTTATTAGGTCTTCCTAAAGACGTTGTAAATGAAGCAGCTGCTGCAGAATTTACGATGCAGATATTAGTTGATGGTGACACATATTCTATGATTGACGGCGATGGCAATAATATCACTTTTACTTTATATAAAGAATTCGAGGAGATTCTGCCTATAAAAATTAAAGTAAATGTAAGAACACAAGTCAATTTTTATGATTTTAAATCACATACGAATTGTTATATATCCATTCAATTTTTCAGAGTGTCCCAAAATTAGAAGGAAACAAGCTCGTAATAGCTTCCAAATCGAGTGACGGACGAGTAGGAGGAAGGAGTTATGAATTTACAGAAAACGGTTACATTTTGGTAAATTAACCATTAGTTTGTTTTTATGCATGTTAAGAATCTCTAGTGTCACCTGTCGCCACACTAGTGTGACTAGACAAGAGAGAGTGTTTTAACGGAGATCATCCATTACTAAGAACACGTGCATTGCGCTAAGAACTCCGCTAATAGGTTATGGGCCCAGGTGCTTGTAAAAGTGAATTATTATATAAAATAAAATTGTGCTGTTATAATTTTGGAAATGGCGAAGACTGGTAATAGTCAGTTATGTTATGAAGGTTTACAAAGTGACAATTATGACACTTGGAAAATTCATACAGAAGCTTTGCTAACAAAATTGGAATTGTGGGACTACACAAACGGCATACGAAGGAAGCCCGAAGATGGCAGCGAAAACGAAAAAAGAACTTAAGGAATGGACCCGAAAAGACCAGAGAGCAAGATCGGAAATAATTTTAACGATATGTCCATCTCAACTAAAACAAGTGAAAAATTGTAGAACATCAGAAGATCTGTGGAATAAACTGGAACAAATTCATCAATCGAAGGGACCTGCCCGTAAAGCAGCATTGTTGAAACAATTAATATTATGTCGCATGAAAGATCAAGAGAACGTTCGATCGCACTTAAATAATTTCTTCGATACTGTTGATAAATTAAGTGAAATTGAAGTGGAAATTAACTCTGATTTGTTGGCAATAATATTGTTGTACAGTTTACCAGATACATACGAAAACTTTAGATGTGCTATTGAATCGCGAGACGTTTTGCCTCAACCTGAAATTCTTAAGATTAAAATTGCGGAAGAAAGTGATGCAAGAAGAAGCGATAGAGCCGACAACACCACATCAGATGCCTTTTACGTGAAAAAGAACGCACCGTACCGACTACAATCTAAGAAACCGTCAACAAATGTGGAAGTGAATAAAACATTCAAGTTTAGATGTCACAGATGTCATAAAATCGGACATAAGGCCGCCGACTGTTTTAAGAAAAATTTTAATAATTCGGCAAATCTTACTAATCATGATTGTTTAACTTTGGAAACATTAAACGCGGAAAATGATAGTGTCAACGTTAATTGGTGTTTAGACAGTGGCGCAACATCGCACTTATGTAATGATAAAAATAACTTTACGAAATTTAAGATTTCAAGTGATAAGTTAAATCTCGCAACTAATATGTGTACCAAAATATTAGGAAAAGGCACGGTCAGTATATATACTCAGTTAAACGGAGAAACAAACGGTTTTGATTTGGAAAACACGCTACATGTGCCAAATTTGAGAAAGAACTTATTATCGGTTGCAAAGATTACCGAAAAAGGTTTTAAAGTTGTTTTTAATAAGAATGAAGCGCATGTGATTAATTCGCAAAACGAAGTTCGTATTAAAGCTGATCGTATTGGAGACTTGTACTACGTACGTACACAGGAAGAAATGGAACATACGGCACGTAACGTTACCGCGAAACTCAAAACGGGAACGGAAATAATTGAAACGTGGCACCGGAAAATGGCTCACCTGAATTTCAGAGACTTAAAAGATTGTGTGAGAAACGGTAATGTCGAAGGAATAAACATTAAATTTGACAAAAACGCACAACCGGAATGTGATATATGTTACCTCGGAAAGATGACGCGAACCCCATTTCCCAAAAAGTCGAAACGTAAATCAAAATTGTTAGAAATTATACACACTGATTTATGTGGTCCAATGAGGACTGAATCTAAAGGAAAATCTAAATATTATATTGAATTTATAGACGATTATTCAAAATGGTGTGAAGTAAGGTTCATAAAGTCTAAAGACGAAGTAGAAAAAGTTCTAAAAGAATATATCAACTATGTAGAAAAACAGAAAGGAATTAAAGTGAAGTGTATACAATCAGACAATGGGCGAGAATTTTTAAACGAAGGTATCAATTCTTATCTCAAAGAACGTGGGATCATCAGAAGATTGTCCGCTCCGTACAATCCGGAACAGAATGGAATCGCTGAACGCAAAAACCGTACTTTGGTCAGCACCGCTCGATGTTTGTTAATTCAAGCTGGTATTTCGAGTACATTCTGGGCCGAAGCTGTGAATACAGCGAATTATGTACGAAACAGATGTCCTACGAAAAGTCTGCATGGAAAAACGCCTTACGAATTATGGACTGGAAATACCCCAAACGTAAGTAATCTTGAGGAATTTGGAACTAAAGTATTTTGTTTGAATAGGAATCCTAACAAAGGAAAACTCGACAAGAGGAGCAGAGAAGGTATCTTCCTAGGATACGATGACTGCACCAAAGGTTACAGAGTTTGGATACCCGAAGAAAATAAAATGGAAGTATCTCGTGACGTTAAATTCACGAAAAATATTGAAGTAAAAACTTACAATGAAGAGTTCTATAACGATAATTCGATAATCGAAGAATTGGAAGAGACGAGTGACTCAGGCGACATGGAAAATGAAATCGAAGACGACCCCAGCTTAGATTCAGAGGATTCTACGACTAAGCGTGGACCCGGAAGACCCAAGTTTGTCAGAACTGGATTCAGGGGGAGACCAAAGAAGATTTATCATACATGTACACCTAAAACCAACGAACCTCAAGAAAACAGTAACTTAGCCGAAATTTCTATGAAAAGAGCCTTAGAAAGTGAGCATGCTGCAGAGTGGCACAATGCAATGGTAGAAGAAATTAAGTCTATTCTTAAGAATAATACTTGGAAATTGGTGAATAAGCCCACTAACTCCGTTGTTATTGGAAGTAGAATTGTCTTAAGGAATAAGTTTGATAGTGAAGGTAATCTGGAAAGAAGAAAAGCAAGATTGGTTGCCCAAGGCTTTAATCAACAACCCGGAATTCATTTTAACGAAACATTTGCACCGGTTGCTCGTTTAAGCAGTATAAGGTTGGTTGCTGCACTTGCCGCTAAATACGGAATGAAGATGCACCAACTTGACGTCACTTGTGCTTATCTAAATGGAGAATTAGATGAAACAATATACATGGAACCACCTCCACAGTTATCAGAAGTACTTGAGACAATTGCTGAAAAGGAAAAATGCGAAATCAGAAAGAAGGCAAGTGATATGTTACAGAAGCTTAAGAAAGGGAATTACGTATGTTTGCTCAGAAAATCATTGTATGGTTTACGTCAAGCCGGAAGAAGTTGGTTTAGAAAACTAAACGAAATATTAACCGAAGTTGGAGCTAAGTCTACGAGTTCCGACCCATGTTTATACAAATTGGGAAAAGGAAACGATGTTACATTTATATTAACATACGTGGACGACATATTGATAGCCTCGCGAAATACGAGGATGATACAAACTACAAAGAATAAATTAGCTGAAAGATTGGAAATTAAGGATCTTGGGAAAGTCAATTATTGTTTAGGAATAGAATTCTCACATACCGAATCATATGTTGCCTTGAATCAACGTGGGTATATAACAAATATTTTGGAACGATTTGGAATGTTAGATTGTAAAAGTTTGTCTACTCCTATGGAATTAAATTTATCTTTGTCGAAGCCAACTAACGAAGCTGTTGAAGAAGAGAGTAAGCTACCCTACCGTGAACTTATAGGAGCGTTAACTTACCTGTCAATTGCGACGAGACCTGACATTAGTTTCGCAGTGAGTTACCTTGCTCAATTCAACAGCTGTTATAGAAAAGTACATTGGTTAGCCGCTAAGAGGATCCTAAGATATCTAAAAGGAACGATGGAATTTGGAATCAAGTACACCAATGACGATTCAGGTATCAGAGGCTACGTGGATGCTGATTGGGGAAATTGCAAGATCGATCGAAGATCGTATACCGGATATGCGTTCATGATGGCTAATGGATGCATCTCATGGGAATCAAAGAAGCAAAAGACAGTCGCGTTATCATCTACTGAAGCCGAGTATATGGGTTTATCCGATGCTGCTAGGGAAGCTATTTACTGGCAAAAATTTATGGAAGAATTGGGACTGCAAGAATTAACCAAAATCAATCTCATCAGCGACAACACGAGTGCGATAAAACTTGCAGAAAACCCCGTATTTCATGCCAGGAGTAAACATATAGATATTCGTCATCACTTCGTGAGGGAAGTTATCAACGATGGAAAGCTGACGATTCATCACACGGGTACAGAAGACATGGCTGCCGATTTTCTTACCAAGTCTTTGGGTGTAAACAAGATCCGAAGATGTCTGGAATTGTTGGGAATATCAGCTGTTCCTTTTGGTGTTACCCCTAGTGCGTCGAAGGGGGAGTGTTAAGAATCTCTAGTGTCACCTGTCGCCACACTAGTGTGACTAGACAAGAGAGAGTGTTTTAACGGAGATCATCCATTACTAAGAACACGTGCATTGCGCTAAGAACTCCGCTAATAATGCATAATGCTATCCATTATACTTTTTAGTGCTTACCCTTCCAAGATATAACTGCAAAACGTTATTATAGCAGGGTTTAGTGACACAGTTGAAATGTTTTATAAAATAATATAAAGTATCTGTTTACTGCTTCAGTGATATTAAATGCTTTGAATGCTAAATACTTTAAACAAGAGACAATGAATGAATTTTTTTGGGAGAAATAATTCTAAGCTTTAGACATAAGCCAGTATCTGCATGAGATTTATTGAATTTATCTCAATCTTTGCTTTGAATTGCTAAGTTTCTGGAAGGAAATGGTTAGGAACAATATGAAAGTGGGAAGTCAATATCTAGTTTCTTGCTTATTTAAAATCTTTTGTCTATATTGAATCTATATTGAAGAAACGTAAAGTTTGAATAATTTTTTTTTCACATTTATCTAATTGTAAGTATATTGAATGTTGTGCTAAGAAAAATAAATGTTACAAATAAATCGACATTAGACATAAAATTTTTAAAACTTTATTTTGCTTAGATATAACAATTAATTCTTTTTAATATATACAAAAAAGGCCAGACAGTTAAAATTGTAATTTATTTTAAACCACTTTTCTCAGTTTTCTTATTATTAGGAAGCTCCCCGGAGTTTAATTAAAGTAAGGAACGTTTTATGAGACTTTTAATGAATCAAGAATTATTTTTGCTTGTCTAGCTTAATGTATAGAAGTAAACATAAATTACCATAAAAATGACAAATTTAAAGGTAAGGATGTAGTTTTAAATTTATGCTGACAATGGAATTCCTCAATACTGTGGGATGAAAACAGTAATGTTTTGCTTGATTCTTGTGTAATTTTTTTCGCTGAAGACAAGTTAGAAAACCCCACCCGTTCCAATTTAAGTGTTGTTTAGAAAATCTCAAAAGAAAGCTGCGGTAATATCGTAGTATTCAATGACTTTTTTATCTATTTCTATATAAAAAAACATGTTATATTAGTCAACTTTTTGTACTAGTAAAATTACGGTAGAACTATACAAAAAAAAATTAGAAAACCGTGATTAAGCCCGCGGATACATGGACGTTTAAAAAAGTTTGTGCTGACGTATAATTCCCGCATATAAGCTCGCGTATTGTTCGAACGTGGCCATCATTCGGGCGCAAATTTTACCTTCCTCAGGAGCACAAAGCAATCTTATCATTCACATTCATTGCTTAAAAGCTATTGCAGGGTAAGCATGGATAGTCGGCCCCCAAAGATATTTGATTCTTTTTTTTTAGAGTGCTTTTAATGTCATCTACACTTTAGCGAAATATTTGACCAAAACTCGTTGGGGTTTGGAGAATAAATAATAAATTAAAGTTAAAAAAAAAATTTAACTCGGAAAGAGCGAACCTATTGTAATAAAAATAATACTTATATGTTGTAGATAACATTAAAACACATTTTGAAAAGATTTAAGAATTTTGTAAAATCAAGCGAACTATAAACAAAAAATAATATAATTTTTAAGAATTTTTTCGGGGGTCAAGGGACTTGGGTACTTAATTTTTTTTAGAAAAAACATTTTTGTACATATTTCTATAATATCTAATTTTTATAAGTGTTGTACTTTGTCAAATACCCAAAAGCACATTGCAAAGTGTAACATGTCAAAGAATGCTAACTCGTTTTTATAAACACATCTTATTTGTAACATATGCTATAATATGTTTAGCAAATCAAATATTTTGCCTGAAATACAATCAATATTTAAATTTCTTAATAATTTAGTCGTAATTCATAATTATTAATTGTATTTCTACATATATGTAAGGTACGTTTAATATCTTCTGGCACTCGATCTTCGATGCTATTCAATGCGCAAACGCGGTAATCTTGTTTGAAGTTTTCTAAACATACAATACTACCCGACCGAAGATGCCTTTCCGTAGAATTTAGGCTCCTCTTTCGCGCAATTCGCTTCAAACTCTCGTGCCATTAGATATTGAAACATTTCTCCCTACGTATGTATGTATATAACCTTGTTAAATTCTTGCCGAATAATACTATAACTGCACTAAAATAAATTTTTGGCAGTTATCCCCAATTATTAATTATTATTATAATTTTAAATACCCTTACAATAATATATAGTTTATAATATATAATAGCACAAAAAAATAAATAGCTTAAATATTTTTTTTTGTTAAAAATTCCAAATATATTTATATGAAAATGCGTATATAAACGACTTATTATTAACGGCCAGTTTTAAATGTATATATATTTAAATATTGGTTGTGTTTTAACGTAAAATAGTTAATTTGTTAGAAATACTTTAGCATATTATATAACAAAAAAAGATGAGTTCATAAAAGCGAATTAGCATTCTATGACTTGTAATACTATGCAGTGTACTTTTGTGTATTTGACAACGTATTACCCTTATTAATAATCTCTGAATTCCTGAGATTTTTTTAAACAAAAATTCGTTTCGTATCAAAGCTCCAAAAATTAATGAAAATTATATTTTTTTTCTTACCGTTCTCATGATTTTATAAACTTATGAATTTCTAGAACGTGTTCTAACAATGTCTATAATATATATTGTTTTTATTATAATAGATTTATCCGTTTATAAGATAAAAATTATTTTTTTAATTTAAACTTTATTGTTTTTCTTCCAAACTCTAACGAATTTTAGGTTACAATTGCGTCAAAGAGTAATAGACATTAAAATAACTCTCAGAAAAAAGAATAAAGCAAATATCTTTGGGACCCGGTATATATTTTTTATTGAACAAGCAATTGTAGGCCCGTTTAGTCTACGATTAACAATTATAAAACGTTAGCAAGCAATTCGAATGCACTTTTTAGCACAAATACACCGCTCAAAATTTGATAAGCGTGCCACATTTTTAAAAAAACCGGTGCGTATACTTGTGTACGCGCGTTAGAAGTTATACTTCTTTGGCGTAACAAAATTAAATGTGTTATGTTGCTTATCTTATTTATAGTTAGACCATTGGTTTTCCAAATATATGTTACTGAGATTCTCTTAAAATAATCTAGTCTTTGCACCTTCCAACTGTACATATATTCCCTAATAAATCAATATGTGCTTAACTAAATTTAAATTTGAAAGATGGAAGGATACAGTAGACAAATCCATAGAATAAGATGAGCACATTCGAGCGAAAAGTTGCACATTTCCGAGCGAGAGAAGCAAATGAAGCTCGACGCGGAGCAGCGCACCTCATTTTACCGAAATCGGAATGTGCCACTTTGAGCTCGAATGTGTACACTCGGTTTTAAGCATGATTCACAATTATTTGGGCAAATCAATTAGATGAAAAATCAGTGGAATAATTGTAATCGTTCCTTCTCGCTCACATTCGCGCGATTTTCGTATCTTTTCGCTCCGTTTCACTCATTGCTATTATTAAGGCAGTACGAACACGATAGTAATTTGGAACAAAATGCTTGATTATTTTTTTATATGTAGTTTAAATATGTTTAAACAAATTCTCAAAATTTGAGAAGGGGTTAACCGACTATTTAAATAAATAATTGATTTCAAAATTAAGCATATTTAACATTAGTCTTAGGGCAAAGTGATGGATAGACGACATGTTTTCATAATTTTCACCCAAATTCGTCGAAAAAAATGAAAATAAAACTATCCAATTAAAAGTTAAGACATTAAGGATGTACGAACACAAAAGTCATTTTGCTCAAAATGCTTGATTTTTTTTTATATGTAGTTTAAATATGTCTAAACAAATTCTCAAAATTTGAAGAGGGTTGACCGACTATTTAAAGAAATAATTGATTTCAAATGTAAGCATATTTAACATTAGTCTTATGGCAAAGTGACGGATAGACGACATGTTTTCATAATTTTCACCCAAATTCGTCCCAGAATATGAAAAAAAAACTATCTAATTAAAAGTTAAGACATTCATAAAGATATTAAAAAAATAAAAAACCGTACTAAACCGACTAAATTAAGAGATATTTACGAAAATTATCTTGCTTTTGTTAGTTCTTAAACTAAATGGCAACACTACAGACCATTAAAGCAAAGTAAGTGTCAAAAATACTAACCCAATTTTAGGAATTCTGGTAAATTTTCATCCCGATAGATAGTTTTCTATTTCATTTCACTTTCCATAATTTTATATTCGCACGTGTTTACACTCAATGTTTATTTTTAATTTACTGATAACATTGCCTTAATAATCATAATAATCCCAGTTTTGCCATACGCAATGTTGCGGTCACGTGATCTACATAACCTCTTTACCGCGCGCCCGGAGCGGTCTATCCCCACCCGGTACCCTGCTCGTACTTCCTTAATACGTTTTTCAAACGTAAAATGGATATTTCCTAAACTAAATTTAAACTTATGATTGATAAGATCAAAGGATAAAGTAGACAAATGTAATAAGTACTAAGATAAGCACATTTGAGCGAAAAGTGGCACATTTCCGAGCGAAGGAAGCAAATGAAGCGCGACGCGGAGCGGCGCGCTTCATTTTCCCGAGATCGTAATGTGTTACTTTGCGCTCAAATGTGTACATATAATTTTAACCAAGATTCACAAGAATTAATTTATTTGCTTAGACGGCTAACTTCTACTGCTGACTTCTTGTAAGAAGTGCGCGGGTAACTCTTATTGTCTGCTAAAATTTTACTCTCAACGCGCCGAAAGAAGTAGGTATAACTCCAAAAAAACATGCGTCCTCGTATGTAGAGTCTTAGCTTTTTCATGTTTCTTTGTTGCCTAACATAAAGTACATTAGTAGGTGCGTTTATATAACATTTGGGTAACTCCACACTCAACGGTTTAGTAAATTTTAAAGAACCATAACAAAACTATTTGAGGTTTTACTCGAATAGATGTCTTACATGAATGAATTGTTTAAGCGATTGAGCTCGAGAGCTCTGGGTTGATGGTTGGCCTCCTTGGTTTTTACAACGTTCTATTTGACATAACTTTCAGTTGAAAATATCAAAAAATAAATTAAAGAGAGAAAAATAAACTATATTTTAATTTTTAAAATATATCTATATCTTTACAGATAAAACTTGGTATTAAAGTATAATTAAATATCGTTATCAATTTTCGCATCGGAGACTATGTAACTACACTCATTCATGGCTATTGAACTATGTTCTATGGTTCGGCGGCATTGGTGGAGCGCGAATTTTTTTCGTTATATTAAAAACTCTAAAAGAACCTTTATAATTTTTTATCAAGTGCCGTATTTCATTGCTAACTCGAAGTTTATAAATACAAAATCATTTTACACAATGTAAATCTAAAACACAATGTATTATTTAAGAATAATCATTATATGTAAAATACAATTCGACCTATTTATTTACACCAAAAGCAAATTGTCCAAATTATGTGACGCCCATGCATTAGCTTAGTTACTCATTATTTTTTTATCACTGTTGGCCTATTCTAAATAATACTGCAACGATTTTATCTCATTTTGATGATTCACGGTGTACCTATATAAGTTAAAAGTTGGTTTTAGTTATATCAGTATTACATAAATCTTTTTAAAGTTCATTTTAAATTTATAAACTTTACAAAATGGTGCAAATCGCTGGAACTTACAAACTCGAGAAAAATGAAAATTTTGCGGATTATTTAAAAGCATTAGGTAATAAAATTAATTATTCATTATATCTAATAATTATTTTACTTTTCCGTTTAATTACTAGGCGTTTCCGACGAAATAGTAAAAAAAGCAGACGCTCCTGGCTTTGTTACTGACGTAATTGTAGAAGGAGATAAATATATATTTAAAAGCAGCTCAAAAATTGAAACCACTTTCGTTTTAAATGAAGAATTTGACGAACCTCTTCCAGTAGGCATTACATTAAAGGTGTGACGTTCTCCATTGCTGGTCCTAAAAAAATTCCATTAATGTAATATTTTACAGAGCGTCGCTAAGCTAGAAGGAAATAAAATTACGATCACATCAAAAGCCGAAGATGGACGTACTGGAACCAGAGTTTATGAATTTACGGATAGTGGATACACAGCGGTAAGATAATTACTGGCGGAACTAAAATGAAGACCAACATTTTACATTGCTTTAATTTTTAGACGTTCGCTTACAAGGACATCGTTGCTAAGCGCTTCTTCGTACGAGCCTAAATTATTTTTAATGAAATGTTTAAGAGAATATGTAATTAAATTGCATTGATTGATCTTTTTACAATTTAATTAAACTTAGGCATTGTTTTATGGTATTTTTGTTAATAAATAATAATTAAATTTTGAACAGGATTTTTATTAAACATGTTTTTCGAAATCTGTTGCATTTTTGATTTTTATAGATGATATGAAAGTATTGTGGAATGTGAGACACTTTATATGAACAAAAAAATTTTGTTCGTGTGATACACAGGCGAAACATTATTGGAAGCATGTAACAAAAAGTTTTACCGCGTTGCTTTGGTGGAGATATAAGGTAAGTGACCCCTCTACGGGACAGTTAAGCGTATAGTTGTTTTTAAAGCAATATTAATAACCAATATATAAGTAAATTTATAAAAAAATTTCAAAGATCATACCATTAACTTCAAAATAAATAAAAAGGCCAATAATTTCAATTATAATGTAAATAATAAATAAAAATAGTAAAAATTTTCGATGTCCTCTCTATTGTCCGGGCTGTCCCCTCTATCGGCCACTTTTACGAAAATTTTATAAATTACAAAATTAATCAATATTTAATAAAATTTGTTTTGAAAAAGTAATGATTATTATTGGAAAATAAATACAATCGAATAAAAAAAAGTATTTTTTAATGATCTAATAATTTATTTATTTTTTTTGTTCTTTTAGAATTATTTATCTTCAGCAATTTTTGTTTTTTTATTTTCAGCAGTTATTAATTTTTTTTTCATCTATTTCTAATTTTTTCTTAATAGCCAGCTTCTTTTCTCTTATTTTTTCTAACTTCTATTTTTACAATTTTTTGTGTTGTTTCATGTTTCGAAAGTGTGTCCATTGCAACAAAGAAATTACCGAAGGTACTTTATCTTTAAAAGACTTGTAAATAAATGGGCAGTAACAGAGAATAAACTGACCGATTGTGCATACAAAGCCAATTTTATTGTACGTATGCTCGGTCACCTCGTTTTTAGTATAAATCAATAAACATTTTTAATTTGTATATTTTTTTAATTAA
Organism: Sinopyrophorus schimmeli; assembly: GCA_036325965.1. Taxonomy (NCBI): domain Eukaryota; kingdom Metazoa; phylum Arthropoda; class Insecta; order Coleoptera; family Elateridae; genus Sinopyrophorus; species Sinopyrophorus schimmeli. The sequence goes on from JARFIZ010000013.1 coordinate 4,180,537, forward strand.
TTTACACTATACTAATTAACTCAGTCCAGTAGAGGGGTCACTTACTTTACTTGTTTATCAATCCACTACTGCTCCTTTCCTTGCTGTAATTTGACATATTCTGTTAGGTATCAAAAACAGTTCATTAATAAAAAAAATAGTCATAAACTTTGCTTCAATTTCTAAAGACTTTAAGTTTCATGTTCATGGCTCATTTTATGAACCGTGGTAATATTTTCGTATTAAAATTATATAGATAAACAGAGTGGGGTTATAATTCTTAATAACGAAAGACGGAAGTGCAGGTGCTGTTAAACCAATTTTATAGTTAGCGCTTTCACTTACCTACTTACACTAAGCTTTTTGTGGAAGACTAATCTTGTCTTATAATGGAATCTTCTTTATTATTTAATAAAACAGTAAGACAATATTCGTTTCTAGCCGCGGTTCTATCATAAAGTGAAGTTCCGGAAATTTTCACGGTTCTGGCATCAGAACTCTTACTCATTACTTAAATAATTTAATTCTAACTTAAATACATTTCTCTAAAACATTCAATTTAACTTTAAATTGGTGCTGCTGTCTAACAGCTAGGTACATTTTACATTAAATATTTACTTATTGCAAAAATTAAAATTAATGAACTTGGTACGATAAATTCATGTGAATTTTAATAAAAACGTTATTTAATAAAAAAATAATAACAAATTGAATTAAACAGTGTTAAAGAACGTGCAACACAGTATTAAATAAGTAACCAATTAAAACAATAGTAATCAATTTATTTTTACATATAATTTTTATTTAGCATGGTTGATTTTACAAGATGAACCATGTTAGACGAATTTCAAGACAGAAAATATATTAATATTAAAACATAAATAAACGTTATCGTAAAATAAATTTTAAGTACTAGTGAACTAAATAATTTTGCACAAGTACGTTAAACTTAAATAAAATTTTTATGTATTTCTGTGCAATGTACATATTTACAAGAATTACATTTCTTAAGTCAACGATAACTGTGTCACACCTTACTAACATAATATTTGCCACTGATAAGATATCTATACTACTTATAATTATGTTAATTGTATTTGTACATGGGTACATGGTAAGGTTCTAAAATAATTTGGGTTTCATATGACATTAAACTATAAATAAATTACTAGTATACAAAGTGATGGAAAAGTAAATTGACTTAGTTTATTACAACTTTAGTTGTTGAACAATAGTAACAATTTCTTTATTATTTTAACTTGTACACAAAATAACTTATTTAACAATTCCTGTCATCCGCTTTTTCCACCACCGTATTTACTAGCTTTCGTTTTTCCTTGGTAACCAGCCTTCTCCTGTTTCCCCCGCTCACTTGATACCGCTACATACTCCCCCCTTCAGAATCTACGTCAATAATTTTTGGCGTATTTTTGAAAGTTACTTTTTTATTTGGTTTTACTACAGAAGACGGAGGATCATCTTCTGTTTTAGACAAGAAATTTTTAGGAGGTCTACAGCATGCTTTCCAAGGTTCTGAAGAGGCTAAATGAAAGGCAGGCTTGACTCTGTCGGTAGAAACTACAATAATTTTGCCATTAACTTCGATCGAAACAGTTTTTAATGTACGTCGTACGATCTTGTATGGACCTTTATATGGGGCTTTTAAAGGTGGTTTTACGGTATCGTCTCTTAAAAAAATATACGTACATTTATTTAGATGAGGATGTTGAAATGTTTTTTGACGACCGTGCCATGTTGTTTCTGTTGTGTGAATTCCTTTAAAAATTTCTCTAAGGTTTTCAACATATTTTTCTTCCTTGATTGTATGTGACGAGGGTTCAAAAATATCTCCTGGTAAACGTAACGTCGTTCCATAAACTAACTGTGCTGGGCATACTCCTAAATCTTCTTTAATTACGTTTCGTAATCCTAATAACACGGCTGGTATTTCGTGGGACCAGTTTTGTGTGGCACCCATAAGACGACACCTTAATGCTGTTTTAAGTGATCTATGCCATCTTTCAATCAATCCATTTGACTGAGGATGGTAAGATGTAGTATGATTGACTTTAATTCCCATAAAATTTGCAAGCGACCGAAACAAATGCGATTCAAAATTCCTTCCCTGATCTGTTACTATTTGTTTCGGGACACCAAATCTGCTAATCCAGTTTTCCCAAAGTGTCTTGCTTACCGTTTCGGCGCATTGATCTGGAATTGGATAACACTCTGGCCAACGAGTGAAACGATCGATGCAAGTAAGTAGAAATCTGTTGTTATTTGAGGGTGGCAAAGGTCCAACAATATCTATATGAATACAAGAAAACCGTTCATCCGGTTTTAAAAATTTTACTAGAGGCATTTTTTGATGTGTTTGTATCTTATTTGTCTGACAATTTAAACAATTTCTTACAAACTCTTTAATTTGTTTGTTCATATAAGGCCACACAAATCTATCTGTTATTAATTTAACAGTTGCCCGTCCACCCGGATGTGACAATCCATGTACATTTTCACAAATTCTCTGCCGAAGATTTCTTGGTACGAATGGACGAATTTTGCTAGTTGAAATGTCGCAATATAGTTTAATTTGATTATCTAAGGTGATTTGAGTAAGTTTTAAATTACTGGTTGATGATAAGATTTTCTGTAAGTCCGGGTCGTTGATTTGTGCTTGAGCAATTTCGTTGCTACTAGGAAAAGTGTTTGACTGTTCTATGATTTCTATTCTGGATAATGTATCTGCAACCACATTACTTTGACCAGTAATGTGTCGTATGTCTGTTGTAAATTGAGATATAAAACACAATTGTCTTGACTGACGAGCACTAGCTTTCTCAAGTTTTTGAGCGAAAGCAAAAGATAAAGGTTTATGATCTGTATAACAGACGGGATTATTACCTTCTAACATATAACTGAAATATTTAATGGTTGAGTACAACGCTAAAAGTTCTCGATCATAAGTAGAATATTGTTTTTCAGCTGCAGTTAATTTTCTAGAAAAAAAATCCTAAAGGTTGCAAATTAGAATTATAAAGTTGATTAATTGAACCCCCTATGCCATTGTCTGATGCATCACTGTGAACGACGATTTTACACTTTGTTTTTGGATAACAAAGCAGAACAGCTTCCTTGATCTCATCCTTAGTTAATTCAAAGGCCTCATCCATTTCAGTTGTCCATTTAATATTGTCGTTATTTTTAAAGCTACCATTAAGATTTAAAGGAGCCTGTGTAGCGGCTGTACGTGGAAGAAATTTCCGGTAAAAATTGAGCATACCTAAATATCGTTTTAATTGTTTGACTGTAGTTGGTTTTGAGAAATTCGTTATAGCAGTTACTTTATCTGAACTAGGTTTTATACCTTGCGCAGATATTTCATGTCCTAAAAATTTCAGTTTGTTTTGAGCAAAAATACATTTGTTTGTGTTGATGACTAGTCCGAATTTGTCGAGGCGTTGTACTACTGTGCGTAAGTCTATCAAATGTTGTTCCCTGTCCGTTGAAGCAATTAATATATCGTCGATATACGCAAAACAACAATTCAATCCGGTTAACACTTCGTTTATAAAACGTTGGAATGTTTGTGCTGCATTTCGCAATCCATACGGCATGAAGGGGAACTCAAATAAACCAAATGGTGTACTAATAGCTGTTTTTTTCTATGTGTTCTTTATTAACTGGAATTTGTTGATAAGCGCGAACTAAATCCAAAGATGTAAAAATAGTTTTGTTGTTTAAAATTGACGTACAATCTAGTATGTTGGGGATAGGATATCTATCAGGTATTGTAACAGCGTTTAATAAGCGATAATCTCCGCAGGGTCTCCAATCACCATTCTTCTTTTGGACCATATGTAGAGGACTTGCCCAAGGACTCTTAGATGGTCTACATAACCCGAGTTGCATCATTGTATCAAAGGTCTTTTAGCACAAATTAGTTTGTCTGTAGCTAACCTTCGAGGTTTGGAGTACAGAGGTGGTCCATTGGTTTCGATAAAATGTGTTGTTGAATGCTTGTTAAGGAGTTGTGAGTAAGGTGAAGTAGCTTGTTCTGTTACTCGACGAAATTCACGTAAAAGTTTTCCGATATCACTTGTTGGATCTACACTACTGATTGAAATACTATTTATCGATGCCCGAAGGGTTTGTCCCAAACTATATTTTAAAGAATTTGCATCAATAATACGTTTACCAGGCAAATCAACTAAAAGATTAAAATGCGTAAGAAAATCTGTTCCAATAATTGCGGTTTTGACTTGAGCGATGTAGAAATTGAATGTAAATTTATTTTTAAATCCAAGATCAATATTAAGAGTTTTTTTTCCATAAACCGGTATCTTGGTATTATTTGCAGCATAAAAATATAAATTAGTCGGATTAAACGTTTCGCTATAACTAGGTGGAACAAGAGAGACGTCAGCCCCGTGTCAATAAGAAACTGTTGTTTAGTTTTGTTATCATATAAAAAAGGCGACTTGTATTAGGATGGCAGGAGCATGTCGCCACTGCCTGCCGATCCATTAGTTTCCTTTTCTTATTACTGTGCATCAGGTGTACGTAGTTGGTTAAGACCGAAAATAAATCATTCTAATTAAAGGTTAATGCTAAACTAAAAATAAATCTAAACTGCGGTATGAGTATGACAGTTTAGCAACACTTCCGATTCTTAGATAGTTTCAAGTAACTAAATATGTACTTCGGTTTTTAGATATGATTTACATTCGTATAAATAACACTTTATGTGACAAATTGAATAAAAGATGATAAACAAGGAGCTGGCCATATATCGCTAAATAAATTTGTAACAAGATTTTGCTTTTAGCTGCTTTGGGAATAAACAATATTTGCTATGTCTTCTATTATGTAAAATATAGTTTTTGAATTACTTTTCGGTAAACATATCTTTTATACAGTTGGACAGAAAGCGTACAAACTCACTTTGTAGAAGTACAAATAGAACTATTTATTTTACTCTTTAGAGAATTGGAGTTGTTACTCCACGTATAACTCTGAATTTTAAAATTCATATGTATTTTTAAAAAATACTTAAAGTAATTTAAGTGTTGATAAATTAGACATACGTGAAAACTTTCTACATTTTTTTAAAAAAATTTACAATTTCATATGTTCATATTCATATATTAAACATAGTCGCACTATTTTGTATCGACAACTATAAATTACATTCAATAAGTCAGAAAGTTGTTACTCAGTTTAATGTAATACCAACATGTTACGTTTCATATAATATTAGAACACACTCGATTGCTGTAGTTATTATGTCCATTAGATGCCCAGCTGCAGTAAATGACAAGCTTTAAGTATCCGTATATCTAAACTATATTTATGACGCATAACAGATTTACGGTTATAGCAAATCGTTTACTGTTATCAATATTATTGCCTTTTACTAAAAGGTGCATACGACATTAGGATAAAACTATATTTATATTGTTGTAGTCAATGTAGTAAATTGGAAATAAAGAAAACAAAGTGTCTATGTACATATTTATAAATTACTAGCCGTTTCCCGCGACTTCGTTCGGGTCTATTTTTAATGTATAAAAATCTTCAACACTAAATTTATTTAACACGTGATTGGTCTCTGAGTGATGTCACACAATTCAAGAATTTAAGAAAACAATGATTGTCAAAATTTTCAAAAAGTTGAAAAAAATTGATATAGGTCTACAAAGGGTCACACTCGCAAAATTTCTATATGGTATAAATTTATATAAATGCAACTTTGTGAAGTACAAAAATTACTTTATTTTTTGAGAAATTTTCTTTCAAAATACAGGAATTACCGCGGTTATTGTTGCCACGAAAAGCACCGCAATAATCAAATACGCCTTAATCGGGGTAAGTAAGGCATATAAAATAAGCGATTGCTGCCAACGATTTTTTAAATACATACGTGCCATGTAAAAAATTATTTTAAGAAAAGTAGCTTTTTATATATTTAATTTAATATGTAGAACCCATAATATACCTAAGTAATTATAATTAATCTTTTTAAAAAAAAAAATAGTGTAGTGTTGCATGTTCATACTTTTCCTTTGTTTTTTCGTCGTGTAAAACACGGTAGCAATGGATAGTTTTTTCGATTTTCCGTTGCACTTTTATTGATCGCTCGAGATTAGAATCGCTATTAATGATTTTATCTTTTAACAGTTCAGAAATTCTAAAAATTTTATTCATTTTAAAAAAATGTATTTATGCTTCCTTTTTTTGGCGCTAAAGAGTGCCCAGTGTAACATTTCGTTGAGCACATACAAAATTGCTAATAAAAGCATCTGAGACTTACTTCTGAGCGGAAGCGCCAATGTTACTATAATTTTTCGCGTAAATGCAGCTGAAATGCATGATAAAACCGCCATAATTTGAATTAGGAACGCAATATTCGAAAGTTGGTATAAAAATACGAATTGCGATAAATCGAAAACCGCAATAATCGAATGCGCGATAATCGAGGTATTCTTGTATTCAACTTTAAATATTTTAAATATTTCGCAACTTCCGTTGCCTGCTAAAATTTGACTCTCAAAGAAGTATAACCTCAAAAGTTCACTACCTTTCAATTTAATTTAAAATATTGAACGTCACAATTATGCTGCAGTGAGGTTGTACTACCTATCACAGCGAACAGTTAGCCTTGATATTATTCTTATAATCAATCCATTGAACCTACTTATACATCGTGTAAGTGAACTTACATTCTTAATAAAGAGCTCAATTAAAACTCAAATGCCCACCTTCGGGTTGAGCATACTAACAAAAACGGATTCTACCAAACGTAAAATAGACCAGCTAACCCCACCGGAAAATGCAGTCCTAAAACGTTATTTATGGAATCCAGAAGACTTAATTAAAAATAACCCATATTTCACTCTTTCAACGCACAACACTGCTGACAACGATGATGCTGATAATGATACTCCATCTGGAACACAAAACTACGACAATACTCAGAGACAATATAAGATACCGCCAATATTTATTCACAACGCAAACAACCATAAAGAAATAATAACCGACATCAAACAAATTACTGAAGATAGAGATTTCACAACAAATTACAGCAACCAATATCTAAAAATTAATCTCACATCCCAAGACGACTATCGAAAGTTAACCAAATTTTATACGACCAACCAAGTTCAATTTCACACATTTCAAAATCCCAAGGATAAACCACTATCAGTTGTTATTAAAAATGTTCCCATCTCATTATCGGAGAGCGAAGTTAAGGAAGAACTCGAAGCTAACAACTTACCGATAAAAAGTGTAACCCGATTAGTCAACAAAGATAAACGTCCAATACCGATTTGCGCAGTAATCTTAACCGAAAACGACACATCTAAAGAGATTTTTAAATTAAAATACTTATATCACTCACTAGTCACGGTAGAACTGAGAAAAAAACCCAACAACATCCCTCAATGCCACAAATGCCAGAGATATGGGCATACAAAAAACTATTGTGCAGCAAAACCACGCTGTGTAAAGTGCAAAAAGATCATCCACATAATAAATGCAATAAGTCCCCAATGATGCCCCTAAATGTACGAATTGCGGTGGTGATCACCCAGCAAATTACAGAGGGTGTCCCCATCATCTAGAGTTACAAAACAACGGTTCGTAATCAACAATCCACGTAACATCCAACGACAAGCGTTTACGACTCCAAATCGTTCATACGCCCAAGCCACACAACCCAAAGCTAATCCAAACAATCAAAGCAATAATCAAACCCCAGAACCTTATACCCTTAACAATGAAATCATAAAGTTACTCAAAGAATTAATAACTCCTTTAATTCCCTTAATAAAATCCTTTATAGTCACACATATCATCCCAAACCTTCTCCCTAACTTAATCAATGGATAACTCATATCAATCTATTCACAAACTCACAATTCTAAATTGGAATGCCAATGGGATAAAATCCCAAAGGCCATTATTCATATCCTTCCTGGCTAGATACAATATAGATATTGCGTGTGTCACGGAGACACACTTATCAGAAGGCGAAAAGTTTAAAGTAAATGGCTATCAAATCTATCGTCATGACAGACCAACGGGACCAGCATGGGGCGGGTCGCCATTATTATCAAACGACATATAAAACACTCCACTCCAATACAAATTCCGGTCAGCAGCCTAGAAGCAATAACCGTCACCATTAACACTGCAAATATAGAAGCCATTAGAATTTCAGCAGTCTATAAACAACCTAATAAAAATCTTACTGAAAACGACATTCTGAATCTTTTCAATACCAGGGAGACATCCCTAGTAATAGGTGACTTAAATAGCAAAAATACTGTTTGGGGATGCCGCGCAAATAACTCCAATGGCATAAAACTTAACGACCTAGCAGCTCAACATCAACTCCAGATATTAGCTCCAGCTGAGCATACACATCACCCATTTAGGGATGATCACCGATCCGACATTCTCGACATCGTACTAACCAAAAACTTTCACTTGCCCATTCAACAAAAAGTAGTAGCTGAATTGAACTCAGACCACCTACCAGTGTTAATACGATTTTCCTCTACCCCATCCTACAGACCACCAGCCCCTAGGATGATAAAAGGAATCGTCAATTGGGAACAGTTTCGGGAAAGACTAGACCTACAATTACACAACCCAGTTCAAATCTTAAATAACCAAGAAATTGATTACCATATTGAGACTCTTTCAAAGGCAATAGACGACTCTATTCAAGCGTCTACCAAACCCTACAAGTTTAGAAGAATTAATAACCCAAACATCCCACCTCTCTACATTATCGACTTAATTAAGCTCAAAAGCAGAATCCGAAGACAATGGCAAACAAACAGAAATCGCAATCTTAAAACCACCTAAACAACCTAAGTCACCAAATAAAACGCGAAATTGACAAATACCGCATTTACATTTACCAAAAGAATCTAGATAACATTGAACCTAGCAGCACAAATCTCTGGAAAGCCACCAAAACGATAACTCGAACAACCGAAGTCATACCAACCCTAACAACACCTGATGGCACCTATAGCACCGACGAAGACAAATGTAACTTATTTTCCGCACACCTTGAACATGTCTTTACACCAACCGTTATGAACGAAAACAGATCACACATGCGTAGAATAAATACGTACGTGGAAACCCACCAGCCAACGGTAAACGATTTTGACCAATCCACCACGCCAAAAGAACTAAAGGCACTAATAAAATCATTACCAATTAAAAAAGCCCCGGGCCATGACCTAATTCCCAACGTTGCTCTTCGAAACCTAAGCCGAAAAGCAATTGTCTTCTTAACCATACTCTTCAACGCATGCTTTAGAATGAGCTACTTTCCTACAAAATGGAAACATGCCCACATCCTCATGTTCCACAAACCAGGAAAAAACAAAAACGATTGTTGTTCATACAGGCCAATCAGCCTCCTTCCAACCCTATCCAAGTTACTTGAAAGACTTATCCTCACACGTCTAAATCAAAAGTTGGACGAACACCACATTCTGCCGTCCACCCAGTTTGGGTTTCGACCAGGACACTCAGCCGTACAACAACTTCAAAGAATTGTAGAAATAATAGAAAAAGGATTTGAAGCAAAATACTATACAACGGCGGCATTCTTAGACATAACCCAGGCCTTTGACAAGGTCTGGTTAGATGGACTGAAATTTAAACTGCTTCACTTATCCCTGCCACACTACATCATTGGTATCATTTACTCTTTTTTAGCTAACAGATCTTTTGCAGTTCGAATAAACGAGGCTATATCATCTACCAAGCAAGCACTGCGGAGTCCCTCAAGGCAGTGTACTTGGCCCCACCCTATTTAACGTCTTCATTTATGATATGCCGAATCCTCAACAAAGCAACCTAGCATTATTTGCAGATGACACCGCTATATTCACACAAGACGCAGATCAACATACAGCCAGCAATCAACTCCAAATGGCCATCAACATATTGAGTAAATGGTACAATGAATGGTGCATATCAATTAATCCTACCAAGTGCGCAACAAAAATTTTTACCCTCAAAAGAATTAAAGAACACCGGAGCATCTATATAAATGGGAACGTTATCCCTTGGAACCCTAGAGAAGAGGCCATAAAATATCTTGGTGTTTATCTAGACACCAGATTAACTTGGAGCACACACGTCAATAAAAAGCTCAATCTTGGGTACAGTCGATTACAATTACTTTACCCTCTTATCAATCGAAATACTCCACTTCGTCATGAATGTACTATCCTACTTTATAAAGCACTTCTAAGACCGATAATAACCTACGCTTGTCCAGTATGGAGCACAACCTCAAAACAAACATTAGGAAGCTTCAACTTTTCAGAATAAGATTCTCAGAATAGCAATCAATGCTCCATGGTTTATCCGCAATATTCAAATCCACGATGAGCTAAACATAGAAAGTATGCTCCAATTTATCAAACGCATGACAAAAACGTTTTCAACAACTTAAACAAGCCGAACAACAACGCCATTATACAAGGTCTAGGTCAAAAGAATATACATATCCGCCTAAAAAGGAAACTACCACAAGACCTAACATCAGACACCGAAGATAACGGTAGTGAGTGAACTAATTCATAACCTCATTTGTGAGAGAATTTAATCAAGGGAGTAGTGTACACCCAGAGCCGAGGAATCATGTACCTCCAAATTAATTCGTATAAACAAAACATATTTCTTTTCTAATAACAGCCCAATCATGTATGACACTTTATAGTGTCGACTGTTCCTTAATAAAAAAAAAAAAAAAAAAAACTTTAAATTGCGCCATTTTTTACAGCAAAACTGAAGTCATACAAATAATATTAACGACACACACTGTTTCAATATAAAACGTATTAGATTTTATCCGTTAATACACAATTATGAAATTAAATAAAGAACTGTTTGAAATAAAACCTGTACCTAACTGAAATATTTTTCGAATTTTGTATATTAAAATTTTGAAATCGACATTAAATGAGCTAGACTTTATGAAAAAACCCGACTGATCTGCTTGCTGTAAAATGCAAAATTCAGTGACTACAAAGCAAACTTTCTTTTCAAAAATATCGAAGAATAAAATCGAAAATGAGTTATAAATCTAAAGAAAAATTAAAGATTAATTTTTTTTTAATTTTTAATTCAAACATTAATTTGAGGAAAGAAATAATAACGGTTCATTTAAGGTTCGTTCAATTGGTGACTCGTAAAGTCACCGGGTAAACCACCGGGATAGAGGCGAGAGGCTATCATATTTAAATGCGTATTGAAGTTCGTCTTGCAAACAACTCGTAGAAATCCTTTGCAATGATATTTTTTCTCGAGATCGTACTAATGCGTAAACAATCGAGTGCGTTCGTGCGCTGGGCTACACCTCTAGCGCTTGAACGGTATCGAATGAAAGTCATTCGAACATACGGGAAAAACAAAAAAAACATTAATTAATGAATTTTTATATATTTATATGAAAATCTAATATAGCCTATGTTACTCACGAAGAATGTAGCTTTCTAATGGTGAAAGAATTTTTAAAATCGGTCCAGTAGTTTCTGAGCCTATTCTTTGCATACAAACTTACAAATCTTTCTTCTTTATAATATTAGTATTCTTCTTCTTCCCGTGCTTATCCGTTCCGGATGTTAGCGATCAATATGGCCATCTGAACTTTATTGACAGCTGTTCTGAAGAGTGTTGTCGTTGTTACAGAATACCAAGATCTCAAGTTCTTGAGCCATGAAATGCGTCTTCGGCCAGGACTTCGTTTTCCTTCTACTTTGCCCTGCAATATTAATTGTAATAGACGGTAACGGTTTTGATTTCTCATAATGTGTCCCAAGTATTGCATTTTTCTAATTTTGACGGTCTTAACAATTTCTGTTGTTTTATTGAGTCTTTGCAATACTTCTGCATTTGTCACATGTTCCACCCACGATATTCTTAATAAACGCCTGTACAGCCACATCTCGAAAGCCTCCAGTCTCTTCATTGAATCCTCAGTCAGCGTCCAGGATTCCACCCCATACAACAAGACCGAGAAAACGTAACATCTTAGTAGCCTTATCTTGGTATTGATATTTAGGTCGCGGCTTTTAAACAGTTTTTGCATTTTAGTATATGTTGTTCTAGCTCTTTCAATGCGACATTTAATTTCTATAGAGTGGTCCCACTGATCGTTGATTGAGGTGCCTAAGTAAGTTATAGATGTAACTCTTTTTATTTGTTTTTTGTTTATAATTAATGGTTCAGGAGGGATCTTGCTCTTACTTATAACCATGTACTTGGTCTTCTCAACATTCAATTCCAGCCCATAGCCTTGACTGATTCTTGTCATTCTTGTCATAATATCCTTTAGTCCTTGGAAGCTATCAGCAAATATGATTGTATCATCTGAATATTTTATGTTATTCAGTTTTACTCCATTTACAGCAATGCCTTCTTTTGCCTCTTCCAAGGTCTCTTTGAATATTTGTTCTGAGTAGATATTGAATAGCAGGGGTGATAGGATACACCCCTGGTTTACTCCTCGTTTTATTTCTACTGTGTCTGATGTGTCTCCTTCGATAGTAATATTTGCTGTCTGGTTCCAGTATAGATTAATTATGATTCGGATATCTTTGTCATCAATTCCAATACTTTCTAAAGTTCTTATGAGTATGTTGTGTTTGACGCTATCAAACGCTTTGTGATAGTCTATAAAACAAGCGTATATGTCAGTATTAACATCTCTGCAGCGCTGGAATAAGACTTGTACAGCAAATAACGCCTCTCTTGTACCAAGCGCATCTCTAAATCCAAATTGTGTTTGACTTAATTGTTCTTCGCATATTTTGAAAATGCGCTTATGTATTATTTTCAGAAATAGTTTGAGAAGGTGACTCATAAGGCTAATAGTGCGGTAGCCCTTACAGTGTTTGGCACTGGTTGTCTTTGGTAAGGCAATAAATGTCGACTTAAGCATTCTTTTGGTATCTCTCCAGAGTCATAAATATTGTTGAAAATGCTAGTTAGCCACTTTATAGCATCATCATCTAAAAGTTTGAAAAATTCAGAGTGTACTCCATCTGGTCCAGGTGTTTTCCCATCCTTCATCTGTTTTATTACCTTTCGTACTTCTTCCTCCATCATCTGTGGCCCGGTGATCCCCATCACTGTTTTTGGTTTACTTTTATATATGTCATTAAATAGACCTTTAATGTAATTTTTCCAAATTTCTACTTTCGTTTGTTTGTCTATGATTATGTTTCCTGTTTCGTCTTTTAGTATAGATAAACAATATTATATTTATATTTTATGTGATTATAGACTCACAATTCATAACTCAGTTAATTTGACTATTCAGTAAAACATTGTCTATACAGTAGTACAATGAATAGGTACTGAAATGTAACTGGATGATACCTGACACCAATCTAAACAATAAAAGTTAATATACAATATGTCCTAAATTCAGTGAATTTCAAGAAAAATGCATTTTAATTTTCCAGCAAATGGCAACGTGCTGTGTTGCCATTTACCGGAATTTACTCTATGTGCTCTCAAAAAAGAGCGCGGTCCTTTATTCATAATTTATTAAATTTTTTGCATAATATGTTGCACATTAAACGTCGATTAAGATTTTTTATTCTAATTACATCTATATTATCGTTTAAATATCATATTTCAGAATAAATGTAGGTTAACGTTTTTTTAGCTTTTATAAATACAAGATAGATTAGTATATTAAAAGCAAATTAGAAACAGCTTGTCATAACCTTTAATCTGTTTACATTTTAATTTTAAAGTATGAATTTCTTTGTAAAGGTATCCACTAGATGCAATGTGGATAATGTGTGAGTCCAAACAACAATCCTGCTGACTTGATTTAGTCAGAGTTCGTTTCTAACAACCGGTAACAAAATGGTAAATGTATAGTTAATTAAAATACATTCTTTGTATAAAAAAAATTGAGTTTTATTTCAAACTAAAAAACGGAAATTACATTCGTGCCAACCGCATAGTTCAAAGACAAAAAGGCTTTCAAAACCTTAAAGATAATCGAGTGATGAAACCGACAGTAATACAACTTAATTATAATCTACTTATTTTCTTACATAAAACTAGCCCATTTAGCTTTCTTTGTTACAGTTTTGAAGCTACAAATGGTGATTTTCTGTTTGGTAATTAAAATGCCCAAATATCAATAAGTAAAGTGCAAATCATAGTATTTCTATTCACAAATGGTACTTTTCAAAGCCCACTTCCTACATGTAATTTAATTCACAATTCAAATATCTTGAATGCGTCAGCTATCTGTCAAACATGAAGATTGACCAAAAGCAATACTTTAAATGCTTTTTTGCTCCAGCATAGCCAATTTTCGTTGCAAATTGTTTTGGGATTATAAACAGCATCAATAGGACTATTAACTGGTACTAATTATTTGCCCAATCCTTTTATTTGCGATTCCGTTGTGAGTAAGTTTCATGCCGAAAAAAATTTATAAAGCTCTGACTATCAAATCACAAATACAGATTATCAGAATCAATTTATTCAACAACATAATAGATTCAATATCTGAAATTGTAATATATATAAGACTATCGACCGATGTCAATTACTGGCCGATCCATTACCTGCAATGTGTTTGGGGTTCCTTGTCAAAATAATTGAATTAACTAATTTTTGGTAGTTAATTAGATAACAATTTTGATAAGGTAATATACAAAATCTGCACCTGCAGCGAGTCCTTGCTATATGGCTTGGTGAGGGCTTAAGAATGGCCGTAGGCGTTCTATAACTTGAAACTCTAAGTGTCGAGTTCAGATTTTCAAAGTCGATTTATTTGTCTACAAAATTAATTTATCACAGAAGTTTTAATATTTTACTCTTCAAGGGTTATTGAAGCACTAATTTTAGTGAAAATCGACAGTGGATGTCCTCAGTTGTACGGCAATGATTACAAAGTTCTTCTGTGTTTACTTCTCATGAAGTTACCTTCAAAAATTGTTGATTTTGTAAAGCATGTAATTATATGTGCTTCGTTTGAAACGCTTATTTTTGAAGTAAAATTTCTTTGCTTATATACTTACAATTTTTGAATGCTACAAAAATTCCGAATAGGTATGTGGTGTAGAGAACAGAGGAACAAAGAGGAAAAGAATACGTCAGTGGCGACTACACTATGATGCATGCCCCACTTGTAGAAAGGGAAGAAGGCAACGGAAGAGACGGATCGGTACGTAAAGTAACATGCTTTGTAAATGTAGAGGTAAAATACAAAAATTTAAATATTGAATTTAGGAGTTTATACATTTATCAGAGATGGATTTCAGAGCGCTTAAATACAAAATTATTGGATAGAATTCATAAAAATAGGCATGTGCATATACTTGCAAAATATAAAAAAAATCTTTGAGTTTGTATTCATAATAATTTCAATCAAAACTTTAACACTTATAAAGTATAAGGATATCTTTGAAAAGTTGATTTACTCGCATACAAGTAAATAGGTATTTCTTTTGCTTTAAATAAAAAGAATATTTTTCAAAAATTCTACATGTGTCAGTGGCAAACTCGGCTTCATAGTAAAATATGGTTTTATTCAATTAACAGCGTGGTGGTAGAGGTTTCTGAAGGTTTCTAAATGTTAAACATTACAAGCTCCGCTTACTTATACTGTCCGTGATTTTAAAGTATTATACGGTTTCAAAGAAGAAAATCTACAGTGGGCTTGCGGCCAAATTTTTAGGAGTAAATGAAGAAACTCGGAGAGGTGCGTTATCATCTGTTCATAAAATGAAAATATGTTTACGTTATTTCAGTGCTTCCGAATATCAATAAGGTATCGGTCAAGAACTTTCAGTAAGTCAAGCTACGGTGTCTCGGACTGCAAATGAAATGTTTGACAGACTTATAGCGCAATCAAATAAATATATAAAGTGTCCAAATACCAACAATGAAATAATGAAAGCCAAACAGTTATGGCAAAACAATTATATAATTCCGATAGCAATAGGTGTTATGGATTGTACCCACGGAGGAATACTGAAACCAAATAGTCATGGAGATAAGTACATCAACCGAAAAGGTAAACCTAATTTGAAGGTGAAAGTCACTTGTATGCCACAGAAACGTTTACTAGCGTCGATATTAGTTGGTATGAATTTCTTCATGATTCGAGAATATGGGAAAATTCACATGTTAGATTAAAATTAAAAAATAAAAGAAATGACGTTCTACTTTGTGATGATGAATATAAGACAGAGCCATGCCTCATGACTCCATTTAGTGATCCAGCTCGTGGTGTTGAGCAAAATTATAACAATTTATTGAAAAAGAAAAGTAATAATAGAACGATGTTTTCATCAACTTATACACTGATTTCCTATCTTACAGTACATTAGTCGATCGGTATGTGAACCACACGGGTCGACCCTTTACTTCTATAAAGAGAGGATTACCTCGCAATTATAAGGTAATCATTATAAATATGAAAAATGTGATATGCTTAAGTTTCTACCTTCTGGTTAAAATTGAAATCTTAAACTTCTGCCTTATGCTTGGAAGGATATCCTTCTGTTTTATGAATACCGGAAATTGAATACGAACAACAAAAAAATGGGGCAATATCTTAAGTATGGATTTGTATTAAAATCGTTTTCTTTGATTGCTACCACTATAGTTAACAATTTTGATACTTATACCTTAATCTCGAAATATTTTACCATAAAAAGACTTCCTGTTAAAAAGGTTTAAAAATAATTTATTATCTTTTGAATAACTGCATGAATGTAAATTAAATTTTCGTAATGTGCTAAATAAAATCAGATAATCTCAAAAAATAAGATAATGATAAAATAATTTATTTTATTATTTTTAAATTGCTTTGGATATTTATTAAATTATTTTAGATTAAAATTGATAAATAAAATGCAGTAATAATTCTTTACTACACTTAATTTTTTAATAATTGAGACAAAAAAAATATAAAATTATTATCTTTTGTTCAATAATAAAATATTAATATTTTATCTTTGTCTATACCTAATAAGCCAGAAGTTTCACCTCAGTCAAGAGTGGACTACACCCACACATTACTTTTTTGCTATACATTTACAAAATGTTGTTTTAAATATCGTCGAAAAAACGCTTAACAAATTTACCGGTCCTAACTTTAATTCTAAGTAGTCGATAGTCGATTTTAAAATTTTTCTATTCATTAACATACCTATAAATCTAAAGTTTTTTTTCAACTATCTATATATCTCTTGTATTTTATGAAATCGCCTTGTCCTCAACAAGCAATTGTAGGGATATCTACTACAAATATCATTTACCAAAACAAAAACCTTAATCAAAATTATGATAATATTTTTTTAAATTATTATTTATTTAAAGAAAAATTAATATATCAAATATTAATACTTAAAATGATAATGACAATATTAGTGTATAAAAAGTTTTGCATATTTAGATTTGGTAGGTGTTAATGCATGCAAATGTGTGGTAGTCCGCATAATAAACAACCAAATATTTTATGAGATGTGTAACCCGAGCCAGCTATTGCCATATAACTGGAATACTTATTTAATTATTAATGTATTAATTTTGTTCAGTGCTAAATGTGTTAGAAAGGTTTAATCAAATCTTATTAAAAGTTTTACAAAAATGTTTTTTTAAAGAACCACAAAACAACCCTCTATTTGTTTTATTGCAAAATTAATACATTGAAATAATATATGTACATAGGTGTACTTTAAAACAAATAAAAGAATATATTTTTTTAAAGCAAACAACTATTTTGAACAAAATTTAATTTTAAATTGCTCCAGACACATAAAAAGAATGAGCAAGTACTTAACAGTTTATTGGGTGACAAGCTTAGCTCCTATTCATTTATTCGTAAAGCTAATAATATTACACGAATGTTAATGTCTATAATGCTCTGAACTTCCAACTAAAATGCTTATGCAGATATTACCTTTTAGCATAAAACTTGGGAAATTAAAATCATTTAGCAGTTTTTATCTTTTATTTTTAACTGAGATTCCATTTAATATTTAAAAGTATGTATCTAAACTTAACTAGTTGATTATGTATTACAGTTGCCTCTGTATATTTATATAAATGGTATGTAATAACAAGCTCAAATTAACCAATTACAGTTATTTCACTAAAAGCTTTAATGTGTAGCAAGGTTTTGCGAAGCTCCATTTATTTATTTTGTTTTTCTTTTTTAACGTAGAATTTGAGTACTTTTTGATTTAAATTTAATTATGTGAAACAATTATATAAGCACATATTTCAGTTTATACCGGGTGTTTCATCTAAAGTGCCACCAACTTTCTAACTCTAAAACTAATGAGTTTCAAAAAAAGTACACGTATAAAAGTTTTGTTTAATTTATACTATGGATAGATATTAGGTGGTCGTTAAAAATTAATTTTTTTCCGCCGGTCCAAAAAACCTTCCTTTTAATGAAAAAATACGGGGGATTTTTAAAAAAAAATTTTTAACAAAAATATCACGTGTTTCAAGACAATATGAGTTAATTTATTGATAAAATTGTAATTTTTGTAAATATCTCTTAAAGTATAGAAAATTGAGAAAAAGTTATAGAAGTAATTTTGTAGGGAATTAAATTCTCTATAAAAAAGGTCCTTAACATTTTCTTCAAAAATTTATATTTATGGAGATATTTCTAATAATAAATTTATTAACTCCATATAGTCAATATTTTAAGACCTACAAACGTCATTTTTTTTAAATATAAAAAAATTTATAACAACTACAATTTATTATAACTTATTTAAATTTTTACAGCTCTTATTCTAGACAATGTTTTTTAAAGTTAACACATGCATCTTTAGTTTTACTGTTGTAGTTTCTTCTCTGGCACGTTTTTATTTTTTACTTGACAAGCCCATATACTTTTGCGGACAATATGAATCTTATATTTGTTCCTGTTTAGCTGATGTTTCTTGGTGAAATTTTTTATTGCTAATTTTTTGATAGTTTGGTAAAAAAATTGGATGTGTTTTAGAATCGGGGTCATTTTATATTTTAGCAAATATAGTGATTCCTATAACAATCAAAATGTGAAAAACAACCATCTTCAAAAAGCTGCTTTTACATAATATTATTTTGCCATTTGATCAAAAAAGTCTACTTTTATATAGTTTTGGTTATAATAGGGCACTGTTTCCGGTTTCTTTTTTTATGTTATAAAGCATTTCTATGCAACTACCAATAATAATTATGGATAGAACCGATTGAACGAATTAGCGGGAGGGAAAGAGTATGCGGCTGTAGGTATAATCTCTCATATTAAAGAAAAAAAAACATTTGAAAAGAAAAACAATTATAGGACAGTAATTATCAACTAAAATTAGGAAAAATCATGTAATATGGCAGAAATATATTCTACCAATCAAAAGTAACAAAACGATAAATTTGCAAAAAGGTCAAAATGACTGTATTCGCGGTTCTAGTGTTAATATCTGGGTGACCATACTTTGCTCGACGTCTTTCTAGTTTGCCGTGGGAATGTGTTAGCTCTCGGAGGCCTAGGTACTGAGATATATATATACAGTAATCTCCCCTATAACACGGTACTCTTATAACGCGTTTTCATATTACGCGATTTTATGTCCCTCGTATAACACGTATTTTTCTCCCACGTTATATTTTTGTACTGTAAAATTTATAATGATTTGTACAGTTCTTAATCTATTTCGCGTACGTTTGCATATTGTGTCAATTGTCTTCTTCTAGCCTTTTTATACCTGTATCAGGTTTAGGCGATTTCCTCTCTTGAAACTTTGTTGTGAATGTTGTAGTGTTGCAAAGATTCAAGGGGACCTACAGTTTTACGTGGGTTCCGAACCACGCCAATTTCTAGAAAAATTTTCGAGCAGTTTTACTTTTGTCAATTGCCCAACCTTGCAAAGAGAAGAAGGGCGTAGAATTTTTCGATGGTCGGCGCGGAGATTCGAACCATTTCGAATCCATCTTGCTAGCGCAGCAGTCCAAACACTAAACCACTTGCGCCACGCTTCCTCTCTGTGTCAATTATTTTCTTATAAAATAAAATAATTTTATTAAATTTTTGTTCCTAGTTTTTGAATTGTAATCTACTAAAAGGTGTAGAAATTTTATTTTTATAATTTTTATTAGAAATAAAATATTTATTTCTTGTCCATGACAAGTAAAAACGCACATATTTTGTTCATAACATAGTTTTTTCTTAATATTTGGTTGAAACCCCCTTTAACGAGAGTTAAACGTAAATAATTTGTACATAACGCGTTATACGGGGTCATAGGGAACGTTATACGGTAATTCTCGTACAACGCGTTTTCATATAACGCGGAACCTATATACTGTGTTATAGGGGAAATTACTATATATGACTCCGCTAGGGTTTGTCAATTTATGGCACGCGTGCCAGACTTGGTACGCGGTGAATTTCTCGAAGGCACTTTACACTACTCTACAAAGAATTTTAATTTTTTAAATAAATATCTGTTAAAGATAAATTTGGTATTAAATTCTTCGGTACTTGTACCTTGCAATGATTCATGAAACGCGCATTCGCGCGTTTCTCAATTTCTTGTTTCGGCAACTCCTACTAACAGTTGACCAATAAAGTAGTCAAAGATTCTATTTTCTTAATGTCACCTATTTATTATAAGCGCGCAATTCAATTTTCATTGAATTGAGTTATGTACTTGTAACAACTCTAAATTAATAATTATATTTTGTTGAAATAACTATATAAGTGTTTTTAGTCATAGAGAAAATTATTTTATTATTATGTGTACTTATAATGCATTTTGGAGTAGAAATAATGGAACGGTTTTCCCGAAAAATGTTGGTATTTCTGATAAAATTGCCAGAATTACTGTTGGATTTTATAACTTGCAAGTATCGCTGTTTATCTAAAATTACCGTAACATAATATTAGTAAATTTTATTTAAAATTGATCTCTTCAAGATTAATACGTGTGAAGATAAATTAATTCTTTAATAAAACAAAATAATACATACCTTATACTTTCAAAATCAACTTTCTAGGTTAAACTCAAAATACAACTGTATTTCACCGTCTTACAATATCCGAGCCATAAAATGGATAAAACTTTCGTTGACGCGCATAAATTCAAAATTGTTTCATCCTGGGGTACAAGTACCAATTCTTCTTCTCTAGAACTTTATTATTATATAATATGATGAATATAAATAGTATACTACTTCTTTCTGGTAACAAGAAGTAACAAGAAAGCGGCACTCTGAATTTTATTGGTACAGTGGCTTGGCACACCACAGCTAAAAGGTTGCCGACCTCTGGTATAGACCAATTTGTTCCCCATTGCAATGGATTATAGACTATCCCTAGATAATATTGGGATGGTTTAAGAATAAAAGGAAAAAGATAAGATGACAGTTACAACAATTACTATGTAAAACCCGCTACAAACTAAGTAAGTTGCAACAAACTGTGTAAACTCTCCTAGGCAATAAATGTTAGTATTTTTGCATATAAACACAATGCACATTGTGAAACCAAAAAAAGACTACTATGAAACTTAAATAATATCAACCTATTTTAAAAACAATGTTACAATTACTCAAAGCTAATCATTGATTAATAGTTTTCAAAATATTTGATGTAAACTTAATTTTAACAGTTTTTTTTAGTACAAACGTCATAAACAAAAAACCCTCTAGGCTGGCTACTGAGAAAATAGCAGGGCCGTAAGTGAGTTAAAAAGGAATAATTAATCGTGGTTGTCAACACGTTAAAGTCCACAGGCTTACTAGGGGGGCGTAAATGGGGGCACGGCCCCCTGCCACCCTGCATCTAGCCTGCCATACATTTAGCTGGTTAATTATGTATCGATGCCTAAGCACTATAGTATTCTTGCAGAAGAAATAAATACTTAATTTTTTACTTAACTACCTAAACTAAAAAATGTACATTTATATTTATGTTGTATTATTTACAGATTGGAAATTCTTAATTTGACCCTCTCTCCTCCATAACTTGGGTATGTCTATTCTAAGGATCATAGATTTCAAAATTTAAATACCGTTGCAACTTACCTGTGTCAACTTACCTCAGTCTCCCTTACTTAATCGGAACGCACAATAAAAATGATAGTCTTTATTCTTTCTTTAATGTGCAAAATAATATTTTAATTATAAAACCTGACCAACGCAAATTGGAACGTATTTTAAAGCAAAAAAATAGAGATACTATTGCTGTCATTACAACTCTATCGCGTTTGCCAATCGAAGTTTTTAAAGGGCTAAAGCTACATTATTTAAGTTTCTTGATCTTAATTATTTCTTTATCATGTTATATAAACTGGTGATAATAAAGAGCTGTCTTGTTTACGATTAGTACTTTTAAAAACTTTCAAAACAATGCCTGCACGTGTTACCGTAATTTGTGAAAAACGTGTTTATGAGTATAACATTAATTTATAGGGATGTATTACTTACTATTATTTTTGTTTTACATGTAAACAGATTAAAGTTACGTGAATTTAATATAAGCGTTTTAAAATTATCTTTAACATTACTTACCTATTTTGCCTGTATCAAAACTAGTTATTAAGAATTTGACCGCCGTTTATCGTGAAACATAATATCCAAAATATAAAATAAATTCAAATGCTACTCATATCACGTAGATATATTTAGTTTATACGTATATATAATTTGTACGGTAAGTAATAATAATTGAGATGTAATGTCTTTAAGAATTATATTCTTTTTCAGGAAAAGCAATTATCATTTAAAAAAATATATATAGGTATACAATTTTTATACCAATTGTTTTTTTAAAAGGTACTTTATGTAAATAGGCAATGCTATTACAAAAAAATCTGAATTAGATAAAAGAAGTTCTTAATGTGGTTTCGGCGACTTTTAATTATTAATGTATGGACTTGTTTTGTGACTGCAACAAAAACGTACCCCAAAAACAGCTTTATAAAGCCGAGTACAAGTTATTATTTAACAAAAACTCCAACCAGTCGTTGTTTATCTGAAGTTAACTTTTTATATGATTTACCTACCCTATTTTGAGTTAAAGGGGGAAAGAGAAGCGACGTGTACACCACGTTGGCGCAGCATCCAAAATACTAAAATGAAGAGAGAAAATATCGCATCAGTCCTCTCTGGGCATCGTTTCAGTACGGATCTTTGCTCTCGGACCCGACCTCCCTGCCCGTCTAAAGCCCTATTTTCCTGCTAACGTGCTTATTCCCGTGTTTTAATCGAAGTTCGATCTTTATTACTTATTGGAAATATCCTTATTCGCGTAAGTAATTTTTACGTATCTATTTTAACTTCTTCACTCAATTCGATCTGTTATACATACACTTATGTGTAATTGAAGTTAATAAATATTAATAATCATTTCAAATCACGAACCCAAAAGAAAATTTAATTTCGAGCTTTTGAAAACTTTGCTAGTTTCAATCTCAAAGCAATTTCCGACCAGTTTTAAGTTTGAACAACAACTTATTTCTGTACCGAGTGAACAAATTAAAATTTATTTCGGTATCAATTTAATGAATTGCCAATAGAATTTCTTCGTAAACAAAACGGATTTCGGTGCATCTCGTTGCAGTAATACACGCGGCTATTCTCGTAATTTCCCGCTGCACACCGCACTTGCAATTGCAGCAGTGACATCGACGCTGTTGACCGAACACCGGACATTCTACGTGCAAGGCAAGTATAAACATTATAATAGACTTGACCAACAATTTCCTTTTTAAGACCTATAATTATATTCTTTTATTATTTTGCATTGTATGTAGGTAACGTTGCTTTTGTATCAGTTATGTTTTGAAATAAATAGGAAGCTATATTTTAAAATTATTACATGCATTTGTTACTCAACATTCATGAGTAATTATAAAATGCCAAGATATTTTGAATTTATTTTTGTATAATTGATATTATTTTTATACAGTGTCGCAGATTAAAGTACAAATGTATGTTTATAAATCATCCCACAACAGGAAAATCCTTATAAGGATACATTAACAATATTATTGATAACACAGTAGGGTCTTGTATATTAATTTGTTTACTTACAATTTAGTTCTACTTAATGCAAATGTCTCTAAAATATCAAATCTTGTGTGGTATTTATTAAATATGTATTGCAATTATTTTAAAATAATTGTATCAATTAATTATCTTATACGTATTTCAGTAGTATAAGGGTTATATCAAAGATGTGTAGACTAATTATAAATGAATGTAGCTAACTTAAAAACTGAACTTATTTTGTAATATTGTCTCTCTATACCGTTCCAGATAATGTTTTGAAAATCTTCAATTGGACAATATCAAAAACCAATTTACGTATATAAGTGCGTTAGATCGCATATTTTTTTAAATTGTTCTTGCACTTAAAACTAAAATATTTATTTAACCGACTTTTATGTATTTCCAATTAATGCTCACATACTTAGTACATGCTTAAATGTATGAATTGGAAGCCAACAAAAACAGATTACTGGTGTAATAGGATTTTCTGTCTATAATCCAATGTAAGTCATTGTAATAATTTCATTTTACATTAATACGCAAGAAAAAATATTGACTACTAATAATTAATGTTGCATAAAATGTTTATATATTTGATAAAACTTTGAAACATAATAAATTTTATCTATTGGAAAATAAACAGACCTTTTACTTTTTAAAAGTTAGAATGCAGAGGAAATCTGAACTACTCTATATATAAAATCTCTCCCCGTTATTCGGTTTTTAGGTTTGCTTTTACTGCTCTCCACATGAAATGTACCGTAAGCTTTTCAAATTTCTTTACTAACCATTTCTTTTTTAAATATTTGTTTGTTATTGCTTTTCAAAACTTGGATATGAAGTATTCTAAAACTTTGCATTTTATGTTAATGTAGGTACCTATTTGATTATTATAAATGGCTGATTTTATTGCAAGAAATTTTTAACAAAAAAAAGTATTAACATCAATATTTAATTACATATCGTGAGCTATGGGCAATTACCCATTCTAATTAGTTTTAATAATATAACAAAAACAGTTTTACCCAATGTTTCGAAATTTACCGACTACAGCTTTAATTTTTACCGAAACTGTTATTTTAAGTTCCATATTGATTTTAAACTACATATGTATCTATTATTGTAGTTTTAGCTAGAACAATGCACCTACATGTAAATATTTGTACAGCTTTACTAATCCGCACATGCTCTTTTAATGGTTCATTAATTTGTACATTGCAACAATTAAATAAATTTTCTGCTGAAACATTAAGTACTTTAGTTTTTAAACGAAAATATGTAGGTAAATATTTTTAACACACAATATTGCATTATATCTCGTTCAAATGCAAAATCAGGTAAAAAAATAATAAACAATGGGTACTTTTGTGTTTTAAATATCGGACTAAAATTTATGATAATAACGTTCATGTACCATCGTTTATAAAATGTTTGATAAAGCATTGCCACTTCTTTTAATTATTTTATAGCATTAGTTGTTGAACTTTAAAAATAATAATTTTGATAAAATGCACATTATTTTTGCATTTTATTATTCTCTTGTTACTGGTAATGTAAATTGTATAAACTAGTGTAACTGTCAATGTGAAGATTAAACATTTATTGCAAAGAATTATCAACAAAAGAAATGGAAAAAATCGTATAATATTAACATTTTTATCACAGTAAATTTAAATGTATACAGATAAGGTATATAATAATCACAAAATTTTTATCAATATTTACTTTATTTAGTTACCTTATCAATATTTTATCAATACATACACCGAAACAAAATTTATTCTAAATGTTTTAATCATATAATTGTTATAATACGCATACGCTACAACAGTTATTCTCAAACATTTTTAAGATTTCTTAAATGATATCTCTCTAAAATTTTTGATTGTTTGTTAACTTTTTAAAATTAACTAACCAGTGACAATAATCGTAAATAGCTTCAAACATTAAGAAAGAGCATCGATTTTCCTATTTAGATTATCACTGCGTTAGAAGAATAAATAGGAAAAAACGAATTATACTAGAAATAATTATTTTTATTTAACATGAGGAGGCTAGATCAAAAACGGCTATAAAATCAAAATTGAATTAAATAAAATAAATAATATGGATATAACAAATATTACTAGTAGGTATCTACTTGGGTTAGACATAGTAGTTGTTTTTTGAAGATCTATGTTGAATGTATTTAGATCACTAATGGACTATTAAATAGTTGTTTTTTGAGATCATTATAAGTAGATCTATTCAGATCGAGGTATTTTTAATTGAATTTAAATTTTAGAATAATTACATTGGCACACAAAAAAAAAGTGGTCAGTACTTTTGACCAGACCCACCTAGGGTGATGTATTTCGATGCCTTGAATCCGAATTTGAGGTCGGTTTACCCAATATACCTCTAAAATTTTGAGTAAATTGCAAAAAACTATAATTTTTAGCCAATTGAAGCAGTTTTTTGAAAATTACTCAAAATTTTGGGGGTGTACGGGCCAAACAGACTTCGGATTTAGATTCAGCGCATTGAAATACATAACCCTAGGTGGGTCTGGTCAAAAGTACTGACCACTTTTTTTTTGTGCTCGTGATATTTTTGGCGATGTTCTTCTACTTTTTTACTGTTTTTTACGATTTTGGATAAATATATGAATAATCGAGATTCAGAGATTCTGAATTTGGATTTATCTCATCAAAATATACATATAAGAAAGGTTTGATCTAGTTTAATCAAATTTTCTTCATTTTCATAACTGCAATTTTTAGTGGTTTTTTGCAATGTACTCAAAATTTTAGAGGTATATTGGATAAACCGATCTCAAATTCAAATTCAGGGCATCGAAATACATAACCCTAGGTGATTTTTGGTCAAAAGTACTGACCACTTTTCTTTTTTTGTGTGCCAGTGTTAATTATTTAATTAAATTTACTTGCTAGATCTATATTATTTATTCTCAGGTCGTCAGTTTTTTGTTTGAAGTTCTTTCAATATGTATACAATTTATCAACGCTTTAATGCTAAATGTTGTTTTTTGTTACTCTTAATTTTTTACCCCTTATGAAACTCAAATGGAAAATCACCGGACACTTGTTTAAAATTTTATGTATAGGGGTAATTCTTAAATAGTGCGCTGCGAAATTCAAACTTATAAAGTAATTGTGTTTGACTTGGTTTGATTGCAAATGTATTATCTTAAATATAATTCCGTTTCATTTCTATTAACAAATCACTGCTGAGTCAATTAATTCGAACCTTAATTAAATGTCTGATACTCAAAGGAATTACCTACATGAAATTAACTCTGGTAACTGTGTATATAAGATCATACCAAACCATGAGTCTTCTATCACACATTCAAGTTAGTGGAATTCGGCTGACATTTGTGGAGAAAACCAAATTAATTGCTGTATATTCCCTTTGTGAATGCTACGTTTACTAAATTTACTCTAATGCGG
Source organism: Sinopyrophorus schimmeli (assembly GCA_036325965.1). NCBI lineage: Eukaryota > Metazoa > Arthropoda > Insecta > Coleoptera > Elateridae > Sinopyrophorus > Sinopyrophorus schimmeli. The sequence goes on from JARFIZ010000013.1 coordinate 4,208,043, forward strand.
ATAATGTTTTGCATAATTTCTAACAATAACAATTTCTAAATACTAAATGATATTCCTTAGGAGGTTGGAACAAAATAACCTGTTTTTGATATAGTATCGATTTGTTCACCTGTTCAACACTAAACTCAAAACGAGGGAGACTCGCGACGTAACTGTGCAACAATACATATATACACAGTAGAACCTCGATAAGTCTAAGGGAGAAACGAAAAAATTCGAGTTGTAGAGGTTTCGACTTGTAATTTAAGACTTGCTTCTATAGAGTTCAAACAAAAGTTACGACAATAACAATAAATACCCAATATGAAACAGACACCTGGTAAACACGTGTTGACGTCAGTCATAAAAATCGGTAATCCCTTCTTAGAAAATGTTTTTTTCTGTTGGAGAGGTAGTAGAATCAAGCATTGGTATGTTCGAGATACAGAAGTCAAATTTATATTTTTCGAGTTATAGAGAGGAAAATATGTACTAAAATATCTTCTAGTGAAATCCTGATTATTTCGACTTATTGAGGGCTCAAATTTTGTGATAAGGAAGTATTGGGACTTGAAGGGAAGGGAACAAGGGTTTCCTTCGAGTTGTAGAGGTTTTCATCTTATCGAGGTTCTACTGGTATATAGATAACTTGTGTTTTCTAATTACTTTATTGAAGTTACCTATACTTTTTTGGAACGCCCAGTGTAAAATTTTATAAGGCAACGGAAGTTGCGCGCGCATAGCTAACGAAAATTTCTCAGTTGCAGTTAGCCGTGTAAGAAAGTAAATTAATTATTGTGAATCATGCTTAAAACCGAGTTTGCACATTTGAGATAGAAGTGGCACATTGGTTATTTTTCTATTAATCATCTCCCTTTTAGATCAAAAACTCAAATTCAGATTTTCTATTGGGAAAAAGCTGTAGCGTTTCTTTTTCTAAAGTAACTATTTAACAGCATTAAATTCGAGATCACAATCCGAAAAGTGGCGGGTAAACAATGGATCAGACTAGCAAGCCACACAGGAGCTTGGGGCTTTATCGGGGAGGACTATGTGGGCCAATAATGTCTGATGAAGAGAGAGATAGAGAAATCTTCAGATTTGGTATTTCTGGTATAAATACAATTTTCAAAATTTTCAAAATTATTTAGAATGTGAGTTAACTATTATGAATCATGTTTAAAAGCGAGTGTGCACATTCGAGCTCAAAGTGGCATATTTCGAACTTGGGAAAATGAAGCGCGGGGCTCCGCGGCGCTCCGCGTCGCTCTTCATTTGCTTCTCACGGTTGAAATTGTGCCACTTTTTGCTCGAATGTGCATATTCTCATGTCTATTAAATTTATTTATATTAATTTTTGAATTAATAAAGAAAAGAGCAATGTACCTAAACAACATATGTGCACATTTGGGCGAAAAGTTCATATTTTCCCAAGACCGAATTTTACACTCGGCTTTTAACCAAAATCTTTACCTTTACCTTAATTTATACGTTACTTGTTTTTACGGATTACACAGTTTATAAAAAGGAAAATTTAAACAATTTTCAATAATAAAACTATTTAAAATATACATTTTTTTATACGTGATGTATTATTGTAGTTAATTCTTGAAGACCATTCTTTGGTTGCCACTGCTATTATAGCTAAAAACAAAAAATTCTTTATATTTTTATATACACAAAAAGTAATTCGGCTTAAATACTTCTAAACCCCGTTTCACACTGAAAATAGATTTGTAAGAAAATTGTAAATCGAAAAAACGTAATTGTCAAATAAATATTAGTGTCAAGAATTGCTTGTTTCGTTGAGCCGTTTATACGTAGTATGTTTTTGATGAAAAAAAACGTTAAATATATTTACGTATATTCACGTATATTTTACGTAAAAAAAATATTAATTTCAAAAACTGGCCAATTGATACATATTTTGCTTTATGTGCGATTTATACGGTTTCCCATACAAAAAATTATGATTTTAATTTACATATTTTTCTCTGGAATCTATCTCACCGTGTAAATTAGAGAAGGACCAAGATTAATTTTTTTTAAGGGGGCGCAGTAATATAATTTAGAAACCACTGCTCTAGCTGTACACAAACGCAAAATAATCAACATAACATGTGGTTATATTTAATTCAATTACGCCAAAGAAGTATAACTTCTAATGCGCGTACGTAAGTATACGTACCGATTTTTTAAAAATACGGTTTCTCGAAATTACCCTGTTGAGGTTTTCAATTTAGTTTCCTACCGTCAAATTTAAACAATAAAGTTCTATTATAATTTTGTTACAATCGTTTCATTAAACGTTTTATAACGAGGCACCAACTTGAAAAATAAATATAATAAGTAACTAAATACTATCTTAAAAATAATAGTATTTTAAGATAGTTTACCATTATTCCGTGTTCCGCAAATTGTGTAATATTACTATACCACTTTTCTACGTTCTATGATATTCTTTCAGTGAGTTAATTAAAGTTGGTAATTTGGGGTAGCCCGGGTCTATACCAGAGCTACCCAATCCTTACCTCAACCGCCACGTATGACTCGCTTAATCTCTTAACGTAGCTTGTTTTATTAAACGATTCACACTTGTAAGTGCTAAATGTTTAACACAACTACATACTATTCTATATAAATTATTATTTAATAAGGTTATAGATATTTGTAACTCATTTAAGATTTTTAAATTCTATTGTAAATTGAATAGCGTCAAGATTCAGGCTTGCAACTTCTGTCGTATACCATACATTTATTAGATCACAATGTGTAGGTATATTGTCGAATTTTAATTATTTATTGTTACAATTTATATCTTACAATATTCTAGTAGTAAAAATATTTGATTATTTGTATATTTAATTCTAGTGATCTTATTTTTTAAGATTCTAAAACCTTTCAATTCGATTAAATGTTTATTTGCTAAATGTAATACATTTCATTTTGACAACTTGTTTAATTTTCACTCGTAAAAATGTTAGAATCGCTTTTATACATAAAATGTAAACATTAACAAATAAAGAAGCAATGTGAAGTTTACTTATACATCAGCTTAAAGCTATAAAGTTCTGTTCAAATCCTATAAAAGCTCAACGAAATATATAATACCCCTGATTTAGGGACTCACAGAATGCGTCAAACTATTTTACAATAAGAATAAAGAGCCCCTTTTAGAGTTTCATAAAAAAAATTGTTGTACGCTACAAGACGGTAAAAGCAGCAACACTGTAACTTTTTACTGTATCTTGAAGCCTACCGAAATTGCTATTTTATCAGTCTGTTTATAGTCGCTTTAATACTCCCACTTGAATATACCTTTTTCTCGATTACGTTCTGTTTATTTAGGATCTTCTACAAGGACGTTTACAATTTATTACAAATTAAACGTTTTAGTTATCAACAATAGAATTGCGAGATAGATATTTCATAATTAATCTTAATGTAGATATAATGCTATATGTATATACTGAATAGGATTAACCAATTACCTAAAGCTACATTTATAAATGTAAAAATATTCAAATATTCCAGGTTTATACGTGTATGTATATGCTGGCACATAACATTCTTTACAAAAAGCTGAAATTTTAAAGTGCCTAAAGGTATAGGCCTTTTCGCCCTACGGTTAACCTTTGTTCCGCTGTTATACAAATCAAAAATGTTTATTAATTTGAAATATTATTATTACCATTATTATTTTTATAAGGTGAGCTATGAACAACTTGCCAAATAACTATATTATTTTTTAATCATTGTTACCGGGAGATTTATAAAACGATTTAATAAATATGGGTATAATTTATATAGTAGATATTTAACAAATGTGTTTGAATTTCTCGTCTATTATTTTAATATGAAAAGGATTTAATTGTTCATTTAAACGTGTATATTTTTTTGTAAAAAAGGCAATAAAATATTAAATATAGGTCGGGATCCAACTTGTAATAAATTATGACAACAATATAAATTGTTTATTTTATTTCAAGATTATAGGGCAAGGCAAACTTGTAAATTTAATCAAAAAAGTTTCTAACCGACTAGTACTTTTAGTTCTTATTTTTGCTCTTAAATGTTTAGAACTACAACTTTATTTTATTTATACATTTGGTGATTTGTTTTGAATTCTGGGGAAACTTAATTAAGACAAAAATTAACATAAGAGGTTTATTTAACAATTATGATTCTTGAAATAGATTTTTTTGGAGTAGGTATGTTACTATTTTGCTTCATGTAACGAATACAATACATTTTGCACTTCTTTGGTATACCGCAAAAGCTCCTTATTCGCAAAGAATGCGTTTCGTAAAAATGCAGCGAATACAGAAACCATTAATAAGAAATGGTAATATGTATGGAATTAAGAGATGCGTTCTAAGGTTACATATTTAAAAAAAAACCGAATAAAAGCAATTTAATAAGAGATTATTTTAACAATATTAACTGTACAGGTTTGCGATGAAAATTTTTTTTACATAATTTTTGATAAAATATAGATTTTGGCCTGCTGATTTCTAATATAAACCTTTTTACGTATCACGTCACACTTTTTTGAATTCATATAAATGTGCTTAAAAATTATAAAAAATTGAATATTTTCATCACATTTAAAGCAATAATTTATTAGTCTTTGTACAAATGTTGGAAAAAAGAATGTCGCCAAATTTTATCGACCTCAAGAAAGTATTGCTTCTGACACTTCACATCAGACTTGGTTTTATAGAACAATTTTTTAAGGTATTGTCGAAAGATCGAGATGTTTTATTAGTTTAATTAGGTATGTTTTCTCCAATTTTTCGCAAGCGATATTAAACAGTTAAATCGTTTAAAATAGTAAAATTAAGAGATTCTTAGTGAATGTACTTATAAATAAAGTAGACTTGACATAGTTTTTGTCTATATAAACATTTTTGATGTAGGATTAATGTGTATTCTTATAAAACTCAGTAAGTTTCTACAAAATAAATGCGATCATTGTCAAAATTATAGCTTGTCTTTGTTTAAAGCTTTTTTGTTGAAAGTAAAAATTGACAATTGGTCTGTTTGTAAAAAATCTAACAAGGGAACCTTAAAACATTACAGTGTACGAATCCTACTGTTATTGCTATCAGCCGATAGCCCCATGAGCCCTGGTCATAACCCTAAAAGCATTTCCGACGAAAATGGGCCATAGTGGCACAAGAAGTATTCAAAGTTATAAATCAAGTGCGAAATGTCATGCGTAGATGGCGCTCATAACACATTTGTATCAATCCTGAGCTTACTCGCTATATTTGGTAATTAATATCATGAAAAAATACAATATTTTAACTTGGAAATCGGATTTATGCTATTTACTGTTACTCTTAATACCAGAACTTTCTCAAGAAATTACAAACTTATACAAATGTGTTGTAAGCGCCATCTACGAGTAATATTTGGCACTTGATTTATAACTTTGAAGACTTCTTGTGCCACTATGGCTTAATTCATCCGAAAATGCTTCGAAAGTTACGACCAGGGCTCATGGGGCTATCCACAGATACCAAAACAGCAAGATAGGTTCATTGTAATGTTTTGTGGTTTCCTTGTAAGAACCATGGACTACACTGGAAAATTATATAGGATTTATTACCATATTCTATACACCGTTGCAACGAGTTCTACAAGTATGACGTTATTTACCATACTGTATAGTATATAACACTATACTTATGCAACTCGTTGCGACTGTTTATAGGAATATTGTGATAAAGATCATACATTTTTTTCGTGTACCTTAAAATCGTATGATTGGACCCCAGAATAGCATTATGACAGTATTGCCAATACTATATTACTATATTACCCTATTGTCAAGGTATTGTCACATACTTAGTAAGACTCAATTAAAATTGAATAATTTTTGATTTAAAAGAGTTATATTGAAAAAAGTGCTATAATTATACACTTAAGATTTTCTTTAATTTGTGATTTTAGAAATATTTTTAAATAAAAACTGTTTAGTAAGAAAAAACGTATTTAAAATATTTTTATCACTATGTAGCTAACTTTTATGCTATTTATATTAGTGTAATATTAATTAACATTCCAAAGTGGTTATATACAACTAATAGACTACCAAATGGATTCCATCATTACCAATAAATAAATAAAATGCATATGCAGATGTAGTTAAACACATAAATATATAATATTTTCTTATATAACGACAATTACGTCTGTATTGTGTGGTCTTTTAATTTAAACTCAACAGTCGAAGAATAATTTTCTAATAAGCATTTTATTGTTCGAAAAATTGAAGAAAACATTCGTGCCATTTTCATGTCGAAATATTTTCTGGTAAAAAGTTTTCTAGCAAAACTATCGCCTATTGAAATAACTGATGTACTGTCTACATGAAGTCGGTCGCGTTAAACTTTCCGAACCCTACAGTAGAATAGAAAAGCATCTTAAAAGGGTTTCTAAGTGATTGCTAGAGAAAATTGTAATACTCGAGTTTGTTGTTCTAACAATACTTCTACTAAGTATTTATTCTTTAAAAAGACCGTAGATACTATAAAAAAAAAAAAACATTTAATTATTTGTAAATGAGTTATAAAATACATTTATCTTTATATCAAACCAAGTTGGTATTGATGTATTAATCCATATATTGCGACCTATATTTTAAAATAGCGTTTAACTTTATGCAAACCTAGATTTGTTTTTAGTTTGCACATTATTGATTTAAATTAATTAATATATCCTTACAGAAGTATGATTCCATTGTCACCCACCAGCGTCAGTTGGTTGCTTGTTGTCCCGTGCTATCTTCCTATTCCACATTGTTTTATAGCTATTGTGTATACCAATATTGATGTCCGAATAAGAGCTATTGTTTAGAAAATAATAGGTGCTTCAGGACACCCTTCAATGAGAATTATCGTAGCACAATTTAAAGATTTTATTAATTTATCATTACTAGTACATTGAAAACCTCAAAAAAATATTATTAATGTTTTAAAAAGACTTTAAACACAATAAATTACAAAATTATAGATTAAAATTGAATAACATAATTTATTATGTTTAGAGATTTTATTAAAATAAGAATGCCTACTCAATAAGTAGGTTATGGTTTATATTCTTTATTGAACGCGGCGCAAATGTAAACTTTTTTTTAATAATAAAAAATTAAATAAAACGTTTTTCATCATAAGAAATTAATGTTAATAATCATAAATCACTCCTTATAATTATTTTTTTTTATCAATCTATTCAAGAACAAATGAGATTCTATTTTGAAAGTGGTAGTTAGTTGGGAGAATATCTATAACAATGCCTTTAGAGAAGGACGAAATAAAAAAATAGTAAGTAATATAGTTTTATTATATTATTTAATTAATTAGCAAAATTTGCTTTCGAATTATTTAATTAATTTTATTATTATTGTAAATTTAATGTACTTATTTTATAAACAATAATTTTTGCATACAAAACAAACAAAAATTAATATTTGCAATACAAAAAATGGTGATGTCCGGAACTGGGGAAAAATACTTTTTTTTTAAACAAAAGGAAAATTAATGACTGCAGTGCATAAAGCAATTCACTCTGACCTTAGAGTATACAGGGTGGGGAAAAAGATCCCGGAATTTTAAAAATATTTTAACAGTATAATAGTACTATATAAATAAATTAATTTATGCAACTAAACGAATAATAACTTTTATTAGTTTAATAACAATAAATTAAAAAAAAATATTTACAAAAAATGTTCAAAATTCCTTCCTTTGGCCTTAATGCATTTATGCAAGCGCTTCTGATAATTTCCGACAATGGTCGCACACTTTTCTATTGTAATTGCGTCCCAGGCATGTGTTAACCTCACTTTCAGCTATTCTACTGTAGTGTACCGTCTTCCTGAGACTTTTTAGTCCAGGATAGACCACACAGAAAAGTTCATGGAGTTGAGATCTGGTGGGTATGGCGTCCAAACGTTTGTACCCCAGGAACCGTAAAACAACAGTTTGCAGACGGCTATCATTGATTTGGCAGAATGGGCCGGAGTATAGTCTTTTTGAAGGCCTAATTCGTCTGCTTCAAAGTGTTGCGAGGCCTACGGCTCAAAAACATCTTGTAGAATCAGCTGTTGGTACTTGTCCGCATTGATTTTCACGTCTCTTGGAATGAAAACCAATAGCGTTTTCCGAGTTGTGCAAATACCGCCCCAGGCCATCACCGAAGCCCAGAAATGACTACGACTGATGGTTGTTTAGGTGATGGTTTTCTGCTGACCCTTCTTGAGCAGCTGTTGACGGTTTTGGCGCTTATAGAACGATTCGACCGTGAAAATTTTCTCCTCAGTAAAAAGCACCTTGCTCAAGCGACCGCCCGCGACCAGACCCAGCATTCAACGACATTTTTTCGTTCACTTTCACGAGTCATAACGTCAACAGAACGAAAAATAAACAACTAACTAAATATTTTTCTAGTCTAAAATTATACGAAGAATTCGTTAAAATTATTTCTATTCACATAAAATCACTATGACAACGATAAAAACGGCAAAAACAAAGTTCTGGGAACTTTTTCCTCACCATGTACAAAGTACTTATCGATATTTACTAAAATTTTGTTAGTCTAAGTGTTTTAATTTATAAATTATGGTACTTGTTTAAAGGGTGTTTCGTTTACTTTATTCGCCCAATACAAAATCCGTGCTTGGACTTTTGCGTTTTGTATTGCATACCATGAATGTTCAAAGTTGAGTACTGGTTGGAACCAAGCGAATTTATTTTTAATTAAAACAAAAAACAATTGAACTTGAATGGTAAATTATCCGATAATTAATTCATATTTATATTTTTATTTGTATTTGTATTTATTACGGTGGCGCAAAAAATCGACTATTTTTTTGAGTCTTGAGTGAAAAAATGTTAGTTTTTGATGTTTTAAGAGCTACCTGCAAAGGACAGCTTGAAAATTTTTTTTTAAGAAATCGCTCAAAACTTTTTAAATTTTCAAAATCCGTCAAAAATTGATTTTTTTTTCTCGTTATAGTATAGTTTTATAGACAAACAAAAAATAAGTTTCTGAAAGTTTTAATTTAAAATTTGAGTTTTAAAAAGTCGCTCAGAATTTTTTTTGATGAACTAAAAATCAAACAAACGAGAAAAAAACATAATTTTATTAAAACTCAATAATTTTATTTAATCAATTACAACATTTTAACAATATTTAAATAAACTTTGTTCATCTCGGGATGAATTTTTGTTGATTATTTTACTAAATAATAGGAAAAAAAATGTATGAAATTTGAATTTGAATATTAAAATGTCATTCGAAAAAATCCAAAGTGGTGTACTGATAAATAAATAAAAAATTCTGAGCGACCTTTTAAAACTCAAATTTTAAATTGAAACTTTCAGAAACTTATTTTTTGTTTGTCTATAAAACTATACTGTAACAAAAAAAAATTTTTAAAAAATCGATTTTTGAAATTTAAAAAAATTCTGAGGGACCTCTTAAAAATTTTTTTTTGAGTTGTCCTTTGGAGGTAGCTCTTAAAACATCAAAAACTAACATTTTTTCACTTGAGACTCCAAAAAAAATAGTCGGTTTTTTTTGCGCCACCCTAGTATTTATATTTATATATTTATATCGATAGCATTTACCGACGGTTTTCCACCTTACACAATTTATTTATATAATTTTGATAGTTGTTACTTTTTCAAACATATGATAACTAAATGTGCATTTATAAAATCATAAAATTTTATTACTTTATATTTTAGGGATACGTTATCACTTGCCCACCCTTCTTAAACGAGCTTTTAGGTGTACCCAACGGTGTCGCAAAAGAGAATATACTACCATAAAGTCTTCCACAAATTCTTCCAGTCAGTGGTTGTTACGTGGGATATTATAATGCTTTCTATAAAATAACTTCTTTACATTAGACACATAAAATATTTAAAAGCATTGCCGTTACTTTCAAAAATTTTGAAATAAGCTTTGTTTATGACTGTTTATGCAAATTGGAAAGTTATTAAAATGGAGCATTTCAGACAAATTATTGTATATTTTTGATCTTAATTAAGTTCTAATTTGCTATTCCAATTTCAGTTCTGACTTGCTAATGCCTGTATTCAGTTATCGCGCTTCAAGTACTCACTTTAATGTTGACGATCTGTCGTCTAGGTTCTTCCTATTTAAGTCTTTATACTCCTGCTGTCATTTGTATCTAACACCCCATTGTATGTTATGTTGATTATGGTTCGCGTCACTCAAGACCCATATTATGACATTATAGAGCTGGAGAAGATAACGAGCTAGGATGGCACTGGCTGAATTTATAAATAAACACTCACATTGTTGCATTCCAATGTAATTATTCTTTAAATGTTTTATTTAAAAACAAGGCTTTTAAATGGGTAGCTGTCAAATTATTGAACAGTCAAAATGTGGAAATTAATTTATATTAAAATATTTTTAAAACGGTGAGTTAGAACGTGGTAGAAAAAATTTCATCTATTAAGGTTTTGGCAACACGTCAGGGCTGGAAAAGGTACCCCACAGGAGGATCGTACTAATAGTAATACTTTATAGTGAATTGTAATATTAGTCTTCAAAACCTTATTATGTTTTGAAGTGGAAGTGCAAATTCAAGTACCTATTTGATATTTTATGCTGTGATTTTAAATTTAAAATGACTAATACCTTATTTTTAAAACTGCTGGACAAATGGAACATATTTAATGTGGGAAACTAATTAGATTAGAAAATGAAAATATATACGAAATTTTACAAGTTTACGGAAATGGTAGCTTGAATAGATTTTTAAAAGTGTCTATATCTTGCTATCTTTATTTGATGGTAAGATGATTATTGAAGTAGAAAATATTATTAATAAACACACTTTTGATTTATGCTTTTTCTTATGTAGGTATAAGTTTGAATAAATTGTACACTTATTGATTACTTCTTTACTATAACAGAAAATCCATTATTTATTCGCACGAAGTTCGTTAACTAGGTCTGCACGAAATTCTGTAGTCTACGCATTCTAAATAGTGCATACGATATGAGGGGCACCATCGTTTTAAACTTTCTCTTGTTCTTTTAAACTTAGTTTTAAAATTTTAAAGATTTTAACGATCACTTTGTATTTAAATGTATTTTGTGGACCAGGGGTCGGCAATCATTTTAGCCTTGCGGGTTCCATTGTTGCCAATTGAATAATTCACTTTTACTTAAAGGACAAAAGTTAGCTTGTGAATTTTATTATTCTTACTCAAATGACTTGTGCACTTGGGTTCTCAGAGTTAAAAGTTATTTCATATTTTACCTGTAATATATCTAAAGTTTTACGTGTTGCGAATCACAAAATGAAATATAGTTTTTTAATACTACAAATTAAATATATAATATTAAATATATACATATTAGTCTTAATCTATATTAACACTCATGATTTTATGGATTCGTAATTTAAAATAAGTATAGGAGAAGGTAGTAAAAAGGGACAAGTTATTACCATTTCTTGTTAAAATTTTCAATTTCACAGAATAATAGGTTTTTGCACGTACTCAATTAAAATCTAATTAATGAGGTTTTAAAAGAACAGAACGATAACTAAAGCGGTGTTTTCAATAGACATATTTAATTGAAAGCCTACAAAAAGTTCAAAATACGAACGGTATTTTTAATATGGAGCATCTTACTTATTTTTTAATAATCACAAATGTAGTGATTGGTATCAGTTCTAATACTTTCAAAAGGCGCCCATAGTCTAATCTAGTGTTGTCCAACCCGTATGTCGTAACTTTTTAAGGTGTCATAGAAAAATAGTTAAGGGTCGCAAATATTTGAGACGTTCTTAGTTTTTTTGGAAAATGATAGCAATAACAAATACAATATTGTACGCAGCGTGGCTGAAAAAAATTACTTATTTATTATAAAATCCGGTTGTATATTACTCTTACCTATGGAGTTTTATAATACCTGCCATATTTCATATTTACCCAAGCCCACAAAATAATGTTTGAAATGAAGTAAATTTGTCTTCGCTGTATTCAAGAACAATGGTTCTTTTCTAGTCGGTTACCAGCGCCACAATTTTTAAGTTATAGTTAGTTTTGTAAATTATGTGCTTTTAAAAACACGTAAAACATTTTATAACTTTTTTATTTTAAAACATATATAGGTATGGCTTAGGTTATTATGAAGGTATGCAAGTATGTACAACCATGTTATAAAATTATAAAAATGCATGTTTATATTTACATTGATAGACATGCTTATGTATAATAGTACTTACAACATTTAGGTATTTCATCTCAATAAAGAGTAAGCGTGGAGCAAGTGTTGGACGTGGACCTGGATTCGAGGTGGTTTGAATCTCCGCGCGAATCATTCAAATTTTCACACACTTTTTCTTACCACTAAGGTTAAGCAATAGTAAAAACTGCTGGAAAAAGTTTCCCTAGCAATTGCAGTGGTTCGGAACCCACGTAAAACTGTAGGTGCCTTGTACCTTTGAAATTGACAAGAAAATACAAGCTCGAAAATCGCCTAAACTGGAACACGGATACACAAAGGTTAACACAGTGCGTTCATAAATAATTGAAAGACGTGGGAATTTAGCGCGCTGCCGTACTAATAATTTTTACCTTACAACTTTGGTATTCCTTCTGCGCATCATGCATTTAACCTACATTTTATCAGTAGCGTGCTCTGTAATTACATTATGATTTCTGTATATTATTCTTATTAATGTTGTTATTATCAAGAAAGGCTTTTCTGATTGCCACTTTTTCGCGATGGCCTAATTCTCGTTGGTAAGTTAAAAAAAAAACTCAATAAATACGTGAAAATGTATACAAATGTTTTTAGGTTAACAATGGTTTGCCACGTGCCACCCATGTTAGAGTCATATATTTTTAGGTAGCAACTTTTAAAAATAATCCAGTGAGTGGCAAATTCAAACACCTTACAATTATTTCCTTTTTATTTACCTTAGTACTTTCGCCCCCTACTTTAGAAAATACGAGCAATATTCGGAAAGTAAAGATACTTAATACACAAATCTGTTAAACGGCTATTTATTTTCCAAATTGTTTGTGATGGGTACTATTTTTACTTTTGACTAAACGCAGTCCTTTTAGCATATACCTATGTGTTTGGTCAGTTTAGACGAAAATGTATTGATTTCCAATTCTGTAAATATTACCAACTAATATTGTGTCTTATAAATTGGATCCGTTTTTTTTAAACATTTTGGTGGTCGTTAGATGTTAACAAATGTTTACCCAATATATCTATCTTTTTCATGACAACACCCATTCTCACACGGCTAACGTTGCTGAATGCAGCATTTTATTTGCAAAAATTTGGATCATCTATCCTACCGTTCCGGTATAACACCGAGTTACTTCTAGTTGTCCCCAAAATTGAATTAACGACTTGCAAGTAGAAAGAGCCAGCGCCTTTTTGATCAAAAGTTGATCTAAATGCGAATAAGTAGATGGAAAAATTACTGACTAGCGTCATTAGAAAGAGCATGAAAAATAAAATTGATTTGGGGAAAAAATGTCTAAAAGAAGTTTGGGAACATTGAGAAAAACTCAAATGAAAATCGACCCATCAGAATTAGTTTCTGAAGGCTGAAATGAAAAAAAACATTTTTTAAATTTTTGATTGTTTAGAACCTTTTTCATCAAAATCTAGCTTAAATAATTAGTGACAATTAAAAAAACTCGTTAAAATTGCGATAAAAACTCATTCAACCGTTCAAGCGCAGCTCATTTTTCAAGTCGCTAAAACTCCACGTTCCAGGCACTTTTAAGAAAAAAAAATTATACACGATTAATTAGTTTTTTGCCCTCTACAATTTGAGCTCGGTCAGTAATTTTTCCGTTCGGTAGGCTAAAAATTGACCTAAGAGGCGCTGGCACTTTGACGACAGTTAAGACGTTCAAGAAGCAGTGACATCTTGATTAGAAGACTTACTGGCGACCGGTGATTTTCACAAGTCTAGAATCAATAAGCTTGTTTCTAGACTGACCAATTTGTGCATTTGCACACATATCAATTTAACTGCATTGAAACGAAAAGCAAAATGTGTAGAAATGGTTTGGCAAGTAAAATAGTCATTTGTATATTTAGTTTTTTGAATAACCCTCGTAATTAGAAAATATAGTTACTGTTTTTGATTTTTAAATTTAAAAGGTAAACTAGCAAAATTCGCTTTGCGAATTCTGCAAGACAAAATCGCTTCGCGATTTTGTGTAATGCATTGCTGTGAAATTAATTTCATTATATAATTTAAATGCTTTGCGTTTAAGACATTCGATTCATGGTAAAAGTTATATTTTCTTAAAAACATCTAAAACTTTAGAATGGTGTGATCAGAACAAAATTGCTTTGTGAACAAAAAGTAAATTAAAGTAAAATTAATTCCTTTACCATCATTAAAATAACTTTATCAATATTGTATGCCGCTTAATAATGAAATAACTACTTGTTCATTTTTTTGTAAATAAACGCTTTCGCGTTTAAGGCCTTCGGCTCCTAGCAAAAGTATGTAGAAACATCTTTTCAAATAACCATGGAACTAAAATATTTGCTAAGTTATTAATTTTTCTTAAAAAAGTTTATGTCAAATTGACCATTCTTACACTTTAAAAATTCATTGCAAATGTCGTCAAATAGAGCTTTTGATTTTGTTTTTGGATTGTGAAGTGCCGCTGCCGACAGTGCTAGGATACGATATTTACCTCCCGAAGAACAAAATTTCACTTGAGACTCCAAAAAAAAAAGTCGGTTTTTGCGCCACCCTAGTATTTATATTTATATATTTATATCGATAGCATTTACCGACGGTTTTCCACCTTACACAATTTATTTATATAATAGTTGATAGTTGATAGCTTCTGAAGCAAGAAGTCGGCACCTTGAAGATAAAATGGAAAGATTAGAGAAACAGTTAAAGAAAAGGAACATTATCATAAAAGGTCATGAGTTCAAGGACAATGAGGGAAGCGCCGAGGTAGAAAAGTTTATAACCGAAAAGCTAGACATTGAGGTGAAAATAAGAGATATTCGGAAGATAAAAGGAAATGAAGGGAAACTAGCAATGGCAATAGCTGAAGTGGACAGCTGGGAGGCCAAAGAAAAGATAATGAAGAACAAAAGTAAACTGAGAGGAACGAACTGCTACATTGACAACGACCTAACAAAAACAGAAGAGCATATCCAAAGGGAACTGAGAAACAGAGCTAAAACAGAAAGAGAGAAAGGCAACACAGTTAGAGTGGGATACCAGAAAATACGTATAAATGAACTCTGGTGGAAATGGAACCCCACCGTGAATATGCTAGAAAAAATAGGAAATAAACAAGAGGAACCAGATCCAAAAAACCGATAAAGAGAAGCGAAGAAAAGAAAGATACTCTGTTGACGACTAAGGCGATGAACTGGAACAAGATTGAAACAACATTTCTGATAGGGACTTGGAATGTAAGGGGGTTAAACAAAGAGGGTAAAGTAAAACAATTGGCAAAGGCTGCAAATGAATACAAGCTGGATATATTAGTAATGCAGGAAACTAACATAAGGGGTAGCCAGCAATCGCAACTAGGTAATTACCTGTTTTTCAACGAGGGAGGGCAACGGAATAGATTAGGCACAGGTTTTTTAGTGAGAGAAGACTTAAGAGCGGCGATAATGGAGTGTAAGAAAGTAAACGAACGTATAAGTTACATGAGAGTGAGAGCCAAATACAGAAAAATAAGTATTGTGAACATTCATGCCCCAACAGAAGATACCAAAATGGAGGAGAAGGAAGAGTTTTATGCGTTGCTGGATGAAATATACAGGAAGATTCCTAGCTTCGACATGAAAATTATTGTAGGGGACACGAATGCAAAAGTGGGGGGAAGAAAGAAACAAGAAAGTTGCGGGAAAAGCAGTCTGCATGAAAACACCAATAAAACGGCCAAATTCTGATAAACTTCGCGGCGGAAAAGAAGCTTATTATCAAATCCACTATGCTAGAACGAAAAAACATTCACAAAATAACATGGAGAAGTCCAGATGGCAAAACTTACAATCAAATAGACCATCTTTTAATCGAGGGGATTCATGCAAGCGCGGTAGAAAAAATACGAACATACAGAGGAGCAGATCTGGACTCCGACCACCTTTTAGTACGTGCAATAGTAAGGCAAAGCATCCCAAAATTGAATAAGACCAGTATAAGTAAGAGACATAAATGGACTACTGAGGCCCTAAAAGACGAAGAAATTAGAAGAAGATATGTACAGGATGTAGACAAATATCTACATGGGTATGGAGAAGCGGAAGGGATCGAAGCGAAATGGGAACATCTAAGAAGAGCAATAACCTCCTCTGCAGAGGCGCACCTGAAGTTAATCGATCAACCAAAAACTAAAATCTGGTTCGATAATGAATGTAAAGAAATAATACAAGAAAAAAGGAAAGCTAGGATAAGCATGCTAAAAGAACAGACCAAAAAAACGCAGGATAACTATACACGAATAAGAAATAAGGCTCACGCTGTATGTAGGGAAAAGAAGAGAAGACACCAAAGAGAGAAAATTGAAGAAATGGAGGAATATTACAACAAAAGAAATGTTAGAGAATTCTACAGGAACTTAAAAACTGAAAGGACAGGCTGCCAGCCTAGACAATGCTGCTTCAGGAATGCAAAAGATGAACTAATTATAGAAGAGGATGAAGTATTAGAAGAATGGACCATGCACTTTAAAAAAATTTTTGTGGAAACTTGCAGAACGGAGAATACAAGTAATAGAGAACAGCAGTATGAACAGGGAGATGAGATAGATAAGCCTACTTTAAAAGAAATAAAGGAAGTAATCAGCAGAATGAAGAACAATAAGAGTCCAGGTGCGGATGCGCTGGAAAGTGAACTATTTAAGCTAGCCGGAGAACAGCTAATTGAGAAAATGCATAAACTTATTCTGGAAATTTGGGATAGGAAACAAACACCCAAGGATTGGTTACTGGCAGTGATTCATCCCATCCACAAAAAAGGAAACCGACAGTTGCTAGAGAATTATAGACCCATTTCACTTTTAAGTACGGCATACAAAATTTTATCGTGTATTGTAAACAACAGGTTACAAACAGAGTCAGAAGATATTATTGGAAACTATCAGGCGGGTTTCAAAAAGAACAGATCAGTAATAGACCATATTTTCGTTCTAAGGCAGATACAAGAAAAGTGTGATAATAACAACATTAAGTTGTATGCGCTGTTTATAGACTTTAGGCAAGCCTTTGACAGCATCAAAAGGGACGCAATATATGAAGCAATGCAGATCTTAGGCTATAAAAGGAATTAATTGACCTGGTGAAAATGACTCTATGTGGTACGGTTAACAAAGTAAGGATAGCGGGTCGTGACTCTAAGGAATTTACAAGCAATCGAGGTTTGAAACAAGGGGACGCAATATCGACGATCCTGTTCAACATAGTTTTGGAAAATGTGCTCCGCAAAAGTGGGATTAATACAAATATTAACATTCTGAACAACGCCTACCAATGTTTGGCATACGCGGACGACATCGTTCTGATTGCCAGGACAAAAGAAGAATTGAAATACCAAATAAAAAAATTGGTGACACAAGGAAGTAAAGTTGGTCTGATTATCAACGAAAAAAAATCAGTATATTCAATACTAGGAAAATCGGTACAAGGAAAGGAACCTCTGAAGATAAAAAATGTGGCTCTAGACAAAATCTACGAGTTTGATGTAGCTGAAAGTGTAGTGTACTTAGGCGCGGAAATCGCCAGTGACGGAAGTTTGGGTAGTGAAATCGAAAGACGGGTAGCGGCTGGTTCGAGAAGTGCGGGGGCGCTGCATACCGTATTAAGTGACAAAAGATTTCAAGGTCCTTGAAGGAGAAAGTGTACAGAACGGTAGTAAGACCGGTAGTGACTTTCGGGAGCGAGACGTGGACACTAACAAAGGAAAGTATCAGTAAGCTGTTGATATGGGAGAGGAAAATACTGAGGAAAATTTACGGAGGAATTAAGGAGGAAGATGACACCTGGAGGAGGCGCACTAACAGAGAACTGATGGAGACCTACCAGGCCCCGGATATAGTTGCAATGATCAAACATAACAGACTAAGATGGTTGGGCCATGTAGTGAGAGCAGATGAGGGGGGATTACTAAAAACAATTTTTAGAACAGAACCAGAAGGAAGAAGAAGGAAAGGGCGGCCCAGACGTAGCTGGAACCAGGAAGTGAAACAGGATTTACTAGAAAAGGGTATCACTGATTGGGAAAACTGTGCCAGAGACAGAAAAGAGTGGAGAAGAAGAATACAAGCCATGGGCCTACAGGCCTAATGTGCTGATCTATATATATATATATCACTTGCCCACCCTTCTTAAACGAGCTTTTAGGTGTACCCAACGGTGTCGCAAAAGAGAATATACTACCATAAAGTCTTCCACAAATTCTTCCAGTCAGTGGTTGTTACGTGGGATATTATAATGCTTTCTATAAAATAACTTCTTTACATTAGACATATAAAATATTTAAAAGCATTGCCGTTACTTTCAAAAATTTTGAAATAAGCTTTGTTTATGACTGTTTATGCAAATTGGAAAGTTATTAAAATGGAGCATTTCAGACAAATTATTGTATATTTTTGATCTTAATTAAGTTCTAATTTGCTATTCCAATTTCAGTTCTGACTTGCTAATGCCTGTATTCAGTTATCGCGCTTCAAGTACTCACTTTAATGTTGACGATCTGTCGTCTAGGTTCTTCCTATTTAAGTCTTTATACTCCTGCTGTCATTTGTATCTAACACCCCATTGTATGTTATGTTGATTATGGTTCGCGTCACTCAAGACCCATATTATGACATTATAGAGCTGGAGAAGATAACGAGCTAGGATGGCACTGGCTGAATTTATAAATAAACACTCACATTGTTGCATTCCAATGTAATTATTCTTTAAATGTTTTATTTAAAAACAAGGCTTTTAAATGGGTAGCTGTCAAATTATTGAACAGTCAAAATGTGGAAATTAATTTATATTAAAATATTTTTAAAACGGTGAGTTAGAACGTGGTAGAAAAAATTTCATCTATTAAGGTTTTGGCAACACGTCAGGGCTGGAAAAGGTACCCCACAGGAGGATCGTACTAATAGTAATACTTTATAGTGAATTGTAATATTAGTCTTCAAAACCTTATTATGTTTTGAAGTGGAAGTGCAAATTCAAGTATTTGATATTTTATGCTGTGATTTTAAATTTAAAATGACTAATACCTTATTTTAAAACTGCTGGACAAATGGAACATATTTAATGTAGGAAACTAATCAGATTAGAAAATGAAAATATATACGAAATTTTACAAGTTTACGGAAATGGTAGCTTGAATAGATTTTTAAAAGTGTCTATATCTTGCTATCTTTATTTGATGGTAAGATGATTATTGAAGTAGAAAATATTATTAATAAACACACTTTTGATTTATGCTTTTTCTTATGTAGGTATAAGTTTGAATAAATTGTACACTTATTGATTACTTCTTTACTATAACAGAAAATCCATTATTTATTCGCACGAAGTTCGTTAACTAGGTCTGCACGAAATTCTGTAGTCTACGCATTCTAAATAGTGCATACGATATGAGGGGCACCATCGTTTTAAACTTTTTCTTGTTCTTTTAAACTTAGTTTTAAAATTTTAAAGATTTTAACGATCACTTTGTATTTAAATGTGTTTTTTGGACCAGGGGTCGGCAATCATTTTAGCCTTGCGGGTTCCATTGTTGCCAATTGAATAATTCACTTTTACTTAAAGGACAAAAGTTAGCTTGTGAATTTTATTATTCTTACTCAAATGACTTGTGCACTTGGGTTCTCAGAGTTAAAAGTTATTTCATATTTTACCTGTAATATATCTAAAGTTTTACGTGTTGCGAATCACAAAATGAAATATAGTTTTTTAATACTACAAATTAAATATATAATATTAAATATATACATATTAGTCTTAATCTATTTTAACACTCATGATTTTATGGATTCGTAATTTAAAATAAGTATAGGAGAAGGTAGTAAAAAGGGACAAGTTATTACCATTTCTTGTTAAAATTTTCAATTTCACAGAATAATAGGTTTTTGCACGTACTCAATTAAAATCTAATTAATGAGGTTTTAAAAGAACAGAACGATAACTAAAGCGGTGTTTTCAATAGACATATTTAATTGAAAGCCTACAAAAAGTTCAAAATACGAACGGTATTTTTAATATGGAGCATCTTACTTATTTTTTAATAATCACAAATGTAGTGATTGGTATTAGTTCTAATACTTTCAAAAGGCGCCCATAGTCTAACCTAGTGTTGTCCAACCCGTGTGTCGTAACTTTTTAAGGGGTCATAGAAAAATAGTTAAGGGTCGCAAATATTTGAGACGTTCTTAGTTTTTTTGGAAAATGATAGCAATAACAAATACAATATTGTACGCAGCGTGGCTGAAAAAAATTACTTATTTATTATAAAATCCGGTTGTATATTACTCTTACCTATGGAGTTTTATAATACCTGCCATATTTCATATTTACCCAAGCCCACAAAATAATGTTTGAAATGAAGTAAATTTGTCTTCGCTGTAGTCAAGAACAATGGTTCTTTTCTAGTCGGTTACCAGCGCCACAATTTTTAAGTTATAGTTAGTTTTGTAAATTATGTGCTTTTAAAAACACGTAAAACATTTTATAACTTTTTTATTTTAAAACATATATAGGTATGGCTTAGGTTATTATGAAGGTATGCAAGTATGTACAACCATGTTATAAAATTATAAAAATGCATGTTTATATTTACATTGATAGACATGCTTATGTATAATAGTACTTACAACATTTAGGTATTTCATCTCAATAAAGAGTAAGCGTGGAGCAAGTGTTGGACGTGGACCTGGATTCGAGGTGGTTTGAATCTCCGCGCGAATCATTCAAATTTTCACACACTTTTTCTTACCACTAAGGTTAAGCAATAGTAAAACTGCTGGAAAAGTTTCCTAGCAATTGCAGTGGTTCGGAACCCACGTAAAACTGTAGGTGCCTTGTACCTTTGAAATTGACAAGAAAATACAAGCTCGAAAATCGCCTAAACTGGAACACGGATACACAAAGGTTAACACAGTGCGTTCATAAATAATTGAAAGACGTGGGAATTTAGCGCGCTGCCGTACTAATAATTTTTACCTTACAACTTTGGTATTCCTTCTGCGCATCATGCATTTAACCTACATTTTATCAGTAGCGTGCTCTGTAATTACATTATGATTTTGTATATTATTCTTATTAATGTTGTTATTATCAAGAAAGGCTTTTCTGATTGCCACTTTTCGCGATGGCCTAATTCTCGTTGGTAAGTTAAAAAAACTCAATAAATACGTGAAAATGTATACAAATGTTTTTAGGTTAACAATGGTTTGCCACGTGCCACCCATGTTAGAGTCATATATTTTTTGGTAGCAACTTTTAAAAATAATCCAGTGAGTGGCAAATTCAAACACCTTACAATTATTTCCTTTTATTTACCTTAGTACTTTCGCCCCTACTTTAGAAAATACGAGCAATATTCGGAAAGTAAAGATACTTAATACACAAATTTGTTAAACGGCTATTTATTTTCCAAATTGTTTGTGATGGGTACTATTTTTACTTTTGACTAAACGCAGTCCTTTTAGCATATACCTATGTGTTTGGTCAGTTTAGACGAAAATGTATTGATTTCCAATTCTGTAAATATTACCAACTAATATTGTGTCTTATAAATTGGATCCGTTTTTTTTAAACATTTTGGTGGTCGTTAGATGTTAACAAATGTTTACCCAATATATCTATCTTTTTCATGACAACACCCATTCTCACACGGCTAACGTTGCTGAATGCAGCATTTTATTTGCAAAAATTTGGATCATCTATCTTACCGTTCCGGTATAACACCGAGTTACTTCTAGTTGTCCCCAAAATTGAATTAACGACTTGCAAGTAGAAAGAGCCAGCGCCTTTTTGATCAAAAGTTGATCTAAATGCGAATAAGTAGATGGAAAAATTACTGACTAGCGTCATTAGAAAGAGCATGAAAAATAAAATTGATTTGGGGAAAAAATGTCTAAAAGAAGTTTGGGAACATTGAGAAAAACTCAAATGAAAATCGACCCATCAGAATTAGTTTCTGAAGGCTGAAATGAAAAAAAACATTTTTTTTTAAATTTTTGATTGTTTAGAACCTTTTTCATCAAAATCTAGCTTAAATAATTAGTGACAATTAAAAAAACTCGTTAAAATTGCGATAAAAACTCATTCAACCGTTCAAGCGCAGCTCATTTTTCAAGTCGCTAAAACTCCACGTTCCAGGCACTTTTAAGAAAAAAAAATTATACACGATTAATTAGTTTTTTGCCCTCTACAATTTGAGCTCGGTCAGTAATTTTTCCGTTCGGTAGGCTAAAAATTGACCTAAGAGGCGCTGGCACTTTGACGACAGTTAAGACGTTCAAGAAGCAGTGACATCTTGATTAGAAGACTTACTGGCGACCGGTGATTTTCACAAGTCTAGAATCAATAAGCTTGTTTCTAGACTGACCAATTTGTGCATTTGCACACATATCAATTTAACTGCATTGAAACGAAAAGCAAAATGTGTAGAAATGGTTTGGCAAGTAAAATAGTCATTTGTATATTTAGTTTTTTGAATAACCCTCGTAATTAGAAAATATAGTTACTGTTTTTGATTTTTAAATTTAAAGGTAAACTAGCAAAATTCGCTTTGCGAATTCTGCAAGACAAAATCGCTTCGCGATTTTGTGTAATGCATTGCTGTGAAATTAATTTCATTATATAATTTAAATGCTTTGCGTTTAAGACATTCGATTCATGGTAAAAGTTATATTTTCTTAAAAACATCAAAACTTTAGAATGGTGTGATCAGAACAAAATTGCTTTGTGAACAAAAAGTAAATTAAAGTAAAATTAATTCCTTACCATCATTAAAATAACTTTATCAATATTGTATGCCGCTTAATAATGAAATAACTACTTGTTCATTTTTTTGTAAATAAACGCTTTCGCGTTTAAGGCCTTCGGCTCCTAGCAAAAGTATGTAGAAACATCTTTTCAAATAACCATGGAACTAAAATATTTGCTAAGTTATTAATTTTTTCTTAAAAAAAAGTTTATGTCAAATTGACCATTCTTACACTTTAAAAATTCATTGCAAATGTCGTCAAATAGAGCTTTTGATTTTGTTTTTGGATTGTGAAGTGCCGCTGCCGACAGTGCTAGGATACGATATTTACCTCCAGAAGAACAAAATTTCCACGAATCATTTGTGATGCGCAAGCTCTGTTATCAGAGGGGGGCGAGCTGGTGTGAAGGCCTTTTAAAACTTTTTCTGTTTACTAAAGCCGCGTCATATCGTGTATACCATAATTTTAAAGCTTTTTCCATTTTCCTTTTAAGCCTTTAAAAGTACACGTTTTTATAGTGACAATTGCAATCGGCAAAAAAATTACCTTTTAATTGGTTTCTTAACATTTTTTAAGCCAAAGTTAACGTTTAAGAAATTAAAATTATAAAGAAAATGATCTTGAAACTTTAAGGATTCCGTTCGTGTACATCACGGGGTGCCATTAAATCGTTTAGGATGTAAAAAAAACCTCAAAATTCATTCGTTTTAGCTAAACAATATTCTCATTCGACATTTATCGGCAAAAAGACGTAGGTACCGTTAACAAAGGAAATTTGCATTTAATACGTAATAAGTAGCAAGTTTGACTCTAAATAGGGGTAGTATAAGACGCAGATATATTAAACAAACAATCAAAGTCTATAAAACAAATTTTAATATCCCTGTTAAAATTTTCCATGCTCGCTGATATGTTAACTTTTCTATAAGTAAGTATATTTTGAAAGCATTCCAAAATCACCATGACCAAAATCGTTTGGATGTCTAAAACAATAATACGTATCGTTACTTTGAGGATCCGCAATAAGGAAACTCCGGATAGCTAAATTAGCTATTCGGTGTATCCTCGAAAGATGACTATACAACGTATAGCTAAAATAGCGATACGTATGGTTATTTTGACAATATTTTTTTCTCCGTGTGATAAATAATAACTGCCTTTAATCTAATATAGTATTCATTATTATATTTGCATTGTCTGTCTTTGTCCTTTCTCTCTAAAACGACCACCTCTCCAAAAACAATTTGAGCAAGAATCGACTCTAGTTGTGTTAGAGAGGTTTTACTGTAGTATATACTTTCAGTCAACAACTTGGCTCAGCAGTACATTTACTACTACTGCAAAAGTTTTGAATGTGGTTTTCGTAATAAAATAAATTTTTAAATAAAATATTTATATTCAATAAGTGACCAAACAATTTTAAATTTTAGATTATTATAATTTAGATTATTATATCTTGTACACTACTAAAATCACAATGCTTTCCGTTATTTAAAATTTTTAAGGTTGGCGTATTCTAAAACAGGTTGGCCTAATTTGTATATTTTGGGACTTTCATTGCAGCCCTATAGTCGTAAACCAATGAATCATAATTTGTATCTCCACTTAATAGTCGTAAAAGTAGATATGACATCTGTCTCTGTATTTAAAATATGTAGTTATCAAACTGTAAAATATTTGTTTATAAGGTTCTAAACTCGGCATCCTCTTCTAATAATTATTCTAATAAAAAAATCTAGTTCTATAGAATCTAAAATTTTGAAACAGTTCTCGTAACGAACTGACATAATACAAATAATTCGTGTTTAAATAATTGAAAACAAAGAATGATAACGTCATCAATTTCTGTTTGTTTATTATGAACAAATATATCATATACTGTGTCCATATTTCGATGCTTACCATTAGTCTCTCAGTTATTAGAAGATACAGACCAACGATTAAATGAAAATGTTTTCCAAAATTTAATACTGCAACAAATCTCATTTAAAATTTTCTCTGATTTTTTCAATTTGAAATATTTGTAAAGAAAATTGTCGATCTCAAGTTCTCTTAATAACTCGATAATGTATAATATTACCATTTCTAAAATTTAACACTGTTCAAGCCATATTTTTCAATAATTTTAAGTAGGTTATTATTAACTGTAAGTATGTGAAACCTTAAAACCATGCCCTAAGGTGGTTAACTTTGGGGTTCATTTCACCCTTTAAAAATGTTGTTTCGCATAATAGTATTTGATGTAGAATAACATACCGGGTGTCTTATTTAAAATGCCACGAACTTATAACTGGTACATTAATACGATTTTCAAAAAAGTACATGTATAAAAATTATTTACTTTATACAATCTATTCATTGGCATCAATATTAATTTTGTTTGTTTTAGTTTTGATTTAATCGGAAATAATGTCAACCCTCTTATCTAAAATAGCAAGATACTAATTGTTTTAAAAACATAACTTGTTTAATTTATATGATCTATCCGCTGCAATAACTATCAATTTTGCTCTACTTCCGGTTTTTTATAAAGAAATGGGTTATTAGTATTTTTTTAATGTAGCATACTATTTTAATCTATTTAAGTATTTGATTTGTTATTTTACATCGAAAAAGATAAAAACAATTAGTTTCCAAAGTGTTTCACAACGTTATCATAAATTAAAAAGAATATTTCAAAAAAAGTTTCTAATGATTACACAGCTCGGCAAAAGAATTTTTGTATTTGTTCTAAAATTTATTTTACGATTTTTCTATTCATTATGCTCCAAAATAAAGGAAAAACACCCATTTTCCTTAAAAAGATTGCTTTTGTGGTAATTATAATAATAATATCTTTTTTTGAGTTGCCGTATATAAAAAAAAAGCATTTAATAATTCTGGTATCTTTTAAAATACCGCGAAAGTCTTAAATCTAAAAATCATATGTTTATTAAATAAATAAATGTGTTTTTTATATTTATTTACTTTAGGTTGATATCGAGGTGAAAAAGTAAAATGGGGAATACATTTAGGATTTACTGAGAGTAAGTACTTATAAACATGAAAAAAAAAGTAATAAGGTTCACTTTTATATTTCTTTTCACTATTTTGTAATTTTATATGATAGTAAAAGTTGATAAAAATTTATATATAAATATATTTCTTTCTATTTATCAATAAATAAAAATTGAAAATATGGATTTTCTAAAATATATATCAACCGTTGTCCTGCATACAAAAGCAAACTTTATCCGGACATATTTTATTTTTGTGTGTAACTATCGATAGATCTATCGAAATTTCATACTCTCTTATCTAAGACAAAATTCGTGTTGACCTGTGTTATTATTAAGATTATAAGCTGTTCCTCTGCGGAGTATAGCCTTTATACCTATACCTCTATAATGTGTCCAAATTTCATTAAAATCGGTTAAAACGTATTTAAAAAATGATTTTTTTTTATTTATTACATAACTAAAATAAAAATCTGAAACTTGCACGATCAACGTATGTTATTACAACCAACCTACTCTCGAAAGATGATTCCGATATTCCTCTGCGAGTAATCTACTTATGTTCTTTATAGTAAAATATAGTTTTGTTTTTGGGGCGCACCACGTAGAATCAATTGAAAAAATATATATTATATAAAAGAGTGTAAGTGTTCTAAAAAAATTATTTCATTATTTGGCCCAAATAATACCAAAACATAAAAAAATATTTTTTGATTTTTTTTTTTACTGGTTCATGAAATCTTATACGACTGTTATTTTGTCCTGCGATACTATAACACACTCAAATTCTATCAAGATCGATTAAGCCGTTCCTGAGTAAAAAAAATTAAATTTTTTAGTATTTTTTTAATTTCTTGAAAACAGGCTGAGTTAAAAATCTGAGATTTTCACGATCCTAATAGTTCATAAGTACCTTACGTACTCCCAAAGTGGCGTATAATATTTCCCCCGGCAATTTTGACACGCCTTTAACCATATGCCCTTTAAAGTTCTTTTAAAAAGATTACACAAAAACCTATTTTTTTATAATAAGCTTTACCTTGCTTTTTTTTTAATATCCTCACGTCCTGCCATTTCGTCCTGCTTTGGTGGACAATCACACATGCACAGACACACGCACCTACACGCACACGCACACACACACACACACACACACAACACGATATATATATATATATATATATATATATATATATATATATATATATAGCGCACCGATCTTCTGGACATAAGTTTTCTAACTGAACAGACAGCAAAATAGATGTTCAGGAACCCCTCAAATTTTGCCTCTCTAAAACGTCATAAAATTTAAACTGCATTTATTATGGTTTTTAAACTCAAATCTAGTATCTACCGTCCTTTTCTTAAAACATAAATCGCCATTGATAGAAACTAAACAAAGCGTTACTTCCTGCCCATTGAAATCTAAATTTTTGACAGTTACCAATAAAATATAATGTTTATGATTTTCTTAAATTGCACTGCTTGGTTAAAAATTTTAGGATACTGCAATAATAAATTTTGAAATGTTTTTATAACAGGCTAAGAAACAATCGCTCGCGTATTTACAGAGAATTTTAAATTAATGTATATAAAGCGTTAATATGGTAAAACATCCAGCGAATGACCGATTTGTTGTATCGAGAGCTATTTCGATTTAAAAAAATTGTAAACGTGTTATGTCTATCTTAATGTGAAAATATGGGGTTTACGTTCCACGATGGTTGATAGACGTTGTATATATGTTACCGTGTAAACCCGATGTCTGGTAAATGTCTAAATCTTCCAGTAAATGGCAACATTCACCAAGTCGCTTTATGTATGTCCTAAATATTTGCCAAATATGCACTGATAGCGAATGTCGAAATAATCATAATTTTAGATTCTTCTAATTCAAACAAAATGAAGTTTTATTTATATTATAAAAAAACAATCTAAAATAGTATTAATAATAAATGTACACCTAAGTAATTGTAATAAAACCTAAAATATAAAATAACACAGCCTGTCAAAAACACCATAAAATATCAAATTTTTGACCCTTTAATTTTTGTCTTAGTGTATGAGAAGTATAAATTAAAGCTACATCATAAAATATACAAATTGGCAAGAAAAAATAGCAGGTACCTACTAAATACATATAAAATTCAAAACTGATATTTTTAAATATGTTAGTAAAATGCTTATTTTACCAAAAGAACTGTACATTTAACGAATTTTGTAGAAAATAATTATTTTAATTGATGTGTTTAAAATTTAAAGAAACAAAATTGTTATATATATTAACGATTGACAATGGTACGCCAAAATGCTGCTTTATATAAATAAGTGAGTTTAATCCACCTCATTCTATTTGGTTTTATATTTTTCTATAAAATAATGTAGATGGCGACCCTATTTAAAATTTTTAACGTTAAAACATATTCTAATGTTTAGGTAAAGATCCCCATATAAAAGACCAAGGACGAAACACTTTCCGAAACCCAAACAACTACCTGCTTATGGACCCTTCGTTAACAAAGAGAAGGATTCCCGTTATATTGCAGACAACAGATATTTGAGAAATCAAATTTCTAAATTTTTATTAACACATGTATAATGTTTCCAAAGCGGGAAAAATCTTAATATCATTCGTAACTATGGAAAACAAAAAATTGCGAATTTTACGTGCAAAACCGACTTTTAGGTCAAAATTTGCAAAAAGGGTTAAATTTGCATAAAACTTGTTAAAACCTCTTAGAGAAACTATATCGAGTCGTCTATATCTTTTTGTTTTAAAACGCTTAAATTACGGCAGAAATAAGGTTTTCTTAAAAACCGTCCGACGCCACCCCTTTGTCCCCGCGGTAAAAAATGTGTCCCAGAAAGTATAAACCGACCCCCATCGTATCCCGAAAGCGGATGTTGCTAAGAGTCCCCGTTCGAAAACTGCATGGAAAAACCGTTTTTGAAAATAGTCAAGGTCGCGTTTGCGAACTCGTGTACAGCCAAAAGTAAACCGCCAATCAATCCCAAATTTTCAGGTGTGATAGCTCAGAGATCGGAGGGGTGCCCATGCTAGGTGAATATTACTTCTCGCCACGTTATCCACCTGGTGTTCGTGAAAAGAGGTAAAAAATTTTTGTCGTCAGAAAACGTAGATTTTGTGTTCGAACGGCCCTACGTCGCTTAGGAAAAGGAATTCGGAAATTTCGATTTCGGTCCCTCGTAGCGGCATTATTTCGCTACAACTTTGATCTAGAAATCGATGCGCCGAGAACGACGGTGGCGGCGGTGCACGAGCTGGAGGCAATAGAACCGGAAAAGCACCAAACGGGCCCTTTTCTTGCCTAGCCTCGGAGAAGATGCCGCTTGAATGGCTAGCGGTATCTAGGTACGGGTCTCGGGACGGACCACCTTAATGATGTAGCCTCGGGGGTACGTCGACCCTCTAGATTTCGAGATATTTGCAAAAAACGCATTTTTTTTGGCGTCTCGGAGCTTCTTATTTCCTCCGTAGCTCCACGGAGGTTGGACCTACGGAGACGAGCCCCGGTCTCATCTTAATTTTTTCGAAATCTTCGTCGACCGGGTGCTTAAGCTCGAAAATCGGACGATAAATACGGCTGTTAGACCCCGAAAAGTAGGTTTTTTTGAAGTTTTTTTATAAGTATATAATTTCACTCTGATAGGTAGGTACAGTAAAAATTATTAAAATTAAACAAAAAAACAAATACCGTTTAAAAAATTTAAAGCACAACGGTGAAAGATTTTAATATAGGGGCAATAGCGTCATGTTGTACCAAAGTAAGCACAAATAGTCACAAACATGAAAGCGTTAAAGTAGGATCAAAGAGACGTCAATATGCCTATAGTACGAACAAAATTCAACTCACGTGTTCCTTTTTTTAAAATTTATGATTCGCATAAGAAAAATTATTTATTTAAATGGTTGAACTAATTCACACTTTCCAAATTGCAGGACCGTTGCACATTTCTCTTAAAGACTATAATAACGGAAAGAGTAATTCTAATCTGTTCTGAAATGATGAATTTTACAGTTTCTAAATTATAACACCTAATTACGAACGTGTCACATACACAAAAGGACTGGAAAGCACAGATTTAGACCGATCTAAAGGGTGGAAATAAATTTTAATGAATAAATGAGTTAGTGTTGAATGAGCGGTAATACGTAAAGTAAATATAATTTAGAGATTAACTTGCATTACCTACTAAAGATCATATCAACGCTTTGCGTTCGTTTATTAAGTGGGAAAATAGCATCAGTTCAAATAAGCGAAAAATTAAGATAACAAAACTTCATGTTTGTTTAATTATACCTTTTATTTGTACAATATTAAAAATATATTATTGGTATATAGATTTTTAAAATAGGATGACAAATAAATAACTATATAAAACCTATATTGATTTGTGTTCACATGAATTTATACAGTAATATAGCTTCTATAAACAATTAGAGAATATTGTAGGAAATTTAATGACAAAATTTCATTTAATTAATGTCTTCTTCACAACAGATGCTTCACTTTTACTTCAATTGATTATACAAGGATTTAATATAATTTTCAAACTTGATATAGCTACTTTTTCAATTTCAAACAATAAAATGCCCAAAAGCACAATCAATAAAAACATGGGAAGTAAAAGCTTAAAGGCATAAAAGGGACAAATTTATTTGGAAACTGTTTCAAGGAAAACTTAATTTAATATTTAGGATAGAGATAGCGTTTATTGGTAATGATAGGACGTACAAGTTTTTATCTTGTTCGAACATCCTTAAAACACTTCCAGACAAATGGATTCCTTTTTTCAATTGATCAAATTTCAGTAATAAAGTTTATCATTAATTGAATTTTATATTTATTGGCAATAACATTACAAGTGGATAACATACCATTATCCTATCTGACATTATATTAAATAGCTAGATGTTATATACAAATATCCCAATACAAATTGTAGTGTATTAGTTTTTAATAAAATTAGTCTTTGTGTAAGTATAAAAATTGCATTATTTTTAATGTTTAAAAACAACAGAAATTGTACCATTCAAAGATTTTTATTCACACTTGACTGACGCAACTTTCATTTTCAATAAATATCAGAAAGATAAACTCGCAGTAATTCGCTTCGAATGCCGATTCTTTTTGAATGAGCATTCAATGCAACATTTCGTAGAAAATCTTTTCAGATTTAATGTTTTGATTGAACTATATGGTTTCGGTAAAACACGTTGTAGGCATTATTTGTTAGATTTTTTTTCAGTTTTTTTAACTTTTATGTATTTAAAAAAAAAGTATTTTTCAATACATTAAATTCATTACATAGCCGAAATCTAGGTTAATCAAATAATGTAATTACATCTATAGTTGGATATAATTCTCGTATAAGAATACAGCAAAACCTCTCGTGGCGACCATCTCCATATGGCGACCACCTCTAAAAGCGGGCAGTATGTTTCAGAACAGATATACCGTAATTTAATTCTCTCTAAGGCAACCACTCTCTAACCCGACCGCGACCGTTAATTGAGAGACGACTACTTTTCAAAATTACTTAAACTTGGAAAATTTTGTATAGATAATAGCTGTAAAAGCAAGCATTTACCTGCATTATTTATGATTCTAAGCCTCATTGACATTTTAGTTCTTTCATAATCTGTAAAATAAAAAAACCCGCAAGCATTTTTGGAACATTTGTAATTTTACATACTGTCAGGTTCTTTGCAAATTGATTCCTTATAAGAACGCTCTAGGATAATAGAACACGCTAGGTTCTAGGCATAATGCACAATAATTGAGGCCAATAAATTAGACGAAAAAGCAGTTGAATTATTTTAATCGTTCCCTCTCGCCCCTATTGATATTATTGTGATATCTTTTTGCTTCTTTCCACTCATTGGTATGCTAAATATGTTTTTCAAACATAAAAGTGATATTTACTAAACTAAATTTAAATTTACGATTTGAAAGAGCGAAGGATAAAGGGGGGAAAATTCTGTGTATGGGGTATGTGCGCATTCGAGCAAAAAGTGGCACATTTCCGAGCGAGGGAAGCAAATGAAGTTCGACGCGGAGTGGTGCGCTTCATTTTTCCGAGATCGGAATGTGCCACTTTGAACTCATGCATTGCTGATCCATTGCTGAATTTTACATGTTAAATGAAATCGCGTACTACACCGTGACAAGTGTCATTTTGGGACAATTTAAAACGGTTTCTAGGATAGTTTTTGAAGGGCTATCGAATAGTGTAGGTCTCGTTACGGGAAGCCACCATAAGCTTAAAAGGTTCATTTTGTAAGTTGTAAGCACGATTCACAATAATTAAAGCCCATAAATTAGACGGAAAAGCAGTTGAATAATTTTAATCGTTTCCTCTCGCTCGCACTGACGAGATTGTCGTATCTTTTCGCTCCCTTCAACTCATTGCTATGGTAAATATGTTTTTCCAACATAATATCGATATTTACCAAACGAAATTGAATTTTTTTATTTGAAAGAGTTAAGAATAAAGTAGACAAATCTAATAAGTCGAAGATGTGCGCAATTGAGCGAAAAGTGGCACATTTCCGAGCGAGGGAAGCAAATGAAGCGCAACGCGGAGTGGCGCGCTTCATTTTCCCGAGATCGGAATGTGCCACTTTGAGGTCAAATGTGCACACTTGATTTTAAGCGATTAAGCGCGATTCACAATAATTAACGTACTTTCGATATAATAACTTTGATTTGATAACAATATGATTCCGATAAATAACTGCATTTAATGTAATATAGTATTTGTAATTACATTTGTATTGTCTATCTTTGTCTTTCTCTCTAAGACGACCACCTCTGCAAAAGATCAATTTGGGCCGGAACCGACGCTGGTCGTATTAGAGAGGTTTTACTGTATACTGTTTTTTTAAACAATTATTTTGCTTTACTAATGTACACATTGTACATTAATGTAATACATACTAAAACAATATGCAAAAATAAATTTAATTCCAAATATACGAATTTTATAAAAATTAAAATATTTTGTGTGCGTTATTTTTGGGGCAAGTATTTATGCGTCGGTCGGTGGAACAAAAGCTTTATTATTCCAAATTTATAAACACAAATTTTATGGAATATGGACTAACATACTGTTTATTTTGCTGCTATAAAATACTTTGCGTTTTTAATAAAACGAATAATTAAGAATGCAAATATTTGAAAATGCGAACAATGCAGTAAATTTTTTGCTTTCGTGATATCAATAATTATGTTTACGAGACTTACCGAGCCCCATTTTAACTGAAAATAAGATTTGTTCTTTATTTTTCGAAAATTATTTTCCCTTTTTAATTTGGGCGCATTTTTTTAGCATTTCAAATTGGAAGAAGTTAATACCCACCTAAAAAAAAAAGATGGCCCTAATACTTGGAAATTAGAGGCTTATTATGTAAATTATAAGAAATGTTCTTGGTAAACATTCGAAGAAAATCGATGTAGAAAATCTCATTAGTGAGAAAACAATATTTATGTTTGCGATTTTATGAGAATTTAGGAAAACCCCTACAATTGAATGGGTGAATTTATTATTCTTTCGCGGCCGAAAGTAAAACTTGAAAATATCACTGAGGAACGTTTAACGAACGGTAACTGCGATAATAGCAAATATTCCCAAGGGAAGGGATCTAACGTGATTCGAGGAAATGCATACGTTTTGCTTGGCCTAAATGATGTGCTCCATTACATTCGCTGAATGAGGGGACCGACTGAGGATGGATGGCCGGCAGTTAATTGAATTCGTTTGGAGTGAGGCGGCGTGCTGTCTGACACAACGAGGTCGACAACAGAAAGCTCCATAGTTCATGCGTTCCGAAATTTAATTTTGCTTTAATTAATAAGCTTTCGGATAACGAGTAAAATCGTTCGGTAGCTGCAGATGTGAGTAATAATAGTTGTGGTTTATAAATGCCCGTTTTTTATATTTTAATTGGTTTTATTGACAACGCGATGGCATCGAATACCTAATCCACTGCTAATTGAAATTTTTAAAAATTACCCCAACATTTTTGCGAACCAAACACAATTTCTTTTAAAGCAAATTGAGTGAATTCCGAATTTATAACTTAAATAGTAATATCTTATATACCTATACATAATTTATTTGGAATTACATTTTTAAAGTAAAAATAATGATTAAATATAGAAAGTCAAGTAAGTAATTACTCATGTATGTATGTTTACGTGGGTAGTTTTATGAGAATCGGGTAACTTTCAATTACAATAAAACCTCTAAAGAGCGGTCACAAAAAGCGATGATGAAAATGAGCGTTACAGGGAGGTGATTGCTGCAAGGAGATTGAAACTACTCAGTTTTGAGTAAATGAAATAAACTTCTTCTTTATTCACATAAATTTAAATATACAGGGTCTTAGACTAATGTAACCGGGTGATACTTGACACCATTATAAACAATAAAAGTTGATATGGCCTAAATCTAAAGAAATTAAAATTTTCCAGTAAATGGCAACACAGCATCGTCCCAATATGCTTTTAAAAGAGGGTAAAGTCATTTGGTATTTACTTTATTATTAATTGGAATATTTAATATGCCATTTTTGTTTATTTTTTAAATTTTAAAATTTAAAATTTGGTCTTATTGCATTTATGTAAGCGCTTTTGTTAATTTCCGGCAATGGTTGCACACTGTTCTATTTTAATTTTGTCACAGGCATGCGTTAACGCTACTTTCCGGTGTTCTAATGTAGCGTATCATCTTCCTGAAACTATTCGGCCCAAGATGGACCACAGAGAAAGTCATTGGGGTTGATATCTGACGATCATGGCAGCCAAACGTTCTTACACCAGAAACCAGAAAACAACAGTTTGTAGATAGCCATCCTTGATCTGACAGAATAGGCTGGAGCCCAGTCTTTCAAAAAGCCAAATCCATCTGCCATGAAATGCTGCGTGGTCCACGGCATCCGAAGGTCTTGAAGAAGTCACTGCTGGTACTCGTCCGCACTGATTTTCACGTTTTTTACTATACAAACCAGTGGCGTTTACCCAGTCGCACAAATGCCGACCCAGGCCACTACCGAAGCATTAAAATTACGGCTGATGATTCTTTGGTTGTGATGGTCTTCTGCTGACCGTTCTTGAGCCGCTGGCGACGGTTTTGGCGATTGTGGAGCGGTTTGATCGTGACAATCTTCTCAACAGTTAAAAACGCACCTTGCTCAAGCGACCAGACACAGCATTGAACATTTTTACTACCATTTCTTCTTCGTTGCTTTGTTAAGAAATGAAGTGAACTCGAGCGATTTTTAGCTGCATAGCTTTAGATTCCTTGTAACGATATGGCGAATGCTTTTCTTATCGATTCTGAGTTTTCTTCCACATCTTCACCTCCGGATTGTGACGAGCTCGACAGCAGTTCTTGTTGATGTTCGTCAGAGTCATTGCGGTAATTGGACGACTACTTCAAGGACGGTTCAAAGTTTCTCCCGTCTATTTGTAACGGTTCACGACATCGTAGACTTTGTTTTTCTTGAAGCTAGTCATACAAATAATGTCAGCTGTCTTCATTCCACCATTGTGTAACTCCACTACTGTGATACTTTTACTTTCACGAGTCATAACGTCAACAGAACAAAAAATAGACAACTAACTAAATTTTTTTTAGTCTAAAATTATATGAGGAATTCGATAAAATTATTTACATATATTGACATAAAATTACTATAACAATGCAAGAACTTTCGAATGTATATGAATATATCTTTGCAGAAGTAGATAGATCCAATCAGATACGGAGAAACTTGATCAGATATGATGAGATCTGTATAAATTTGAATAAAAAATTTGTTTAGATATAATGAGATCTGGTATTGTCTGTCCAAATACAATTAGATCTGATCATATCTGATCAAATATAAACAGATCTGCCTAGATATAATTTGATCTCAGCAGATATTATCATATATGGTCAGATCTAATCTTTTCTTCCCGTGTCGAAAATTTTTTTGAATAAAACATTTGTTTAGTGTTTATTGGTATTGAACTAAATAAAAAGAAGACATTTTTTTATAATACGGGTTAGATTTCTTCAGTTTTGATACAAAATGTTACCGATATTTTTTTTGATATACCGATATTTCAGCACTTTCGACATGCTTAATCCAAACCACAACTTTGGCTACATTTTTCATTTTTCCATTTTGAAACGGGCTCAGGCTGCTTGTGAAAGTCATCAGATTAGTTTTCTGTTTGTTGTTGCTATGAGAAGTCAGCCACGATAACTCAAAATATATTAAATTAGACTTTTCTCTACGCCATATAATTAATAAATAAGAACGTCTCGTGTACAAGTTTAAATTGAAATGGTTTTTTAACAATCATTATTGGTAAGATTGAATTTCGTAAATGTGATATAAAAGAATTTTCTTCAGTGTAAATTAAAATCGCTATTAATGTGCTAAAGCATAAAAGCATGGAAAGTTTAAAAAACCGTTTAAGAATAAAAATAGGCTATAAATTTTATTGGCTTAAAAGCTAATGATAAAAAAAATTGAATTAAGTATAATGCACGTATCCGCCAACAAGATATTTCTATAAAACGTCAAATTAATTTACGGTCAAAATTTAAAAGCTTTTTACAGGTTCAGCTTACTGAATAAGTTAGAATAAATGCCAAAAATTGCTTCATCTGCAGAGTGCTGATATATGTATACTATACGCTTTTTATTTAACGTTATAAATCATAAAGTTGAACTCAAAAATTATAAAGCTTACAGTTTATTACTTTTTTAAAATATTTTTTAAAGTATGTATAGTGCATTACTGGACAGGAAATACCTTATATTATTAGCTTTCAAATACATTGCAGAATTTTGTTACAAAATTTGAA
Source organism: Sinopyrophorus schimmeli (assembly GCA_036325965.1). Taxonomy (NCBI): domain Eukaryota; kingdom Metazoa; phylum Arthropoda; class Insecta; order Coleoptera; family Elateridae; genus Sinopyrophorus; species Sinopyrophorus schimmeli. Next base: position 4,244,923 of record JARFIZ010000013.1, read on the forward strand.
ACATCTAGCCTTCTAACACATTTCTACCTACGTAATTATGTAAGATACATTTTTATCGTAATGGTCATTAAGTATTATAAATAATATAAATGGAATCTAATAAATTTTGGACGTTGTGTAAATAAATATATTTAAATAGCATAAGAAAAGAATTAAAATATTTAGAATCGCCTAATTTCTCAATCCATTGGAATGGCAATATTTAAAAAAGTATGGTTAAACGTGCCGTAAATTATAGTTGATTGTAAGTGCTTTTGCATGTTGAAAAAACACAAAACACTTTTTTCTGTTTAATTTATCGCTTCATTTATTAGAACGAATTAAATAGACAATTAAATTAATATTTCAACGGATACTAAAATAAACATACCTGTATTGTATAACGATATGTTTTTATACTTTTCTATTTTATTTTATTTTTTTAGTATTTTTAGATTTAGGTATATATAGTGTGTTACAAGTAATCTACATCTTGTATGGAGAAAGAGTATTGGATCGCATTTTAGAATATTCTACATTTTTGAATAAATTCAAACCTCTTTGTATACGGTAGATTTACTCTGAAAGAATCTGATAAAGAAGTTCGGTAAACATATTTAATGCACATGAAGTCATAATATTAATTCTTGGCATGGAAGAAAACTATATTAAATATAATAATTATGTTAGAAAGTAATGACTGTTCCGCTAGTTAACGCTGTTCAAGTGTGAAAATTTTTATATTTAAAAAAAACATACATGAACTAATTATGATCTAATTATGCCAAAATCAAGCGTCATATAGTCAAGCCAAACCGTTGATACAAAATTTCCCAGAATTAGGTTTGAGTGTATAGTTTATATGTACAGTATTTCCTCGGCATGTTACGAGGTTTTGGGAACTTTGTAAAATTCTGAGGGGCAATATAAAAACTAGTATCAGTGATACTTTGGGTCAAGATATTAGTGTAAAGATTTGTATAAGTGTAGATGTAAAAGTAGGTACGTATAATATAAAAACTTTCCTTAAGATTAATATTTTCGTTATTAGGTTTAATTCAATGTAATTCAATGTTATCTGCAATTGCATTTCATTTAGATAGGTCACACTGATAACACAGCTCGCTCATTACAAACTTGGGCAGCAATAAAAGGCTTCAGGTAGTCACAAATAATTATTTTATGAATTACGGTAGAGCAAAGATTATAAAAATCTTAAAATTTGTAAGATTCTGAGGCCATACATTGCAGAGGTAGTACTGCACATATAAAACTTTTATTTTCGTTCACCTCTTGAAAGTTCTAAGCATGGTTAGTTTTCAAATTTTGAAAACCAATTATGTATTTTGGGTAACGCTGGTAGCCCAATAACAGCTATCTTTTTATAATTCTAGGGTCAGGTTACGTTAAAGACTAAGATCTATTATAACAAATATTAAGTCGTCAGAAATCTACAACTAAAAGCTAAATGAAACGGCTACAATTGCATTTGACACGAAGTAAAACTATGATCATCTTTTCAATATGTTTTACGAAATTGCTTTGGAGTGCCAGAAAGACCGCCACCCGAACTACAACTTAAGGTCTAACGTTATTAATATAGACGATAATAAATTAGTACGTTAGGCTGTGGCTACAACTGTGTATTATGACAAATAACGCGTTAATTAACGGCATTAGATTTGTGGTCTCAACATAACGGTAATTTTTATAGAAAATTTTCTTGGTTATTATTTAGAGATTTTATTGTATTATAGGTATATCTCGTAAGCATATGGTTAGACAAAGAATATCTGCCGAGGCAAATAGTTTCAATTGTCGTTTAAAAGCATTGGCCTAGGGCCTAGGCCAGTGTTTTTCAAAGTGTGGTACGCGTAGCCCAAGGGTACGGCAAGAAGTTAGTGGGGGTACGCGCTGCACTCCGCTTTAGCTGCTATTAATGAATTATTTTTATGGCTATTATTAAAGTACAGTAGCGCCCAAAAGTGAGTGCCGAAACCGTTTTTCACGCATAACTTTTTGCAATCTCGGCCAATTTACTTCAAATTTCAGTATATTGTACAGTTTGATGTTGGAAAATATTATTAATAGTTAACTGTTGCGCAGATACGGTATTTTAAGGTTATCTTCCATTTCTACTGCAATAGTCATTTTTTACATATTCCGCGCCGTCACATTATTGGTTTTTTCTTGAATATTTGGGTTATTTTTTTTTGTGTTCAGTAACAATTGACCAAGTTTTAACAATGCCAAGGGTTGAAACTTCTCCAGCCATTCGGAAAGCAATTATAGATATGAAAAACTCTGGCATGAAAGCAGCTGCCATTTCACGGATTCTAAAGATGCCAGCTCGTACTGTCTCAAGAATTATTCAAAGGTTTGATCAGAGAAATTCTGTTGAGAATGATAAAAGAACTGGTAGACCACGTGTTACGCTGATAGATTGTTCTCGTAAGCGATCCGAGCTTCTAGAATTCAATCAAAGTGAAGGTCTAAATATTAGTCGAATGACAGTTTCGAAGATTGAGTATGCTGGTTTGAATGCGACGTCCAGCTAAAAACCTTTATCAAACTCAAGAATCGAAATGGATTTTGAACGATTATTACAGCAGATGGATCAATATTTTTACAGATGAATCTAAGTTAATCTATTTGGAAGGGGACGGTACAATACATAAGACGTCCTCTGGAAAAGATAAATCAAAATTTATAAACGCATTAAACATGAGTGGATCAAGTTTGACCTTCTTCAATGCATGATCATTAAAATTAACGGAATAATGACTGGAAAGTTACAAGATACTATAAGTCGTCTTACCATGGAGAACAAATATGCCTAATGGATTTTCAAAGATAACGATCTAAAACTCTCGATTGTCAAGATTCATTGCAGCAGGATCAAATCAGGATTCTTCATGGAGCAACTCTCTGACCTGCAATCGATAGAAATTATGGAATAAGCTGGCAAACGTTTTAACAAAGACATTAAGAATAAATGATGTTTCCGAATTGGCCATAGAATATGCAATCCTAGATGTCAGTTCTGACAAAGTACTTATGATTCAATGCCACTCGCTTCAGGCATTTAAAACTGTGTTCCACAACTAAGTATTAGGCATTTTAGTGTTATAAAATTGTTTTAGTGTATCTATACAGTATTTTATAAACGTTTAGGTAACTCGAAAGCTTTGTTACACAAAGTCTGTCGTTAACCTAAATTTTTTTTATCAGTTTAAACATAATAATTTTTCTCATACAAAATGTATATACATAGTAAGCCTGATTTAGTCTTCTGAAAACTTTATCTTATTAGTATTCAATTTTTAATGATGTACTCAACGTGACAAATATTAGTAAAGATGTCGAAAGTTTGCAACTAGCCTAGGCAATTATCTGTTTAAAATTGTTACTAGGGAATGAATTTATTTAAGATAAATTGTTTATTAAGATGTTTAATTAATTAGCCTTTATGTTTAAAAAAAATGCTACCCGTTTACAAAATAACATTACCCGAAAATAGGCTTAGTAAAAATGATTGAAAAGCTATTCGGTTTAAATAGCTTTATCATGTATCCTTGTTTTTTAAAATTTTAACATAAGATACTGAGGTAAATAGGCCTAGTTAATGTTTGAACTCCAATATATCGAAAATATTTTTGGGGGCTATGTATATGCAATTTTTTTAATGAGGTGTACTCAACGTGACGAAAATTATAGTAGGGGTACACAGATGTCGAAAGTTTGGGACACACTGGCCTAGGCAGATAATATCTGTTTAAAATTTGTCTACATAGGGAAATGACAATCTTATTTAAGAAATTGTATTATTATAGAGTGTTTAATTAATTAGAAACACTTTATGTTTAAATAAAAAATAGCATTAACCCTGTTTACAAGATAACATTACCTGCAATAGTAGGCTTAGTAGAGAAGTGATTGAAACAGCTATTCGGTTCTCTAACATAGCTTTATCATGTATCCTTGTTTTTGTTTAAAATTTTAACACAAGATACTAGAGGTAAATAAGGCCTAGTTAATGTTTGAACTCCAATATATCGGAAAATAAAGATAAATATAATGAAAGCAATCATTAATAGGGGAAACATTGTAGATCGACCGGCTTGGTATGTACAGAGTGTGTCAAAATAACTTGATAAACTATTTGTATCTATTTTTTCTATTATACCCATGAAATTAAAAACTTAACAATTCATAACAATATACTTAAAGTGCTTTTCCAATGCTCCTAAAAACATACTTATTTAAACACTGTGAAATTATCCGCCATGCACCGCACCTCTTCAATGCATATTTTATCTCATTCCGCTAAAAGAGATTGTTTGAGAGATTCAATATTTTGGTGCCGGTCGTTCCTAATTCTCACCTCGAGCGAGATCCAAACCGCATAGTTCACAGGGCTGAGGAGAAGTGAGTAAGGTGAGCACTGTGCAAATTTGATGAAGTATGGAAAATTTGTGCAAACGACATATATATAAAATAGTTTTTAAATTGTTAAATGTTTTAGAGTTATAAAGAATATACTCTACATCAAAGGGTAATGTATTTAAATCAGATTTAGATTCAGATACTGATTCATATCACTTTATTAAAATTTATCTTGATGCAAACACCAAAATTGTCTTGTATATCTGTATTTCAGTGGGAAATGTTTTGAAGCCCAGTTCAGTTCACTCTATAATTTATAAGAAAATGTTATAGCAAGACATGTAATTCAACTGTTGTTTTATTTACATTAAAATTGCATCATTATTTATATCTTATTATTGCATTATTTTAAAATTCAAAAAAATTCAAAATTAATTCATAAAATTCTTCTTATAGCTGATTCATATTGGTATGAGAAATTATACTAGGTAAAATGCTCAAGAGTGTGTAAATAATCATCGAAATACAAGTTAGGCTATATACTATCAAAAAAAAATTGATCTTCCATCTCGTGTTCACTTTTTTTTACATTAGAGTAGTAATTTAAAAAAAAAATAGATCTTGAGAACATATCGAAACACTATTTTATTTATATTTTTTAAAACAGACCTTTGTGGTGCTATTTAGGAGCTAAAATTCGAATAGATTCTCGATTTTGGGAAATCAAATTTACTAATGAGAACTTTCAGACCCTATTGACTGCAACAATCTGTTTTTATTGTATTTTTGTTAAATAGTCTAAATTAAAAAAGTATTAGAATGAGTCCACACTTCAGGAAACATGAAAAATTTTATATCAAATTTTAATGTGTCCATATTCGACTCAGGTAAATTATTACCTGATTTTTTTTAATCTCTGTTAATAAAATACTTAGTTACTCCCAATTAAAATTAATACATCAACATTATTATATTAATAGAAGATAATGCATTAGTAAAATTTACTATAGATATACATAAAGTGAGTTAGTACCTATGTACACATTTGAACCTTAACAGCTATGCTAACGCAATTCTGTCGGGGATAAACTATTGTAGGAGTTCTTTTAGTAATCACAATTATTTATTAATCCCGTCAAACTTTTACTCGTTTCTATTTATTTATTTATTACTTCCTTTTTTTTTAGCCCTTCTGATTATATTCAACCCTTAATAATCTATCCTAGATACCCGTTTCCTAACTGCATCCGATACTACACTATTGTATAAAAAGAACGGATGAGTGTATTTAAGCATTAAAATTTTTGTTTATTATTAAATTTTTATTTTAAATATCTTTTTCAACTAAATATTTCAGGATTTGTGTTTTACCATTATGTTGAAATTGAAGTTGTAAGTACTTATAATATTTACCCTTCAAGTATTTGTAACGTAAAGATTTGTAAATATCGCATTGCGTTATTTACTAAAAAATGTTTTTCTGGATAGAATTCCTTATTATTAGAGATATGTTTAGAAATTACACAGAGAAAATATTTTTATGTTCAAATTGTAAATAACTGTTTTTACTCATATTTCTAATTTTTTTTGAACAATTTGCGAAAATTGTTTTTTTGAGGATAAATAATTAAAAGTGCTTTAAAAATTACCTTGCTTGTACTCATTAGAATTATGCTTTTTTATTTCTGAATTTATGAATATTGAATAACTTTGGTTCGATTACATCAAGGCAGATAGCGAAAATTACGAAACACAGTGGGGTCTTATACATCCTTCAACCTGTGTCTTATGTATTTTTTACGTGGCACTGGAATGGTTAATTACAATTACATTAAAAATGTATAATATTATTATTCATATAAAAATACATAAAATAACAAATAAATATTCCAAATTACAATCTTTAATGTGTAAACCAGTTCTTAATTTTTTTTTAAATTTTGCCACTGTCTATATAATATGTAGGTAAATATTATTTTTGTTGCCTATTTAATAGTCTGTTCTCAACAGAAATATTATATGTATCTTCACTAAGAAAAACAGTTTGTGACAACTACAAACGATATTACCAAACAACTGGGATTATCAACGTTATAATTAAACACAATAGTGTAATTATTGGAAATGCAATATGCTTACGATGATAGATAATTATATTAGAGTTAAAATTATTTAAACAGTTTAAGTGCAGCCATTATATTAATTAATCATAAGTGTTATCGGATTTCGATTCAAATTCATGTCATGCTTTAACGAAAATGAATGGCTTTTTTGTAATACAAAATTTTTTTTAATCAATTATCTACAATTATCCAGTTGACAGACTTCCCTGGTGATTTTTAGTTAAATATTGTTGGAAGTGATTAATATTCTTGTTATAAAACTATTACGGGTAGGTACTCGACCTTAGAAATCAGTTCAGACGTAATTTATAAACCTTCCTATTAACCAAATTAAAAGCCCAAAGTAAAAATATGTAATTTAATAAGTTGGTTTGTCGGAAATAATGTTTATATTTTCCAAAGTAAACTGGTAGAAGTACCATTAAGTTAATTAGTTCGACTTCTATTTAATTTTAATTATATTTAACTTGTAGCTTTGAAGAAAGTATTTACTGTGTCCATACAGTTTTCAAATGTGAAATATTCTAAAATATTACATTTGCATGATATTTACATTACAAAATATTTTTAGATATTTAAAGAAAACCTGTTATATTTACAGCTAATATTTAAACACCGTTTTGTCCAAAATGAATGTAATAATCAGTATTTTTAAAGAGGATTTATTATAACAAATGTTTAAATAAACATTCTAATATAAACAGAGTTTTAATCGTTTAGCACTAATGAAATATTTTGGGTAATTATGAAAAAAAATTAGTACACTAGAAACTCTTATATAAAACCACTTAATGACAATTCTGTGATGTACAGTGGTTGACAAAAGAGAAGGAACGTGCGAATTTAACATGGGAAATTAAAGATCTGGAAGTTAGAGGACCAATCTTACATGTTGTTTTTAGTTAAATATTTAAAGTTGAAACGTGTTCGTCGTTGCTCGATTAACTCAGCCGACTAGCCCGGCAACCTTGGGATGATTTACCGATATATGAATCCCAATAGAGTATGCTTCTTTTTTACTTTTTGATTTTAAATTTTGTAAACGAGTATTTTATTAAACGTACAATCAGCTCTTAAAAAACGATAGGTATAATAACAATATAAAAAATAAAATATTATAACTTTCAAATTCTAATACAATATTTTGTCATAAATTGAGCGTGCAATGTAATGTAAGATTGGTCCTCTAACTTTCAGAGCTTTAATTTCTCATCTTAAATTCGCATGTTTCTTCTCTTTTGACGAGCACTGTACATATTTAGAAGGCTACTTGTAAATAATATTTTCTCAGTGCAGCATGTAATGATCAGTGTTTAATGGTATTTTGTATAAGAAGGATGTCTTTTTAAAAGAGTACGTTATGTGGGGTTTTACTGTACTATTATGCTAGACAAATTAATGTCTGCCTTGTTGAAAATGTAATGAAGCACGAATATTAATGTATTTAATGCTTTTAAAAAAGTTAATATATATATAACAAGTGAATGAATGAGGGCAGCAGTTGTGCAGTTTTTATTGATGGCAACATTTGTTAGAGTTTAACATTATTCTTAAAAATTTTGAAATGTTGCTCTGTTAGAAGTATTATATTTGAATGTTCAATAATTAAATAGATGAGTATTCATTATAAACATTTTTAAAATAGATAATTTTTAATTCAAATAATGATAATTACATCATGAGATAAAAGATATGTAACGAATGAAACCCAAAAAATAAGTTTTATGAATAACTACTTTTTTCATAGAAAATAATAAAGTAAAACATCGGCAGTATGAGATTTGTACTATCTCACTATGGTTTTTTGAATACGCGGATCATTTGCAAATAAACAATTACATTTTAAAGGTCTTTTGTTGCAAATTTTGATTGAATACAGATGGAAGATAAACAAATTTGTTTTCTGTATACAATAAAAGATCACACAAGTAACTTCATAAAATGCAACAAGGAATTAATTGAACATACTTTCTTACGGCTAAAATCTGTTTCAGAGCTTGAAACTAATCTGATTCAACTAATTTGCTGACATCACACATCTGGTGAGTTAAATATTTTTATTAAGTTAATGCCTTCGGCTATAAATTGGAGAATATCAAAATTTTTAAAATCGTCTTTTAATTAAAGTGTATTCAAGTGATGATTGCTCATATAGTAAATATGATTTAGTAGTCTCTTTATAAATATTAGTAAATAACAATTAATTCTCATAACCTAAATCCTACATTATTTTAGTCGACCACACAGTGCGCTTAGACTACATTAGCGCTATTATGAAGTATACATAAAAACTACGTAAAGTAGAAGTAAATAATTCTATATATAGTTTTTACTCTCCACGGCTATCGCTATCCTAAGAATTATTTATCATACTCTATTGGATAATTAAAAATATTACTTCTAAAGGGTTTACATATAACCAAAAAATCTAGTAATGTAACATCAGCTAATAGAATATACCGTAGCAATACGGGTTTAATTATTGTATTTTATTATATCAATTTAAACATATGGTCATTATAGTCCTGTGTAACTATAGTACCATAGCATTATATTATAGGATGGATAAATTTCTCAGTAGAAGAGTTATACTCTTCAAAGGCTGTTTTCTTAAAAATTCCTGTGTTTTAGGATTAACTAATTGTGATTTAATATTTATCATAAACATCTATCAACTCAATAATTTTTATCAAGATTAACTTATATCAAATTTTTAGTGTTCCTATAGCAAGTTCCTCAAATCTTTAAAAGATATTTTGTACATCTCCAAATTAGAAAAAACAAAATAGGTAAAGTTTGCTAAAAAACTCTAACAATAAGTCTAATTAACATATTTTATTCCAATACATCATTGTCTTCATTTCCTCTAATTACTATTAAATTGTCGTGAAAATAATGTTTTAATATCTTTTAAAGCAAACAGTCATTCTATGACGATTATCAACTAACTCAAAATCTTACAATTGTAATGACTTTGGCGAGGGCTTCAAGTAACTAAATGACACAGAGGTCCTTTACGATTTAAATTATTGTAGCACATATGTACATACATACACCGTCATCATGTAAATTATGCAATAGTTATTAAATGTTCCAATAACATTTAGCCTCTTTATATTGTTAATAGGTTTGGCACCTAACCCTTTTATGCGATAAACCCAAAATTTTCCGCTTTGGCACTTACAATTAGACCCTTCAAAAGTTACACTCTTTAATTAGAAAACTAAATAGACTTAAATATGAGTAAATATTTATTATTAATTTATAATTTTCCTTGGATTAAACAAACGATGTGTTGTAAATCAAAATTGAGACTGTTATGTTGAGTAAAGTACTTATTACTAGCTTTCAAAATTATACCTACTATTTACTAACTGCAACAATTCAACTGAATTCTTTCAGTAAAGTTGTTCTTTCCAAAATTTTGTTGTAGGTACCTATTTTAATTATAGCATATAATAAAACACATTTTAAAATTAATAAGTTTTTTTATTTCTAACATTTTTCTTGATTCGGATCACTTGACATTGGTTTAACGTTTGACGTTGATGTTATTGATCACAAAAAAGTTTTACAATTTAAATTTGCTATAAAACGAGTATCAGGTTTTATAACTTTTATTACTCTCAATTGAAGCACAAACTTGATTCTTAAGGACTTAATCGAGACTTATGACTTTTGAAATGATGCCATATTCGTTATAAATATTTGTGTAGCAGACCCTGGGGAAGTTGTAGTAAAGACATTTTTAAGAGAACATTTGGTGTTATGCTATGTAAAGTAGTATTTAAATGTATAAAACATAAACACAAGTTGGGTGTCCTTCAAGAACTTTAAGCTTCGAGCAATTTCCCGAACATACATATAGGTTGCTGTTTCAATATTGTTCATGAATATATTCATGATAAACAAAAAGTAATTTTTTCTGTACTGCTCGATAAACACTTTAATGGTGAAGTTCGTAATCAAATTTATATTCCTAAATATTTTATAAACAAATTATGGAGATAAATACATTTATTTAAATATTCTCAACCGTTTATCTTTTGCATTATAAACAAAATATACGCCTAACTAACAATATAAATATTTTAATAATTAAAATTCTACGCATAATTTTATTGAGAAGGCTAAATTATTTGATTTTTAAGTTTAACATTGTATATTTAATCTATACATACTAAGAGTAATATGATTTTATGTAACGGGTTGGAAAAAAAGCAATTCCTTTTTAGATTGTAATAGAACATAATATTTTTATACCAAGAATGCATTTTGTTTAATGACTTTTTGCCATCTTTTATAATACTTAAGTTTGGTTATTGCGAGGCAGTGCCTAGAAATTTAGGCCAATTATAAAGTAGCCACAACCAAACTTTGTTATACTTGTTATATTTGCGTGCGTTGTCTTGTTAAAATTGAAAATTATTTTCTAATCTTAATTTACAATCACTTGCTGCTAGACTCTTATGAAATATTCAAATATATTATTTGTTGCATATTATCATCGATAGTATAAAGATTTTGAAAACCGGATGCTCACATTCAGTTCCTAATGCAATCACCGACCTACCGCCATTTTTTAGAGTTGATCTATAATTTTTTTTGTATCTCTGCATTGATGTATTATTGACTCTCATATGAGGTCTGTAGACCACTTCAGCAGTTTCTCGAGTAGGCTTCGGCTGTAGAATTTGCATATGCTTTTCTATGTCTTGGATTTTTTGTGTCTAGCCATTTTTAGTAAAATACCTATTTTTCCAAAAAAATCTATTACCAATTATTTATTAATCGGATTTTTTATTTGTTGTTTTCTTTATATTTTTATTCCTTTTAGAACTTCAAATGCAGGCTAGTTTATTAGTTTTTTTTTGTCATTTATATTTGTCATAAGCAGTTTCTCGAACGCTATCTTTTATGTTGTTGACAAATAATTGCTTAAGTAAGACAGATATTGAGCTATTGAGTAGTAACTTTAAGTTATAAATAGAAGAATATCTTTAGGGAGAAGTAATACCACCTTTAGGGTCAAATTTTTGATTTCTGTCTATTTTATTATAGAAAATATTCGTCTTAAGGAATAAAAAGAACAGAGCCACATTCAAATCTTCGGTATACTTTTATATTATTCTTTAACATTGACACTTTATGCATATTGTGTGTTTGTAAAATGGATTCAGAATTTTTTATTGTAGCTTTCTCATATTTCTGTTAGTCTAATACCTTTATCATTTATGGTTTACTCTCCATGGTCAATAATACTGTCATTTTGTTTTGATCTATTTCGTTTATTAAAATTTTTCATTAGCATTACTCCAATTCCATATCATATTTTTGGATTTCATCTGCAACAGCAGCTATCAATTATTCTTTAATTTCGACGGGTGAAGACATCTGTTGTTGCATATTCTGCAATTATTAAGATATATCTTCTATGTATTTTGATACTTACAGTTAAAGGTCTTTCGTTTATATATTCCCAGTCTTTTACTTAATTTTTATATGTATGTAGGTACTTGTCTTTTATTGCCACTACCACTTCAGTCATTTTTGCACGTTCCTTCTTTATTTTGTGAATAACTCTGTTTTTTTCAACTCTAAACTCTTTTATCTTTGTTTCGCTGAAAATACATAGGTAAATTCTAACTAAAATTTTTTAATTGTTGGAAACTTTTTTTTTGTTTTCCGGAAATGCTTTGCGCAGGTATCTATTAAAATTCCGAGGATATTCATTTGGAGTGCAACCTGCTTAAAATTTTTTACAATGATGTGTTGCTGGCTCATCTTTCAAGCCATAACTTAATAAGTTATTTACAAATTATAATTATTCATTATTATTGCTTGCTATTTTCAAATGGCAATTTTTACTAGGCAAAATTGTAATATTATCCACAAAACCTACGACAGAAATTTGACGCCAAAGGACTAACGTCAGCAAGCCGACGATATTCACCAAAGAATATAATTAGTTGTAAGCTTATTTACTTAAATGGCATCAAGTTCCAGGTTACAATTGTTACGCAAGCCAATTAGCCTTTTAAATGTCAAAGCAAATATGTAATTAATAATCTATTAAATTACATACTAGAAAACTGAAACTAACTTCACATTTCACAATTACTTCATTCAAAAACTGTTTCTTATTCGTTTATAATAACAATAAATATATACCTAATAGCAATAAAAAATCATCATTTAAGTTTGTATGGTCAATAACCAGCCAATAAAATAGAAAGAAAATTCATTCGTACTATAAAATAGCAATAACTTTTTAATATTTCATAGAAACATAAAATTTATTTTCATGTACAAAAACATTTTTTTCATCTACATATTCAAACAGCAAACGGGGTTCCTATAGTCCCCATAATATTACGAAGCTTTTTCTGATATAAAAACTGTGAAAATTTTAACAAAAGGTTGTTAATTCTTTTCTTTGGCACGTATTGATTGATTTTGCTTAATTAAAATAAATTTACAAATTTTTTTAATATGTTTGCTCCAAAATAGGAAATTCTGTGCAAGCTACATCAAAGATTGTGTTGACGGACTACGTATTAAATTTATAAAACGTATCCGCTATATTAAACCAAAGCTTTTCAGTTTTATAATAACGTCATTCAAAGCCATTGCACAACGCCTAAATCGTATATCAGTATGTTGCAAATGATGTTACCCATTGTTTCTATTTTAATCTTTTGAAATTAAAAAAAAAAACATTCGTAAAATTATTTGATATCATATTTATTTATCAATTAACTGGCTAAAATTGCTTTAAAAATTCGTAAAACCTTTAAATCTGATTGCGAAACTAAATTTAGCATTGTAAATAATTTAGGAACACGTCACAAAGGGTTGACGTAAATAATAAAACACCCTTCACCAAATATCGATTATCAAATTACGATTTTGAGAGATTCATGTAACCTAATACAGTTTTAAAGGGCTAACAACACAAAATTGGTGAAAACCATTAACCTAAAATGTAATTCATTAATTTAACTTATTGATTCATCTATAATTCATATAATTAATTTTAATCTATTACGTGATTTTAGCGAAGCCCGCACATGAGTTTAAATTTTTCGCCATTAAACGTATTAACTGATAGTACTATATCAATGCCTATAACTCATTTATAATATGTATAGTTCAAAGTTGACACGAGCATAACTGCCATGTCTGCGTCATGTTAACATAATTTAAATCTAGAGAATGCTAGGTTAACACTCAAAGCTTAAATATTTAACGTTAATATCATTAAACTATGGGCAATTGCATTAAATATAAATTTTAGGCAAGGAAATTTTTGGAATTGCTTCAATTTGAGTAGATTGAAACCGTTGGTTAAGTAAACCTATGCCATATTCGCCGAACCTCGTCTTTTATTCATATGGAAGCTGTTATGAGTTAAAACATCTCGTTCTCCAAATGACGGTAAAATATTGCTGGGATAAAAGGTTGATTCAATTTAAACCAAACCAATCTAGTATTTAGAAAATGATTAAAGGGTTAGTTTTAATTTAGTTAATGTTCATATTGTCCGATTTTACAGTGGATTTAAAAAATAATTTCTATAATTTATTTGATCGCTTTTATATGCGATTGTATTGGCCGAAGCTCAATAATTAAACAGATAGAATGTTTAATGCCCATTAGTGCTTTATCGATACTAAATACTTCGCTAATAAAATTTTATAATCAATCTTATTTGAACATTCAACAAAAGTAACCTGTAAATTTTTATTTACAGATTTTTTTTTAAATGCGCAATGTTCGTCCTCATTAATTTAGTTTAAACATGGTGTTCAGTTTCATTAAAAGAGACAATTATACATTTGCTGTAAGTGTTATAATTAGACCCTTTGTAAAAGTTTTTGTTTTATGTGAAAGCTCTTTGAAGTTTCTTAATGTATAAGCTCTACTATAAAAAGCATTTAAGCTAAAGATATTTTTACAAATGGTAAATGTTTTGTTACTTTATTTTGCATGTTATACAAGCGCATTTTGTAAATATTTAACCGGTAATATGAACAAAGTGAAAATTAACAAGTTTTAGTGGAAAATTATATGCAAAATACAATGATTTAACTAAACGTTCAATTTTAATAAAAATAACACAGGCCTATAAAAAAAGGTGCTGACATAATTTCGTTATAACTTTAATCTCTACTCCCTTAGAAAACAAAAAATTGTATGTAAACGTTAAAACTACGTACAGTTTCAGAACTACCCTCACTTAAATATTTTTCCTTAAAGTTACTGTTTTATATACATTAGGGTGGTCGTTGAAAATTAAATTTCTTTTGACGCCCCAAAAAAACCTTCCTTTTAATGAAAAAATACAAGGGATTTTTAAAAAAAAAATTTTAACAAAAATAACACGTGCCTCAATACAAAATATGTTCATTTTTTGAAAAATACATGTAGTTTTTTGTAAGTATCTCTTAAAGTATACGGATTTGAAAAAAGTTATATAAGTATTTGGTAGGAAATTTAATTTTCTACAAAAAAGGTCTTTTACATTTTTTTTATAAAATTCATATTTATAGAGATATTCTCAATAATGTTGGATATATTCTCAATAAGAAATTCATTAAATCCATATAGTCACATTTTACGACCTACAAACGTCATTTTTTCTGAAGTATAAAAATTTTTGTAACAACTAGAATTTATTATAGTTTTAGAAAATTATATATATTTAAGAAAAAATGAAGTTTGAGGGTCTTAAAATGTTGACTATATAAAGTTAATGAATTTATTATTGAGAATATCTCTATAAATATGAATTTTATGAAAAAAATGGAAAAGACCTTTTTTGTAGAGAATTAAATTTCCTACAAAATGCTCTTATAACTTTTTCTTAAATCCGTATACTTTAAGAGATACTTACAAAAAACTACATTTATTTTTCAAAAAATGAACATATTTTGTCTTGAGGCACGTGTTATTTTTGTTAAAAAAATTTTGTAAAAATTCCCCTGTATTTTTTCATTAAAAGGAAGGTTTTTTTAAAACGTCAGAAGACATTTAATTTTTAACGACTACCCTAATGTATATAAAACAGTAACTTTAAAGAAAAATATTTAAGTGAGGGTAGTTCTGAAACTGTACGTAGTTTTGACGTTTACATAAATTTTTTGTATTCTAAGGGAGTAGAGATTAAAGTTATAACAAAATGATGTCGGCACCTTTTTTTTTTTTGTAGGCCTGTGTAATCTATATATAGGAACTTATTAAGGTGTGGAAGTGTACCCCACGACTTTTAAACTACAAGTTCAAATTTAACCAAATTTTGATAATAGGTTAATTAATGAATGGTTTATTTTGGCAAAATTTTAAATATCATAGCTCAAGTATCAATAATATTTAGAAAAAAACTAGAGATACACTTCTACGTTAATGTATAAAAAAAGTTGGAGGTAGATAATAATTGTAAGTAAATATTTTTTTGAAATGGTTATTTAAAAATTGTAGGTATTAAGTGTAATCAATTATTAGTTCTAAATGTTAAATTAATTTGAATCTAAATAATTTAAAAAAAGAAAAGTTTGATCATTTCAAATAACAATAGGTAATCCAAATTACTTTATTTTAATAAGTATCTGAAAAAGTTATCTGAACTTTTATTAAATACTTTTTTATTTTAGAATCAGTTAATGACTATTTGAAAACTGTTACTTTTGATAGATATTTTTTAACTGACTTTCCACCTAATGAAAGCTACAAATGTAATTGATTATTATTTTCTGCTCAAAAGTAAAACTCTGACGGAATATTTACTTCGATTCTTAAATAAGTTTTTGATTAAAGTAGGTACTACTAACAATGAGAATTTTTTTTCTCAACTAATACGAACAAATTGTATGTCTCTTTCAGAGACCATTTTGCTTCCTATTTTCTTCTTGTTATTATCACTAAAAGAATATTACAATTTGTCTTTCTTTTTATGCGTTCTTTATTGTTATTAAGCTGTAGTTGAATCTAAAACTATTAACTACTTTTTTATTTAAAAGGTATTTCTAAAATACTATGTTTGGCACTTATAATATTAAGTGTGTTTATTTAATATTTTTTTGTAAATCAGTAGGTATATTATTTTGTTAGTACTAAAGGACCATTTATAAGGAATTATGGATTTCGGCGAAGTCCCATTTTATTAATTGTATGTTGTCGTTTATTAATTAAAAGTTTAAATGTAACCTTGTGCCAAAAATAGTTAAGCTACAGAGGTTACAAACTTGTTTTTTCTATAACAACATCAGTACTAATAAATTATGCCTCAGCGTACAAGAATCGGACACATAACTTTTAATATAATTTTATAATTTAGTATTTTAAATATTTCCAAAAATTTGTAAAAATTTATAACGAATTCTAAAATTCTATAATAATACAAATCAATTTATTATTAATTCATAATTAAAGTTTATTAAATAGCAAAATCACAGATTAACAACCACTGATTGGTTTTGTAATTAAAAAAATTTAATGGCGAGAAAATAGATTCTTCGTTAATAAGAAGAAAAATAATTTTTAATAATTATAAATAAATAACTTTTTAATTAAGATAAGGCAGTTGACACCGTTTACGGTTAAACCGGAAGTGGTACTTTTTTTGAAATTTTATTTTTTTTAGTAATAATAAGCGCGTGGTGCTTTAAATAAAACACCCGGTATAATAAGAATATTTTTTTGATATTTTGTTATTATTTTATTATTAGCGGTTTTCTCAATGGATTTGCTATTTCATTTACTTATTCACAGCACTCTATTTGTGTTTGAAAAATTTTAAATGTGTTGCTTTCCGATAAAGTAGCTTTTTCTCCAAAAAATACATCTTTTAGCACATTAATAAATTCATATAGGTAACTAATACTGAAAACAAGTATTAAATTTTTTTTATTTACATTTTACTCTTTTACTCTTAAATTAAATTTACAAGGGGAACAAATATTTACAAGAAACTTTGCGGAAAACGAGATTAGACAATTGTTTGAATGCTTCCGAAAGTCCAAATTCGTAGCCATAGCTGACGTCATCGTAAATTTCTTTCCAGTTGTTGTTAATAAGAGCATTAATTTCGTTACCCAATCTTTCATTGCCATCAAACAGATTATCGAATTGATATTCGGCCTTTTTGGTGTGAAGTTTATATTCAAAGACGGTAACATTCAAATGTTGCAGATTCTTCTTTAAGTACGGTATTCCAATCATTTTAGCTTCAATCGTATTATTATCTGGAATTATCACAAACAATTATAAAATACATGCTGCAAGGAATACTATTTAACAAAATATCAACTTACATAAAGTTACACGACATGGACCTTTTCCTTTGACCGGCAAAAGCAGAACATGACCATCGAAATCATAATCAGCTGTGAAATACACTTTAGAAATTGATAGGTTAATATGAAGTTTAAATTCTTCTTCCGTAATCGATGATCTTAAAATTGACAATAATTAATAAGTAACATTTGAAATTAATGAAAGTTGCTTGTTACTTACTTGACACTATCAACAATGATTTTAGGGAAGATATCATAAATTTTGAAGTTTTTGTATTTTTGTTCAACGCGAACAGGACCTTTGCCTTCTCCAACAGTCAAACTCTCAAGAACTATAGGCTGACAGTTTGGGAATTTAAGTTCGGGCAAACCTTAAAATTTAAATATTATAAGCTTTATAAATAAAAATATCACCATGAATAGGTACCATTTTCCATAGCTCTTATGCCTTTTTGAATTGCCGACACTAAACATTCATCTCTTTTTGGATCATAACGCTTGCAAACATCAAATTGGGGTGCTGCAATAATTAACGTATTTAAAAACAAATTATACGAACTATTAATAAACAAAAAAATTAAATTAACTTACGCAATTTTAATGTACTATCGCCCCAAACGGCAACAACAAACACTAGAAAAAATGCTCTCATCTCGAATGTTATAACTAAAGCAGATATTTGCAAGTGCTAAAATATCTCTTCGGCCGCCGATATTATATAGTAATCACAAGACTGGTTAAGTTTAGGTTGTTTTTATCTGCATAAAGATGAATAACCTTTTCTAAACTCGTTACAACTATACTGAAGATATAATCATTCTGTCACAAGTCGTCTTAAAATATTAAGATACTATTAAAATTCATTAATATTCAGATTTATTAGTACTTTATACTACAATTTTTTTTGCAATTAAATAATTTCAAAAGTATCGATTTCAAAACAAAATAGTTTTCTTATGTAAGGTCAACATAAAACTCAAAGTTAAATTACAAGTTACCTAAATTACTAAGAATTAATTTAATTAAAATATTTTTGAATAAATATATTTCGTGAAAAGATAGCTATTATTAATATTTTTACATAAATATATTCTATTTAGCTATACAGATATTAAACAACAAAATCAAGATCTTACAATGTTGCGGCTTTACTACAAAAATGAGCCTTAATATTAACTAAATAAAAGAAAATTATAACAGTAAATAGATATTAATTAATAATAATATTTATGTAATATTTTAATAAATGAAAAAAGATTAAAATAAAATTTCGATAATACTTAATGTTATTTTTCAGATTTGTTTTTTAAGTAATTTTTATTAACGAAGAAATGTTTAGTTCAGTAAATATAATAAATTTGTTTTATCAAAATATATATTTTACAGCATTTGGTAGTAAATTAATTTAGCAGTGTCAAGTTTGGTTAATTGAATTATTATTATTATCAGGGTTTGTAAATTATTAACTTGAATTACCTGTTTTAAATTTGTTAATTCAAGTTTAACATTTTTTATAAAAAAATCTGGCGTTAGTCAATCTATAAATTATACAAGATTGTATCAATAAAAAATTTCCATGACAAGAACACTTGGTTACATCCATGACGATTGCACTTTTGGGAACTACCTCCCTACTTGGTTTGGTCATTTATTTTGTTCTTTGCTGCAATTTTGTTAACCTTTGTGTACTCAACGCGTCCGCTTTTCAGACATCGTCCTTCATTTGTTATTTATTAAACGATAGCTTCATCTTCGAGGTCACCACTTTCAAATCTTTTTTTCATCTTTTCAGAATTTTCCAATAATTATGCTTTTATTTTTTCTATTGCTGAGCAATGATCTTCAGCACACCCAACTGTACGCTCCTCCAGAATTTGATACCTATTTTCCAATATTTCGATTAAACTTTTTAACCATTAGGCCAGTGGTTTCCAACCTGTGGGGCGCGTCCCCCTAGGGGGGCGCGAGACTGTTGCAAGGGGGGCATGCAGCTGTTTCCAAAATATCATTTTCGTATACAACCAAAAAAGTCGAATAGGTATCAAAAAAATTTTATGTATATTTTTACATAATATTGTATATTATTTTGTAGCCCATTAAATAAATTATAATATCAGTTGAGTATTTATGAAATTAGATTGTTAGAAAAATTAAGGGGGCGCAACAATTTTTTTTTAAAGGGGGGCGCAGGTACAAAATGTTGGAAACCACTGCATTAAGCCATTAATTCGGTCTTGTTTGGAGAACTTTAATCTTCAGTTCGCTGACTTAAGAACCTTCAGTAGTTTTCCGTTGGCCATATTTATTTTCACTTACTTCACCACTAATTGTTTTTTTATAACTTAATTATAATGGGTTCGTACTAGAGTTGTGAATATTAAAACGTCGGTCATTTATTTTAAATAATATGTAATTAATTTAATATAAATAAATTAACTCTTAATAACTAAACTAACCTAAATATTGGTTACTTGCTCAATTAATTTATTTTTACACTATTTACTTATTTTCATCGTTGCTCTCATTTACTTGGAAGATTTTAACATAATTGTGAGCACTCTAATTAGGAGGCCTCTTCGGAAACTCTCGACCGTCGAATTTCCAACCGAGGACTAACTAACGGCGTTTTCGATTCGCCTTATATGTGCATCGAAGAGGCATCTTCTTAGATGCTCTGGATTTTCCAGAACATTTTGTTTGGGATGCGACCATCTAGTCCTTATGTGTTCATGGTCACCGTATTTTCACGATTACTGTAGAAACCGCTGGAATATTCCAGTGCGTGCCCGTTACAATACAATATTTGCGTATGCTTATAGATTTCTAGTGTATTAATTACTGATTTCTTTATACAAAATATGTATAATTTTGCAACCTGTGTAATTTAAAAACTATTAATTTTTTGATAATGGTTCCCTTTACGTTTTTAATCAATGATTCATCAACTACCAAGTACAATGAGTAAAATGCGATTTTGCCGACACTTAAAATACCACGTAAATGGTATATCGTCCTTTGTATTTAACAGTTTGACCTGTATGTGTATGTAGTTGCAATACGCGAATAAATTTCTGTCGACCACTGATTAGAAAATTTAAATTAATATTATCGCCTGCTGTGAATTGACTGAAACTTCACTAGTGAACTACCAATCAATTTTCGAAGAATAGTTCAAACTGTCAGTTAATAGAAAATTATACGTTTGAATGTTCAATATTACATACAAAATGCAATCAATGTTTATAATATAGCAATTATTTTAAAAATACCTAAATGCGTTATTTTTTAAATATAATTTGACATTGCATATTCAATTATTATTTATAATATTCAGAGATAATTTTAAACTTAAAAATTTTAAATTAGATATTGATGATTGTAGCGAATATCATTCAATTAAATTATATTTATTGCCATGGCGTATTGGACCTGGGTTTAAGTTTTATTTTTAAAATTGCTTTCTCTGGTAGATAGTACATTATAAGGGACGTGGTCTGAGTTCGCTTGCAAGTTGATGAACACCAATAGTGCTATTAGATAGGGCAGGGGTCTTCAAACTTTCTAGTCTTGGGACCATTCTGATTATTCCAGTAACTTCCAAAGGCCAAAACCGTTTTAATTCTCCCGCTATTATCTATAATTTCTACACAAGTAGCCGAGTACTTGTCATTAAACTTTTCCTAGGAAGAAAATAAAACCAAGTTAACAATAACACCAATAAGCCATTATCTCTCGCGGCCCGGATGGATTACACTGGCCCGCGGGCCGTAGTTTAGAAACCCCTGAGATAGAGCAACATCGTAAACCATTTGAAACTAGAATTTAGGTGTTGATAACTGTCCAAGAGGACGCTATAAATGTTCAATGTTTGAGATTCTGTTAGTATATATTTTTATATAATGATTTTTGACACAAAAATAAAATCTAAATATTTTAATATTTAAAAAAAAAGCAATATCTCTTTAATAATTTAGTTTGAATGGATAAAACGCATATTGAATAACATTTTAAATACTTCGAGCGTATTTGAAGGTCACTATTAGCACCTAAAAATGTATCTAGAAAAAATTTCGATGATGCTCTATCTCAGTAGTCAACAAAACGTGGCTCTTTGTTCATTTGAATGCGACTCTATGACGAATCATGACTATATAATATTTTAATAATACCAAATACGCTTTATCACTAAACAAGATCCTAGTATTGTTAATTATGATAGAAATTTAGTTTTATTTCAATCAGTGTTTCTTTAAAATTTCATTATCAATAAAAAAATTATACTGCTGTCATTTGACTTTTATGACTAAAGAGTTTGGTGATTGCTACTCGATCTAATGGGGCTATTGGTTTTTACTAACATATGAGCGACCCCAGACAGGTCCATTGTTAGCAATATAATTATCTCGTGCATATCGGTCCTCAGTAAGAAAAGCAATATCACTCAAAAATTAGGCATTTTGAGTTAGGGTTTGAATGTCAATGTTTAGATCAGCGTTTCCCAAATGGTGGGTAGCGATCCGCCATCCGGATACAAAAATAAAGTATCGGATCGTAGAACTTTTTCAGTGTTGTTCAATCGTACTCGTAAATGAGCAAGTTGCGTAGTACGTCGTTGGAGCGGCGAGGATATGCAATGTTTTTGTCACCACAAAAACCCCTGTACTGACCATCGTCTTGCATTTTAACTTAGATAGCTTTATATTTTGCCTATTTATACACTAAGATAGTTAAAAAATCTTTTACTAAGTAAAAATCGCCAATCCAGGGTAAAAAAAGTTTGGGAAAAGTTGCTTTAGATCATTCTCCTCGGGCTAAAAAAGTGTTATAATACAAAGATAAAGATTGAGTTAGATGCTGAGACTTTTAAGATTGACTGTACTAAGATTTTACATTAATTTTAGTTTTGATTATGGCTCTGGAGAAAAATAATGTTTTTTGAATTGTCAATTCTTTTGCAGATGAGCAATACGATTCTTTAAGCGTAGAAAGCTTTTCCAAATAACGCGTTTACGTACATATGTGTACCAGTTATATGGATGTTAACAGTTATTGTATGAAGAAAAAATCCCCTATTGACACGTTTTTCCAAGCGACTTTTCTATTTTGCGAAGCAGTCTTGGATAGCTTTATTAGACATGATAGAATTTGTGACAAATTTTATGAATTTTGGCACAAAACTAACGTATTGACAAACCAAAATGTGCGGGCGAATTGTTGTGGTGCAACAACCATGGCAAGTTAAGAACTGTACTTCTAAAAGTTAGTTTTAAAACCACATTTGTAATTGCAACTTTGTAGTTATTAAAATCTAACCACAATCTTTTATAGCTTTAGGACTTTTGTATACTTTAAATGAGAATATGTCGAATAATTTATTATGTGTATTAAACTTGCATATTTTGTATACTAATTATAAAGTGGTATTAATACATGTACTTGAATAAACTTCTAACTTTTCTTCATTTGTCACTATTTTAGTATCAAAAATTCTACGGACTTTATTAAAAGAATTTCCATAATTGAAACGAATCCTTCAGATATTCTGGTCAGTTTTGATATCGTGTCGTTATTTACAAACGTACCAATACCTGATACATTACAGATCATAACAAAATCAAACGAAATTTCGCAAAATCTACTACCGCTCATCAAGCATTGTCTTTCGTCGACTTTTTTCCAGTTTCAAGGAGAATTTTTTAAACAAATCGCGGGTGCTGCAATGGGCTCACCAATCTCACCTATTATAGCTAATATTTTTATGGAAGATTTTGAAAACAAAATTTTAAAAAACGCTCCGCTTAAACCGAAAACCTGGTTTAGATATGTTGATGATACATTTGTAATCTGGAGTCACGGCAGGGACACCCTTCTCGGGTTTTTGACTTTTTTGAACTCTCAACATCCCAACATACAATTTACTATGGAAACGGAACAAAATCGGAAAATATATTTTCTTGATGTGTTGGTAGAACGGAAATCGAACGGTTCTCTAGGCCATCAAGTCTATCGTAAACCCACACATACAGATCGATATTTACATGCTACGTCGCACCATCACCCATTGCAGAAGAACTCGGTAATCAATTCTTTGGTATATAGAGCTTTAACAATTTCGGAACCTACAGCCTTAGATAAGGAATTAGAACATATCACTGATGCCTTGTCGAAGAATGGCTATGGGAAAAAGGACATCTACCGATCCATAAAACGTTTTAAAACCAAACTAGGCTCGGACCAAAGCAACGCTGAGTTGCCAGTAAATGAAACGACAAAGACGGTGTTTCTTCCGTATCTTCAGGGTACCTCCGACCGTATCAGTAGAGTCCTTAGGAAACACAACACCAAGGTTATTTTCAGACCTCAGAAGAAATTCTCTCAGATTCTTCCGAACCCTACGGACAAAAAACCTACTCTTGATACATCCGGGATTTATAAAATTCCGTGCTCGTGTGGAAAAGTGTACATAGGAGAGACCGGGAGGAACATAAGCACTAGAATTAAAGAACACCAACGGCGCGTCAAATATCGTAATTTTTCACAATCTGCTTTGGCAGAACATTGGTCTGAAACTGGACATCCAATTCTATATGACAAGGCCGAAAAACTGGCAACTGTGAAAGGATACTTTCCTAGGAAATATCGTGAAAGCATTGAGATAGGTAAGAATCCTAACAATCTCAATAGAAACCGAAGTTTCCAAATTAATCCCATTTGGCGCACTACTCTCCCCAAAATTTTTTGTTAATTTTGAGGTTATGGTTGAATAACTCTGTGTGCATTGTTCCATGACATGAGCATGGGTATATAAGGACCCCCTGATCAAAGGGTGCTTTAGTATCAGAGCATCCAGCCCTGAAGATGCAAACTGAAACGTTTGCGAAACGTCGGCATTTTGCTACAATAAGACGCGGCATTCATCCGGAAGCCTTAACTAGTGTTGGTGTCGGTAATCGGGTTAGTGTTAGTGACAGTGCTAGTGCCACCTCCAGAGGATCCATCATCGATTCTGGTAAGTGTTTTAATTTTATTATTAATAACCGCGAAAGTCTTAAGTTCAAAATTACAAGTAATTTATTCACTTTTATTTTTAATCAATTTTGAATAAGGTTTTACATACCTTTGATTGAAAAAGGCGAAAAGCAGTTTTGTTATTTGAAACTAAAGTGTCCGTTTTCCACAGAAATCTATATTGTTGTAAAAGAAAATTTATTGAGTGAAGTTGAATAAAATGAGCTTCAATTCGTCGACGTTTTGTTCAGTCTATTTGAACTTTTTCAGGGCTCATTGAAAATTCATGCGTTACACTTTCCTTGCATTCATTTTCTCGAATTTGCATTTTATTCCCTTTTGGGGCACTTTGTCTACGAATTTTATTAAACATAAACAAAGACCTAGTTTTTAATATCTTTTATTGTAAAATTGTATTACAGCAATGACATAATTGTTTTAAATCGGAATTTTCTAGTACAGGAAAACCTATACAATCCAATTCTATTATTAAACCTAAATTGAAATTGTTACTAACGTGGTAAATATCTTGGGAACAGCTACTGAAACAGTGGCGTGTCCAGAATATTGAATGAACTTTGAGAGAATTTGAGAAATATCAAATGCACAACAGGTAGAATAATACTATGTGTAAAGAATTTGATCAAATCGCATATTTTTTGAAATTATGATTATGTGAACATACTTTGCGCATTTTGAAAATAATATAAAAGTGTTGGCATAAAGTTACAATGAATTAGTTATGAGATCCATTTTTAATAAAAAGAAAGTCAAAAGAAAAAATGATCTAAAAGGAAGAATGGTTTATGTGCAGAAATTACCATTCCTTTTAACTTCCTTCGTTTTAAAGTTGAAAGAAGCAAGGATGTAAGCGCCATATATCATGCAGATAGAAATTTATTGAAACTTTTAGTGTGTCCTTACTAGAAATGGATTGGTTAATGTTCAGGTAAAAGGCACCATTTATAACCCAATGTTAACTTTAAAATTGTCTTGGATGACACTAAAAAATTACGACTTCTTTTGCACATATGTTATACACCATTATAACAAATTCAAATAATTATGTTTTTTATTATTATATTTCTTTAGGTTTATGTTTTACGTTTTTGACAATTAACAGTATTTACCAGTTTCAAGTAATACCTAACTTTACTGTACTTTATCCATAGTAAACTCTTGATGAAATTAACTGGGTTAAAGTAACTTTTCAGACAACATAAAAAAGAAAAACTAATAAAATTTTATTATTATTTATAAGAAATAACCTAATAATATTATTTGGCACCAGATAGAACATTAGAAATTTTTTATTTTGGTCAACTACTTGCTAACGAAGAAAAACATTATTTTTTAACAGATTAAATAGTTTAAATTCTTGTAGAGCGAAAGAATAAAGAGAATTATTAAAAAACTTTAATTCATAAATATTTCAGACTTCCACGTGTGTGGAACGCACACCAGAAGGAAACGTCTGAAGTTTCTTATTAGTTACCTGTAGGTTACGTATGGCAGGTAACCATAGGCAACACACGCCATCCACTTGCCTCCCGTTTCCTTGGTTACTGTAGTGCTGTCCTTTCTCTCTCTATTACATTGATTGAACGGCGCCGCGTGACGTCACGGCGTCGGCAGAAATGCAGTATTGATGCTTTAGTAGCACGTCACGAATGTGATTTGTGATTCCGATAGCGTTCAAATATGTGTTACCTCTTCACTCAAGAGGAATACAGCTGAATCTGCTATTCTCGAGTGAGAATCACGTCCCAGCTCCTTAGAGATTTCAATTGTTATCCTCTTACACCCTTACATTGAAGGGAAAAAATTTAAATCTCAAACATTTTGAAAATAAAAATTTCGCGCAACTAAATATGATTTAATCTACAGTGGCTACCTAACATATTAATTCTGTTTGAAATCCGTTAATTTCCCACAAAAAATACTAGCAATAAGATATTTTTAAAAATATGTACTTAATATACAGGGTGAGTGTTAAGTAATGGTACACAAGACAATGGCGGATTTTTGACAAAAAAATAATGCTATGTAGTTAGATTTATGTAATTCTGAAAGTCAATAATAACCGAGATACAGGGTGTCAAAGTTAAAAAATTAAATCCCATTTCCTTTAATATCTCTGAAACGCTTCGAGATAAATCCACGAATTTTTGTATTCGGGGGTTTTTTGGGATGAGAATTTCAAATTCGTTAATCATTTGGATGTATTTTGAAGAGGGCGCCACCGGCCGCTATCTGGGCGCATCTGAATTGCGCCAACTTTTTTTGAATAATTGGTAACGTCTTTGTATTTTTACATTAATAACAATAATATCTAAAACAATTATAAATGATAAATATCTGCGTGTGACAATAAATGTTCAATATGACCAGCATTTTCTTCGATACATTTTGCAATCCTCTTAGAGAAAGACCGCTTTATTTTAAATAGTAATTTTTCATTCCGAAATAATGCCGCTTTATGTTGAATTTTGTCAAGTTAAAATTTAAGTGTGTTACAAAATTTAAAAAAAAAAAATAGCGCCTTAAATTATCTTTACACATTAATATTTGGCACAAAATAGATTTGTTGACAATTAGAAAACTAATAATGTTTCAATATTTTATAGGATATACGTTATTATCAATAATAGTTTTTGAATGTCAGCATAAATTATACAAATTTTCGATTCCAACTATCTGATATTAACTACCAATTTTGTAAAAACCATTTTACATCATTTTTATTTGATGCTAAGTTTTTCTAAGTTTTTTGTCATGTTGTGCCTAGAATTTTAATTGGGTTGA
This sequence comes from Sinopyrophorus schimmeli, assembly GCA_036325965.1. Lineage (NCBI taxonomy): Eukaryota > Metazoa > Arthropoda > Insecta > Coleoptera > Elateridae > Sinopyrophorus > Sinopyrophorus schimmeli. The sequence goes on from JARFIZ010000013.1 coordinate 4,272,518, forward strand.
TGTCAGAATTGAGGACGTAAGTCTTATTTATTGTGTTCAATATATGTATGTCAACCATTCTTTTACGTTTGCTTCCATATATTTTAGATCACATTTGAGTTGGAAATAGAAATTTTCAGTGCTCTCCATTTTATCATATTGAAAATAAATAATTCTGGGGTATTTTTAAATACTCTTTAGTATTTACAATATCATTAGTACACATTGATTTGTTTACGTCATTATTTTTAATTCGTTTCCTAACCATTAGATTGTTTTATCAATAGTTCGCCCTTCGATGTAAATTTTTTTTAGGTAAATCTTGATTAATTTTTCTTCAAACAAACGTTTGATTTCATAAAGAGAAACATTTTTTTATAACACCCGCTGCGAAAGTTTAATATTCGAGCACGGTGCGGTGGTAGTAAAGCGACCGATTTCCACACGTTAGACTAGAATATAGGTTCGTCGTGCCTTTCGGCACCTGTATTTACTTTCGATCTTCTCCTTTTCACTTTTTTTCCCTTTTGTACTCTAAAACACTATAGTTCGTTTTTTTATTTACTGCCAGTTGATTTATATACCTACACCACTGGAAAATATTAAAGAAACAGGAAATATTCATATATTTTTTAGTGATTTTAGAAAGGCTATAATTCAATGAAAAATAGCAGTATCAAGATAAACAAAAAATCATTTTGAAGCTTCAAGTCTCTTTTAAAATCTTTTGACAAACAAAATTTTTATCAAAAGCGATATTTAGAGAGAGGTAATTTCCAAAACTTTATGCAAGGTTTATGCATTAATTAAATTAATTTTTAATAAGGCGCAAAACAATGTTCTAAATGAAATATCAAATTCCAATTTAAGTTTGGATTCTCCCCCCATATTTTTAATATTTTGGATAAATAATTCAAAAATTCATATTTAAAAAATTCCGAGTTAAAAACTCAATTTTATTTTTTTGTTTGAAAGTTAAAGTGTTTCTTTAAATTATAAAAAATGCTCTTGAGGAAAATTCATACCGTTTCGGAGATATGATTTTTAAAAATACCCGTTTTTGTCAATTTTTTTGCAATAACTAAAGAACTACTTAACCGATTTTGACAAATAAATACATTCTAAAATCAGTAAAACAATCCTAAACATCGTAAGACCTCAGATTTTTTTAAATCTTGCTAAATCCGAAATTTTGGGTTTTTTGGTTTTTCGGAATTAATATATTAAAAACTAACTCACCATTTTCAAAAATTCTTTCAAAATCGGATTCATTGAGATCAAATACATAAAAATAACTATGTTTTAGAATAAAACTTGTTTTGGTCGACCTTGGCTCATAGTGCGCATGTGTACTCGATCCTATGGTGGTGAATGCCACAAATCCAAACCTACTGAAATCCTTTGCTTCGCGCATATTTGTTTAACATATCTATCTTATTTGATATTATGTGTTTACTAGTCTTTTTTTCACGTTGTGTTCGTAGAAATTTAATTGGCTTGATGTCAGGATTGAGGAGTTGAGTATAATTTATTGTGTTCAACGTATGAAAACCATTCTTTTCTAATTCTTTTCATAGATTTCAGATCACTTTTAAATTGGAAATACACATCTTATTCAATGCTTTAATTATTTTATGTTGAAAATAAATAATTTTATGGTATTTTTAAAAACCCTTTAGGAACTACAATATGATTAATAAACATCAATTTATTTATGCCATTATGTCTAATTTGTTTCTTAATAATTTGATTGTTTTATCAATAGTTTGTTCTTCGATATAAATTTTCTTTAGCTAAATCTTGATTAATTTTTATTTTCAAACCAACGTTTTCCTATATGAACCTAGTTTGTATTCATTAAAAAAATTATTTTATGCAAAATTTAAATTATTCATGCAAGTATTTCTTCACAAAAACCTTTCATTTTACTTTGAAAAGTGTTGTATTTGGTCATGTTGTTTCGGTAACCGTAATGTACATTAACTTTTTTCTCCTGTTTTTACCGAAACTAACCCAATTAGTTTTTCAGTTTTAGGTTTTTAAGTTTAAAAAATCTGGCGTTGTAATTTAAGTGTTATTATATTATTTTTGAGAAATCATTCTAGTAGAAATTCTTATGATACTAGTTTTTACAGATACCGTATATTGATAAAAAAAACCATTAGCAGTATATGGTATATACTTGTCTTAAAAGTGTCGTATAGCATAGTTTAGAAATTAATCAAACATAAATTGCTATCATTAATTTTAAACATATATTAGTAATTTTAATAATGCTTTTAAATTCTATTAAATACTTATCAACTTCAAGAAATATGTTATAGAAATTACTGGTTTAATGTAACTACGAATGGTGATGTACATAGGTACTTTGTTGCAATTATAGCATATTCTACATTCCAGATGTGCACATAGAATATCATTGAATTTGGTTAATTATCACACATTCTCAGAATAGGCAACTAAACCAATATAAAATTCTCAGTTGAGGTACTTGTTCAAATTGTAGACGGTAAAAATAAGTTAAATTTTATGTTATTTTTGTAATTACTAAAAATACTTATTTTTAAATATAATTTGGAAAACTCTTCGGCAGCAAAGCTTATTAAAAAAAATCTTGTTATTCTATTCGTTGACAAATAGTTGGCAACTGTAATAAAAGACAAAACTATTACAAACAGTACTACGTTAAAATATTCTGTTATTAGTCTACTAACAGTAAGCATTAAATTTAATATACAATACATATCGTAGTTTAAAAAATAAAAATTATAGTAAAGTTTTTGGTTCCTCTTCCATACGTTTCTAATTTTTATGCTGTAATTAAAATGTTAATTATATCATAAAAACTGCACGCTTTTTAACTCAAACTTTTTCAAACATAATTGCATGAGAAGGAAATGCAATTAATTAGACTTTTCAATTACATTAAATACTGTACGTGCATAGTGCTTTCATTATTATTTCTGTCCAGTTTGATACAGGATTTACAACAAAGGGAACGTAACATACACTACATATAATTTTTAGATTTCATGCGTGATCTGTTTTTTTTAGCGGTATAAGCTGGTTTTGTATTATTTTTAAAGTTCCACGTTGTTTGGATTTACTTCTTTTTTTATTGAAACGTAGTTCAAAAACGGAATTCAAGCCATTGTCGTAGGTTTAACGCTAATACTGTCTTTCTTTATAATTTATGGTTAAACCACACGTATCTTTGTTAATCATATGATGTAATTATTAGATCTACAACTTAGCAATGATTTAATACCTCTAATCAAATCATAATATTTTTAAATTAATTTTTGTCTGAGTGTAGATTTTATTTTAAATTAAATACAGTAACATTAGCATTTTTAAAGAGATAAATAGTAATACATTTATAGTTTTGTACAGTACTATCTCTGAATGTTACGCCCTTAGAATCTTATGAAGTTTAACATTTCGATGAATCTCACTTTTAACAAGAAACATGAGACAACCTCCAATTTGCTCAGATTTTTTTAGGTAAGATATTTTGTAATTCTCCGCATTATCTATATCAGATAGAAGTTGCGCAACATAGCAGATATCATTTTTCAATTAAATCAATACAAAAATTTAAAATCACCTTTAAGCCTGATTTACAATAGTCCTTTTTCGAACTTAACTCCTAGTGCAGTGATCGGCAAACTTGTAATCTAAAAGAGCCAAATATAGACAATACACAATTAAAATTTATTCAAAGAGCCATAATTACAGCTATAAACATATCCCTTTGACTCCCAAGTTTTTTTCACCAAATTTCGATGATGGAATTGTGGTGTATCAGAATTTTTTCAAATTAAACCACAGTGTGGAAGAGCGGCATCGGAAGAGTTAAAGAGCCGCATGTGGCTCGCGAACCGCGGGTTGCCGACTCCTGTCCTAGTGGCATAAAATCATCGCTAGATTCCTCGTCAGATTCCCTGCTAGCCCTGTTTTTATCTACACGATTTTGTATTTTGAAAAATTAAATTATTACTCTTTATTTTAAATATCTTGTTATACTTAATACCTTTTTTAAAAACAACAATTTTTTTTGTATTCAAATTAATGATAATTGTAAATAATAGATTTGTTTAAAAATAATTAATTTGGAAAAAAAAATTAACCAAGACCGAGATTACGAACCCCTGAACTACTGGGTCGTAGGCGAGTACGCTCTGCGCTGACCTACTAGGGCGCTTTTAGATTTTAAAGACTTATGAGTATATAAGCGTTATAGGAATTTTCAAAAGCTTTTTTCTCAAAATTTACTGGCCATTGCGCTTTCTTATAACAGGGGGTGAATACTCTAAAGGTGTACTACTTATATCCCGAGTTTCATCCCGAAATGAATTTTCCACTTCGTGCCTACCCCTTGTTAATCCGTTCGAATAAAAATTTTAAGTCGTTTTAGAATAAATAGAATTATATAGATGAGCGATTCTTTCGAAAGAAAGGGCCCTAATTTCACTACAACATAGTCGATTAACTTTTATTGTATTTGAACTTGTCTGTAAACCTCACGCAATATAGGTACAGTCGACTCTTGATAATTTGAATCTCACGGGACCACAGAATAAATTCAAATTACCGAGAGTACAAAATTAGTGAGAGTTCAAATAATCGAAAGATAGTAAGGACAAAATTCAAATTAACGAGAGTGTGATTTATGAGCAGTAGTACATATATATTTACTACATACTTTATTAAAATATGTACATATGTATGTATCTGGATAGCTACCAAAACATATAATAAAGCTAGAGTAAGTTATGTAGTCTATTTTATATACATATGTATGTAGCAGCCTATGTCAATGCTTTTCTTTTGACTGAGTGATTTCCATTATGCTATCTCCAAGGTGTTTTCAAGAGTAATAAGGGCCGAGAAAAAATCGTCATCTGTCTCCATTCTAACTGATTTGCTACATCTTTTTTGGAAAGTTCACTGTCAACAGCTTCAATTTCAACTTCAATTTATCGAGAGTCGTCTGTACCTACTAAAATTATTAATAAATATCTATTAACAATGCTTAAAAAATAATTTCAAAATTCTAAATGTGTCTAACACTGAAAGATCTTCGATTAAAATTCCAATGAAGTATGGGGCTTTGTTCACAAAAGCAAAACTCGCTTGAATTACCAAAACTTTAACAAGTGTTATACGTATATATTGTTAGGCAATATAGTTTGTAAGTTGAAACTTGCAAAACAGCACATTAATTCCGGTGTTCGCCTTACATTCACCTTCTGCCTCTAAGTCTCTTACATTAGTTGAAAATTTTAATAATATACTTTATATTATGAGCTTAGAATTTGTTTAAATTACGGAAAAGCATTCTTACTAAAAATTTTACTAATTAACATTAATGATAATTAATCGCATATAATTATATAAGTACAAGAATTATGATGATTTTGCTCTATTTTGTATTCTTGAAATAAAATATCAAACATTCAGGAAATGATGAAAAATTATAAAATAATGCTAAATTGTGAAATGTAAATGTTTCATTTTCGGTACGTTTTATTCTATTTTGAAAATACAAATTATTAAAAGAAAAATGGCAAATGAAAAACACGAAAATTAATTTTTGATATATTTAAAAATTGTTTTCTCCGATAGTTATCAATAGCCAATAATGTGCAATTTTAATTAAAAATTAAAAGTATCATAAAAAATACAACAGATACAGCGCCGGAGGAAGGTAGTAAACAATGTAAGCAAGGATTAAGTGTGTAGATGGAACATGGCGCCTAAACGATGCAAAATTTAGCTTGAATCATGTAAAAAACCTTTTCTCTGGTTCGAAAAAGATGATGTTCACTTAATTTTTTTATTGATTAAAAATAGTTTCTTTTGGTATTGGCTATTAAAGTAAATCTGTGTCTCTATACACAAAGTTTATGAGCACTTTATTTTTTAATTCTTTCTTTGTTGGACATAGGATAATCTGTAATAACCACCAAAGCTAAAGTTGTCCTTAATATTTATCTTGGTGGTCATATAGTAAATCTTTCTTTAGGAAGTACCTACTTTGTAATCATTCAATATAAAAGTATACAATTTTTGTTAATTTTTTTACAAAATTGTGAATTTAACATGGATATGGTATAAAAAACTAGATTAAATTGAACCTATCTCTGGAATTAGGCGATATTTTTATATGGGTTTTCTTTTTATGAGCTATATTATTGTAATTTACGTGATTACGTTTGATGTGGTACAATTCTCTAGTAACTGTACTTACATGCATTAATCAATTAAGTATCCGAATGTAGTTTATATATTGCGTAACACAATAATTACATGAAAAGTAAATTACAGGTGCTACAACAAATGTAGTTGAATTTACCACAGGTTAGAGTAAAAATATGATAACACCAATTAGGAGTTGCCCCAACTACAACATTGTAGTTTTAACTTCTGTTGTGGTTCAATTTACTGCAACTGTAGTAAACTAATGTTGTATAAATTTGTGGGGAGGGGTACCACACATATATTAACTTTTGATTTAAATTGCACTCTAAATTATTATTTTATTTAAATATTTACAGAAAAACACTTAAACTAGAAAAGAAAATTAAAACGTGTTGAACGGATGTAAGGTACAGTGTTCGTCAGAAGCAAATGGCCATGCGAATTTTATTTGGAAAACACTGGGCGACAAATTTAAAAAAAAATTAAGTACCTTCTTCAAATTTGTCTGTTTATCTATTTATACTTATGGTTTAATAACAATATATATGTACTTTTTTTCTAACACGTACCATTTTTGAGATACGCTTATTAGTAAAAAAACCAAAAATTAAACATATACTACATACATATTTTAATTTTTTTAAGAATTTATTTGAAAAACCTAAAACAAAAATTCTTATTAATATATTTGTACACATTAAAACTATAATAAAAAATAAAAAAAAAATATTGTCCAAAATATACGTCAAATTTTCCTTTTATGTTGGGAAGTATCTTCTTGTTTCAAACGCCAGCAGTAATCGCCTAAATAGAAGGGTTCTAACGATCTTGATATCGTTCCTCAAGCCTTTTTACATCCTAGTGAAACCCCTCTCCTTGTTCATCACTTATGGCTCCAAGATTTGAAGGGAAAAACGAGAAATAGGAATGTAGAAAATGAATTTTTAGCGACATCCTGCATCCCATCTTCTTATATGCATGTAACAAATTGTTTACTAAGAATTCCGCATTTTCGGCTCTGTGATTACTCAAAAATCTTTTCACCACAGTTTTTAGCGATGTCCATGCGTCTAGCTCTTTATCATTTAGTTTTGATCAAAGTTTTGGTCTTTCATTGACTGACGTATTTGTGATCGAATTTATGAAATCAACAATAACATATCGAATCTACCCTTAACACTTAATTCAAAGAATATATACTTTTTTGAGGCCAATTACCAAATTCCTTCGCTAAAGTAAAATTAAAATTTAACGATTTATAGATATTTATGTGATTTTTAATTAAAAACCACTTGACACCGTTTTTTCTGCATCTACGATTTAATTCATGGTTTGGGATCTCAGATTTCTGTATTTATTCCGCAGCCCTTATTTTAACACTCACATATAGTTAATTACAAAAATTAATTTTTATAAAATAAACATATTTCGTCAATAGCGATAACTTTTACAGATGCGTAAAGTGAGGGTTGTTAAAAGACTTATCGGCGGGTATCTTAAAAACAAGACGTGATAGAAACAAAAGATATTCACTTCCTACATACTGTAACAAATAGTAATCTATTATAGCTATTAGTTTTCTAGGTACCGATATCGTGGCGCACAGTGAAATTAAAGCTTCGAAAGTTGTTCATTTTCTTTTGACGAGCAGTGTACAAAGTGAAGTTGTTAATCATATCTTTGCGCCGACTCGAAGCGCTTATAGTTTTGCCAACGTCCACCAGAGTAAAGTAGAATTTCCCATAACTTTGTGGATGCTCGATTGTTATTTATCCACAATTTATTCTAAATGTTTTTATTTATTTAAATATTTAACACAATTTTATAAGAATGACAAGAGCAAAGAAAATACTTATCTCTATTAGAAACGCAGTTTTTTTTATTAATTGTTATATAAGTTGTTTTTTTAATTCTGTTTTTCTGAAAAAAACGCCTACTTTTTTAACGGTCGTTTTATAATTCAACAATTTTTGCTAACGCTTCACTCATGTGCAGAAGGCAGAATTTCAGGTTGTAGATCCCTACAACTTTATGTCATGTAGTGTAATCTGTTTTTGTGTTGTTAATAGCAACACATGCTTATTTCAGCCTACTGATACCTTGATTTAATGAAATGGCGATCGAAAAAAATCTTTTTTTTGTGAAAACGAATTTTTCAGGGAAAGTAAAATATTATCTAAGTACAAAATTTCATCCAAATCGTTAGCGCCGTTTTGGAGAAACCAATATTGCTCGTTTCCTGATAATAACAACGATAATAATAAAAATATACGAAAATAAAATGTGAATACAAAGCACGCTACTGATGAATTGTAGGTTAAATGCATCATGCGTAGCAGAAATGCCAACGTTATAAAGTATAAAGAACTAGTACGGCAGCGCGCTAAATTCAAAAACCTTTCAATCATTAATGAACGCACTCTATATCAATGTAAGACCTTTTATTAAAGTTTTTAACTTTTTTGAATCTAATTCGATTTGAAAGTAATAAAAACTGGTATGTATGCTAAATTACCAGTTGGCTGCATATCGAAGAAAAGCTTCTTTGTTAATTGATTTTGACACTTGACTGCCATTTAGTATGAATTTTATCATTCTTTTTAATAACGTCGTCAACTTTACTTTTTTTAATATTGTAAGAAATATAATTCTTGTTGTTAGTTAAGATTGTACTGTCGATACTGAAAGTATCAAATATGTGCTCTGGCTCATTTGATTTCCGTAGTATTTCGATCAGGCAATGTAAAAGCCGCTTAAAAGCAAAATGTGAATCGGAATTCTTAAATCGCCAAAATAATATTTCATTGGAAAGGCAAAAGAGTCACACAAAAAAACTAAGGGAAATATCTGAAACAGGTTGCATTGGCAAATAAATAGAAAACCAAAAATGGGAAGTTTGTGTCATCTAACCTTACAATGTAAAAAATCTAAAAAACGAGATAAAATCACATTTTTCCTAATTATTTGCCAATTACTCTCACCACATGCTCTGAAGCTCGATATGTAAGGACTCAAAAATTTAAAAAAATTCTTTCTTTTTTATTGAAATCTGAACGTTAGTTTTTGTGAAATTAATTAATTCTGTAATTTCTCATAAGGTTTGATGTTAAAGGCAAAAAAAAATTATATTTGTAAAGTAAAAATGTGAGATAAATATAATGTGGAATATAGAATAGGAATATAAAAGTGTGTCTTAGATTTAAGGAAGATGATTATTATTTTGAAAGTGAACAAGAATAGTGGTAAACGGGATTGATTATTTTGAAGTTATTAAAGTTATTCTTAATAATTACTTAGTTTGTTAAATTTATGTAACCAAATGAAATAACCATCTTTAGTTTACTCGAATTATTATTATGATTTATTTAAAAAAAATATATATTAATATCTTTTTTTTTGTTTTTTGTAGTTCCTTAAAAATTCAACTGGTCCATTATCTTATTATTATCTGATAATTTGCCATGTTTTATTAAATTGTGAACGGTAAGTCTAAAATCGACAAACATACATTAAGGAATTTTTGGTAGTTCCAAAAGCCACAAAAATATTATCCCCGACCGTTCAACCGAATGTCCAGTTAGAAAAAACGAATTAGTTTATATAGAATTTTATACAATTTTATTTGCGGCAAAAAAATGTCTGCAGAGCAAAATGTTCCCTAAAAGTGTCTTCTGCGAGGGGCGATTTTACTGTATATGATTTTTTAGACACAACATTATTATTTTTACGAACAAAGTGATAAAATTATTTTGCATAAAATATTTTACATCAGAACGTAAATTAGTTTTATCGCAAAGTTTTGTGCAGCTGTGTTAAACTAGGTACTTTAGAACTGTTAATTCGCGTAATACATTAGCACATCCTTCTTAGAGCTATTAACTACTCATCTGCTTGATGTAAATCGAAGCTAGAGAGTGTTACATTGTAACCACGAGACCACGTAATTCTGATTCATTTCTAAAAGTAATTATACCAAATTGCTTCTTTTGTACTAACGTTCTATTCTAAATGCATCAAATAAGACTTTAGTACCTATTGATTGGTTACTAAAATTGGTTAGCTAAATATAGGATAACATTTTATACTCTTTATTAAAGACAAACGTTTAGTTATGTGTAGGCAATATTCCAATATATCTGAATATTGTCAATAACTCAGCAGATTTATTGAAAAATAAAATAGGTGGAAACGACTTTTCTTCTTTTTTAAATGTTTATGTTGTATTTGAATTATGAGATTACGACGATGCATAAAGCTAACTCATAGAATTTTATTAAAGTTCTATTTATGATCCTGTATGTATTATAATTCCTCATTGAATTGACAAAACACAACGACCTTCTTTTAATGCAACCTTTAATATTAAAATTTCCATCAGCATAAAGTTGATTTAATTGGAGATTTTAGTGTTAGCTGCACGTTTTACACCAATGTTTGAAATTGTGGAAATTGGAAATAAAGCGACATAAATGTTATTTATTTAAAAACCCGAATGTAATTACAACGTATCAAAATTTGTGACAGCCATCATTCCGTGACGTTTAAAAAGGTATTTGAAATTCAGTAGCTACTAACTCGAAAATATTCATTTATTACTCTAATTTCCGATAAACGACCGATACAATCGCCAAATGAGTTTTAACGTAGTGATTTTATTTATTACTTTTTTTTTGTGTCGTAAATATATATAAACATGTAGTTTGATAGATTTTGAATACAAAGCGGTTCACATAAAATCGTATTTATATTAATTGGCTTTTCAGATTGCATCAAAATAATAATGGCTTTCGTTAGTATTCGTATTGAAACAGATGCGTCAATTATTCTAAAACTAATTCGTCTTTTAGAGTCGTTTGATCGTTTTTATCGGATAGGTTATTATTTGTAACATTAACGTTTAAGGTGTTTGTATTTAAGTAGTGATGTTATTAGTTTGGTTGACAAGTGAAACTGGTGGTTGATGGGAAAGCTGTCAGGCTTTCATGTTGATGAATCTTCCCATTATTTTAGAAATGCCTCCTACTTACTTCTTACGGTCTAGGTTATTTAGAGAAATGCCAACTTAAGCTTAATTTTATTACAAAATTAACGTGCAACTCCGGCTGCCATATTGTCCTTTTAAATTTCAATTATCTTCAAATTTTATATTGTCTACCTTCTTATTGCACTAGATTTCTTATTAGATAAATTAATTAAAATAACACCGTCTTATTCTAATTTATTATTTACAATTTCATTTCTTACTTAAAGTATTATACAGTAAAACCTGTTTTTGTGCGGTGGATAGGGACCGCATAAAAGAAATCGTACAAAAAAATATTCGGAAAAATTTATAAATACTTACATATAATAAACAAGTTTGTGCGATATATTACCTAAAATTTTTTTTATGCGGCGGACAGGGACCGCATAAAAAAAGTCGCACTTCAAAAATACATTAATTATTTACGAAATAGGTGACAAAATGCTTTCAATTAAATTAAATAATTAAATTAGACCTGGAAAATTGTAAAAACATTTAATTCTTCACTGTACATATACAAGGAGAAGTTTTCAAATTGTACATTAAATAGTTCGCTGCTACTTGTCGTAATCCAAAACGCGCATCTTCTTGTGATAAATTGATCCAAAATCGCTTTCGTCGCTTGAAAATAGGATTTCAATTGATTTGTTTTTTGATACTATAAATTTGTGCCAACGCCGCTGAGATTCATATACCGCATAAAAAGAAAAATTGCACAAAAAAAATCGCACAAAACAAATCGCATAAAAAAGGGCCGCACAAAAACGGGTTTTCTGTAGTCAGTTTTCATAATTTTCAAGTTTTATTACATCATTTTGTTTATGAAAATCTGTTGGGATTTATTGGAAAATTGTATACATATACTACCTGTTTTATATAAAAGACAAAATTGAATAACGCAGAAAATAAAAATGCTTTTAAATAGATGAAAGTGATTCTATTGAGGATTTTCATTAATTGAAGACCAATAATGTTATGTATATCAGCTGTATTTGAAAAAGTTATATTTATTTAAATTAAAATTATTATATGGCTTTTGTTTATTTGATTAAAAAAATAATTTTACATTTACCTGAGCAAATTAAAGAAACCATTTAAGGTAAGATTTAAAAAAGCTTTCTGTGCCTAGCGTATTATAAATCTCATTTAATTTTAACGACAAATTTTTATGGATTTATTTCGAACCGATATAGCTACCTAAATAAGTCTTTTGATTTTTTTTTATTGAGATAGAAGAATAGATAATTTAGCTTTTATATAAAAGAAAATTGTATTTCCATATTTTTTCAGGAACATTTTTTTACGATTTGGTAAAAGAAGAAAAATAATTTTCAGTAGGTAATATGCAAATAAGAAAAATTAACATAATATTTTATGAAATTAGTCTGGGCTTATTCATTATACGTAATCCTATATTGGAAATGTGCATGTGCCGAAAAAGATTTGTCCGTGCGTCCGATTTTTTATTCTTTAGTACAAATCGATACAGTATACCAGACATGATACTAAAAACAAATTACTAATTACAATGAAAGCTTCCATAGAGGGATACTCATACCCGACTAACATAAAACAATCTGCTTAATTCATAATAAATTTATTTGTAATTTGTTTATAGTTATTTAGTTAAAGAATAAATAATTTGTTTTACGAAATATTTAAATCATAAATAAATAAAACGGATTGTATAAAAAGAGGTTTGTATGTACATATGTATAGGTTCCGAGGTAGGGGCGGTGAATAGCGGCATTGGCAATGGCAGCTTTAGTAACTAAAAGTTATTATGATGGTGTAAACAAACGCTTATAAGTGTTCTTAACAGCTACTGATTTTGCTACAAAAGGAATAGGATACACTTGGAGATATTTATCCAACACCTTTAGAAATCGGTAAAGAGCATTAGTTATCAATAAATTGCATAAATCTGAAAATATTATCGAACTGGCAAAAAAGCAATTTTGTTGATTTTCAATTTTTTTCTACAAAAATGGATTTTAGTTAACTATAAATATACCATTTTGTTTAATGATTTTTTACCATCTTTCTGGTAACTTGATGATTCGACGTTCGTAGAATTTCTGGTCCTTATCAGCAAAAAACTGAACCAAACGCGATTTCAGGTTATCATTATTAGTGAAATTTTTACCATTTAAAGACTTTGTAACTATAGCCATAAATGATGATCGAATGGCGCAGGTCAGAGCTTCTTAACCAGTCCAAGACATTTAAAATGATTTTTGATTGTTGCGTATGATACATTTAACCTCTCTGCAATTTCTCTCACAGTTATATGACGGTCTGCTACAATTATGGCTTTAATGTGATTATTATGTGGTCAACTAGAACGTTGGACATCTTTAAGTGTAAAATTTCCAGAATAAATTTTTTTAAATCAATTCTGAAACATGCGTTCTGTTAAGCATTCATCATCGTAAACTTCACATAAGTTTTTGTGAATCTCCGAAGACTTCTTGCATTTACGGAAATAAAAAAGCAAAATATAACGAAAATGTTGGTTTTGCACTCCATATGACTGTGAACTAACAAATCTTAATTAAATACCAATTAATTTGTTATAAAGCAAGTTAAAAGTAACTACTGTCAACTGTCAAACGGAAAAAATTATAATATTGACCGAAGTGATTCAAAAAAATAGTAACTCCATGAGTTTATGATTAACCGAAATTCTTGCCAACTCAATAATTTTATTCTGATGAATTACAAAGTTCTACTTGATCTTTTTATAACATGTGTTCGCTAATTTAAATTATCCACAACGAAAACTGTTACTACAAAAACAGCGGTTCTGTAAATGCAATGATTTTTCTGAGCTCTTACGATGCTCCTGAGGGAGAAACATATCGGCATCCCATGAGTCAACTGTATCAAGTCAGAATTTATTTTAATAATAATTTGTTAAAAGCCTTGGAATGTTACGACTCTTAAATATTGTTTGAAACCTTTCTCATGTAAAATTTACTTTTTATGACTTAATCTAGTTCGCCTATGAGACGCTGATATGGATTTCCTAATCTATTCCCAAGAGAAAATAATTGTGTAGGTGCCTGGTGAACGAATAAAGGTTTAATCCATGTGACTTCATTTTATCTTACGCTGCATACAAGATATCTGTCTGAAGTTGGCAATGCATAAGATATGAAAATTAGCATTGGCGAAGCACAGAATGTGTTTATTTATGTTTGTGTGTTTTACACATCTAAAAAAATATTAACTTGAATCTTTCTTCACGGCTTTTTGATTCTGTAAAAATAGGGTGGCACTATAGAAAAACTTCGTTGAATAAACGGCCATTAACAGTTTAGAAAACATGACTCTGAATTATGGTTTTTGTATACCTAATCATTCAGTATTATTATATTAAAACTGTAAATATTTGTTAAAAATGGAGTCAAAGGATCATAACGATCACATAGAAAAACATTTAAAAAAACTGCTACCCGAGTTGAAAAAATATTTTTTTGGGATATTGAATTCATGTTTTAACCGCATAAAAAATTAATGAGTTAACTGTATTATTCGAAAATAAACCGTCATTTTTCTGTTTTTACATCGATATTGATTTGAACAGTTTTTTTACCTCTTATTTTGATAATTGTTATTTGAAATTTAAGATCTTGATTAGCCGATTATGGGTATGCAACTTCTTTTCCCGGAATCGCATTAACTAAAAAGTTATCCAATTTTTTGTTAGGAATCAAGAAATGTATTGAAATAATATATTTATATAGAGTCGAACCTCCATAAGTCGAACTTCGATAAACCGAATTTTTGATAACTCGAATATTTTTTAGTTTTTCTTCAACTTCGACTTATCGAGGTTCGCCTGTTTATATAAAAATCAATTGCCTCATGTATGACGGAGCATCACTTGAGAACGGCAAGACCGATTTGGCAGAGTTTTTTTTTGTTGAAAACTACTTCAATAAACTGTTTAGAACACTTGCCGTTCGTGATTTCAAACCATAAGTTCAATAACTTTTCGATATCTGGCATTCTGCCAAAATAACATGCATTTTTGAAAATCAGCTAATCAAGATCTATCAATTAAAACCCTCATCGTCGAAAAAGAATGGTAGAGATGTTTGATTTTCTCATGGTCTATAACCTTCGAAATATCTGCGCAAAGGTGGAGCTCTAGACACGGATGAAAATAATAAATGCAAACTGAAAACATACTTACGGTGAATAAAAACGCAAAATAAATATACTCCTGAAAAAAACTGTTTTAATAAAATATTAAACGGCAACATACACGTGAAACAAAGAAACTCAATAACAAACCACATCTATAAACAACTCCGCTACATTCAAGAAATAAAACAAGAATGGTAATGTTTTCAGGTCAGAGTGTAGCAGCAAGCTAGGATCATTTTCTGTCTTTTGCATAGGCATGAGTCATAGACCATCAGAAAATCAAACACCTCTACAATTCATGTATGAATAAAGTCTACTGTATATACTTCTGATCAAATAGGCGCGTAATCTGTAAAAAGCTCTCAATCCTAAGAATCAATATTCGCATTAAAAATATAAAAATTAACATTTCATATGTATTAAAATGCTTTCCGCTCAGTTTGTATAATAGGGTAAAACACCTAGTTATTAGCATTTTAAGTAAATACATGAAATATGGATTTCCTCAAAATATAAAATTGACGTTGAAAAAATATTTTAATTTAACTTTAGATTTTTAGAGTTATAAAATTTATGTCTATGCACTGTCTTATCCAAAAACTTAAAAAATCCTATTAGAAAAACAGTAAAGTTTATTTAAAATTTTAATTCCATTAAAAATTACTTTGGATTCTGAAATTTTTATATCAACTTCTGGGTGGAATAAGTCTGTGTTAAAACTGTCAATTCCAGGAACTCTATTGACACTTTAATTTCAAGCATATTGAAAAATGAACTTGAATATTACAACTCTAAATTCGATTTTTGTTTGACCCCTATATCATTATTTTATTCAGCTAACCGTTTATTTACAGCATTATAGTTTTAATAAATTATCCTGATACGTCAAAAACATTCTCCTTTTTATTTTACTTAATTCATCTTAAAATGAAATTCACACTGAATCTATACAGATTATAAATTTAACAATATACAACCTATATAAAACAAGTCCCAAGTGTTAGAATGTCTAAGCTTACACCTATATTAAAATAACTAATAGTCCTATCCTGGCCTACAGTATGACCTCAATCTTAAAAAGGCAATTGACTATAATAACTAATAGTCCTACAAAAGAAATAATTTTGGTGATTATGTTAATTTGAATTTAATTATTTAATATGGTTTTTAAAATTTAAACAGTCTTCATTTAAATAGCTCATTTAAAAATGCAAAAATCTAATATTATTTTTTATTTAAGATCAGCTTTAAGGTGTTTCTATTTGGATATCATATTGTTTTATTTCATAAGAAAGCACTTTTAAGAATTCATTGTTTCATATGTGAACATCAATATTTCAGAGGGAGTATTCCATTTCTCATATTGGTTAATCTCCAAAAACATATTTGGGAAAGCCGATCGTGTGTTGTACGTCAAAGTTGGTAAGCAACTTCATGAAACTTTGAAAAATGCTGTATCACGTGGAGCAGTGTGTATAGTCAGAGTTCCAAGAATTCTGATAAATAGATACTCATCTATCATCTTTATAGGTATTTTATGATTTCTTGAGGTCGGTTGTCTTTCCAAGTAGATGAGGCCTGACTGAAAAATTTAATATTTCCAAATATTACATCGTCGTACCTACTATAGAGGCGGATTTACGAATTTGCCGCCCTTCATATACCATAATTTTTGCTTTTATTTCTACTACTGGTAAACAATATTTAATATACTGACAAACTAAAAGGAATTTATCTTTATATTTCTAGTTAAGTTAAATGATACATCAATTTTGAAACATATATGAACTAAATAGTTGATTAATAGATAATGATAATACAACAACA
Source organism: Sinopyrophorus schimmeli (assembly GCA_036325965.1). Lineage (NCBI taxonomy): Eukaryota > Metazoa > Arthropoda > Insecta > Coleoptera > Elateridae > Sinopyrophorus > Sinopyrophorus schimmeli. The sequence goes on from JARFIZ010000013.1 coordinate 4,289,709, forward strand.
CAAAAATGACAACATTTCTATTAAAAAATTTAATTAATCACGATTTTATAATTTGGCGCCTTACTTTTGCTTTAGAAAAACTTTGAATTAATTCGACAAAAGAAATACTTTTAATTACATCATGTTCTATTGATAAAATTGATAAGTCATTTAATCAAACCTCAGACATATTTGATCGTAAATAATGTTTAATTCTGGAAATATCAAAATTACGATACCCAATATTAAGAAATCCTAACAAGAATTTTATTCTTCCCTCCTGATTTAAATATAAATTAATTTCACGGCAATTTCCGAAAGAAAAAGTAAAAAATTATTAAAAATAAGCGAAGCCTCAAAAAGAGATCGCAACTACGGTTTTAGAATTACTTCAATTTTTTTTAATGTAAATTTATCATTGTTAATCGTGGCGAAAAACGGAGTGTGCACATACGAGCTCAAAGTAACACATTTCGATTTCGGGAAAATGAAGCGCGACGCCAAGCGGCGCACTTCATTTGCCTCCCTCGCTCGAAAATGTGTCACTTTTTGCTCATACGTGCACATACCCTGCATTCGTGGAATTAGTCTACGTTAATAGCTAATATTTCAAATCAATGAAATTATTTTAGTCAGGTTTATTGGATTATTTGATTTGAAAAAAAGAAGATTGGTATAGACATCTTGTGAACCTTAATATTGACTTATTGTCAAACGTTAAATAATTCTATGCTTCGCTGGAAGATTTTTAATGGTATAATTCAAAACAACAACCCGTGTGTGAGTTTTATTTATTGTTAAAATTTCCTGAATGGATTCACTGAAATATTGAACTGAAGGGTTTTACTGGACATCATACATTTTAAATAGAATTTTAATTAATCAAAAATGCGAATTAGTAAACACTCAAAAGTAGGCAATGAAAAAGTTATTTCGATTTTTGGAAAAATCTTTTTTATATTTTATAATTTTTGATTAAAACAATTAAGAACTGACCTAAAACTGTTGATTAATTATAAAAAAAAAAAAATTAATCTTAAACCTAAAATATTTACGTGTTTGTAAAATACTTTTTTTGTTCCATTGTGCCCCAGGTCTGGGGTACAATGGAACATGGTCAATAAATTGCGAAAGATCATAAAGTATATTAAAATACTTCCTTAGCATTCTTGCTTGCTAAACATGGATTGGGCAACAACAATTGTATATCTAGAATTCACACTATTGCCATGTCAGGTTTTAGAGGAAAGTAAAAGCTTCTCACATATTAGTCTCACTATGCAGATCTCTATCAGTTTTTCTTATACGCTTTCTAACCAATATGATTTTAAAATCTGCAACAAAAAACCAATAAAGTAAATGGGGTTTTATGGAGCAGTGTTCCATTGTGCCGCGTTCCAAGGTGCCCCATAGGGTTTCAAAAGTATCTAACGCAAATTTAAAAAACTTGGTAATAATTTCCATTTTATATTCAACTGTAGTAAAAATAGTCAATATGATTAAAATTTATGTAAAGAAATGTCATATACCTACTAGTATAGTTTTTCAGTAAAAACAATGATTTTTGGGAAAGAAAATAAAACTTTTTACTAATGAAACTATTTTTTTCTTCTCAGAATTTCGTTGTTATAGAGCGGCCTAATTTCACTGCGTTTCTGCGCTGTAATCGCTCAAAACAGAAGCCCGCGAATTGATTTGGTATTTGAATATTAATCGTCTTCGTTCCATTGTATCCCGCGTTTCATTGTGGCCCAACTGTCTCTACACCTGAAAATACTTTTATCAGGCGTGCAAATTAGCATCATGATAAGTTATCAAAAGGGATAAAATATCGGGTCGTCAAGTATGAAATTTGTATAAAAAAAGACAAAGTTTGTTGATAACTTTTATATATAAGGAATTATTTTATTCATCAAAGTATGCACTCATATTGTCTATACACTTTTGCCATTGTAGCGGCAGGTTGTTCAGGCCGGTGGTATAAAACCCTGGCGGACGAAAGTCAAAAAATTCCTGGTAAGCTAGTTTTACAGCATTGTCGGAATTAAATTGTTATCCTATTAAAAACTTGTCCAAACTACGGAAGAAGTGGTAGTCGGTGAGGGCTAGGTCTGGTGAGTATGGAGTATGATGAAGAAGTTCCAATTCCAATTCCTGTAGTTTTGCCACAGTCATTTTTACAGTGTGTGGTCTAGAGTTATGATGCAATGAAATAGGACTCGATCTGTTGACCAATCTAGACTGTTTTTCTTTAAGTTTTTGCATCATTTGCTCCAGTTGGTTGCAGTAAATTTTTGCAGTAATTTTTAGTTCGTTATTATTGATCTTTGATTCTGGGCGACTACGTGGCTCATTTGTGAGGTCAAAATTACCTGTACGAAATTTGGCGAACCAATTTGACACTATCTGCTGGGTCGTAACACTAAAGCCAAAGGTACTATTAATGTTTCTCACGGTCTGAGATGCTATAGTTCAACGTAAGAACTCATACATCATAATAGTGCGAATCTCCGACCGTTCCATTTTCAACAGAATTAATTTTTTTTAAAGTTTTAAATATTTAAGAACACGCCTACCCCGATAAGGGAGCAGTTGGAATAATTGCATTAAAGGCGAAGATAAAGAAGAAGAGAAGACGAGATATGTAACTGTCCAACAAAAAAACAAAACCGTAAAATATTAAGCCAATATCAAATAATAAGCTGTTAAAGTTGTCAATATTATTAGTTACAAATTTCATACTTAAACAACCCAATATATAACCTCTTTCAAACAAAAAATAAATCTAAATTTTTCCGTTTTTTAATTTTTTGAATTGAAATATAGAAGGTTAATCTAGAGAATCCAATAAATACGAAGATGTGCACATTTGAGCGAAAAGTGGCACATTTTCGAGCGAGGGAAGCAAATGAAGTGCGACGCGGAGCGGCGCGCTTCATTTTCCCGAGATCGGAATGTGCCACTTTGAGCTCGAATGTGCACACTCGGTATTAAGCACGATTACCAAGCGTCTCGTTTTAACAGAAAAAAAATTGGTCACGTTAGGTATGATGGATGTGTCGTATATCGTTTATGAATGTATTTGTATGTAAAATATTGTATTTTTTCATGATTTTAATTTGTCTAGATTTCATTTTGTTATTTATTTTTTACTCCAACATTTGCCGACCCCCTAAAATTTGTCGCTCTAGGCTATAGTATTTCTAGCCATATGGTAAATTCGGCTCTGACTATATCAAAAGAAAGCCAAACATATTCGAAAGCAACACGTTATGCACATTGAAATGGAGGCGGTGAATATTCAATTACATTTACGGCAATGCTTGCATATGTATCCTAGAGATGCGCTAAAGTGCTAAATTTAATTTTAGCCGCGATTTAATACAAAGGTTAAATGCTCGAGTGAAATTATGAAACCCGCTTAAGCTTCGAACAGATAATTCCGTTAAGCCATTTACATTTTGATGAGTTTGAAGTTTCTTTTGTCTCCATGAGTTCTACAGTAAACGCGTCTACAGCATTCATATTGAAATTGCCCTGGTTAAGTTTGTTTACCTAAACTTAACCTTAATTGTAATATACATTCCATTTAACTTCTCGAAAATAGAACGTAGAGACGCTTCCCCAAACAGAATTGCTTTTTTTACGTGCGTTTGTATTCATTTTCTAACTACGCGAAACAAGTGTTTTAACGTTTATCACCGTTTTCGTTTTCTTTCCTCATTAGCGCGAGTTTCCACAATCAACGAACCATAATTTTTCACTTTTGGTCATTAACTTTTCAGATATTGTACAACTTTAGTTTCCTCTACGTCTTCATTATCTAACCTTCGCAGGTATAAAAAATTAATTTTGCGATTATCGCACTCCCTGGGTAATTTTTAGACCTGTTTAATTTAATTTGCGCTGGAAATATCCCAGCTTTAATTTGACTCACTGATTTATGTAACGTTTAAAATTTTCTTTCCCCTCGCTTATATAAACATCTTTTTCATTATTACACAATACTAATAAATTCTAAATAATGTCCGACTTTTATTATAATTATACTACGCAATGTTATTAAAGTTTTAATTATATTTGGGATCATAAATTTGTGGTTTTAAAAATACTCGGTTTTTTTTAAGTGTAATGTAATACCCTTTATAATTATCGTTTTTTTTTGCTTTATAATATTCTTTAATCAATTCTCGGGTTTGTAAAAATTATTATAAAAAAATTGAAAAAAAGTGTTGCATTAGAAAAGCTGTTAAAAGGATACAACTTTTTAGAGAGCTATAAATTCCAATATATTTCCAGAAAATTTATATCTATCTATCTTAATATATACCTCCGCGGTTGCGGATATGGGAATTTCATTTATCATTCTTGCTAAATTGAAGACTTTTTATGTAATTTTTTTATTTGAAGCTATAAATATAAAAGTGTTTAATAGATTATTAAATGATGTTTACTTTCTGTTTTAAAAATTTTGTCTTTATCCTACTAAATAATTTATTAATTTTTGATTTTATACAAATTGTAGAACGAGGATGAGGATGATTACAGCGCACATGACCCGTTGGTTTCAAGTTCCCAAATACTACTTTATTTTCTATTGTTGGCATCAGTGGAGATTTTCACAGATTGTGCAACTTTGAAACATATACAAATAGTTAGGATCTGGGGGTAATAAGGTCTAGCTACGGAATATTTCAAATTAATTGAAAAACATCAAATTTAATCAACAGAATTTATTAGTAATCATTTTTAAGATTTATTTATTATAAAATATAAACAAAAATGTTAACTTTTATCATAAACAAAGACAAAGTTAAACATTTTTTAAAACCTTGTCAGTAGGCCTTCAGCTTTATTATTGTCTATTCCTGGAAAGGATCAAAATCTGTTCTATCATAACGAAGATCAATAATCATATTGTAACGAATTTCCCAATCCACTATCCAATGAGAGCAAAAGCGGTTCGTACTCGGGTTGTGAATAATAATACACAGTTGGCCACTTATTTTACAATTACGGTTTATTTAATACAAGAATTAACAAATTCTTCTTCTCCATTAACTTAAACACTAGCACTTAACAATTATTTAATTACTAACTTATTAACTTACGGTTATAATATATTAACTAATTTATTTACACTCGTATATTTATTTAAACGATTGACACTCGTATATTGTTTACATCTATACCGATAGCGATAGCGCTTACCTTGTAAATTCACCGAGCGGAGTTAAGAACATTGACATTCACGTACAACTGTTGACTTCAACTAAAGTGTGGAAGTACCGCGGAGTTTATATGGGTGATTCCTAGATAACTGTGATTTTTATAACTAAAATTTTTTTGAAATTAAAAATGTTTTAAAACGCGTGTTTTGGGTGTTTTCTGTCTCCAATTATACACAGAACTAAGTCTGTGCTGTAGTTCTACTACAACTACAACGAAGCGAAAACTATGACAAAATTTGAAAATTTTAATGCCACGGTACTGACATATAATAGTTCAGGCGGCGAACGTTAAAAGAGTGGTGAACCAAAATAAGTACAAAATGAACTTTATTGCTTTTTAGATATTCCATAAAAAATAAACCAACTTTCCCGCGATCTGTAACTTGTCCAACTGTTTTTTTTTTATAATTATTTTTTCCTAATTTTTTGTAAAAATGATGTATAAGACATAAGTACAATGTTTTACTATTCGAAGAATTTTCGATCAGTAGAATATAAAAATTTAAGTCTGGCGCCCCTATTCTTGACACAACTGTTTGCCAGACTACCCTCAAAATATTTATTGCAATGATAAGTTTTCTATATAAGGTATAAGAAAAAATTAAACGTCAAAACTTCTGTTTTTTATCCCTCTTTTGAATAGAATTGGTCTGGTACATTAATACTTGACCAAAATTCTGCTAGACCACGATTTAGAAAGTCCTTTGTTGCTACTTGTTGAGCGCCAGTTTTTTTGTTTTTTTGCAAAATTTACATTCAATTGTTATTCTGTCAAAAAATTTTAACAAAACTATAACAAATAAATACAGAAATAAGTTAAAACATTGAGGAAAAAATAAATTAAAAAGTTATTTCTTATTTTTGCCATGGTAGTGACATCCACGGTGATGACATTTGAATTTAAAATGAACCTAACTTTATAATGCAGATAAATAAAATAATTTCCTAAATAATTTCGATTATTTACGTAAAAGTAAATAAAAATTTACTATAATTGATTCAAACATCGTATTAATAACCGTAAATTTTATTACCACGGTATTGACATGTAATTTTATGACATACCTTTTTCAAAATAAAACAAATTAATTTAATTATATTTTTGAAACTTCAAAATAAATACACAGCTGTAAACATTGCACAAATAGTCTCTCCTGAAAATGTTGCCAGAAGGAGTAAATAAAACTAAATTAAGATGGCGATTAGGCGGCAAGCATTTCAAATTTAAAAATTGAATAAAATTCCCGGATATAAAACAAAGACGATTATTTTTTTACCAAGCATTATTTTCGTATAATTGTAATATAATTTAATGGAGTATATATTAGACTTAAGTTACGAGAAGTAACTTTTAAATTACAAATCGAATATCGATAGAAATTTATACATTTAGTTTCAAAAATGAGAATCGGACATGCCACGGTTATAACATTTCGAGTATATTTTCGTAAGTTATGAGTAATCCAAGATCACTTATGTTCCAAAACCTAATATAGGTTGAAGATAATTATCACATTTATAATATTAATGATTTCTCAATAAGAAAAAACTATGTTGAATGATAAATAAAATACTGGACATAAAAAATCACAGTTATGTGAGAATCACCCATATATGTGTTGTGTTATCTGTTAGGAAGCTTCTAGGTGCCTGTGGTCTACAGAGATACCGTCCATTCAAGGTAACGCAGATAGAAGATTCTAGTTAGTCGTGTATTAAGAGATACTGATATATATCCGCTGTCTCAATATCTCACGGTCGCTTGCGTGAGATATTTAGGTATCTCGCGCTTCATTAAGTAAGTCTATTACGGCTGCTATACTCGATTACCGTGCCCGTTACAATATGAATGCAGCAATTGGACTTAAATTTTTTTTAAAAAACTACTAATTGTCTAGCCTAACACCCATTAGGGCGCCCAAAGCCATCAGTATTATCCACTGATAATTCAACACACACGATACTATTTGCGGTATTTGGCGCAGTGCCTCATTTTAGCTATCTTCTTCTTTACATAGCCATCACAGTACCACCTTGATTGTTTTTATAAACTACCATTGTTATTTTTGGAATTAAATTTTTTTAGTAATACATAAATAGCAGTACTACAATGCAAACTCACTACGTTTAGTAACATTTACTTTGTGACTATCATGTATTTAAATGACACAGTTTTGCCCTTAAAAAACTTAAAGTTAATTTTTATCAACGTTTAATACCTTTTTTCATAAACGACTATATTTAGAATAAAAACGGAAATGTCGGATTTTGGAGGAAATTAAATATGCCACAAAAAAGGTCTTCAGACGCTAAGCTGTAAAGCTAATAAATAAACGGTTATTGGAAAATTTAATACGGAATTTTTTTACCATCAATTCGATATTAAAAATATATTTTAAATTTTTTTACGTTTGAATCTATTTATCTTTGAAACTAAAAGCTATGCAGGTTAGATTCTGAAGACATTTTTTGTAGAAAATTGAAGTTTCTCTAAAATTGTTATGTACGTTTTTGTTGTAACTCTAGCCGTTTGTTTAAGATATTTAAGGGCGAAACCATTCAAATTATATAGATCCCACTAGGGGTACGTTTAAAGATTGATATCTTCCTTACAATTTTTCATAAATAATAATAAGATTGCATAAAATGGAGCAGAGTTATACATAATTGAAAAAAAACTGTAGATTTACATGTTAAGCAAATAGGAAAATTTTAAAATTAACAACTTACCACTTAGAATTTAAATTAAGGGCTGAAATTTAGTTATTGTTTTTTATGTTTAGAACAATATTTTCTCTGTGCACCACAAAAAAATTGTTTAACAACGAAGCACCCTAATGTACAAACTCATAGAAGCTCTATATGTAATATTATGGAGAAAAAATGCAATCAATAATTTAAACCAAATATTTTAATTAAATAATAAAAGTTTTATATTAATATTTATTATAAGTTCTTTTCATAAATGTTTACACAATGTACTTGACCAATTTTTTGTAATAAAAAAAACAATCTATAAAAGTTTTATATGATATAATACTGAGTTGTCTGAGAAAACACACTTCTATATAAAACCCCTTATATTATCTGAGTAGATTGTTTATATAGGGAAGCCTATATTCACAGTAGTCGATCTGAGATTTACATCAGTAAACACTTACTTGTTTTTCCTTGTACAAAATATTTAACAGATTTTATAATTTACAAAATTTAATTTATTAAATTATGTAATATTATAAAATTAAATTGTTTGAATTATTAAATATGGATAATATACTTAGTTTAATAATATTGTAAATTCATTTTCTGATTAGAGCACTTTATTTAATAAATTATTAAGTTTTGTTGTGTCCGGTAATGTAAGTAACAAACTACTTTGTAGATTAGTTTCCTAAGTTTAGTTACCAATTAACTTGTAGTTATAATTGATCTTGTCAAAATTTCAAGTAGTACCTAAAGTAACACATGTAAGTCATAATCCCACTGCATGTGTTTAGTTGGATTAACACTTCGCTGTTACTTGTCTAAACTGTAATTTAGCAATGTCAAAACCGCACTGTTAAAGAAAAGTAACATAATTATAGTAAAATTGCTATTTTTATATAGGTAAAAGTTTTATTAACAATCAATTGAAAGATTAAATTAATGATTGGTTCAATGTTTTATGAAAATTGCAATTGATAACTAAATTGTTGATGAAACTACAGAAAGCCCGACGGACTAGTAAACAACGGTTGATAATGAACTTTATTTATCTAATACATAGGTATAATGCCTAAAATCCTGAGAGGTTTGATTGAAATTTTATACAATATTACTACGAATTAATAATACTACACGTTAACATATTACAATTTTTCCACATGGTTTATTTTGGATATTTTTTTATGAAAAGTACTGTTTTTGTTATTGTTAAATAAAATCTATAATATACATTTTATATGTATATGCAATGCCATTTTCTTTTTAAGTACATAATAACTAACAAAATAAGTTATTTAAATCTTTTATTAGTTTGGCTATATTTGTTAAACATTAAATATACAAGTTTTAGCATTAGCGTGTAATTCATTCCATAGAAAAAATATTGCTATAAAATAAAAACATTTTTTGAAAAACTGTTAACGTAAAATACATCGCCATTAGTTAAGAATAATAACATGTTATGATTTTATGATGTATATTTCAAAAACTGTAAGACTTAAAATTTGTTTTTGTAGCAATAATTCTTGTATAAAGGTAGTAGGGGGAAAGTGGCATGAAACAGCCAAGTTTTGAAACAGCCATTATCAATTACGCGGTAGTTTTCATACGAATCGTTTATGTATTATTATTGTAAGATAGCAACACTAGCCAGATATCCCCCACAAAAATTTGACCGTTCACCGTCAATACACGGCGCCGATACGTCGTATTGTAGATTTTGTCGTCAAAAAGTAAGGTTTTGAGTTCAGTTTATTTGTTTTCTAACGCCTATACGTACAAAACTAATAATAATATGATTACACTATAATTTTATAGATATATTAGGCCTTCTAATAACGTATATATTTTGTAGACTAATCTTTGATTTCATAGTAATTTTCGAGATTTTGTTTCTTGAGAGAATATGTTTTGAAATAGCCGGACTGCAGTGTAATGAAAAAGCTACCTTTTAATTGCATAAAATGCAATAATAATTGTAGTAACAGCAATCAAGAGTGGTACCGATGCAAAATTGTAATGGTTGGGCATATAAACCCTGTGGCGTAAAAGGGAAATTGCATTATTTTTGCTAAAAACGTTTTTAAGTTTTTGCAATGATTGATCTCAAACGTCAAATTTTTTGACAGTTTTTTAGATTTATGTAAGTCAATATTTTATCGAGAGTTTGCGTTATTTAAAACGTTTTATAATGATATAAGATCTAAAATTATAGCTTAAGTTTATTATTAAATAATATCTTCGTTAATGTGCAGTTTTAATCTTGTAATAAGAACATGGCTTTTTCAAAAATTGGGTTGGCTGTTTCAATACCTATAGGTTATGAAAAAGCCAAATTTTATTTTTTTTATAAATGATTAGAAGTCGAAAAATATCGTTAATTTTGAAAAATGTTATATAACATTACGTACATAAATGCATGAACAATTACAGATTTAAAAAAAAATTTGATTTATTTATGTCCTTCTATATTATTTATCCCTTTTTTTAAAACTGGCTGTTTCATGCCACTTTCCCCCTATACCTTATGAGTTTTACCTCTTATTTTATAATTATAACTGCAGTCATACACTGAAAATTGAAGTTTTTATTTCAAAAGTGTTTTATTGCCCTTTAGATACATGTAGTCAGTAAGTATACTTACAATTAGTAATAAGAAGTTTTCAATACCTATGTAAAGACAATCATTCCACAAACGGGTAAAATAAGTTTTTTTTTAATTTTACTTTTAAAGCACATAACTAAAGATCCTTCAAGAATTTTGAAAACATTGTAAAAGATAATTGAAGGAAAATGAAACATACTATAAAAAACGTCGTATGAAATTTTGCGATAAGTTTGTTAGTTTCCCAGAAAAAGTCGAAAATTTTTTGAATTTACTGTAAATTCAACTTTGACCTTAAATAACTTATGAAAAATTGAATTTATCATAAAATAAAAACAGACATTACCATATATTAGCCATTGCATTAAGCATAATTGAATTTAAAGATGATTTTTTGCAAGTTATATACCTACTTTTATTAATATTTTATTAGACGATATAAAAAAATCATAGTTATATTACTTCTCTTCAAAATAATAATATGTGTATAATCCCTAAATATTATAAATCTTAGATTACCCGCATCAGCAGCTTGACGCATAATAAAATAATGTAAATGGGGTCAGTCTATATAAAAAAGTATCAAATAAAAGAGTTGGTATAAATAACAAAAGTATTTATTTATATTACATAGTTTGACAAAAAAAATAAAATTCCTCAAAATAAAAAGTTTCTATCATTATCAGTCTTGTAATTCAAAACAACCATTCTTTTCTTTAAAGTTGACTCAAAATCAGAATATATATTGCTTGTATTGTTTGGAAGTTTAACTTCATTTCATTACTAATGTTTATGCTAATGAATAATTTTTTTGAACTATAGTCAAATAAAATGTTCAAAAAATATGTTTTGACTGCGTAAAAAACGATAGCATGAATAGGTATAAAAGGCATAAAAATAATAAAGATAATTTTAGCAAATTTATAAAAAATTGCAGATAATAGGTGTATGTATTATTAATAATATCTATTTTTTTTAGATTTCCGCAACTCACTAACAACCAGCTAAAGCAAATCCGCAAAGAAAAGAGTTTATCCATTTTGTAAGTATCAATTGAATTTTGTATTTTTGCTTAAGTTAAACAAAAAAATTGTTTTTTAATTTTATTATTTAATTTACGTACTGCGGTAAATATCAGAATTTTAATGGAAAAATATAATTTCTTAATTCAATTTAAAAGAATGGAATTTTAAGGTTTGAAAAGAATATTTAAATATTCATGTAGTTCAAAGTGATTCCCTAAAGCGATGTAACACGCAAAAGGAAAATTAAGATATTACGAATTATTGTAATTATTTACATTTTGTACTGCACATCTATTGCAAATTTTTCAATTTTATAATTCCATTTTAAAGAAAAACTTTTTATTGATTTATCGCAGGGTGTAAGGTTAATCGATTTAAAAAAGTACTTTTTGTATTCTGTAAGGATAGGGCAATTTTTGTTATTTTCTGCAACCCAATTTTTATTTCATTCACATGACACTTGTTGCTCTGAATAATGTAGTTTGAAGGTTTTTAGCTTTCTCTGTGTAAATTTATATTTCTGAAAAAATATCTATTACGGTCTTCGTCTTGAAATATAACAATGAAGAGAAAATAAAATTGTAATCTTGACTATTCTAGTATATTTTGTAGGTATGTAGATTAATATTTCATTCATTTGATTTATTTATACATTGTTACTCGAGGTATTTTTAACAATTAACACATAGCAAAATGAAGTAATGGAATGGTGCTTAATAACCACTAGAAATAAGACTGAGTTGATAACCGTTTTAAAAGCTAATTAGCACTTAATCATCACTACTATCATTTAGAAATACATCTTTCGCTAGTTCATAAAAGGTGGCACCATTGCAGTTGGTAAGGTTCTCATGAAAAGTTTTTGTTAATCGTGCAATGTGTTCATGAATTGTTGGTAGATTTAGTTCATAATGGAGCTGTTGCTTTGCGATAAACCACGGGGCAATGACTGTTGATCGGCGAATTTTATTTTGTAGGATCTGGAGTCGAATCAAAATTGTTTTTGAAGTATTGGCCCATATTACACACCCGTAAAGTAGCAATGGTCCTATTGAAATTTTATAGAATACACGTAGAGAAGAGAATGGTGATTTTTACTATGTAGCATGGAAATTAATACCATGTAGCATGGTAACCAAACCTATCTTTAAAGAAATGTGACCCATTGCCATGCTACTACCATATTACATAGTAACTATGTGTGTAGTAAATGTTACTTTATAGCATAGAAATTAAAGCCATGCCCAAATAATACCGAGTACTGTGTTGCATGGGAGTTATTCCCATGTTAATACAGGGTATCAGACGAATAGGTACTTAAACTTAACCGGGTGATATCTGACACCAATCTAAGCAGTAAAAGTCGGTATGCAATATGTACTAAATTTAAAAAATTTCGAAAAACAACGCTTTTTAATTTTTAAGTAAATAGAAACAGAGAATTGTCTCCATATACTTTTAAAACGGCTCATACAAGTACAATATTATTGTGCAATAATTGGGTTTGTGCAATAAAGTTGATAGTGTGTAAATGATATTGAAAGGCTGCCCAATATATTGTGTAAAATCAAAAAATTTTGATATTTATTGCACAATGCGGAAAATAGTTTATCGTTTGTAGAAAATATTGAGCAATGTCGCGTCAGTTGCTGTCCAGACGATCACGGGTATGAATCAAAATAACCGAAACAGATGTTAAGAATTTATTTTGAATTCAATATGTTTATCATGTCACAATTACCTAGCAACTGAATTTATTTTGCAATAATATTGAACGTTTATGTCGGCTTTGCACAACCCTTTGCAGAACCCTTCAATTTCATCTACACACAGTCAACTTTTTTGTACAAACCCATTTTTATTGCGCAATAATATTGTATGTCTATGGACATCCTCTATTTTTTGTGCATTCTATTTATGCAATAATGACTCTCTTTAAAAAGAATGAACTAATTTAGTATATGCTTTATTGATAATTTATTTTATTATTTAAATATTATGTGACAGAATAAACATCATTTAAGATTGTTTACTGCGTATTTATTTTATTGTTTAGATATCATGTTTTAAAATAAATGCGAGGATATTAGTGTTATAAACATATTATGATACCCGTGAAGTGTTAAGATAAACAACTTTATTTCACGTCGCAATTTAAAAGCGTTGTTGCTACTTGATTTGAGGGTATATTTTTCTTCAATTTTGGGTCATTTATAAATGGGTTGATTATCAATACTTATTCGTCTGACGGGCTATATATTAATTTACTCAGAAATTTATTAAATTATTAAATGAGTGCTTACATTATGAATAATATAATTTATTTAATTAATAATCCAACTTTCTCAAATAAACATTTTTGCTTTAATGAATTAACAGTTCTCTTACAATTGTGATTTTCCCTATGTAAAATAGTAACATTGCCATCTAGCATGGAAATTATTCCTACGCAACTTGGCCCATCTTATCATTTAAAATAAAGAGAATTACTACGCCCAACAAATATTTGTAGATACAATCTTGGTCACCATGTTATATGGTAAAGATTCCCATGCTACCTAGTGATGTTTTTTTTCTCTCCAGTGTATTTTTGTCAGAATTCAAGTTAAGTTTAGGTGCAATGTCCTTCAATTTTTTGTCAAATTGAGAATGGGTACGGCTACAATTAATGCAATTTTTCGAAGTTTTTGATAAAATCGTACGGATGAATTTTTCCTTAATTCTTTTTATCAGATTTTGCTGATGCACATAAATACTGTTTTTATTTCAACTGTAACTGCACATTTGTTCACATGTTTTCATTTACTGGGTAAAAGAAATTATATTTATTACAACAAAATTTGATAAAAATTCACTTATGTTCTTTGTACTGCAACTCTTTCAATTTGTACCTATCTGTTTTATATATTTTCATAACGTAACAAAATTCAGAAACGTATTTCTACTTGAAAATACGCATTTTCTTTGCTCTTGATTAAATTTTCACTCAGTAACTTTTTGTTTGAAATCAAATATGGGTATTTTATGAATTTTAAATCACGTAAATTTGATTGATGTGAAAGTGTCCTACTTTTGTCAATGCTCGAGTTTCAGGCGAAATTTATTTAATCTATTTTTTATTCAATAAGGGGTTTTTACATCTTTATATCGAATTTAGAATATTTTTCTCAAAAATTTGATATCAATGAAAAGAATTTACACTTAATTTCCTAAAATTGTACCGAATTCACAAAAATTTGTTGCTCCTCAATGAACATCTTTCTCAAATTTATGGATTCTAAATGTTATATCATTTGTTGAATATATAATAATAAAATAATTAGGGTAATTTTATAATAACGATAAATCAATAAATTTATTAAATATGATTTGGAATTTAACTGAAATATTTTAGCTATTTATGTAAATTAAATGAAAAAAAAATTGAGCCAGAAATTAACTGTGCTGGTTAGTTACTTTTATATCCATAAATACTTACTAACATTTAACTGGCAACTGTTATACCTATCGGTCAATTTTAATTGCATTAAACAAGAAGTTTGTAAATATATCGAATCCCCATTTACTTTTTAATTACTTTAGTTATTGCTATCATTATTTAAGTATCAAGGTTTAGAATGCAATAGACAAGAATATATTTCATAAATACCTTTCCTACGTGTAATAACTGTCTGGTTTCTGTGCCAAGTTATACTAAATTAAGGAACTCATGCTAAACGTGCCAACAATCGAGAACATTTAAATGCCGTAATGCATACCTCTAAATCTTTGATTAGATCTGAATTAATTTCCTTGCAAGAACTTTTATATGAAAAATTTATTAAATTTGAAACTTTTTTATTGCCTACTTATAATTAAAATTTATTTCTGCACAATGTCTTGTTAGATTTGTTAATTTAGGAAGTCTAGGAGTAAGTTTAATAAAACGACTTTAATTTTATCAAAACCGAGAAAGTTAAACTTTATTAACATTTACTAAATTGAACTTAATAATTCTTAATTACCAATAAAATTAGTCATCTTTAGGATTACAAATTTTAATATAGGCATATAAAACATTCTACCATTAATAAAATTCAACGTTGTTATTATTATTGTTATTAATTACTACAAAAGTAATGCCTATCTATTATGGGAAGAACTAATTTTAAATAAAGGCAAACCGATTTTCTTATGTGTAGATTTTTGAATGCAAATGATTACAAAGCAGTAAAACTCAGAAATCAGTGCGCGACGCTTCTTTAAATTCTTTAAAATTGCACGATTGTTCCCAACGAATTATGTTAGTAGCATTTTTAAAATTCAACAAAGGGAACCGGTAATCACAGCCCTTATAAAATGAAGGTAATGTTCTTGCTCGACAAAAATTTGATTTATGCTTATAATTTAAAAAAAAAATTCTTGATTAAATTAAAGTCATTAACATCGTAATGGCACGAAAAAGAATTTAACTCTACAATGGAAAGCAAATGGATCTTGTCTGTCACCGGAGACGCGAAAGGGGGAAACTGAATTCTCCGGAGAAAATTGAAAATTTTGGAGGAAAATGTGACAGATAAAAATCCTTCATTTCCGGAGTATTGGCTACTTTAACAAGTTTCCACTTTGTTCATCTGAAATCGATTTACTCGAAATGTCTATAGTATCACCAGAAACATGATTATTATTCTGTTAGGTAGGCGCACGTTTAGTTCAGTTATCGGTCGCGCGGCGCTGAGGGTTATTGATTTATGCGAGTCCGATACGGGTGACTTCCGCACGACCGACTGTTTCCTCTTATATCATTCTAATTCGAGGGAAACTACTTTGGAACTGTGGTTAGTTTCACTTTTCCGTATGTTCATTCCGCAGTCATGAAGCTATTATTCAGTTGAGTAGTTATATGTACATGCCTACTTTAATTATGTTATGTCTAATTAATTATAAAGTTGCTATGTAAGTGAAACATAATTTTTGAGTATACTGTAGAATTCCGATTAAGGGGTTACACCACCATGGCGCTCGGAAAAACCAGCGTAAAAATAAAAATGTTTTGTGATGCAGCTATTAAGTGTATAAAAAAAAATTGATTTTACACATTTACATAGGGACAGTTGGGGTAGAATGGAACGAAAGTTATTTCGATTTAAAAAAAAATCTGTGTTTTATATTTTTATAATTTTTGCTTAAAACAATTAAGAACAGGCCTAAAACTGTTGATTGAACACAAAAAGAGATTAAAAATTCATCTTAAATCTAAAATATTTACGTGTTTGTAAAAGACTTTTTTGTTCCAATTTGCCCCAGCTCTGGGGTACAATGGAACATGGCTAATAAATCCCGTAAGATCATAAAGTACCCCAACAGTCCCTACTAGTTTTATAAATACAGTTTTACTTCCATAACTTCACATTCCGTAACTTCCCACCTTCTCTAATTTCACAGTTTTCATACGTCCCTCAAATGAGAGTTACAATAATTTGTATCTCCCATTTTGGGATTTAGTAAATCCTAAGGTTAACTTGATGTTCGCATGATTTGCGTTGAAATTTTATACAGTTGTAATGATTGTTAACTTCACAATATAAACATCATTTTACTAAAAAATACGAATAATTTCACTTTTCCTATTAAAAATGTAATTCATGTTCACAAAGGAAAAAAATTTTTATGTATATACATACATAAACCATAAACAACTGTGTTTACTCTTAGGTAAAAGATTATAGTTTCTAATCCGTAAGTTTAAATTTTTAACGTTAAAATAAGCTATAGAATTTTAAGTAATTTCTTTTGTTCACAAATTCTAGGAAGGAAATTAAAATAAACCACACTTTAAATGTAGGTAATGTACAGTTTTTATGCAGTGCGAAAAATGATGGTAAAATGTAAGCAACTTGAATCGTGAACAAATAAAGAGAAACAGCAATTAATTTTATATAAACGTGCAAATCCACATTTAAAACAATGTGATCTTGTAGAATGGTATACAAAATTATTTCAAAAGAGTGTGGAACGAAGTACAATATCCAAATTTTTTTCTTATTTCAACACAAATAACTATGTGCAGCCTAAAAGCAAGCGAAAACGTGAAGTTACATATCCAGAACACGACAAAATACTTTTTAATTAGTTTGCTCAATGTCAGCCAAAATCGATAATAAACAATGATGTAATAATGGTGAAAGCTCAAGAGTTATCCAATAAGGTGAAGTTTGATAAAGATCTTAAATGGTCCCACGGTTGTCTTGCTAAATTTAAAAAGCGACACAACATAAAGTGTTATTTGCAACATGGTGAATCGGATTCTGTTGATATAATCAACGATTGGATAAATAAATCATAAAAAAAAGCAACGAAGTTGAAAAGTATAGTCAGCGAGCCTAAATTAAATTTTGAAGAAACTGAACTCGAATACTTATTGTCACCAAGGCGTATATTATCAACAACCAAAATATGGAAAAACGTGATAAAACACGATTCACAATTGAATTATGCGTTAATCTAATGACAGTAAAAAAATTCGACCATTGGTAATTGATATATCCGAGAAACTGAGAGCATTAAAACAACATGGTGTATCTCACCTAAATCGTGGTGTAGATTACTTTCATCAGAATAGTGCTTGGATGGATGCCAATATTTTTTAACAGTGTATTCTGAAGGTGGATGCAAAAGCACGACAACAAAGTAGAAAATCACTAATCATTGTGAAGAACTTGCGTGCACACCATATTAGAAATTGTTTACATCTTACAAATGTCAAGCTTATTTATTTTCCCAAAAATTTGACATCAAAAGGTCAACCACTGGACGCAGGAATAATACATTTGTTTAAAATATCGTACAAAATTTTTAAGTTATTTAGTTCAACTAATTGAAAAATATGCTTTAAAATCTAAAAAATTGGACATCAGGGAAGCGATTGATTTTATAGTTGAAGCTTGGACTGAAATAATACATGAAACTATTCAAAACTGTTGGTTAAAAACAAAATTAACGACGAAATCTGACAATGTTACATTTGTAAACGATAATTCAGATATTGTTGAAATTAATGCAGTTCTGGAAACCATTTAGCTGGATGGTAATAACCGAATAACTATCAACGAATATATTGAAACTGATTCTGAGCTCATTGTGGACAACTCTTATATTGAAATTTATTTGAGTATTGCAAACCCCAATGATGAAGATGAAGCATCTGAAATTATACCAAATACTCTACCTATTACAGGAACTCGAGCCGTAAATGCCATCATTGCGATCATTGCGATTATTTTTTCAACAGCAAGATATTAATTGCGAACATGAAATAAAATTAGTTTTAAGTTAAATTAAATTAAATTAAATCTTAATATTTTTTCTATAACTTCACATGTTCCCTAAGTTAATATTTTTCTTAGAAACGTTTTGTGTCAGGTTAGGGAGGTAAAACTGTAATTTAAAAAAAAATTATAAAATGGCAGAGATACATATAGGCCATCATTTTGAAAATCCTCGCTGGCGGTGGACATGATTCCTCTGTAAGGCATTGTCTCACAAGGGAACCACAAAACATTTAGACAATAAAATATACCGGAATTTTATCGCAACTTGTGGTTGTGAGGTTAAAACGCTTGCATATTAGCAATTAGAGCTGCGACATATGAATCCGAATAATCGAGTATCCGGTTAACCGATGTCCGGATAATCGGGATTCTACTGTATTTGCAAGACACCATTGACGTGCACAGAGTGTTTTAAACACGATGTCATATTGTTAGACTTATTATTTATTATTAGGAATCGCAGATTTTAATAGATTTTCACATGAGGGTCTTTCACATAAATGTTTATTGAGTATTTTTTATCTATTTTTTGTTAAAAAAATATAACATTTAATGTTCTATAAATAAACTAAATAATAAAAGTAAGTTTTTTAAACGCGCACTGCTTGTTAATAAACAAGAATTTGTTGAAGGCTTCACTGTTGTCGGTTTATTGAAATTTATAATTATTTATTTACAGTGACATGAGTGTAATACTGCGTATTAAAGCTTTAAAATGACATAGTTGGATTAATATGGGAAATCGACCCTAAAAGATATTTGCATGATTTATTTTCTGAGGCTGTAATTAATGTCATTTACATTTTAACTAAAAATATATTATAAACGAATGGCTGCTTAAAGAAAAAACAATAATAGTTAAAACTGACTGTTTTTATATAACCTGGTTTTATTTTTAAATTAAAAAAAATTACGAAGTAAAAATTTTGTATTTAATTAAATACTTATTTCCGCTAAAAGGAATTGATAGGTTTGTAGAAAATAAAACTGATGGCGTCAAAAGTTTTACTAATGATATTTTTAAAACAATCCTCGCGCAATAATTTTTTTTTAAACTTATAATTGTTACTCTATTTTGAACTTTTAATAAATATTTTTAGCTTTAAAATAAGATACACAATTAATTAGAAACTTAAACTGACAACTAAAGTTATACGGGACAATCCATAAAATACGTCGCGTAAAATTTACGCATTTTTGACCGCCTCTCTCTTTTCTCTGCGTTTTGATTCTTTTTTTTAACCATCTAATTAATAATACGTCACAAAACCCCGGACTCACTCTCAACAAATGATTATTTTTATTTTTATGATTACACAGCCACACAAAAAAAAAGTCATGGTCGGGTCAGAAGGTCAGACCATAAATTCTATATGTATTTGGGGTCTGTGAATTCGAATCCGGAGTCAAAAATACCCCTGCACGTCTGAGTTTCGACATAACCTCAAAAAACCTATTTTATAGGCAATTTAACATTTTAACGTTGTGATTCAAGCTGCAAAGTAACCAACCGGTTATTATCACATAAACCCTTTACCTCATTACTCCATAACCTCATATTCCCATAACCTCACAACTGAACAACCTTAAAACATTTGTAATCTCACGTATTAAACACGAACTAAAAAATTTTAACTCAAGTTCTAAATGAAAAAACCAAGCAGTGAAACACTGTTTTCCCGTAATCTTGTAACCTTATAACCCCACGATCCCATAACTTTGTAACCCCATAACTCAATAACCACAATAACTTCAGCAATTAAACACTGATTTTTTTTTATTTAAGCAGTAAACTAAAAAACCAATTAGACAAACCCTATAATTCCTTCACCCCGTATCCCTATAACCCAATGAGGAATAACCAAATTGAAATTGAATGACTAGAGTAAACAAACTTGAAACTAAACGATTAGAATGGACGATCGGTAAAATCAGATTCTTAAATCAAGTGTCAGGTTCTTTTTTCGTACTATACCGGTTTTTTTCTCATTAAATGATCTATGCAACGATTTACGCTTTGTATCTTCTTTTGGTGTATCTCGCTTTAGCCTCCAACAGAAATCTGCCATCATATATTTAGTTTACAGCTTAAATAAAAAAATTTCATTGTTTAATTGCTGATATTATTGTGCTTATTGAGTTATGGGGTTACAAAATTATGGGGTCGTGGGGTTATAGAGTTACAAGGTTACGGGAAAACAGTGTTTTACTACTTCGTTTTTTCGTTTGGAGCTTGAGTTAAGATATTTTAGTTGGTGTTTAATACGTAAGATTACGAATGTTTTAAGGTTGTTCAGATGGGAGGTTATGGGAATATGAGGTTATGGAGTAATGAGGTAAACGGTTTATGTGATAATAACCGGTTGGTTACTTTACAGCTTGAATAACAACGTTAAAATATTAAATTGCCTCAAAATAGGTTTTTTGAGGTTATGTCGGAACTCAGACGTGCAGGGGTATTTTTGACCTTGGGTTCGGATTCAGCGACCCCAAATACATATAGAATTTATGATCTGACCTTCTGACCCGATCATGACTTTTTTTTGGTGTGGCTGTGTAATTTATAACAAAAAAACAAAATATTTACGTATAGACTCTACTGTTATAAACTTATAAAAAGGACCTAAAACGAAAAAATGATGTAGGTATTTTAAACGTCGCGTAACGTCACGTCTGTGCGAACTCCCACTTCTCTTCTCAGCACATATTATCACGTTAGAAAATTGTCCTCTCCGCCCTTTTATACATATTTTGTTGGTGGCTTCTAAACATATCTAGTCGCATTATTAGCTGGTTTGATGAAGTTATTTCATAAAGACATAGTATTTGTAGAACATTAAGTATCTACTGTAATTTTTAAATGATCATGCAGTAAACTCTATTTAACAAAGAACTTGATACCTAAACAACACTGATGAAAAACAAAAACGTTTTATATTTAATTTTGGAGCTGATACAGAACTTTTTAATTTATTAATATATCCTTTAAAAAAACACAAATTTAAATTTTATTTAAATTTGTTGTATCTTCTATAAAAATAATAATTCTAAAATTAAAAGAAGGTATTTTTACTTATTAAAAATATAAAGTAAAAAATCTTGAATAAATGCGTTTTACCTCAACTTTTGCGGTTACATGCACTTTCTAGATGTAATCTGATCTTTATATTTCTAATATTTTTTTTTCTCGTTCACATACATTGCACGATGGGGAATACTTGGTACAAGGTTCATGTAGCTATTGGTGGCAACTTGGAAAAAATGGGATCACTGTTAATTTGTTTGACTAATCTTTGTTTTTTTCTATCTTTTTGTATTAAAAAGTAAAGGAAAAAGGATTAATATTATTTGTACAGAAACTTTAAGATTATAAAAAACCTAGCGGCGCATTTAGTTAAAAATTTAAAAAAAAATTAGTCTAATTAATTTATTATGTTTTTAGAAGTAAAGTTGTTTACTGATGAATGTATTAAACGCAAATTAAAACAAACATTGTAGTAGGCAAGTCAATGATTTAATGTCACATTTTACTAGAATCTGCATAAGAAGAGGTTTATTTTTAGTAATGAGATGTAAATCACAAATTTGCATGAATAAACGGTTATTTTTCAATCAGTTATTCCGCATAATACCAGTTATTTTTACTGCAGCTTCGGAGATGTTTTTCTGAAAAATGATTTAACAAATTTTAGAATAAACTTCTTTATAAAGAAGCTTTAAGTATTGTACTATCAAATAATGAAGAGGAAAGATGATTCGTTCAATTAAAACGTAACTGCTTTAAAAAGTTTTAAAGAAAACATCGTCATAAGACTTTATTATACCTACGTATCGATAAAATTATTAATTTTAATACTGTTAATATTTGATATGTTATAAGGTAGGTACCTACTGATTAAAATAGAAAACCGTTTATGATTTTGTTAAATTTTATTTCCAGAAGTTTAGATTAAACACTGTACCTAAATTGTTCAAAATTTTTAATGAAAAATCAACATCTTAAATTTCTAATGGTGTTCGTTACGAGAAGAATGAGTAACGATTTCACTGTTACGTAAATTAAACATGACGAAAAAGTTCGAGATTTTCAATTTAGATGCTCTTAAATTTTCTTTAATTACAATTATCAATAAAACTCGGGTTTTAGGACTACAATAAATATTTAATTTATATCGGTACCTGAATGCGTGCGTTCGTGCTGTAATTTGGTCTAACCTTGAATCTTATATTGAATTTAATTTTTTTTACAAGCACATTTTTCTTCGGGCAATTTTAATTATTCGATATGACATAAATAGATATACTAATTCATAACTATTGCCAGATTCACAAATTGGCTACTCATTTACGTTGTATCCATCTTCTGCATTCACGAGTAAACTGATAAGAAATAAAGCTATTTAAACATTCATATATATTTTTAAACATTTGTTTTAAACTAAAATTTTAATTATCCCTAGAAAGCTAACCATTCGTAAATTTTACGAAATGTTTTATAAAACTTCCGCTTATTTTTTCCTTGGCTGGTGTACAACCTTCAGATTTACAGTAGTTTCTTTATTTGTGATTAGTAAATAGTTGATGGTGTTGTACAGTATTTAAAAGCTATCATTTCCTCGAAAAAGCTATTTGATCGTATTTTTTACGATAGGTTAGTTTTAACGTAACAATTTTATCTCAAAGTAATATATATGTAGGTAATTGTAGTGAGTAGACACCCCGTTACAGTCCCAATAATGGATAGGTCTACTTCAGGGAAGCGCCCCTGCCTACACGAGCCATATTATCTCCCCAAGTCCGTACAGCCGGGGAGAAATATGTCCTAACCTAAAAACTCCATCCACTCCTTTAAAATCCTTCAGCATTCTATCCAAACTCGCCAACCCGCCTGGCAAGCGTGGCGTTTTAATGCTAAATCACCCCTAACATAACATGATTACGTCGAAACTTAAAACTAAAATACCCCAGATGGGTAGGGTCTCTCACCCGCAATCCCATACCGTCAAAACGGTCTGCCTCAAGGATTCTGGGGGAGGCAAAGAATCGATAATAACAAAGAAAGATCGGAGAAGGAACACAACTATAAATATTGCAACACTAAATGTAAGATCGATCAAATCCGAAGATAAACTACTACAACTGGAAGAGGAAATATCTAATGTAAAATGGGATTTCATCGGTTTAAGTGAGGTCAGAAGACAAGGAGAAGAGCTGCTGACGCTGAAGTCGGGAAACATGCTATACTACAAAGGGGAGGAAGAAAATAGCAGAAATGGTAGCGGTTTCCTAATACATAAAAGATGGAAAAAATATATCACCTCTACAATATCGATATCTGCAAGAGTGACATATATTACTGTACAAATAACAACTAGATATTATATAAAAGTGATTCAGGTATATGCACCAACCTCAGCATACTCAGAAGACGAGATAGAAGAATTCTACGAAGATCTAAGAAAAGCAATGGAGGGAAAAAGGAGAGAAAGTAACATGGACCATGATAGTAGGAGATTTTAACTCCAAGATAGGAAAACAACGTAAAGGAGAAAACTGTGTGGGGCCTTATGGTTTTCAAAATCGCAATGAAAGAGGACAAATCCTAGTAAACTTTCTAGAAGAACACCAACTTAAAGCAATGAATACATTTTTCAGCAAAAAAGAAAACAGGAAATGGACATGGCAGAGCCCTGATGGGAAGACATTTAACGAAATAGACTTTATTATTACAACTCATAAGAACATAGTAGAAGATGTATCAGTCCTAAACTGTATTAATATGAGTGATCATAGAATGGTGAGAGCTAAAATAAAACTGAATACAAAGTTGGAAAGGAGAAAGCTAGTCGAAAAAAATAATAAAAACATAACACCTTCCTTACTGAAGAACCTAGAACAAGAATATAAAATAAAACTAGAAAATAAATTACAAGCAATTATGGTAGATGAAATAAACAACGTCAACGATATAAACGAACAAATAACAAACAATATAAAGGATGCGATAAATAGTATATCAACAAAGCGAAATACAGAAAAGCAAGACAAAATTAAAGACGATACGAAACAGTTAATTAAGAAGAGAAATAAAGAAAGACCAAACATGAACAAGGAGCAACTTAAACTAATGAGCAAAGACATAAGACGACAGGTAAGGAAGGATATCGCTGAACATAATGAAAGAATAACATTAGAAATAATAGAACAGAATAAGGGACCGCGAGTATTTAAAAAGAAAACTAGTGAGGGTAAGACAGAAATTACTGGATTAATGGATGAGACAGGATATATACTACATAAACGTGAAGAAATATTAAAACACATCGAAACATTCTATAAAGACCTGTATTCATCAAAAAGAATAGAGCCAGCAATCAATCCAACAGATAAACGAGCATCCCTAACAAAGAATTATTCGGAAGATATGCCTCCAATCAATATCCATGAAGTAGAAAACGCCATGATACAAATGAAAAATAATAAAGCAGCCGGGTTGGATGAAATCGTCATTGAACACGTAAAATTGGTGGAAAAAATATGCTAAAGTGTATCACAAAACTATTCAACATTTGCTTGGAAGAAGGAACCATCCCTGACACATGGAAAGAGGCTAAAGTAATATTAATATACAAAAAGGGAAAAAAGGAAGATCTGAAGAATTACAGGCCCATAACACTATTGTCACACATGTACAAACTTTTGACAAAAATTATAACCAATAGGGTTACAAAGAAACTAGACGCTTTCCAACCATCAGAACAGTCAGGATTCAGACAAGGTTACAGCACTATTGACCACATCCACACCTTGAGACAAATAATAGAAAAATGTTGCGAATACAACCAGCCATTATATCTGGCCTTCATCGACTTTGAAAAGGCCTTTGATACTATAGAAAAATGGGCTATGATAAACGCACTAAAGAGATGCAGAATAGATATCCGATACATTAATCTTATCGAGGCTTTGTACGAAAAAGCTGCAATAATAGTGCAGGTTTTGAAAAACGAACCCCATACTAATGAACAGAGGAATAAGACAGGGAGATACAATATCACCCAAAATATTTACCAACACCCTAGAAGATCTGTTTAAAACACTAGAATGGAACGAATTAGGTATAAACATCAACGGAGAATACCTCAACAATCTGAGATTTGCAGACGATATCGTCATATTAGCAGATAACATGGAAGATCTAAATAGAATGACATCAGAACTAAAAACAAAGCTCAGACAATCCTCCGCCCTTTTATACATATTTTGTTGGTGGCTTCTAAACATATCTAGTCGCATTATTAGCTGGTTTGATGAAGTTATTTCATAAAGACATAGTATTTGTAGAACATTAAGTATCTACTGTAATTTTTAAATGATCATGCAGTAAACTCTATTTAACAAAGAACTTGATACCTAAACAACACTGATGAAAAACAAAAACGTTTTATATTTAATTTTGGAGCTGATACAGAACTTTTTTAAATTTTTTAATATATCCTTTAAAAAACACAAATTTAAATTTTATTTAAATTTGTTGTATCTTCTATAAAAATAATAATTCTAAAATTAAAAGAAGGTATTTTTACTTATTAAAAATATAAAGTAAAAATCTTGAATAAATGCGTTTTACCTCAACTTTTGCGGTTACATGCACTTTCTAGATGTAATCTGATCTTTATATTTCTAATATTTTTTTCTCGTTCACATACATTGCACGATGGGGAATACTTGGTACAAGGTTCATGTAGCTATTGGTGGCAACTTGGAAAAAAAGGGATCACTGTTAATTTGTTTGACTAATCTTTGTTTTTTTCTATCTTTTTGTATTAAAAAGTAAAGGAAAAAGGATTAATATTATTTGTACAGAAACTTTAAGATTATAAAAATCCTAGCGGCGCATTTAGTTAAAAATTTAAAAAAAAATTAGTCTAATTAATTTATTATGTTTTTAGAAGTAAAGTTGTTTACTGATGAATGTATTAAACGCAAATTAAAACAAACATTGTAGTAGGCAAGTCAATGATTTAATGTCACATTTTACTAGAATCTGCATAAGAAGAGGTTTATTTTTAGTAATGAGATGTAAATCACAAATTTGCATGAATAAACGGTTATTTTTCAATCAGTTATTCCGCATAATACCAGTTATTTTTACTGCAGCTTCGGAAATGTTTTTCTGAAAAATGATTTAACAAATTTTAGAATAAACTTCTTTATAAAGAAGCTTTAAGTATTGTACTATCAAATAATGAAGAGGAAAGATGATTCGTTCAATTAAAACGTAACTGCTTTAAAAAGTTTTAAAGAAAACATCGTCATAAGACTTTATTATACTTACGTATCGATAAAATTATTAATTTTAATACTGTTAATATTTGATATGTTATAAGGTAGGTACCTACTGATTAAAATAGAAAACCGTTTATGATTTTGTTAAATTTTATTTCCAGAAGTTTAGATTAAACACTGTACCTAAATTGTTCAAAATTTTTAATGAAAAATCAACATCTTAAATTTCTAATGGTGTTCGTTACGAGAAGAATGAGTAACGATTTCACTGTTACGTAAATTAAACATGACGAAAAAGTTCGAGATTTTCAATTTAGATGCTCTTAAATTTTCTTTAATTACAATTATCAATAAAACTCGGGTTTTAGGACTACAATAAATATTTAATTTATATCGGTACCTGAATGCGTGCGTTCGTGCTGTAATTTGGTCTAACCTTGAATCTTATATTGAATTTAATTTTTTTTTACAAGCACATTTTTCTTAGGGCAATTTTAATTATTCGATATGACATAAATAGGTATACTAATTCATAACTATTGCCAGATTCACAAATTGGCTACTCATTTACGTTGTATCCATCTTCTGCATTCACGAGTAAACTGATAAGAAATAAAGCTATTTAAACATTCATATATATTTTTAAACATTTGTTTTAAGCTAAAATTTTAATTATCCCTAGAAAGCTAACCATTCGTAAATTTTACGAAATGTTTTATAAAACTTCCGCTTATTTTTTCCTTGGCTGGTGTACAACCTTCAGATTTACAGTAGTTTCTTTATTTGTGATTAGTAAATAGTTGATGGTGTTGTACAGTATTTAAAAGCTATCATTTCCTCGAAAAAGCTATTTGATCGTAGTTTTTACGATAGGTTAGTTTTAACGTAACAATTTTATCTCAAAGTAATATATATGTAGGTAATTGTTTTATGGAATTCTCAAAATTGTATCTATAAATGCCTATGTAATTTACGGAAAAAATATACATAAATCAAGACAAAAGACCATGAATAGAAAACTATTTGTGATTGAAGTGAGTCGATAATTAATATTTCCTTAGCTGAAATCTCATCTAATTAGTCCCACTTTGCAGCGTTCCCTTCGAATTGCCATTGAAGATATCAAGGAGAGACCTCATAATAAAAGACCCATTACAGGATCTTCAAAAAGATCTATCGTAACCGATAAGGAAGATATTTTTCTTAAATTATAAAAAAAATATGAAATTAGAAAGTTTTAAATATAGAATTGTAAAATTGACCTATGGTTAGTCTTCATGTATCTTGAAACACGGTTAGCCCTCTAGGGTTAAGAGGGCTGCGGACCTGAATTTATAGGAATATGAAGAACAATAAAAATTGACAAATTATTTCTATTTGGCGTAAGTCCGGAACCAATGGCTCACTTTTTTTATTTAATTTGGTAAAAATGAGTTTATAACACTACAAAGATAAAACTTTTCATTGAAAACAAAACCAAACCTAAAAGCACATAGGTACCGAACAAAAAGTAATAAATAAACGTACTAATTTTCCTCAAAAAAAGTTTGACGGAATCGTTAGGTTGGGCCATCCATCCCAGAAGACGAGATAGAAGAATTCTACGAAGATCTAAGAAAAGCAATGGAGGGAAAAAGGAGAGAAAGTAACATGGACCATGATAGTAGGAGATTTTAACTCCAAGATAGGAAAACAACGTAAAGGAGAAAACTGTGTGGGGCCTTATGGTTTTCAAAATCGCAATGAAAGAGGACAAATCCTAGTAAACTTTCTAGAAGAACACCAACTTAAAGCAATGAATACATTTTCAGCAAAAAGAAAACAGGAAATGGACATGGCAGAGCCCTGATGGGAAGACATTTAACGAAATAGACTTTATTATTACAACTCATAAGAACATAGTAGAAGATGTATCAGTCCTAAACTGTATTAATATAAGTGATCATAGAATGGTGAGAGCTAAAATAAAACTGAATACAAAGTTGGAAAGGAGAAAGCTAGTCGAAAAAATAATAAAAACATAACACCTTCCTTACTGAAGAACCTAGAACAAGAATATAAAATAAAACTAGAAAATAAATTACAAGCAATTATGGTAGATGAAATAAACAACGTCAACGATATAAACGAACAAATAACAAACAATATAATGGATGCGATAAATAGTATAGCAACAAAGCGAAATACAGAAAAGCAAGACAAAATTAAAGACGATACGAAACAGTTAATTAAGAAGAGAAATAAAGAAAGACCAAACATGAACAAGGAGCAACTTAAACTAATGAGCAAAGACATAAGACGACAGGTAAGGAAGGATATCGCTGAACATAATGAAAGAATAACATTAGAAATAATAGAACAGAATAAGGGACCGCGAGTATTTAAAAAGAAAACTAGTGAGGGTAAGACAGAAATTACTGGATTAATGGATGAGACAGGATATATACTACATAAACGTGAAGAAATATTAAAACACATCGAAACATTCTATAAAGACCTGTATTCATCAAAAAGAATAGAGCCAGCAATCAATCCAACAGATAAACGAGCATCCCTAACAAAGAATTATTCGGAAGATATGCCTCCAATCAATATCCATGAAGTAGAAAACGCCATGATACAAATGAAAAATAATAAAGCAGCCGGGTTGGATGAAATCGTCATTGAACACGTAAAATTGGGTGGAAAAAATATGCTAAAGTGTATCACAAAACTATTCAACATTTGCTTGGAAGAAGGAACCATCCCTGACACATGGAAAGAGGCTAAAGTAATATTAATATACAAAAAGGGAAAAAAGGAAGATCTGAAGAATTACAGGCCCATAACACTATTGTCACACATGTACAAACTTTTGACAAAAATTATAACCAATAGGGTTACAAAGAAACTAGACGCTTTCCAACCATCAGAACAGTCAGGATTCAGACAAGGTTACAGCACTATTGACCACATCCACACCTTGAGACAAATAATAGAAAAATGTTGCGAATACAACCAGCCATTATATCTGGCCTTCATCGACTTTGAAAAGGCCTTTGATACTATAGAAAAATGGGCTATGATAAACGCACTAAAGAGATGCAGAATAGATATCCGATACATTAATCTTATCGAGGCTTTGTACGAAAAAGCTGCAATAATAGTGCAGGTTTTGAAAAACGAACCCCATACTAATGAACAGAGGAATAAGACAGGGAGATACAATATCACCCAAAATATTTACCAACACCCTAGAAGATCTGTTTAAAACACTAGAATGGAACGAATTAGGTATAAACATCAACGGAGAATACCTCAACAATCTGAGATTTGCAGACGATATCGTCATATTAGCAGATAACATGGAAGATCTAAATAGAATGACATCAGAACTAAAAAACAAAGCTCAGACAATAGGACTACAAGTAAACACCTCAAAATCAAAAATTATGTCAAACATGGCGGATATAACACCAATCCAACTTACTACAAACAACACCATGGAAGTCGTAGAAGAATATATATACCTAGGGCAAAAAATATCAATAACAAAAGACTGCCAGAGAGAAGAAACAGAACGAAGAATACAACTGGGGTGGGCTGCATATGGAAAACTAAAAAATATATTTAAATCGAATTTCCCCCAGCACTTGAAAACAAAAATATTTAACCAATGTGTTCTGCCCACAATTACCTACGCATCAGAAACCTGGAGCCTGACAAAACCCTAATACAAAAATAAAAATTGCTCAAAGAAAATGGAAAGATCGATGCTGAGCATTAGACTCGAAGATAGAAGGACAAAAGACTGGATACGAAATAAAACTAGAGCAATAGATGCGGCGGAACACATTGTAAGGTTGAAATGGAGATGGGCGGGCCACATCATGAGAACAACTGACCATAGATGGACAAGAAAAGTAACCGAATGGAGGCCGAGAACAGGGAAGAGAAACCGTGGCCGACCCAAAACCAGGTAGAGGGACGATATTCAGAAATTAGCTGGAAATCAGTGGATGCGAAAAGCGGACAATCGCGAGGAATGGCGAATGCTTGGGGAGGCGTATGTCCAGAAATGGAATACATGAACGCTGGATATGATGATGATGATGATGAATTGTTTTATGGAATTCTCAAAATTGTATCTATAAATGCCTATGTAATTTACGGAAAAAATATACATAAATCAAGACAAAAGACCATGAATAGAAAACTATTTGTGATTGAAGTTTGTCGATAATTAATATTTCCTTAGCTGAAATCTCATCTAATTAGTCCCACTTTGCAGCGTTCCCTTCGAATTGCCATTGAAGATATCAAGGAGAGACCTAATAATAAAAGACCCATTACAGGATCTTCAAAAAGATCTATCGTAACCGATAAGGAAGATATTTTTCTTAAATTATAAAAAAAATATGAAATTAGAAGGTTTTAAATATAGAATTGTAAAATTGACCTATGGTTAGTCTTCATGTATCTTGAAACACGGTTAGCCCTCTAGGGTTAAGAGGGCTGCGGACCTGAATTTATAGGAATATGAAGAACAATAAAAATTGACAAATTATTTCTATTTGGCGTAAGTCCGGAACCAATGGCTCACTTTTTTTATTTAATTTGGTAAAAATGAGTTTATAACACTACAAAGATAAAACTTTTCATTGAAAACAAAACCAAACCTAAAAGCACATAGGTACCGAACAAAAAGTAATAAATAAACGTACTAATTTTCCTCAAAAAAAGTTTGACGGAATCGTTAGGTTGGGCCATCCATCCCATAGTATCTGGATGAGATGGTTCATGCATTTAGGGTGAGTTTTCTCAACACAAAAGTTATTTTTTTTACATACAATTTTACCACATGTGTAGCACATATTCAGATAAGTATTTATTTACAACACTAAACAAAAAATTAAAAAATTCCTAGCTCCTTATGTTTTTATTTTATTTTTTTACTTATAAGTTTTTATTATTATATGTGTGTATAAATGTCTGAGAACGTAGACTTTAATTAGCAATAATTTCAGCTTCTATTAGTAAACTTTTTAACTCTTATATATTTTTAATTAACCTGGGGGATGTAGTCTTTGCAATCGAGAACTTATAAAGCTCAACGATTTCCGTCAAATTCTCTACGCTTGATAGTGCATTGTAAATTACAGTTTGTGAAAGTTTTTAGATTACTTCCGCATATGTCAAGATCACAACATTGCTTGCATAGGAGCTTATGGTATTTTAGCTTGCAAAAAGAAAATATTGCTAGCTTTTTGAATTGTAATTTAAAAAACGAATTTGTTAATAAAAGATAAAATTGAAAATTTTTTCAGTTGTTTTTTTAAAGCCGACTGGATAAGTATTCTACGAAATAAGGTATTATCGGAATTTTAATTTAATTTAATGTTTATATGAAATTCATTTTATTTAAATTAATTTCGTTTTAATTTAATTTTGGTATTAAGTTTATAGCTAAGTCGACGCTGCTTTAATGAAAAAAATATGGTTATTTGAATATTGGAAAATTGAAAAGACGAAGCCAATATCTTGGATTTAACATTATTATTTCACATTGATATAACAAATATATTAAACTTTATTCAAAACATTTGAAATTTTTCGCCATTGCTACTAAATTACTAATTAATTTTTAATTAAATCGCTTTTTAATCTAAAGATGAGGTATACCGTAAAATTAATGAATCAAAACACTTACACAAAATAAAATAATAATAATAATAAATAAATTATAACAATAATAATTCTTTATAAAAGCATATAAGACATAGAAGTTAGTTTTTATTAAGTACGTCTTAATTAGAAATATAAATTATATTAAAAAACTACTTATGTTAGTAATAAAAAAAACAACGATTTATTTTGATTATTATTCTTTTTTGAAATTTGTTTTCTTAGTTCTCTTTCCAATTTCTTCGGTTCTTGAATTACTTTTTTGTTTCTTTTGCGCCGAATCTCTTCATTTTAGTATTTGCGATTTCTAGTAGTTTTTCAACTATTCTTTTATTTTCTTTTTCATGTAATTTTATCCATTCATCTGACGTTAAAATGGTAGAAAGTTTGTGTTTCGGTTTTCTTTTATTTTTGTACGAGGGGAAGAATGTGGCTAAAATATTTTTGAATAATTCGAAAATTCCATTTGACACTTTTGGAAAGTTTGAGTTATTTGAAAAAATTTCCAAATGATTTTATATTTAATGAAAAATCAATATTATAAACCAAAAAATTAAAGCAAAACAAATAATTTAAAATTATAATTGGTTAAACTATTAACGTGGAAACTTGAAATATCTAATCTTATAGTTATTTTCAACAATAACAAATTGCACTTAAATTAACTGCTGTCAAATTAGTCTACAAGTCTAGCAGAAATTACCATACGAATAAATTAATTCCATTCTGGTGATTTGTAAAGAAAATTAGTTTACTTTGTAGCTATAGTTTTTCCAATTATTTGTTAACAATGTACATATAACAATATAATTCTTGCGCATTAATTTCGTACAAATATTATTTATTTAGTAGTACGAAAATTCAAAACCTTTTTTATACAAAATTTCTAGAGAAAACGTTGAAAAACTATCCATGGTCGGCGAAATATTGTAAGCAAAGTATGAGGGCGCGACTTCTAGAGAACTGCTGAACCGGTAGAAAATTAAAAATGAATCTCGCAGAAGGGAACGTTATTTTGCATAAGGGCACTGACGACCTTTTTATGGCCACAATTTGTAACATTTTGCTAAATCGACTTTTATCAAGTAATCAAAATACCTTATTTAAAAATATATACCTACAAATGTAGGATATTATTCTGATTAAATGACAATTCGCATAAATTAAGGAAACATGTGTAGTTCGCGATTTGTCTTGGGCTATGACTTTGAAAACGTGTGCGAGAAGGTGGAGCTTTAAAGCTGTGCGAAAACAATAAATACAAACTTAAACATTGTACGACTGCAACGACGTGGTAAATTTGAATTCTTATATGTAATAACACAAGACTTGACTCAATACTATAATATACGGGCTCATAGAAGATATTTAGTAGTAAACTGGGAGTTTCATATTACAACAAATAAATGTACCTACATGTAGGAGATTATAATAAACTTTCTAAAAATATCGGTAGGTATAACAAGTTACCATTTGATTAAAAAATATTTTAAAATAAGAGGTTTTTTGTGTAAAAGCAAGAATGCCTATAACTCAATATAAATATTTTATTGATAATTTTGAGGTTTTAATTAACTATTTCTGACAGGTATTTACTTTTGTGAGATGGGCAATATCTGGGCTCTTTTAACATTGCTTTTTAATTGTCCTTTCCTTCAATTTTGCATTTATTTTATTATTATAGTGAAATCTATTTTTTTTACATTTTTTAGTTAAGTATGAATAAAGCATAACTTGGAAATTGAGCGTCCCTATATTGCTTGTACCCTGGCCGGTCGCACAGGATTACATAAATGGTAGCGCTGCCATGTCGCGCCATCACATTTAATTTAGGAAAGTCTGCAGGCTGCAACAAAAATAAGATCCTACAAAATAATTTACGCTAGCATAAAAGTAATTGTTTTTTTTATATTCCAAAATAGCTAATTTAATTTACGTTTATTTTTTCTTCCGGTTTCCGGCCGCGGGCCGTGCGTTTGACACCATTGCTTTACGGTAATGGTTTATAAAATATAAAACTTCGTAATTTATAAACTTTATAAAATATAAAAGTTACCACAGGGAGAAAATTAATTTTAACTTTTCAGAAGTTTTGCTCTTACGTTAGTAGAATTATCGGTATGTTCAAAATCTGTGAAAATGTTACAGTTCATATTTTGTTAATGTGATTTATAAAAAAAATTAAGCAAATTATTTTTTTTATAAATATTTGGGAAATCTGTAAATAATTCTTAATTGAAAAAACCGTGTATTTTTTATTCTTTGAATTAGTCAACTTAAATAAAACTGTATTTCAATGAATTAAAAACTCTTAAAGAGATATTAAATTTTAATAAATTATCAATTTTGAAAAAATTTGATAAATTTAGTTGAAAAAAATTGTATTTTTAATATATAGACTCAAATTTATCAATCAAGTAAAAAAAAATTTTCTAAGGCAAAGAAAACGATAAATTAATTTTTACTCGAACTTGAACTTCGAATAACTTTTGAAAGAGTGAATTTAAAGAAAAATGTAATGAAACCTTTTTTATAGAGCGTTTAATTTCCTTCAAAAATATGTATCGTTCTTTAGAAGCAGATTGGTTTATCAGTTACAAAATTCCAAATTTGAAAAATCAAATCATAAAAACGGAGGTATAATTACGTAAAGCGGCTTGTCGCACGAAAATGTGCAATTAGACCTTTTTTGTAGATGATTTAATTTTCTTCAAAAATATGTATTATTTATATTTTTCGGGTATATTGTTAAGAAGATTTGAGTGAAGGATGCGAGTTGTGTAAAAAAATTGAATTTTTCTTAATATTAAAATTAAGGGGTCAAACCTTGACGTTAACTTTTTTTATCATCTTAAATAATATTTTCGGTATTCCATTCAAAATAAATAATAGTCGATTTTTTTGGGCCAGTTTAACGTGTAAATACCTAATAGGTACTAAAAAAGTTGTTTATTTTCTGTAGAATGACATAGACTGCAAAGTGCATGGGCACGAGTAGGTTTTTTAAGTACCTATTTTTTTTTTCAAAATTTACTGCAGGTAGAACACTATTATCCTGTTGAAAATTTATTTTTAAACCTCTATTCGTATTTTATTTTACTTCCTAAGCAGTTGTTTTAAATTCAATCAGTAAACTTATTGCTTCTTTAAAAGCTTTTACGTTTATGCTTCGCAAAGCATTTCAAAGAAAACTAAATAAAATTAATCAGGTTTTGTTGATTTTTATTGTTACTTGTTGTATGAAATTGACAGTAATAATTTCAAGTGTAATCTACCGAAAGCCCTTAAATTTAGTTAAAAGCATCTGAAGGAAGCTTGCATAAGTTTTTATTAGTTTCCACCGTTGTATTTTTTCATTTTAAACGATCAGATAAATTCCACGCGAAATTTATATCAAAACTTTATAGACTTTTCTTTAAAATTGCAATATATTCCTAAAAGGGTTTCGAGATAACATCCATCAGTTAAATATTCTGACGGCATCCCTCGATTTAGAATTTCACAAAAGACGTTCATTAAAAAAAAAGTATAATGTATAAGCATTAAAACTTTTTAATTTTAAGAGAAACAAATTTGTCTCAAACTTTTTACTCACTGATCTATTTTAAACTAATTAATTATGAAGTAAATTAAACAAGTTCGTTGGAAAATTCAACTTTCTTCACAAACTTGAATTCTACGATATAATCTTTCAGAGTGAAGATTTATTAGACATTGCGTTTTGTACGTTAAAAATGTAACAGTTCCTTTCGCATAAAGAAAAAAACTGGGGGTGTATTCCGTCTCGCATCTCTTTTTTATTTTAAGACAAAATTAAAGTAAAAAATTGTTGTGCGGATATAATGCATTCAATATTCAACCTCGAAAAATAAACGTTCGGTAATAAAACAAAAATAATAATAAAAAATACAATACATGATTAAAAAACAATAAGAGAATTTTTTTCAAAAGAAAACATTATTGGAAAATAAATTGCGTTGTAAAGAATTAATGTGGCTATAAAATTTCATGTTACAGAATGATATCAAGTTGATATCGGATTTAGTGGGGAGGCTTTTCATATTTGAAGAAGGAATTTGCAATTTCGATAGCGATATGTACTCTAGTAAAAAAAAATACGGACTTGAACATTGATTTAATGGATAAAATTCTATTCGCGATAACTATAAAAATGGAGAGAATTTTTGCATACATTTCAGCACGAAAACTCATATTCACATTTGCTGTAATGTCGATGAACGAAATTTATTCTTTCATATGAAAAGATACGCTGTTATTAGCTGCTCTGGTTGGTGGCTATGTCGAACTCATTTTGCTAATAGCTGAACATAAAGCGTTCATCGTAGATGGTAAATTGAACATAACAACCACATCTTGTTTAATCGCGCACAAAACTCGTCCAACATTCGATATCTGTTAACTTGGAACCTTGAGAGCTTCTTTTATCTGTGTAGATGTCATGTTGGTTGATAGTTATTTTTTGTCCAGCCAGGCAACGAAAATCTGAAGCAGTAGATCTTTCATTCATTACACAACTAATTTAATTTTTGAGAGCTCTAAATGTAGTTACATACCTACTTATACTTGATTTGATAACATACAGAACCGACGAACGATTGAAAAATTGTATTAAAAAATTTGAGATTTTTTAGGTAATTACTAACTTATAATTGAAAATTGTATACTTAGGTTTTTCAGGTTTTTCAAGTTTTTCATTAAAAGAAAGGTTTATTGGGGCGTCAGAAGAAATTTAATTGTTAACAACCACCCTAATATTCAGGTAACTACTGACTTACATAATTCTCGACCTACGTAAATATACTACGTAATATATACTTTTTTATAATTATAAGTAGGTTAAGGTTGCCTAATTTTAAACAATTGTATTTTTTTTTATACAAAATGGAAAGCAAATATGTATATTAATATTTGCTGTATACAACAGATATTCATCTGTTATATACAGGCTGCTTCACGACGAGCTTACACTATCTATATTAGGGTGGGCCAAAAAAAACTTTTAATTTTTTTTTCTTTAGCTACTACGAAAATATCGTCCAAGATGACGAAAAAAAAATTCTGGTAAAGTTTGAGCTCTTAATATCAATATTTTGAGGTGTCACATCGTGATTTTTGATTTTCCATTTAAATTACACGGGAAATTTTTTTTTTTTAATTATTTATGGATTTCAACGAAATATTGTGTAGTAAAAAGAAATATATATTTTTATAGGAGATTAAACGGCCTACAAAAAAGGTCAGAAATAATTTTTCGCTAAGTGAACTCGTTTAAAAGTTATTCGCAGTTAAAGTTCAACCTAAAATAATATATGATGACTTTCACAATCTTTTATAGTTTTTTACAAAAAAATGTCTTAAAAACATAAAACAACCAATAATGAATCGTGGCCCGTTTTTTGCGAGTTTCGACCTATGGCTAACTTCAAGACTTTCATGTATTTTAATTTCGAGGATATTGATTTTCAAAAAATGATTCATTTTTTAAGACATTATTCAAGTGAAGAAAAGTATCCAAGTGCTACTTGAAATTAAGTATACAAAATAATCAATATTTCTTTTTAAGGGTAAAATTTGATTTCAAATAACAAATTAATAAATAATAGACATAATTGCATCAAAAATCTTTACAGTACTTCTGACTACATTGAAATCAGTTTTCAACGCTTTCATTCAAATCGTGCTATATAACATAAGTTTTTCTCAATAAATTTAGGAAGTAAAAACGAGAAAGATATGTTGTTTTATGTTTTTAAGACATTTTTTTGTAAAAAACTATAAAAGATTGTGAAAGTCATCATATATTATTTTAGGTTGAACTTTAACTGCGACTAACTTAAACGAGTTTACTTAGCGAAAAATTATTTTAGATCTTTTTTGTAGGCCGTTTAATTTCCTATAAAAATATCTATTTCTTATTACTACACAATAATTCGTTAAAATACATAAAAAATTTAAAAAAAAAATTTTTTCTCGTGTAATTTAAATGGGAAATCAAAAATCACGATGTGACACCTCTAAATATTGATATTAAGAGCTCAAACTTTACTAGAATTTCTTTTTCGTCATCTTGGACGATATTTTCGTAGTGACTAAAGAAAAAAAAATTAAAAGTTTTTTTGGCCCACACTAATCTATATATTGCAAACTACTCACACATTTTTTATATAATTGGTATAGATGGATAACAAGTTATGGCGAATTTATGGAAAATATTTTGACAGACATGCCAGTTCCGGTTATACCGGAAGTGAACAAAAACTTTGTTATTTTAAATAGAACACCCTGTGTATTATTAACTTTTTGGATTCTACGTTAAATTTTAATGTTACTTTATGTAGAATACCCTTTACCTAAAATGTATATTTTTTGCTATATTAATTTTTTGATTGAATAATTGACAGGTGCACCCTTTTATATTGAACAATCTATGCGAACATCCCCAATACCAAATAAAAAATATCTTGTCGGGTTAATAGGTAAGAAGGTCAAGCTAATTTATTACATATCGAAAATTGCTTTATTGTATATCAATTTTTATAAAAATCGTTTGATTAGTTTCCAATATTTGTATAGGTAGTGTAAGCTCGCCGTGAAACACCCGGTATATGTTATAGTGATATTCTTGTTTTTTTTTTTTAATAATAGACATTGATATAAGCTAATTAAAACAACAACTAAGAATTATAAAACAATGTTCAAAAGTCTAATGTAAGATACCCATTTCGCTAATTGAACCAACGGTTTTCTTATTGGAATTTATCCAATACTAGAACCACAAACATTAAAACTAATAAAACATAAAATATTGGTTAAGGGAACATTTATTTAATCCAAAAGGACCTATGCGAAATGCTATCAAAAGATGCTTTAAAGTTTCGTTATTTCACAAACCATTTTTTTTTGTTGGGGCATTTTGATTGACAAAAAGCAATACAAAATTAAAGCATTTTTTAAATTGAGGAAGTTTGATTTAAGCAATTTATATAGGTTCAATTGAGCCTACTGTGCCCCAGATACACAAATTTTAATAATTCACACATAATATTTGAAAATTAATAAAAAGTTTAAAACTTAAAAACACTGTATAATGGACCACATATACATAATATTGTATTTTCTTACCTGTTAGCGTCTGAGTACAGAGTACTGCACATATAGTATCAATTCATGTCATATAACAGAATTGTTGAAAATTGCGTCGCCATGTGCACAAAACTTTACAACGACTGTGATTTAGTAATGTTCTAGGAAATAGTCGAGCCTAGTAATGCAAAATGGAGTTGAGTGCTTTGTCAACTTAAAAATTAAACGGTCCAATTTAAGATCTGGTCCAATTTATGCAACCTTAATGTGTATAATACGTTTACGGTTTTTGTGTCTTTGGTCTCTATTGCAGTATGTAACGAAATAATATTAATTTATTAATTAAGTGTAGATTGATTGAAATCAAAAACTACAATGAACGGAAAGAACTAGATGAATGAATGAAATACTGTAGTAAACGAGCAAACATTCAGAAGACCTCGATCGAGATTAGCACGTTGTCTAACACCTACTTGTAGATATTAAAGAAAATTAATTATCCCTTTTTTTACTAAACTGTACGGAGAAAAAAATATCGTCAAAATGAGCATACGTGTCGTTATTTTAGCTATCCGTTGTATAGTCATCTTTCACATAGATACGCCATAAGGGTAAACAGTACAGTGATTGGCCCTTTTATTAAACAACATAGTTATTGGCCATATAAATATAGTAATTGACTAGTGAATTTACAGTGATCGGCCAATATTTTCTAATTAAAATAAGATATAGTAAATTAGCAAAAAAAAACAAACCATTTATTAGAAAATATATTTTAGGAAATATAGATTTATTATTAAATAATTTTTTAAATATGGCCAATCATTGTCGACTGGCCAACAACTGTACTGTTTACCCCTATAACTAATTTAACTCTCCGGAGTTATTTATCCGGACTTATTGCGGATCGTCAAAGTAACGATACGTATTATTGTTTTAGACATTCAAACGATTCTTGTCAGGGTGATTTAACGGATATGCACGGAGAACAAAATATCGTCAAAATGACCATACGTATCGCTATTTCAGCTATACAAATCCTCAATTTGACTGTAAAGTTACCTACACGACGGAAACTGCACACGTTCACGAGATTTTTTCGTTTGAACGCTTGAATCAAATAAATGAATCCTTATTATAAGTATCATATGTAGCGCTGTTTTGATCATGCTATGAACTGTCAAATTTACTTATAAATATTATTAAATTAGACAATCGAATCGTTGTTCTAACAAAACGACAATTGAGTATACGTCAGATAGTTATTTTGACGATATTTTTTTCTCCGTATGGCAACATTGTGAAGTTAGACATGTGTCAAATTGTATTAAATATCACGTGAACGAGAACTTAGAGATTGTGAAACTCTGCTTATGTTAATCCGCATCCGTCGTTTTAAAAATTCTTAAGGGAGGATATGAAGTAATATATTGCGAAAATAACTGTAACTATATTCGATACAATTAGTACTAAAATATAGTTAATTATTAATGAATTCAGTCACTTGCGTTTCCAATAGACTAGTATAGGTATATGTGTGGCAAATATCCCCATTGTCGAATTTCGGTTATTATACGCTTTGAAGTAATATGAAGGTCTTCCATAAAGCTTTCTATTGATGCACAGCTACATATATTCCATTCGGTTTATACTCACAATGCCCATACTTAATTTTCTGCATAAGTATTTTATGAGTCCAGCTTTCAGGGTCATTTTGTGACATGGCACAATGAGTGCATCGTACCCGGGTGACAAAATTTAGGGGGCAGTATAATCGATATGATGGTTTTTGTTTAAAATAATTAGCGAGTGGAGAAACAATATGGCATTCAGGCGGCGAAACGGCGATAAGCGTTTAAATTACTTTGTTGTATGTTTTTCTTTTGCAGTTATACACTGATACAGGGTGTTTTAAAAGTAGTTCGATCAGTAACTAGACATTACTCGGTCTAAAAGAAAAGGATAATTTTGCTTTTTCCAATATACAGTAAAACCTTTATATAATCGACCCCTTTAGTCCACCAAACAGTGTTGAATATAAAAAAAGATTGACTATATAGAGGTAGATTTTCTATAGAATTATAGCCAACTGGTCTCACGTCAGTAAAATGGTGATTATAGAGAGGAGTTGCTTATATAGTGGATTCATTATAAAGAGGGTTTACTTTTTATAAAGCGCTCTAGTTTACTTTAAACAACTAATTTTATGAGTAATACAGGTTATTAAGTAAAACTGAAACTTTGTACAGATTGTTCCCCTCGGTAGTACATATTTATGTGTAAATTTGGTCACAAATTCACAGCAGAAGTTTAGATAGAATTTTTTGTCGAGCGTTCAATTTGCTCTACAAATGTGTATTGGGCTCACTACTGAGATTTAAAATTCCAATATTAATAAAAAATTCCGTATTATTTAAATGGGAAATGGAAATTCGCTATAAAGCACTTTTATAAATAAATATAAAGGGCAGAAATTTTAACAGACTTATTATTTTACTTTTCTGCAAATTTAGATTCGGGTGACTTAAAAAAATTGATTTTCTGAAAAATGACACCCTAATGTACATACATATACGTTAGGATATGTACAAATACTTAAATTGTGAAAAGGCAAATTTGATTTGCAAAAGGATGATTTTGGAGTATAAATCCTGCACATAAAATCACGATTTCAAGTTAGACGTTTTCCTTTTTACGTTGATGTTTAGGTGTACAGAATCTGTATACGTATATATGGATGACAATCAAATATCATAGTAGAAAAAATTATGAAAATAATTTAATGTTATTAGTATGTTTATAGATGTTTTAAATATTAATTATACACATGTTTAAGTCTCAAAATTGATTTCCAAAAGTCCAAATTAAATTTACAAAAAGGAAAATATTTTGGAAGAGTGAATTTGGAGAGCAAAACCTGTACAAATTCAATACGTTTTTGACTAGATATGCATGTTCTATCACTTTTACCAAACTTTAAAAGTACGTTAAACTGTTAAAATACAAAGTGTATTTAAAATATAAAAATGGTAACTCTACTCCATCAGCTTAAAACG
Source organism: Sinopyrophorus schimmeli (assembly GCA_036325965.1). Taxonomy (NCBI): domain Eukaryota; kingdom Metazoa; phylum Arthropoda; class Insecta; order Coleoptera; family Elateridae; genus Sinopyrophorus; species Sinopyrophorus schimmeli. Next base: position 4,332,675 of record JARFIZ010000013.1, read on the forward strand.
TTAAAAACGTTAAGAAAATTGAAATAAATTTTTTTAACTCATCCTACGGAGTTATATAACATTTTTTTCATTAAAATGGATCGAACCGATTTGGAAAAAAAATTATTTTTTAATTTACGTTATTTTTCGTGATAACTCGCAGAAAGCTAGGATTTTAAAGTTAATTTTAATTCAAAATTTTATAGCAATTATTGCTCAAAAAATTTTGTTGTTGCGGTAGTAAATTTTATACGGGTAATGCACTAGACACTTGATTTTTATTAATTGTTAAAATATTTTGTGTCGATATATGTATTGTTAACTTGAATGACTCATAACTCTCACAAACTATGCTTAAAAGCTATTGCTTTACTTTATATTATAGATATAATTTTTTATAAGTATATAATATGTGATTGACAAACAAAAAGGCGGAAGTGCTTATCTTAGCATATGTAGCCATTGTACGTTTAACGTGCGAAACAAATAAATTCCATAAATTTTGTTTATATATTACTCTATAAAACTAAAACTTTTGTGTTGTCGTAGCAGTTAAATAATAATTAGAACATTTTTAAAGAGCTTATAATAAATGCCTAAAAAAATATTTATCACTAAAAAAATATATATATTGGAAATTGTCTTTGCAACTTCCTATATTATAATAGCAGACATTCTATATTTAAATTTGTATCATAAATTAGGTTATCGACTAAAAATACTTTGCTTTTTGAAAGCAACTGCAATTGACTTGTCATCCTTTCAGGTTAAAATCCGAGTTGATATAAAATGTAATTAAATTTTCGTTTAAATTTAATATTATCCACAAACTTATAGATCCCCTTTCCTCTTGGGGGTCCGTTGCATATTGACTTTACCAGCTTCGCATTTTAAGAGATACTTGTTTTAATAGAATATCGTTAGTTTTAATTGATATTGTGCTTTGTTATATCTATTTACTTTTATCTGCGTGCATTTCATTGTCAGTCACAATATAATATAATTGAATTGAACTTTTTTTATAAGTTTTCAATTTCAAAACTGTGGAACTCAGCTAAGTAATAAACTTTAATTTTTGTATTCATATACAGCGAGTTACAAAAAAGGAGTTGAAGTCATTAACCACAGCTTTCTTGGTTTAAATAAGAATATTTTATACTTTTATGTAGGTTAAATATGACCAACTCTCAAGTAGATATGGGACATTTCACGGCAAATCACCAAGCACTTGGGCTCCATCTTTTTTTATTTATCGATTTTTTATAAAAATTTGAAAAAAAATTATGGATGTATTTTTCAACAAAGACTATAACATGTAAAAAAATTATCTAAATAAAAAATGTTGGGGCCCACGAGTTCGGTGACTGGGCGTGGAATGCCCCATATATAATACCGTTACAGTTGTAGTACTGATACGTCATTAATAAATAGGTATATTTAGTTTATTCATGTTAAAATTAGTCTGGCGTTACAGCTCGAACTGATGAGTAGCTATTTGTCTTAATTCTTGTTTGTCAATGCCAATCGATTTGAGTAATATTGCATTAGCACGGTATTAATTACTTGATAAGTATTTTTTTTAATAACCAGTTATAATATTTAACAATGGAAAGTAGGGTGGGTGTACCAGTCCCAAACCACGTGCCAGTAGTTGACCACTCGCATGTTCGATTGAATAAATTAAGAAATGGAGGGCATTTTTGAAGAATTCGACTGTTTTGTTACGTGGCCTAGAATGTTAACAACGTTCCAAACATATTTTAAAAATTTAGTGTTTATTTAAGTGCTATGACCGCGGTCAACTTTAGGTGCATTACCGTTTTTGATATTGTTCACGAAATCTATAAAAAACTTAAATATTTAGATTCAAATAATTTATCAATATTGCAGCGTTAGTAAACAATAAACAATTTTATATATACATTTCTACGTTAAAACTACATAATACCAGTTCAGAGCATTTTAAAGTCAAAATTTGTCCTTAACTGGTTTGGGACTGGTACACTTACCCTAGTTATAAATACTGGTGTATTTAATTTACTATTTTATAATAATATTTTAAACGTGATTAATATACATTTACAGTTAGTTCCTTGTGTTGTCTAAAAATACGTCATTAGTTCGATAACTTCGTCACCAAATATTTAACTATTGTTTAATTCAGGTAAGATTGGACTTGCGTCATAATCGATTCAAATCTTAGGTAAGTGGTGGACGTAAAGTCTTAGATTGAACCAACTTAAAAATGTTAGAGTTGCTCATCTTTTGTCCGTTTTACCATATACCTACGCTCTTCGCTGGGAACGATTTTCAAAATAATTTTTTTCTACCTTTACAACATGACATATTACGTTGTGCGTAACTTGAAAATAATTTAATGACCTAAGCCCAATCTTTCCCGAATTAAACAGTATTAGTTTAGATGGAGTTAAAATTTTATTTGTTGATATTTAAGAAATAAGAAAAATAGGACAGAGAGTGAAATTGAAAGCTTCATACTTTTTTAAAGACCATCTACTTTTTTATATAAAAAACAGAATAATGCAAATATTTTGGATTATTGATAAATATAGTTTTTCATATTTCCTGACCCCCATCGTCAAAATTACAAAAATGCTTATTTTTACAAGAACAATTTTCCTGGCTCTTGTCATTAAAGAAATGTGCCAATTTAAATATTTAAATTTAACAAGGTGTTGAGATGCGTCACCTCGAGCCGCCTATTGATCTGAATATTATCATTATAACACTTTCGACATTTAATGCCATAAGTTTGATTTATAAATACATGTATACGTAGGGTAAATATATTTTACATGTATTGCATAGATATTGGAAATACTTATAACAATGTTCCTGTTCATAAGCAATTATATTATAATTTGAGTTAAACACATTTTTTCTAAACCCTAATTGTAAAAATAATATTTTTTGGCAATCTAGCGATTCTACTTGTATAGCAAAGTTAATTTTATTGTTGACAACTGTTGGCTATTCTGAAATATAAAATTAACTACAATAGCGATTTTATTATTTAATTTCTTATTTTATATTTTATTTTTAGGAAGGCACATTCGTATACAAAATATATATTTTTTTATTACCAAAACAAATTCTTCTACAACAATCCAATTCAAAAAATTGTATATAGATTTTAAACCAAGCGCCAAAGTAAGCGTATTATTTTTCTTTTGAAGTGGCATTGTAGACATCCGTTTGGAGTACTATTCGATTTTCAGTTTGATCTTCCAAAAGAAAAGTACAAGTTAACATCGCATTTGTAAGGTTTTTAAATGGGATTGTTTTTATCAAATGTAGCACAGTTTCTAAAATTTTTGCTAGTTTTTTTATGATAATAGGGTTTCAATACCATTCAAACAGTTTTTTAATATTATTTGGGCAAGTTTTATTATTAACTTTTAACAAATATTTGCATAGCCTGCTGGTTGTCAGACTCTATATATTTTGTTTAAAATTACCGTTAAAGAGTAACTTATTAATAAGTACTTTTATTACAAAACAAACCTTTTTCCAATATTTAAGATTTTTATTTGGTTTACTTCGAACTTGTTCAAATAAATATTGGGATATACGCAGATCTTGTACGAAAATGTACAAATCCACAACCTAAAAATATAAGAAAAGTTAACAATAAGGATACATAATATATGTCGCCAACCGTATTTGCATGTTTTATATCGGCTGTTCCTGAGAACGTTAACTTTTCTAGAAAATCCGAACAACCTCTTGATTATTTTAAAGAAAATTTAATAATTTTCGTTCCATCGATTTTCATTTCAAGACCGACGACAGTTTTCCTACTGACTCTCTTAAATACAACATTTAGGGTTTCCTGTGACAATGGTGACAGCTGTGACGTGCATTGAAATCTTCAGCTTGGCTTCCGAATCCTCCCTAGCGCACTGAAACCCTTACATTACTTGCCTTGCATTATTTATGGTTTTATCTACTTTCGTACCGGACACACGTTTCTACTTAAATTCATTCATATTTCATAATTATTGTTTTAGAAGACCTACATGTTTATAATACCATCTAGTTGTTTATAATAAAGTTATTCTATCAATACTTTCCCTAGATCAATTTTTTTAATTAGAAGATTAATTAAGCGAGATTTGTTTGAAGTAATTTTTTCTTTAATTAATTTACTATCAAAAGTAATTCATATTTTTGTAAAGGCAACTATCAGAGAAACTTTATGAAGAAGCGATATTAAATTTTGTCTTTGAGAGAGTACGGAACAAAGAATGATATTTACAAAACTCGAACTACATCGAATACATATTTGTCAAAGGATCGACAATAGCACTAATACATTTTCGAAAAATTTATTAAAAACCGTGTAGTTCCAAGTGCCTATTATACAAAACATGACTACTAGCACGTATTATTTTATGAAGGTATTTTAAATACATATTTAATTATTGTAAAATAGTAACATACAAATAGAGAAGGCAAAAATCTAAATCTACTGACAATTTTTCTAGTTTTATCATGAAATATTTTATAAATGGAAACCTTATAAGAATTAGACAAAAAAAGTATAAAAGAATGTTCACCTTTTAAAAGAAAAATACCAATTTTTTTGATTTGTTTTTAGGTACAGAAAGTTATTATGCCTGCTTTTCTACCCAATCTAATTTGTCAGAAATTTCTTAAAGAGAACAAAGTATAAAACAGCTCAAGCACAAAAAAGTAAATTGCTACTTAGATATGTTTAAATGTTAATTTATAAAATAATATTATATATTCCAGTTCGTCTCTTTTCTAAAAGACGGATGCTGCTCATAAATAACCAAATGTAGCGACTTGACATTTATCAATATTTTTTATCGCCCTAAAAGGTTAAATAACATTATTTTTTATTTCCAGACATAATATAAGACCTATCGAAATGTTTGAAAAATATTCTTAATATTTGATACAATTTCTGTATTTATTTTGTGTTGAAAAATACAGGGTTAGTGAGAAATAAGTTTCCCACTTTGGCGAGCTCTGGTGTGCGTTGTACACTGCTTCAAATTAGAGAAAAATTGTTCTACTTATTTATTATTATGATGCGCTTGATATTTATTTAAAAAAAAATCATAAAACATTCAATAGCAGTTTTAGTTATAATTATTAAACATTTAAAAGTATACGTTATTGCAATCTATTAATTATTTTGTGAATTTTTTTAAGTTTTACTTTTTTTTGTCATTGAGAGTGAAATTTTGACACAAAACGGAGACGAAAGTTAAACACTCAGCTAACGAAAATGATTCCGTAAAGCCGTAAAATCAACAGAAGTGCATGCGCACAGCTACCGAATAGTGTGTTAACAGTGAAATATTTATATTATTATTTACAACAAGATGACCTGTTCCAGCTTCGCATGGGTATTTTTAATTGGTTAGATTTTATGATGAAAGTAATGGCAAGATATAATTAAAACAAATAGCCTAAATCTTCACTAAAAAAATGTTGAAGAAATACTTAAATAGGGCAAGCACAGAATGAATTACTTTTTTTGTAAAGTTGTTTTTAAAGAGAGCCATTGCTAAAAACCGTCATTTCGTGAACGTTTTTGTAAAGTCTATAAAATTCCGAAAAATCTATATAATTATATTTTTTTTTGCCTTATATAAAAGTGTACTTTTATAGTGATTAATATTAAATATTAAAATATGTACCCTATACCATACAAAAACGTTATGATGCAAAATAACCTTGCCAATTAGAAGAACTTAGCACTTAAAATTTTCCAAATATAAAACAGTAACGTTTATAATTTAATTAACTTTACATACACAATGTCAATCTTTGTTAATGTAAAAATGTTTGTCGTTTATAAAAATATTTAAAATAAGCAAGTTTTCCGTAATTTTAGTAACGTTCCGGGAAATGATCAGTTGTTCACTAAATGACGATATTAATATAGATACAATAACTGTACCTTAGGGTGGCGCAAAAAAACAGACTATTTTTTTTTGAGCCTCGAATGAATAAAAAAATAATGAATAAAAAAAAATTTAAGAGGTCGCTAAAAATTTTTTAAAATTTCAAAATCCGTCAAAAATCGAATTTTTTTTTAAATTTTTTTTCGTTACAGTATAATTTTATAGACAAACAAAAAATAAGGGTCTGAAAGTTTCAATTTAAAATTTGAGTTTTAAAAGGTCGCTCAGAATTTTTATTTATTTATTAGTGCATCACTTTAGATTTTTTCGAGCGACATTTTAATATTCAAATTAAAATATCATATATTTTTTTTCTATTATGTAGTAAAATAATCAACAAAAATTCACCACGAGATGAATTAAAAATGAAACAAATGACAAAAAAACATAATTTTATTAAAACTCATTAATTTTATTCAATCAACTACAACATTTTAACAATATTTAAATTAACTTTGTTGTTAATTCTAATAAAAAATCTTAAATTTTGAAGGTTTTAACTTTATTTAGACTAATATCATTTATTGTTTTGTTAAAGTGCTCTCATACTAATAAATAAAAAAAAAATAAGCGACCTTTTAAAACTCAAATTTGAAATTGGAACTTTCAGAAACTTATTTTTTGTTTGTCTATAAAATTATACTGTAACGAGAAAAAAAATTAAAAAAAAAATCGATTTTTGACGGTTTTATAAATTTAAAAAAATTTTTAGCGACCTCTTAAAATTTTTTTTTTGAGCTGTCTTTTGGAGGTAGCGCTTAAAACATCAAAAACTAACATTTTTTCACTCGAGACTCAAAAAAAAAATAGTCGGTTTTTTTGCGCCACACTAGGGTACCTACATACATTAAAATTGTTTTCAGAAACTTATTTATTTATTTGACATAGGGTTTGTTCTTGACATAAAATTTACTTTTCTTAGTCTTAACAATTACCACAGTGCAGTATTTTAATTCAAGTTCACAGATAAGTACTCAATCATTATTATAGCTATATGTTTAGTGCGTTGTATGAGATAATCTTTGTAACTAAACCGATTGTTAAAATTATTTTACTAATAAAAGTTGCACTATAGCTGAGCAATATAGGATATTTTGTTCACAATGCATATGTCGCGCTAGATTCATCAGTCAGCTTATTTCAATAACTTTTTGTTATAAAATTTATTTTCGAATCTAATGACTCGCAAGCACAAGTTGAAGAAAAAATACCCAGTAGAGTAGTTGATTATTTTATTAAACAGTTATAGATTTCCGGAATGGCATTTCAAGTTCTTATTTATTATTATGCGTTCCTTTTAATTGTGACCAATAAACGATCATATTGAATTGCTTCCAAGTTAATTTTTTTTCGTTTTTTGTTGTAAAATGGGGATACAATTAAAAAATCTATAACGTGCTAGAAAAATATTTATACGTGCCATCTGTTGGACACGTGGTTCTCTACGGCTGGTTTACCTATACACAAACAAAAGGTACTCAACATAACACGTGGGTAGGTATATTTAATTTAGTAACAACAAAAAAGTAAAATTTCTAACGCGCGTACTTAAGTACACGCACCGGTTTTTTTTAAATAAATGACATTGTATTAATTATCTGTTGAACTAATTTTTTCTCATTTGAACCCGTAGAACACACTCCAGTGGTCTGAAGGGGAAAAATTATATCTCGCTAAACCTACATAGAAATAATTCAACAAATTGGTTATTAAAACAGTCACATAGTATTTATTTTTGTTTATTTGACATTATTGCGTGCTACTAAATAACAAATTTCAGAATGCTGTTAAGCTTCGTTATGAAATCTACTGTGAAAACTCCTAATTTAACTTTGAACTCACGTCTTTTAGCTTTAATGTCATGCATATATGTACTGTATTTTCGGTACTTGTCATTTTAATGAACTGTCCGATGTCCATCCATAGTAAGTGACAAGGGTTAAGCAGAGTTAATTCTCGGTGACGCGTCAGGTCAGGAGATAATACCCCAGAATTAAACACCCATTATCAAACAGCAGCTCCGTACATTTAGAAGCTCAAATTCTGGTCTTAAGGGCTATTCAGAAAGCCGGCCTACTATTCCCCAGACATTGAACCGATAATGTCGTCTGCAAGACTTTAAATTATAAATAAAATGAACAGTTTTCTTGTAACATCAAGACTGTTATACTGCACATGTAAGTATGTTGTAAGTGATTTATAATTTTTGCCTCTGCCGCTGTTAATTTAAACGTAACCACAGAACCTAAGCATACAGAGATAAATTGAAAGCAATCTCTGGATTTTCCTGATAATTGCTATTGAGTATCCTTCATAATTGCTTCTCTTCTCGATTAATTCCTTATCTAAATAGGAAGCTGATTGCTACATCCTCAATTTACTTATTGAACATTGTTAATTATTTTGGCTTACTGGATAGCTACACTTCTCTTTAATACAAGATTTAAGGAGTTAATATTCCTAGATTTCTTTTAATTAAAAAAATTTTAAAATATGTTTAAATTTTTTTTTTGTATTTAATCAATATATTTTTTTTAAATAATCACATAGGTATTACCTAACGGCCTTAAATTAATACTCACTTTGATTAGTGACGCTTCATTTTTACTGCAGCTACTGTATTGACCCCCCCTCCCCCCCCGGCCCCATCTATCATTAAGTATCAATTAATTACTAGGGCAAATCATTTACGATAAAAATTAAAAAAAAAAATTTAACAATTGAGAGTGGCGTGGCGCAAAGGTTGAGTGTGGGGACCGATGCGCTAAGCGGCTTGGGTTCAATCCCACGCTAAAACCATCTTAAAATAATACACCTCTCTCCCCTTGCAAGGCATTGGGCAACCAGCAAGGGTAAAACTGCCCCAGGAAAATTTCCCCAATAACACCCCTTGTGTCTTTGACATACACAACAAAAGGCACAAGCGGGGAAATAGCCTACGCCCGGATTCGGGTACGGCACTTTAAGAAAAAGAATTACTAGGTCAAATCATTTACGATAAAAATTTAAAAAAAAATTGGGAGATAGGGAACTACTTTATAGAAAAAAACCAATAACTCTCTTCCTCAAAGAATATATTGGTATACCACTGTATTTCATTTAGTGTTAGAATTTTCAGTAAAATACCCAAAACAAATACTTTTTACGTTATAATTAAAGAGACTTTCCGTTTTCTCTATCTTACAAACCTGACATTGTATTTTTTTAAAATAAGGTACCAATTTAGACAAAGATTTAAATTAACATCATGATTCTGAAAGCAAAATTTAAAATACATTAAAAAAAAATTGTTATAGTTCAAAAAGTCTGTATTATTATCTAAGTGTACTACGTGAAATTTTATTAAGAAAAACACTACACAAAACATAAACACAAACTTCCATATTAGGAGCTATATTCCAGTCCACCCAGTGGGGGTATTGATACCGGAAAATGACTTAAGTTACATTAAGAATTTTTAAATGCTGTTAGCTTGTGTAATTGAAAGGGTTATAATAAAAAGAGCATAAGTGACATTCACAGTTTTCTCATAATTGAGTTTACATCTTAATGGCAAATACATTGTTGTGAATATTATCAGGGTTGCAAATGCCATAGGTAATTTCAAATTTATTATTTCTACCATAGAGAAGCAAACAATATTTCGAAATAGTAAAAAAATGATTTGAGGTATTTAACTTGCAAACTGCGGTTACCGTTTTAATTTTACTTCCAACACGATAACGACGGGAAACATACAGCGTGCGTGTGGTTAGGGAATAGTTATTGTACAATACACTAAAATTACTGAAAACTTGTTCACAATCACCAAATTTTATCTCCGCCAAGCCACTTAAGACCGAACTAAACAAATTTCACTCTAATTAACTAAGAAAGTCGAAACGCTAAAATTGAGTTTTCTTTTAGATAAGTGTTTAACACTTATATTAAAATTAGTGATATCAATGCTACAACATTTACATGTAATACTAGATGCCATAATGGTGTAACATTATATTAAAATACTAAATACGTTTTGTTTCGTTACTTAATGGTACGTCAACAAAATTCATTAATATTTTTAATTTTTGGTTATAAAAAATATTACATTATATAATTCTGCAGCTACTTATATATTTTGTGTTTAATAATGTGTTATGAATTGAATGGAACAAAAAGATAAACAAATCTTTTTTTTAGCAAATACAGGCAATAACGTATTTGGTTTTAACGTATACGACGTCTGTTCAAAAAATAACCGAACTTTATTTATTTGAACTTTATTGTAATTGTACAAATTATTGGTTTTTGTGCCCTTTAAAGTACTACCCTTCTTTATTGAAACACTTTTCCCAACGGCGTTACCATTTCGCGAAGCAGTCCTGGATAGCTTTAAAAGAGATGACTTTTATGGTTTGTGACGTATTTGCTTTGTTTTCATCAATACTCTACAAACGGCGACCTATCGGCACGGATTTTAATTTTGGAACTAAGAAAAATTCGTAGGGAACTAAGTCTGGCGAGTAAGGAGCCTGCGGGAGGACAGTCATCTGATTTTGGTACAAAACTGACAAATTGACAAAGCTGAATGTTCGAGAGCATTGTGGTGGTGCAAGAACCATGATGGTCCCTTTTTGCGGATGTTTTCAAGAGATGAAACATTTCTGTAAAAGTTTTCGCCAGTTTTACGCCAAATTTTAAATTATATCGTTGCTCCAGAAAATCACACATTTAAAAAAATCACCACCAACACTTAAACACATTGCACTCAAATAACAATATCACGAAAACTAAATGAGATATTAACAATCCCAAAACATGTGGTTTCAAGGCGAATATGTACAAGGCAGTGCTGCCAACCGCATATAACTAAATGTATCCTTTGGCGCGTAAGTCAAAATGTTTGATTATTTTTTTTGATCATGCCTCTTATTCCAATATTTTTTTCGCCAGACTTCAAAGAAAATAGGAACACATTTAAAAAGCAAACTTGATTTACAAAATTAGGAAACGAAACAATAAGCAAATCTATTTTTGTCAAAGTTATGATTAATTATACGACAGGTACAATGTCATTCAGTCCTCGTCAAATTTAGCATTTAGATCGCTACAATTCTGCATAGTTTTCGATGAAATCTTTTAACTTAATGTAGTATTAAAAATATGGCGATAAAATAGCTGCAAAAGAAAAGTTTCTCCTATAAAATTTTTATCAGATTTGAGTTTATATTTAAAAAGAAATAATTTTAAAATTATCATGTAATAAAAATTGGTTTGGTTTTTGTAATTGTTATATCAATTTACCAGGATAAACCAAGGTTACAATGGTACTACAGCATTTTATGACAAAAATATCACTGAGTATAAATACAAAAAAAATATTATTGCTTGCCACAAAATTAAAGATTTTTGTTGCATATTGAAAAATAACATATTTGTACCCTTTAGATTAAAACAGATCGCTTTGAATTTCTAAAGGAACGGAGTAAACAATTTCAAATTGTACAGACTAGTCTAAAATCAATAATAAATGTTTTAAGAATTGAGAAAAGTTAATTACTATTGTCTGACATACATTCATTGTGTCCTACTTTGTTGTTGTTGTTATTTTGTAACGTTATTTTTAATATGTTATACTCTGAAAATGCGTGAACATTCCAAACCTGTGACGCTGTTTTTCCAAAAATAGTGGCTATAAAATTAGGACAAAACTCACTGATTAGAACTGGATAAAGTACTAGCATGTACTAGCCCATAATTATTTTTTAAATCAAACTTGCTCAACATTATAATCTCATTAAATAATTCTCACTGCGAGAACTACCGACTTCCTCTAATACTTATGCATCATTAGGACGAACGTTTCGCTTTCAATTTCTCAAGTTTAAATTGATGTTTGTCTAACTATCTAGTTATAATTTAGAACAACTTTAACTATTGTAATCTCTTTAGGTTTCTTGAAATGATATTTAAAAAGATTGGAATAATATGCAATCACAAACAATAATGAATATTTAGTAAAAATTTACATACATATTAAAAAAAAATTAAAAAAGCAATTTTAATTCAGTGTCCCTATTTCAAAAAAAAATATATCTTATTTTATCTGATATTTAACATAGACGATTTAATAAATAATATGATTCATTACATTTTGTCTTATATGAAAGCAAATAAAGAAATAAGGCGTTGCTGAACAAATCTAAAAATAAAAAGTATTAACTGACTACATTTACACACCGTTTTTAGAAAATCCTTGTGCATTTTAATAAGCATTTTGTCGCATTTAATGAAATGAAAGAAGAAGAAATAAATGAAATATTTCGCGTTAGTTTTATTGTAATTACATGTAAGAGTTGCTTGCGTGCATTATTCTTAAGCATTTTACACTTTTGCAATAGCAGTGGAAAAATTGCTACGAGATTAAAATTTGATATTTGATAACTGCATTTCAAGACAAAAGCACAATAACTAAGTGACGTTTTAATCATGTTGCACTTAGATTTACACATTAATCTACCTCCTATGCCAAACAAATTAATTACCTCACTTATCTGCAATCATTTTTACATTAAAGTGAAATGTAACAACTATATCCTGAAAGAGATAGTATAGATAATACTATCAGTTTACAGTATTTTTATTTATTAAGTTCAATTATCATTAATATAACTTTGGAAGACATAATTTTGATTATTTGTCTATTAAAATATTTTTGTCACATAAGCATCTTTCTACGACACATTACAAATGAAAATTCTTGCAATTGACATTCCGAATAACCTATTTAATTAATGTCATGAATAGTTTGCTTTCAGGCATAATTTCTATCCGGCATTTAAAGAAAACGTGATTACGTTTTATTTATATAGAACTAAATAGACTTTCATCGAACGATCATGAAAATAACTTTTCTAATTGCTTTACAAGTTTTAATAAAACTTTAAAGTTGATTTTCGGCGTTTAAATTACATTTATCTACTATAACAAAGATACACTTCGCAGTTTCAAATTTCTTTGGAACAATGTTTAAAATTTTGTTTTATAAAGGTAAAAAGGTTACGGAATAAATTAGTTTTGGCTTTCAGGTAAATCCTTGTCTAGTAGAAGGATGCTTAATCCGTTTTATACCTATATAAGAGATTTTAGGACTGTGCATGTAGGTATCTGAGATATCACCTAATGTATGATTTATAGAAAAAAAATATAGATTGTTTTGACTTTTCTGTTCTTTGAGTTTTGAATTCTTTAAGAAAGGCTTGATATTATTTTATTTTATCTTATTAGTTTTGGAAGTTTTCTAAAGTTACTTTTTAAACTTAAACAGTGATAAAAATTGTGCTAAAATTTCAAAATACTCTTTTTTTTTGTGATCAATTTGTAGAATCGATCTAATTGAAATTTACCAGCCCAGCAACGACGCTGGCTTTCTAAGGCCGGTCGCATACTTATACGACATTTGTTTTAGACATGTCTACGACATGTATCAGACACGTCGTTCCATTTTAAAACACAGCGATAATTATGACGATTCGTACCTCAAGCAGACAAGCTGTAGAAATGATAAGACTTGTCGCTTACAAATTTTATACGACACGGCTTACTCGAATTTCAAGCGACATTTGTCTTCGACAGCGCAACATATGCATGCACAATGGAAGATAATATGAAATTGATGCAAATAATAGAAAAATACCCTATTTTATATGATTATACTATATGGATGAACCCAATATTTTCGAGTTTTTCTTTTTTTTTTTTGTAATATTATTAGAAACAATATTAGTGCATTTTCATCCGACGACATGTTGTATTGATGTGCGAAGTACAGCTTTGTTTTATACATTTGAATGAAGCGACATGTCGTAGACATATGTCGAAAACAAATGTCGTATAAGTATGCGACCGGCCTAAGCAAACAGACTTGTTCAGAATGGTTAACAGACATCTTTTAGTACAAAAACATTCAACTTTACAGAACTAACACATCTATGTATTTTGGAGTTGGAATTACCGTTTCTTCTATCATCCTTATTAATTATTTTTTATTTTGGATTATTAATTTTACATCAATAGTAAATAGTAGGATACATAATTACATTAATGTAATTTAAATCTGAAAATAATTACGTTTTAAATATAACTGTATTAGACTGTACATCTCTCTCTTAACTGACCACCTCGAGACTGCAGCCTGGGCCGATTGCCATTTGGTTCGGTTAATCTAATGTGAACCTATTTTCGTAAAGGAACAATATTTCTGAAGTATCTATACATGTATAATTAAAATTGTATCTGTCTGTGATTTCAAAATAAAGTATTTTTCTTAAGCTCATATGGTTATTTGATGGTTACCAAAGCCCAAACACGGGTTTTTAAAATATTTGTCTGTCTGTCTGTTTGTCCGAGTAATGTCCGAAACGCCTGAACCGATTTTGACGGGACTTGAATTGACATGTAGAAGGTTTTTCACAAAGTACAATGTTTTGTATTTTAGAAATATTACTTAAAAAGTATAATCTAGTAGAATTACAAAAAGTCATTTTTTCTCTCTGCGCAAATCTAACCCTTCTAGCTCTTTTAGTTTCAAAGATCAAAAAAGGGCCTGTTTTTTAAGAATATATGGCTAAGCTTTCAGTGTTTTTCCCTTTTCAAAACTTCACTATTCTTACGGAAAAGAATCCGTTTAATCCCATTTAAAAAATTCTTTTTCTGTAAATTTGTAAAATAATGCGAGAAACAATAACCTCTAAAATTAACCTCTGTTCAAATAGAAAACCATTTGTAACTCATTATTGTAGAGTATTTTCTATACATTTGAGTTAATATTAATATAGATATACTTAATTTTTTTTCTAGGTTCTAGGTCTTTGGAACTAGTAAACCGATTCTGAAAAATTTTTTACTAATAAAAATTTACACTATCCCTGAGTAATATGGGCTATATTTTATTTTGATAAAAAAAAGTTTCTAGTTTGAAATCTCAACACCCGTGCGAAGCCGGAGCGGGCCAGCAAGTTATAAATAAAAAACAACGCATTTTAACCGTTTTTTTTAACCTATTTAAACGAAAGTTCTTGAGTACAAAGAAAAATTTTATATATAAATTATGAAAAGGAAGTGAATTCTTTAAAACGCCCATAATATATTTTTGTTTTTTTTTAATTTTAGTGAATGCAAAATTCCTTCATTTTCTACTAGCCAGAACTTACACTGAAGTTGATTCACGGTTTTTTTGCCGGTTAATCCATTGGTCGGTTAATACGAGCCGGTTAAGAGGGATTTATACTGTAAATTACTTTTTTAAATAACTAATTATTGCCTGTTGCCTAAAATTTTTAATTTCGGATGTTTTATTCTAATCGCATTTTTTTTCCTTTTATGTACAAAATACGCAAGTAATACAAAAGCTGACGAATTACCACAAATATTATTTTCTGAATCCCAGCGTATAAATTTTTCCTGATACTCTATTCTTTATTATTAAAAGAAATCTCTTTAGCGTCTATGTTTTTTGTTATTATTGTATAAAGTATTTAGAGAGAAAAACGATCTTCAATAATACTAAAACTCTAAGACATAATCGAGTTTTCATTTCGTAACCATTTTTTTATGACAGAATTTTGTGATTTCTCCGGCAGGAAGAAAGCTTAGTACTTTATTCCTTTTTAGTGGCAATATAAGTTTCTCAAAATTGCAATATACAGACTAAACGTCTGCTGTCTCCTTACCTTTGAACGAACAAGAAAGCTTTTAGTAGATGCTATGCTTTTATCCAACATTCCATATTGTGAAATGATATTCCTACTTTGATTGCATTGAAAGACACAATTTCAACAACTCCATAATTTTTACACATACCACGCACTTGTAATACAAACGAAATAAAGCATTATAGACGAGTAAGACCATTTTAATATGTTCTAAATAAGGATCAGATTGTATTGTAAGTACATAATCCATTTCGCATAAGTTTAATTAAATTTTATAAATATTCATACGTAAATGTATAATATTTGCGGCAAAATTTATATTTGAAAGCCAGAATTATGACATAAATTTAAATATAATTACTAGTGTAATGATAGAGTAATGAATTATATAACTCAAAATTATTTTTAAATGTCTTCATGTAGAAACTTTTATGAAATCGTTAAATTTTCATTTTATTTTATTTTAAGTAGAAATAAACAACTTACTTTTGTACTGTTTCTCCATACTTTTTGTCTGTTATGCGACTGAAATTGCAATAAATCCAATATAACCATATCACAGATGGATAATAATAAATTATGGCTGCTAGATAAAAATTAAGTAACGTGACATTTAAAACATTACTAGATTAACTAAAAAGTTAAAAAGCACTAAAGATGTTTTAATGAATTTTTATGCGCTCCACATATTCCATTATCTTTGACCCAACATTTATACCCACATTTGTTATCCTTTCTTTATTTTGTTCTACAATAACACAAACAAAAAACATGAGAAACTTATAATTTCAAATTTCAGCTGCTTTTCACATAAATGTAAAATTAATTAAAAAACGAAAATGTAACCGTTTGAATTTTGACAGAATTTTTGTCTTGTAGAATTACAAAACATAATTGATAACCCCGTACATTTATTATTCACCTATTACGATTAGCCTTTTTTTGTAAATTGTTTGAGGTGTAATTAAATTTAAGGGTGCTTAACGTCGGCGTTGTTTTAAAAAGAGATTAAAAAATGTTAAATTTTCAATATTCATTTTCTAAATGCTTTGATCACTATTTATTTCTGTAGAGATAGGCATCAGTGAATAATTATTTTACGTTAGTTTTAAAATCGAAAGTTGTTTGTAATTTCTTTTCAACGAAGGCAAACAATACGTGTATTTAATTGAACGTTTTCTAATTAAATCTGAAATAACAGCGTTTCATGAAATTGTATTGTAACGTTTTTAATTGAAAAGAAAAGCTGATTCTTTTAAAATTCCTGAAATTGAATCAAGTATAATTAAAGTGAATCATATAACAGAACCCGATTACTAGATTTCACAGGATCTCTTATCGGCTACAAATAAATTTCCAAGTTTCAGTTATAGATTTTCTTAATTGGATTTTAATCCAGTCTGATTGTTAAGAGAACCAAGCTTGTTTCTTGTTTCAAGAGATTGAGTTTTGGGTTATGAAAACATAAAATCTTATTAAATGTTACTCTTAAGCTTCTCGTGCCAATGAAAGCATTCTTACTCTTGTAGTGTGGATGTAAATTAAACAAGATTTCGGAAGTTTGATCGTTTTGAGATGATTTACAATTTATATTCACTGCAATAGTAGATTGGCAGTACCGCTTTAAGCAGACAATACAATGCTAGCAATATCATTTCCTCAAAGAACTCCCTAATTTTCTTTTCACCTTGCTTTTCTGAAGCGTATTATGAGAATAATTATGTATTATAAATTAACTAATTTTATACAAAATATGAGTGTAATAATTACGACCAATTTTGTAAAATGAACTCTTTGGGCACAGCATAGAATATTATACGTACCTATATTCATATATTTATGTACCTATTCATACGCTTTTGAAATAATAAGTACGGATTTTAATTACAATTAAAATATTTTTTTAACAAAAGTTTATTATGAAATTTTGTAAACATAGGAAAAACATGTTTTGGAAATTATTTTATTTTACTTTGTAATATGCTTTAGGGGCCGTTCAAGTATTACGGGGATTCCTAACTAATGTTTACGTAAGCGGGGGCTACTTTTGCTGCCAATGGGGGGATTAATAATTGTAATAAATCTGCTTACGTAATACTTGGACGGCCCCTTATTTCAAATACGATTTATTCATTAGTAATATACACATATATATTTTTACAGGTAATTTCCACTAATTTTACGCTGCAAGATATCTAACAGATTTTGAATCTGGTAAGTGTTTGAATTTATAATTTTTATAATAATTAAAATATGAATTTAATCTTACTGTTAGGAATGTTTACTATTTAAAAATAAACTTTGTAAAAGGCAGAGCCAGGATAAAGGGCCAGTTTAAAAAAATTTCAAATTTATTGTTGGTACTTTAAAGTATACGAAAAGCATTCCTTGTTGCTTGTCAGGTTTATTTTATTTATCAATGAATGCAAAATAAAATTTCGTAAAGACGCTTCTAAAACGACCCGCACACATAAGCCGGCACAACATAATAATCGCCTTACACTTCCGTTGCGCCCTCTATCCGCCGGTTCTTTAACGCAAAGGCGCTAAACTTAAAATAACTCTCAACGGTAACAATAATTTATTTTCTATAATAATACATTTAAACGATAACATGCATTCAAAAAACAAGCATTATTTAAAACTGGATCGTGAATTTCTTCATCGTATTATGCAACAATTCCGATCTTTAAAGATCTTCGATGGTTTTCGGAAGTTTGTCAGTGTACACTCTTCTCTTTAAATAACGTCTGAGGAAAGAAGGCTTTGACAGCGTACACTCGTTACTACTTGGTACGCCGCCGCACACGTAGCAAGTTTTCCTGATAGTTTCCTAAATCGGAGTGTTGATGACAGCTCTGGAGGTTATGTTATGAGATAGCGACGTCATTGATAGTTTTTTTGCAAGCTAGCTTACTTGATTTCAGTGATCAAACTGGTGATATTGTCATACCGTGCTGCCTGCAAGTTCAAACGATGAGCCAATTACTAAGCAGATTTTGGTCATATGATCAGGGAGAGTATATATCAGGGATGACCAAGACGTCTACCGCGGACGAACGGTCGATTCCGAGGCTTCCAAAGGCAGCCCGCAAAGTCTATCTGAACATTGACAAACTATAGAGATAAATTCAGAGCTGATTTAACTTAGAATGATCAATATTAGAAAAACATCGATGTATATATATATTTTTGGTATATATATCAACATATACACGTGCTAACAAAACCAACTGCATCGTGCAAGGTTTATTTTTTCTCTTATTTTTTAAAACATTTATCATTACTATTGCAACAACGGCCATTCTTCAACGACGAACAATTTTCTGCAGAACTGCCTTCATGTTCAATGACAAATTAACGATCACAGTTTGAAGACAAACCAACAGTGCTCCCCGACCACTACCGAGTACCATAGAATGCACAAAAACTATCATTGTCTGCACTGGCGTTTATCAGAATTTATCAGATTTTTTTCTGTAACTGTAACGTCACACTTTTGAATACTATGTCACAACAATTTTGAAAAATTTATATAAAATAAAATGGGATTGAAGGGTCTAATGCAATAACCTGCCATATTTATTTTAGGTAAATTTACAGGAGGAGGAAAAAACGTTTAAAATGTAAATTATCAAGATTACAGTTGAAAGAAATATTCATGTCGTTAGAGGTAAAGCTAGGTAATTTTTTGCAAAGTGAATTAAATTAAATATAAAAATAATTAATACAAAATTAATTTGTTATTGGCTTTATTTATTTTTTTCGTTTAAACAACATAACTAATATATAATAATGCATAATTAAACACTGTCACTGGTGGCATTGCTGTATTCAAACACAGAAGTTACTGTTTCTTTAAATTTAAAATTTAAGTATAGCCTTCAATGGCTTTATAGTAGCAAATACTGGTACATAGTTCCTTGCGAGTATCATGACTAGCTAAATTTTTTTGTCTTCAGTCGTTGACGTTTAGTATCCTCGTTTGAGAATAAAAGTGGCTCCAATTTTTTTTTATTCTGTAAGTCAACAGCCACACAGACTTTCAAACAATTGCAGTCGCTGCATTTAAAGAAAATTTCTGCTCCCGTTTTTTAATATTTCATTTTCTTGTACTTTGACAAGATACATTTTTTATTGTTCTTAGAAGGATTTGTAACGAAGAAACGTTAAAGTGTTCTTTAAAATTTTAAAATATGCCCTGTGCTACCTCTACTACTTCGAACTTTCTTCTTGAACTACGTATAATGTTCATGTACTCTTGAAGCAAATAGATTTTGTCATGTTTTCTTTTTCTATGAAATTCTTTTATAAGCATCTTCAGATGTGTTTTTCTTGACACTCAATATTTCAGGAAGTTTACTCAATAATATACAGCTTAGAAGTTGACAATAACGTACAATGTAAATAAGATGTGATACTCACTACGGCACACTATTGTCGTACTATGCAATAACCGGTCAAGTCCCGGAATTGACTGGTTATTGCGCAACTTGACTGTGCTGGCAATTCTCAAAACACTTGTAAGATGATTTAAATTTAACTTTGGAACCCGGTTATTGTACAGGATGATAGAGAAAGCCGCGAAGGTGTTGACCGCATTTATAACTAAAAACGTCTAAAAATTGGACTTGACTGGTTATTGCCCTTAGCCCTTCAATTCTGGGATACTATAACGGTCATATTGTTATACAGATTTTTTTAAAATTGATAAATTGAATACTTTGAACGAATACAACTGATGACTACTGATTTATTTTGTCGAGGAAACAGTCATTGTCGATGAAAAAAAAATGAACGTCCCATATACAGAAAGAAAAACCTCTGAGAGTTATAAAGATTTTCAAGCAACGAATTTAAGATGAAGAAGCCTAAATATAATCGGAAATGCTGCATAATACATATGATGATGAACCATTGTTTCAAGGCGGATGTTGTAGCATCCACCTTGACACGATGGTTACTTTTAAATGGACATTATATGTTAGATGTATTTTTATTAAATGCTTTTTTACGTACTTTAATGTGCCAATAATAAATTTAAGGAATAGTAAATACGTTTGTTTAACAGTCATTTCAAAATCGTCCTTTATCATCCTGGTCCTTCGTTTATAAGTAGATAAATTAATATTAAAATAAAATATGTTATCCTGAAATATCGTCTTTAGGGAAAATATTTAATTAGCGCTTTCAAACTGTAAATGACCTGAGGAAAATAAAATGTTTTACTTAAAATTTCTACAATACACATTAAGAATTATTAATATTTTGTATTAAAAAAAAGCTCTTTTGGCTTTATATAACTTTATTCAGCAACTTTCATTTGCTTGCAACATTCTGTAAAACATTACAGAGGAACGGTCAGTCATTAAAAGGTCAAAGGGTAGAGCTGTGGTTTTTCACATCTGTACTTTTCCGAGAGTACCTAATATGGATTTCTATAAAATATAGCATTCGAGTATCCTAATTTTCTTTAAAGCTTTTTTCGAATTTTCTTTCAAAGTATCTTACTTTCTCTTTTTATACCTACTAACGAATATATTTAAGATATAAAAATGTTTATTTTATTATATAGGAGCACGTAAAAAATAATGAACTAAAAAAACATTAAATAAACATAAATCAAATCGAAAGGATTCATGCAACTGGTCTATTTATTTTGAAGTTGTAACAGTGATCAAATTAAGAGAGTCCCGAAGGAAGTACATTCGAATGTAACTGCATGTAAGGTAATATTACATTATCTAATTGGTTTGGGAGGCTCACAGGCCTCGGTGATCCTGATGTAATATCGGGACCTGTCATGTCACAGGGGAACGCTCTTCCTCCTTTCACATTTTACCGCATGTTACCGTTCTATTCAGTTCCATCGTTCCGTCCTTATATTGCCGTGTCAGAATGTAATTCGTCCAAACATATTGAAACTTTTGGACATTTTTCCACTATACAAAATATATTAAATTAGTGACGCAGAGACAACTTGTATTCTACCATCTTTTTCGTGTGTTATTGTGTTCAGATTATTGTGAAAATAATTTGTATGTAGGCGCTACAATGTTATTTTTATTAGATAATAAAAACGTATTTTAATAGTTGAATATTAGTACGAACCTTTATAATGCCCATAAAGCATTGTTTGCGGGAAATTAGAAAAACAAAAAATTATTATTTGTATTATTGCAAAAGCGGTTTTTCTTATGCTCCACAAACAATGTTTTATGAAACTATCACGTTCTAGCAGCGGGTTTCTTAATTGTTATTCAAAATTTTAATTTAATAGAAAATAATATATGTACTACATAGGGACCTGAATTTTTACTAAAAAACTTAACCAATTTAATATCTAGGTGCTTTATTTGTCTACAGATTTCATAATTAATAGGTATAAGTTTATTGAAAATCAAAATTAAAGATGTAATTTTTTGCATTATGTAGGGGAGTGTTCCCGGGTATGAGACTGGCTCCAGATATGAGACAGTCAATTATTTTCATTATGCAATGTCAATATGCCTTATTAAATTAAAAATTTTATTTCGGAAATCTTGAGCAAGCATCTCTCCTAAGTATCTGTTGTCCAAATATTTTTCTGTTCAGATTAGTACAGCTGCCTCTAGTGCCCTTTGAGTAGCGGAAGTTTAATTTCGCTAACCCTGTACACTTGCTAACAAAACCAACTGCATCGTGCAAGGTTTATTTTTTCTCTTATTTTTTAAAACATTTATCATTACTATTGCAACAACGGCCATTCTTCAACGACGAACAATTTTCTGCAGAACTGCCTTCATGTTCAATGACAAATTAACGATCACAGTTTGAAGACAAACCAACAGTGCTCCCCGACCACTACCGAGTACCATAGAATGCACAAAAACTATCATTGTCTGCACTGGCGTTTATCAGAATTTATCAGATTTTTTTCTGTAACTGTAACGTCACACTTTTTGAATACTATGTCACAACAATTTTGAAAAATTTATATAAAATAAAAATGGGATTGAAGGGTCTAATGCAATAACCTGCCATATTTATTTTAGGTAAATTTACAGGAGGAGGAAAAAACGTTTAAAATGTAAATTATCAAGATTACAGTTGAAAGAAATATTCATGTCGTTAGAGGTAAAGCTAGGTAATTTTTTGCAAAGTGAATTAAATTAAATATAAAAATAATTAATACAAAATTAATTTGTTATTGGCTTTATTTATTTTTTTCGTTTAAACAACATAACTAATATATAATAATGCATAATTAAACACTGTCACTGGTGGCATTGCTGTATTCAGACACAGAAGTTACTGTTTCTTTAAATTTAAAATTTAAGTATAGCCTTCAATGGCTTTATAGTAGCAAATACTGGTACATAGTTCCTTGCGAGTATCATGACTAGCTAAATTTTTTTGTCTTCAGTCGTTGACGTTTAGTATCCTCGTTTGAGAATAAAAGTGGCTCCAATTTTTTTTTATTCTGTAAGTCAACAGCCACACAGACTTTCAAACAATTGCAGTCGCTGCATTTAAAGAAAATTTCTGCTCCCGTTTTTTAATATTTCATTTTCTTGTACTTTGGCAAGATACATTTTTTATTGTTCTTAGAAGGATTTGTAACGAAGAAACGTTAAAGTGTTCTTTAAAATTTTAAAATATGCCCTGTGCTACCTCTACTACTTCGAACTTTCTTCTTGAACTACGTATAATGTTCATGTACTCTTGAAGCAAATAGATTTTGTCATGTTTTCTTTTTCTATGAAATTCTTTTATAAGCATCTTCAGATGTGTTTTTCTTGACACTCAATATTTCAGGAAGTTTACTCAATAATATACAGCTTAGAAGTTGACAATAACGTACAATGTAAATAAGATGTGATACTCACTACGGCACACTATTGTCGTACTATGCAATAACCGGTCAAGTCCCGGAATTGACTGGTTATTGCGCAACTTGACTGTGCTGGCAATTCTCAAAACACTTGTAAGATGATTTAAATTTAACTTTGGAACCCGGTTATTGTACAGGATGATAGAGAAAGCCGCGAAGGTGTTGACCGCATTTATAACTAAAAACGTCTAAAAATTGGACTTGACTGGTTATTGCCCTTAGCCCTTCAATTCTGGGATACTATAACGGTCATATTGTTATACAGATTTTTTTAAAATTGATAAATTGAATATTTTGAACGAATACAACTGATGACTACTGATTTATTTTGACGAGGAAACAGTCATTGTCGATGAAAAAAAATGAACGTCCCATATACAGAAAGAAAAACCTCTGAGAGTTATAAAGATTTTCAAGCAACGAATTTAAGATGAAGAAGCCTAAATATAATCGGAAATGCTGCATAATACATATGATGATGAACCATTGTTTCAAGGCGGATGTTGTAGCATCCACCTTGACACGATGGTTACTTTTAAATGGACATTATATGTTAGATGTATTTTTATTAAATGCTTTTTTACGTACTTTAATGTGCCAATAATAAATTTAAGGAATAGTAAATACGTTTGTTTAACAGTCATTTCAAAATCGTCCTTTATCATCCTGGTCCTTCGTTTATAAGTAGATAAATTAATATTAAAATAAAATATGTTATCCTGAAATATCGTCTTTAGGGAAAATATTTAATTAGCGCTTTCAAACTGTAAATGACCTGAGGGAAAATAAAATGTTTTACTTAAAATTTCTACAATACACATTAAGAATTATTAATATTTTGTATTAAAAAAAAGCTCTTTTGGCTTTATATAACTTTATTCAGCAACTTTCATTTGCTTGCAACATTCTGTAAAACATTACAGAGGAACGGTCAGTCATTAAAAGGTCAAAGGGTAGAGCTGTGGTTTTTCACATCTGTACTTTTCCGAGAGTACCTAATATGGATTTCTATAAAATATAGCATTCGAGTATCCTAATTTTCTTTAAAGCTTTTTTCGAATTTTCTTTCAAAGTATCTTACTTTCTCTTTTTATACCTACTAACGAATATATTTAAGATATAAAAATATTTATTTTATTATATAGGAGCACGTAAAAAATAATGAACTAAAAAAACATTAAATAAACATAAATCAAATCGAAAGGATTCATGCAACTGGTCTATTTATTTTGAAGTTGTAACAGTGATCAAATTAAGAGAGTCCGAAGGAAGTACATTCGAATGTAACTGCATGTAAGGTAATATTACATTATCTAATTGGTTTGGGAGGCTCACAGGCCTCGGTGATCCTGATGTAATATCGGGACCTGTCATGTCACAGGGGAACGCTCTTCCTCCTTTCACATTTTACCGCATGTTACCGTTCTATTCAGTTCCATCGTTCCGTCCTTATATTGCCGTGTCAGAATGTAATTCGTCCAAACATATTGAAACTTTTGGACATTTTTCCACTATACAAAATATATTAAATTAGTGACGCAGAGACAACTTGTATTCTACCATCTTTTTCGTGTGTTATTGTGTTCAGATTATTGTGAAAATAATTTGTATGTAGGCGCTACAATGTTATTTTTATTAGATAATAAAACGTATTTTAATAGTTGAATATTAGTACGAACCTTTATAATGCCCATAAAGCATTTTTTGCGGGAAATTAGAAAAACAAAAAATTATTATTTGTATTATTGCAAAAGCGGTTTTTCTTATGCTCCACAAACAATGTTTTATGAAACTATCACGTTCTAGCAGCGGGTTTCTTAATTGTTATTCAAAATTTTAATTTAATAGAAAATAATATATGTACTACATAGGGACCTGAATTTTTACTAAAAAACTTAACCAATTTAATATCTAGGTGCTTTATTTGTCTACAGATTTCATAATTAATAGGTATAAGTTTATTGAAAATCAAAATTGAAGATGTAATTTTTTGCATTATGTAGGGGAGTGTTCCCGGGTATGAGACTGGCTCCAGATATGAGACAGTCAATTATTTTCATTATGCAATGTCAATATGCCCGATCTGATTACTGTCAAGTACTTCTTTGGTCATCAGTCAGTTTTTGTACTAACACTGAAATGAATCGACGCATTGCTTATATCAACTGCAAACATCGTATGTAAAATTGGAGGTTAAAAACGTTTTTGATGTTAACAACATCAAATGCAATATTTGCAAGCGGCCAGTTCTTTTGAAGTGCGCAAACATGTGTGCAAGCATCTACACATGCAAACATTGCGACGATTATGAAGAGGAAAGTGAGAAATAAAAATTATGGACAGCATATAAAATTATAATTTTGAAATAGATATGAGGTTTTTACTTTATATTTTACAATTTTTAATGTATTTTTGTAGGTGTCTCATACCTAGATACAAATTTTTTTCTTGTCAAAAAACTGTCACTTAGAAAATTGGTCATAAAATTTTGCATGTTAATGGAATCACAAACTTTCTGCGGATACAAGTTGTGTATTTTCATTACCTTTCCAACAATGAATAGAACACCCGACTTTATTTAACCAGTAAAAATTTGGCTCATAAACAAAACCCGTCTCATACCCGGGTACACTCCCTTACTTCTATAAATGGTAATTTTTAATAGATATCTAATGGTTGCTAATTTGTATATCATATGTTTTTACACTAAAAAAATGGATTTTGTATTAAATCCTATTTCAGTTTGACGAATATAAGTTTGAATGTATTTAATTTAATTGTGCACCATGCTAGGCACTATTACTCAAAAAATCAAAATTTTTGAACCAAGAATTCTTTAGCATTTATTAAAACCTTTCTGAGAATTGCATCGAGGCCACAAAATTATTATCGTATACACGGTGTGTATAAATTGGCACAAAAACTACAGGAAGCGACATTTCTCATTCTGTTCTGAATCAAAAACCGTAAATTTAAAATATTGTATCAAGCTTCGTATGTTTTCAGGAACCATAAAAAAACATACTTTTCGCAAAATTGTATTAATAATAATAATAATGTATTAATAGCATAGGTACTGTAATAATTTTTGTATTCAATTTCCGAAACCATTTTACTAGTCATTAGAGTAACAACGAAAAAACAAAACTACGCAAAAGCAAAAATTAAAAAAAATAAAACGAAAAGTTAAATTAAATACATAAAAGTGAACATTTGAGAAAAATGGTTGTGACTGAAATCGCATTAAAATACAATGCTTGTTTTAAAATATTGCTAAATGTGTTTTTCGTAAAAGTGTGTTAATGAAGACATGTAAATCTTTCTTAACTCCGCCCTCTTGATTCATATAGTAAAACAAAACATTAACAAAATGCGTATTATGAACAGTGATAACATAAACGCATGTCTTCCTAAAAGAGCCCTCAAGTAAGTAAAATAAACATGTCGTAGCAGTGGCAATAAATTAACCAATATATATTTTTTATAAGTGGAAGCGTGGCGCAAGCGGTTTTGGGCTGCTGCGCTAAAAACGTGGGTGGAAGTGGTTCGCATCCCTGCGCTGACCATCCAAAATTTCACGTTTTTTTTCTTTTTGCAAGATTGAGCACCTTGCAAGAGTAAAACTGCTCGAAAAAGTTTCCCTAGAAATTGCCGTGGTTTGGAATCCACGTAAAACTGTAGGTCCTTTAAATCTTTGAAACACTACCACATTCACAACAAAGATTCAATTGGGGGAATCGCCTAAACCTGACTACAGGTATAAAAAGGCAAGAAGAAGAAAAAGATATTTTTTATGTCGCATTATTGGCGACAACGGAGTGTAAATGGTTAAAAACTAACTTGAAGTTGAAAAAGAAAATGTTAACAAATCAATAATATTAATTTTTTTATTATTCTTAATTTCAGCTATCTGTATTAACAGATATTTAAATTAATACTTTTATGGATTAAAGTCCAAACATCGAGAATTTCGTAAAGACGATTGATGCATAATAAAACCTTTTAACATTAAGATTTCCGATTCAGAACTCAACAAAGAGTACTTACTTACTGCATGTACCTTTTGCATCAATTTATACACACCCTGTATACATTCATATTATTCTAATTTATGTGATTTAACAAAAATATTTTACGTTTGTCTCGACTTATTTTTAACTGTACTCAGACTTTACTTTCTGTTCTATTTTCTATTTAAGAACTATTTTTTTAACAAAACATTTATTACAACTTTCATAAGTCAACAGTAAAAAGTAAAAATAACGTACGGATCTGTTTTTATTATTTAAGGCTGATAACTATTTAATAAGATTTAACGATTAAAAATTATTTAAATTGGGAAAGAGAAGACGCACACCAATAAATTCGTTGCCCTAGAAAAATAAGAAAATCCAGACGTGGCTTTAGAAAGACTTTGTTTAACTCGGACAGTTCTACGAAAAAACGATTGATATATCTGCTACTGTTGATGTGTTATTGACGAATGACAAGGCATACTTTTATTTACGCAAGTTGCTCTACAAATGCTTTCCAAACACGTAATCCAACGTTTTGGGTATGTTTCTTGGTCGCCGCGGTCACTGGATTTTTTTATGGGGGTTGGCTTAAATTGAAGGTCTACATTCGGAAATCTCTTTACTATGACTGAATATTGCCATGTGTGTAGATATCACATCTGAATCCTA
Source organism: Sinopyrophorus schimmeli (assembly GCA_036325965.1). Taxonomy (NCBI): domain Eukaryota; kingdom Metazoa; phylum Arthropoda; class Insecta; order Coleoptera; family Elateridae; genus Sinopyrophorus; species Sinopyrophorus schimmeli. The sequence continues at coordinate 4,360,864 of JARFIZ010000013.1, forward strand.
AGAAACGTCGATAAGACCAATGCTAAATATTGTGCGCCATCTTCGTGTTTAATCTTTCATAATTAAATAATCTTGTATATGATAAAAGCTAGATATTTTTTATTGTTAAATTATTTTAGTGGTAATAAAAACATTTTATGTTGAATATTAAGCAAATGCACTTTTTGTAAAGCCGACGTTCTTTTTCCACCACCCTGTATAATAATTAGAGTAGAGTGTAAAAACGATTGTATAGGTTTCTTAATGATAGAAAAGTGAATCGCTAAAAGCAATATTTGTTGAAAATACTTCAACCAACACATGAAAATACAATGAACTCCAAATCATCACGTACCTAACGATAAACAAAATGTTACGTATTTGTAGAAAAATATTCTTATTTCTATTTACGGAACGTTCTTACTTATAAGCTTCTTACGTATCTACTTTTTTATTCTTTATTTTGATTCAAAATGTTACTTATATTATTTTAACAGAATTTACTTTACTTTTGAATTTTTCTACTTCCTCTAAAAGCCAAAACAAGTAATAACTCAAAAGAATACTATGCGGTATAACTTAATAACAAGCAAAAAAAAAATTCTGGTTTATTATTTTGTTTTAAAAATATTTTATTTAGTAATAGTTTCCGCAATTCACTTGTGAATAATGTTGGCAGTTTTACAATTTCTTGAACAGTATTCAAGTGTTTATCAACATCCAAGTCTGGTTCAACAAAATTATATATTTCAATTTAATACTATTTATTTACAACATTCTTGTGTGTAAAACAACATCTGCTGAAACTTGTTGCATATTCCAACATTGAGGAAAAGAACTTGAAATCGCTTGGATGGGAGGTATGTATATTTATAGATTTACTATTTAGAACAGCATAAAAATACAGCAGTAGGTACTTTAAGGTATTTAACCTTTAAATATTTAAGTATAAAAATATATTTAGAACTATTATGTGTTTAATTATATCTTATTTTTGTAGGTTTTTATTTGTTAGAGTTCTTGTTGGATAGTAGCCATATAATTTTTTTACACTAAATACTTAGCGGATCTTAATAGCTTTATAATATTATTATAAGTAGGGACATTGTTTATACGGCAATAAATAACAAACGTTCAAATAAATAGAAATAATAATTCAAAAATTATTTAGACTTTTTGAGAGAATTAAATGCCCATTTAATAAATGTTATTCACTTTACAACACAGCACAATGAAAATAAAAACGTTACATTTTATTTAATCCAAAACTTATTTTAAAGTAACATAAAAGTAACCTTAGAGGTTTTTGTTAAAAGCTAATGCTTTTAGATAAGTGGCGTCAACTAAAATTACATTTCTGCAAATATGTCAGCAACGGTCAGCAATCAATTTACTTTAAATTGAAGAAATATGTATGACTGGCGTTTCAAGTAGGCATTCTGCTAAGCATCAAGGATCTTATTTCTTCTCAAGATGTAAAAGCGTTATATAGTTTTAATCGCTTTTTAAATGGACAAACGGTTTGTATTATTCGATTTTTCAATATTTTTAAATGAAATTATCTTCACTCTATTCAAATGTATGAAATATAAAGTTTTCTTTTATTGAAATTTGTTGAAGTATATGTATTTGTTTATCAAATAGAAAAAAAATTGAATGATGTATGGGTGTCACATTGTTTTTAAGAAATTGTTTTTTTTTTGGAAACTACAAAAGAAAAAATTGGTATTTGTACAGATACAGACAAGCATGTTTTACGTATATCTACATTAGTGTCCGTAATTTTCTAAAATATTTTTTATCGTAGCGCCGGTTGAGACTCAAAATTTCTTTTTCGTTTAGTTTAAACCGTGCTAAAATTATTTTTCTTTTCGTATTCATTTGACACGGAATTTTAATAGCTTTTTTCTCAATCATTTATCAACTACTTTAAAAATTATTGTTGATTGTCCTCCTCAAACGACGTCTATGAATAAAAAAAATTTAAAGTAAAAGACAGAGGTTATATAAAAGTATTGTTTACCTTGCACAAACCTGATCAGACAAGCAAAGGTAAATTGAAAAACATTAAAATCAAATTATTTTACTACTTGATAGCAAATATAATACTTTTTCTAAATATTTGATTTCAAACTGTTTATTTATTTCATTTCTCTCAAGATTTATAGAGATTTATTATTTCCAATGCTTTAGGCTACGGTGCGAAAAAGTCCTGCCTTTTTTGTGACGCCGCGAATAGTTAAATAATAATAGTTGCGTTCTAAATCACGTTAAATCTGCTAGGAACAATAAAATTTTTTGCTTTATTTTTGTATTTAGTATTAGTTTTAAAGAACAGCTAAAAATCACAAAAGCAAATGACAAAATTCGGAAACGTGGTGTTGAAAATTTAACACTAATATTCATAACGAAATTTTCCATATTTAATTTGGTAGACTTGATTTCATCTACTATGTATTTTATTTTTAATTATACATATATTATCAGTTTTGGGCAAAACAAAATATATCATCCTGTAGACCTATCTTCCGTTGATGTATTTCTATTTTTTTTATAATACAATCAATTAATTGTTGGGAAAAAATAGGAATGGAACTACGAAAGGTCTCAATTCTCAACAAAATTAGGCAACCCACTTCTCTCGGATCGCGGCCTTATCGTAGAAGTGAACCCCTAATTATTACGTTTAGCCGACAGTAGCTGGCGCTAATTATTTTCAAATTACCGACTGAAAGTAATAGTGCCTATTTCTATTTTCTATCACTTTTTAACTTCAATTTTTCGTAGACAATATTCGATAAAAATATTTATAGATATCATACATGCAACTATTGGTAACGTCATGTATACGTTAGCAACATGTAAATAGATATTACAAGGGTTGGTAACAAAGAATTTCATGCTGTTTATCCCCACCAGAGGCACCATATTCAATACTAATATTATTAACGCATTTTAAAAACTTTATAATTGCATTTCTAAGTGTTGAATGGTTTGTATTTAATTGTAATTTATTCAAACAATTCACAAAACTACACGGGTATAAGTAATATATGAATTATTATTTTTTTAAATCTTTAAATTTTTCGTTTTATTACAATATCAACAAGCTGTCCTAATTTCACTAATTTTGAACTTGCCGCTTTCTGACTTTATTTTGAATATATCAGTTTTTTCTCAATATTTTCTAATACTTAAGCTAAGATTTTTTTAATTGTGCCATCATAAACTATTCATCAATAGTAACCTATCATACAAATTTGGTTAACTTTGAACTTGCAGTTGTGGGGTACAATTCCAACGTAATGAAAAATGGTAGCACTAGAAGTTGTCAAGTAAATAAAAAAGAAAAATTTTAGCAAAAAATATATACAACAATAATTGAATTTTAAACTAATGGCAAATACCCCAGCAAACTCCTCAATGTGAGGATTATATTATCATCGCTATCTTTTTTTTTATCTTGTTGTACCTGAAGGTGTAGGGTATTTCCCCGCTTGAATCTTTGTTGTAAATGTTGTAGTGTTTCAAAGACTTAAGAGACCTACAGTTTTACGTGGGTTTCGCACCGCGACAATTTCTAGAGAACTTTTGGAAAAGTTTTAATCTTGCCATGTGCTCAACCTTGCGAAGAGAAGAGGAGTGTAAAAATTTGATAATTAGCGCGGGGATTCGAACCACTTCGCTAGAGCAGCAGGCCAAACACTAAACCACTTGCGCCACATTTTCTCTTTACTTCCCTACACTTAAAAACAATTTCCATTATTAAAATTTATCCAAACAGAGATACCATTTGATAAGAAGTATTAACAATAATTTTTAAAGTAGCTGATAAAATAACAGACAAAAATGATTTCCAAATTATTACAAAATTTCGTTTGAAATGACAATTAAAGTGATTTTGGAGCGGTTTAAATGAATTTAAAAAAAAATTATGTCTAAATTTCACTTTTAGAGTATAAACTAATGATGGAGGGAGGGGATTTACGATAAAAGATTATTTTGAGAAATTACTGAGACCCTAATCTACATATGTAATTATTTATTTTAAAAGAGTACGATTTTATTACCTAATTTTTAGTAGAATCTAGTTTTTTAAGACATTTTCATTTTTACTAAAAATATGCTAGTAATTCATTCATGTCAAAGAAAGGATGTAATTAAAAGCAATCAAAGTATCTACAGTTGAGAAAAGTTGAAGTGCATTTTAGATATTAAATAGAGGAAATTAAATCGAAAGGATATTGGAAAGTTTCTTCCTGCTTTCGACCTAAAACGAGTGTCTTTTTTTAATTACACTCTACAAAGGACGTTTCTCGTTTCTAGAGTTCTTTGATAGGTCCAGTAGCACGATCTCCTCGTCCATGAATAATGAACATACCCTTAAGTGTCTTTAAAAATGTGGCAGCAATATCTTAAGTTCGTGACATTCATTGTACAAGCTCTCGAAAATGTGGATGCAGCTGCTGATGTCGCGTTATTTTGCTGGATGTGCCCATAAAATTATACGAGAGATCTGTTACGTTTTATGACGGTTTACGTGTAACTCAAGATTTAAATGCTTTTAATCGTCCAACGCGAGCTAATTAGTTATTCATGCGAGAAATGATAGTTTTTCGTAACTTTGTTGCGAAGGGGAATCTTAAATTTTAAATGCTACTTAAACTTTTATTGTCCACATGGAAAATTACAAACGTTGCCTATCCATTGTAATTTATTGGATGTTCATTTCAATTAGATATGTACGTATACATTGTCGTAAACGGCTAGTAACCAAAAGATAGTCTACATAAGTCACTAAAAAGCAAAATAAAATTGATACGGGCACGTCAGCAATTTCATAGTATGGTATAACAATGACGTAACATTGAAGGATGTTTTACTAAAATGTTTGAAGTGATGAACAATAAGAAAGAATTTCAAGGCGCTACTGATGCTTTCCTTGCGAAACTTATCTTTGACTTGTCACGTATCAGGTCATGTTTCTGAGAATCTGCTGCATTATATCAATTTTATTTTAATATTCCGTGTGCTCCTAGTTGCAGTTAGCTTTACATTAAATTTAATTAAAGTTTAATTAAAACGCTCTTTATACCATGTTTTAATGCAAAAAGAATTACCTACATGTAGGTATATAGGTAAATATGAAGTTTAATTATGAAAAGCGAAGTATGGGATTAAAATGTTGAAAGCTATGCGACAAAATTGAAAAATTTTAATATTTTTTTTTAAATTTTTAAAATTATAGCCACTGACGAGGCTAATTATTCTTTCACACAAAACTTGTAATACTCGTACAGTGGAAACTCGGTTATCCGGACTAATTATGGTTACAGCTCATTCGGATAATCGAAAATACAATTAATTGAATGCATAGAAAAAAATTGTGAACTATTTTGAAACTTTGAGCAGATCGAGTTATATCGAATCAGCGTTAATTGTGGAAGCGTTAAACGAGGTCCTACTGTAACTCAAAATTGATCACTATTGTGAATGATGTGTAAAACCGAGTGTGCACATTCGAGCTCAAAGTGGCACAATCCGCTCTCGGGAAAATGAAGCGCGCCGCTCCGCGTCGCGCTTCATTTGCCTCCCTCGCTCGGAAATGTGCCACTTTTCGCTCGAATGCGCACATCTTCGTGTTAATTGGATTCGACTATATTTATAACAAATCTTTCAAATCCAGATTTTCTATTCGGAAAACGTTTTCGCTTGAAAGTGCACATACTTCTTAATATTTGAATTTGCCTATCTTATTCTTCTCTCTTACAAATAATATTAATTAAATAAAACTGAACTAAATGTACCACTTTTCGCCTCTCTTTTAATTAAAAATTACAATAGGGTATTTTTACCAAAAACCACATTTCTAATTTAGTACTTTTAAACTAGACTAGATGGGAGACTTCATTGTGCATGAAAAAAAAATACTTTAACTTTTTCCAAATTTTGACTCTTATTTCCCAATCTTTTTTTTTAACACGCCCCACTCAAGTTATTCCAAAATTTTGATGCACCCCTTATGTAGGGGAGAGTAACCAATATTGGAGTACTTTTGACATAATGGTACATATCACCAAATTCTTTCGAGCCATAAAAATGAAACATAGTTTACATTAAACCTTGATTCAGTAGCTACATAATATCCATCCGTTAATTTTATAGCATAGTCGCAATTAGTAAAAAATCGTTATTTATTTAAGGTTGTATTTCGGTCCAATTAACGCAACCGGTAACTTAAATTGGACCACCAGGATCCTTAATTGTACCGCATCTAAAAAACCAAGAATAGAAAAATTAATACACAATTTAGGATTATTATCACTTATATTTATTCTTTAAATGTAATCAATCTTTAAAAAAAATAATATTACTTTTGACAGTCTTTGGAATTCTTATTTATCAAAGCTTCAATATTCTCCAAAAGTGCAATGCTTGATGCGCTAATGATGACTAAAAGGGTACCAGTTTTTATGATATCTAGCTTTTCAAAAGTACAGTTATTTCCATTTTACATCCTGTGAAACGCTATTGATACCCAAAATTTGACAACTTTGAAATACTATTGAGACGTTATGCTATTTTTGAAATATAGATACTTTTATGACTTGTTGAAACGCTATTCCAGCCAAAAAATTAAAATAAGTACATTTCAAGCGCTATTGATGTGATAAATTTTAGGTCGGCTATCAATGTTGTGGCACTAAGCTTTCAATTCCGACTCTTGAAACGCTTTTGATACCCAAAACTTGATTAACCCAAAAAAGAACAAAAGACATGAGAACTTCGATGCCCTATTGATGCGCTAAACTTCGACGCGGGTACGTTTTTAATTTTAGATGATTTAAAATTAATTTAAATTTTATAAGAAAAGCAGTTGCATTAATTGGACCGGTACAATTTAGGAACTGGGGAGCGGTCCAATATACGGACCATGGTATGTTTACAATTTGTCATAAAAAATAAAAACATAACTTTGTCAGATTTGTATTGGTTTACCAGTACACAAAACAGGATAAAATTCACTCTCATATAGAATGTTTTATGAAATTATAACTTACCGTTACGATGAATAAGCTCCTTAGACAACATAACCAAAATTAACATAAATACAGCTCAAAAAGAATTTTTTTCTACCACAGTCATATAATATTGTCAAACGCCGATACAAAATGTCAGAGAGCTAGTGTCACTCCGTTTGCCTCTTTTTTTGTTGCCAATGTAAAAAATAGTGTTAATTGGTAGAAATACAGAAATGGTACAATTTAAGCACCGGTTCAATATAGGTTACTCTCCCCTAACATATAAATATTTTTAAAACTTGAATTAATTCATAAATGAAGTCTAATTACAACAGTGTATACAAAATGTGGCTTAAAACTAATTTGTTTATAATTTTTACAAAAATGAAAATTATCCAAAAATATTTGGAGACATTAATTTTGACATATAAACCTTCAACAATCTGCAAAAGATGATATAAAAATCAACTAGTTGATTTTTAGTGGCCCACTTCAGAAAATTTGACTCGTATACAATTTTAATTAATCAAAAATGCGAATTAGTAAAAATTTCAAAGTACACCTGAAAATATTTTTAAAAGCTCGCTACAATTAGGTGTGCGGAAGAGCACCATGATAACTTATCAAAAGGAATAAAATCTATAACCTTTTTCAAACACAAAGTAGATCTAATTTATTCGACTTTTAATTTTTTGAATTGAAGAATAAAATAATAATATAGGCAAATCCAATAAATACAAGGATGTGCGCATTTGAGCGAAAAGTGGCACATTTCCGAGCAAGGGAGGAAAATAAAGCACGACGCGGAGCGGCGCGCTTCATTTTCCTAAGATCGGAATGTGCCACTTTGAGCTCGAATGTGCACACTCGGTTTTAAGCACGATTACAAAGCGTCCCGTTTTAACAGGAAAAAACTTGGTCAAATTGTTAGGTAGGTATATGTTTACAAAAAACGCAACAAATATTAATCACTAAAGAAAACAGTCGCACATTATCTTAAAATCAACAAAGCAAAAAAACACTTTAGTGCAAAATACAAAATAAAATATTTAGTAAGAAATAACGAAGTTTAATTTTCGCAACCAGTTCGAACGCGGTTGACAATCCGGATAATGGCGAATCCGTATAACTGAGGTCCGGATAATTGAGGTTCTACTGTATGTACTTCGATACACAATCGATAAATTTAGTTTGTTTAGGTATGAAAGTTCCTACCATGTTAACTAATGGCTTAGTCTAGTTAAATGGGTTTGCTCCTCCTATCTTACAAGAGTATAATAACCAAAGATAACTTACATTAATTATATTTTCATTTCATACTAACAAAACAATTATTTGAAGGAACTGTTTACAAAATGCAGATTATTAACTTATAGTCACCTCAATGTAAGTAGGGGGAAAGTGGCATGAAACAGCCAGTTTTAAAAAAAGGGATACATAATATAGAAGGACATAAATAAATCAATTTTTTTTTTAAATCTGTAATTGTTCATGCATTTATGTACGTAATGTCATAAAACATTTTTCAAAATTAACGATATTTTTCGACTTCTAATCATTTATAAAAAAAATAAAATTTGGCTTTTTCATAACCTATAGGTATTGAAACAGCCAACCCAATTTTTGAAAAAGCCGTGTTCTTATTACAAGATTAAAACTGCACATTAACGAAGATATTATTTAATAATAATCTTAAGCTATAATTTTAGATCTTATATAATTATAAAACGTTTTAAATAACGCAAACTCTCGATAAAATATTTACTTACATAAATCTAAGAAACTGTCAAAAAATTTGACGTTTGAGATCAATCATTGCAAAAACTTAAAAACGTTTTTAGCAAAAATAATGCAATTTCCTTTTTATGCCACAGGATTTATATGCCCAACCATTACAATTTTGCATCGGTACCACTCTTGATTGCTGTTACTACAATTATTATTGCATTTTATGGAATTAAAAGGTGGCTGTTTCATTACACTGCAGTCCGGCTATTTCAAAACATATTCTCTCAAGAAACAAAATCTCTAAAATTACTATGAAATCAAAGATTAGTCTACAAAATATATACGTTATTAGAAGGCCTAATATATCTATAAAATTATAGTGTAATCATATTATTATTAGTTTTGTACGTATAGGCGTTAGAAAACAAATAAACTGAACTCAAAACCTTACTTTTGACGACAAAATCTTCAATACGTCGTATCGGCGCCGTTTATTGACGGTGAACGGTCAAATTTTTGTGGGGGATATCTGGCTAGTGTTGCTATCTTAAAATAATAATACATAAACGATTCGTATGAAAACTACCGCGTAATTGATAATGGCTGTTTCAAAACTTGGCTGTTTCATGCCACTTTCCCCCTAACTACTATTTTGATGCATGTATTTTTTTTTATACACTTTAGCAGATTTATGTCGAACTGCATTAAATTAATGGCATTGAATTGAGCTTCATATAAATGGGTTAACTTGAACAATGAAACTTGAAATATCCATTGCATTATCTAATTAACTATTTTTTAAATGCTGTAAGTGCTCAATGGTAGACCATACGGCGTTAATCACCCACACCAAAAGAAACGTAGGCGGTTTGTTACCAAACTGGTCGCATCCTGCACAATGAGTCCCATGAATATGGCCTTATCCATAATACTGCATGGTAAATGACGCCACACTTATGGGGCTCGCAGTTAGAGCGCGTGATCAGTACGGTGACAAACGTCATACATTTCTTTGCGCGTAGGTTGAAATGCAGTCAAAATTATTGTAACGGTTTTGCTGGGGGTACGAACTAGGGTTGTGAATATTAAAAGACGGTTACTTATTTTAAGTAATAATAACTAAATTAATTTAATAACGAATTAACTCTTAATAACTAAATTATCCAAAATATTGGTTACTTCCTTAACTAATTTATTTATTCACATAGTTAATTAATTTGCGTATTTAACTAATTTATATACACACTTCAATATAACATTGAGCACTCCAATTGTGGGGCTCTTTCGGAGTCTCTAGATCGTCGAGCCTTCTACCGAGACTGTTGAGTTACGCACCGAGACTAACTGATCGGCGCCGTCGGTTCGCATTATGGGAGGCTTCTTGAATGCTGTGGTGTTTTCAGACTAACGCCACTTCTTAGTCCGTATATGTTTAGACTTAGCGTACTTTCAGGCTTGCTGTAGAGATCACTGAAATAATCTAGAGAACAAAATCTGATTATTTACATAACGTAAATTAAATATGCTCCAATGTTTGCCTGTTTGTGGTGCCCCCTAGCCGATGATAAGGATGAATACTATTTAATTCGATGACTATCGTCACAAGGCAACGATTGAAACCCATTTTTAGCGAAATTTCAACAAAAATTATCAAAAACTTTGACACCCCCTAGCGGCTACAAAAAAAATAATCATAAGTTTTTACTTGGCTAAAATATGTCTTTTGCCACTTTCTTTAGGTCTTAAAAGTTTTATGTTCAATATCGATGTGAAGGGCGTTTATCTAGCGGCTCAAAGTACGAATTTCTGCCATAGACGTAATGCTGAAGAATCTGACAATTTAATTTTTTATAAAAAATTTTCGGTACGCGTCGATTTCAATAATATTCTAAGTTTAGTTGAAAGTCATCATGGGTCATCGAAGACAAATACCGTTTTCAAAATGAGAGTCACAATGTTAAATTTTGGCTTATGGGCCCATAGTCTTTAACTTTAAATGGAAAAATACATTTCTCTGTTATTTCTGAAATAAAGGAAATGCAGTAAAGAAACTGTAAAAAAACTGGGTAAAGCACATTCTGCCTTCAGTAATATATAATATGTACCTATTCTTTATTTTTATCCTTTTTTTTATAAACAATTTGATAAGTACTAAATATTATTTGCCTATGTGATCCCTAGATAATTAATTTATTGTTTTACTATTTCTAGTTGTTATTTTAATATTATTTTTCTACTTAAATTCACTTGACAGCTTGTTTTCCATTTAAGTACACTCACACCATTTAGTAATGTCCCTTGGTTTGGAGCGGACGGATCGTTCGTGTCCGACGTGGAGAATAATAAAGAAAACGCTAGTTTCAACTTCAACTCTCCGTTATTATTTTACAATCCTACACATGATGGTGGTATTCACTTTTTACAGATTAACCATACACTTTTTATCTTTCACCCATAAGAAAAAAAATATTTTAATATAAATGAAAGTTAATACAAGATAATTTTATCATTACAAAATAATGTAATTATTCTTTTCTACGCATATACCTTGTGTTAAAAATCCATGTCTTTCTTTTAAATTCCATATAAGTTAGTTTGTGTATATATTAAGAATATTTAACATAACTGAAAATAGAACTATGCGAATTTTGATTTCAGGAATTAATTAGTGAAGTTTTCTATAAAAGATTTTCTTTTCCATTTCTAAGCAAATATATCCTATCGAAAATTATTATTATAACTCTTCACATAAGAGTTAATATTTAAATACTAAAATTAACTGAATTGTAAATTTGTTAACAATTTTCGGATACTCCTAACGATTGGCAGCTCATTTCGCTGTTAAAATTCTTATAACTGCATTGCCAGCATTTTAAAATAGAACAAATTCAGATTAATTTTAAATTGTTAATATTGTTGTTGTTGGCGCCTGCCTTTTTATACCTGTATCAGGTTTAGGCGTTTTCCCCGCTTGAAACTTTGTTGTGAATGTTGTAGTGTTTCAAAGATTCAAGGCACCTACTGTTTTACGTGGATTGCAAACCACGGCAATTTCTAAGGAAATTTTTGAGCAGTTTTACTCTTGCCAGGTGCTCAGCCTTGCGAAGAGAAGAGGAGCGTGAAATTTTCGATGGTCGGCGCGGGGATTCGAACCACTTCGAATCCACCTCGCTAGCAAAGCAGCCCAAACACTAAACCACTTGCACCACGCTTCCTCTTAAATTGTTAATATTACCCTTATTAATGTTTTTTCTAAAGTATTGTTTGATATGTCTATCTGCAGTTGGGACATAAATACCATAACTATTCATTTGAAAATTATTAGAATCTAGTTTTTTTTTTTTATTATGGACCCATAATTTTTACATTAATTGATTTTATTTGAATTATTACGAGTATGTATTAAACCTCATTTGAATAGAAGTCACCATTGCATTAAATTATCGATATTCGAGTTACATACCATATTTGCTCGTAAGTTAAGAACCAAATTTACTTTTTTGTTTTTAAAGTTTTTGTTGTAACCACGAAATCTTATAGAAGAATATCCTTCTAGCTAAAAGTTTAAAATCGTTTTTCTCGAACATTTTTCAATGCTTTGCTAAATTTATATTTCAATATTGGTCTTCAAATGAGGTATACACAGCTCGGAGTATGATGCAGGTATACGGATTAAAAATATCCGGACTTAGCATAGCTGACATCCATTTATTTTTTATGAATAATTTTAAGAAATTTTGTAAAATTGTATAGTTCTATATAATTTTATAAAGAAAATTTTTTTCGGGTAGTTAATCTTCTATAATTAAAAATCATAAAAATAAGAATTAAATCGATAACTTTTTCATGATATAAAATATTTTTTCAGACTATTTGATAGTGCATTAAATAGAATATAAAACTGCCATTTCACTTTTGACCTATCTTTAATAGTTTAGCCTTTTAATTGAAAAAATTTGAAATTTCGACAAATTTCAATTTTGTAAGTTCTTTATTAAGTAAAATATTAATAATAGAAATTTGACTCAATTAAATTTTTGTAGAGAATTTAATGACTATAAAGGATTACTAATTAATTATATAAAAAATTATTACATAGTTTGTAGAAGTAAATAATGTTAAAAATCATTTTCGTAACTTTTTAAATAAAAATGTTTAAGTTCGATGAAGGACCTCTTAAAATTGAAATTAAGAGATGTAATTTGGACAGATTTTTAATTCGACGTATTCTGAAAAATTTTCATGTGATAGTGAAAAAAATTGTTTTTGTTGGAACACCCTAGTATGTATACTCCATTGTATTCTTCAATTATACCTGAATCACTTTATGTCAAGATGGGCATTTTAAATTTGTTCTTAGAAAGGGATTTAGACTTAAGATATTAACTTGTGCCGAGATGGACGTTGCTCTTTCAAATATTTTAAATAAACCGAAAATGTGATTCACCTACTTGAGCTTCCCTTTGTAACTTTATTGTTTCATGCTGGTAAAACACCAAAAATCTTATTCTTGAAAAATCGAAAATATTACCAAAGGGTAGGTATTAAATTTTTGTTGTGGCCTTACAAACCATCATTCTAGTATTTTGTGTTGTGTTGTAGGGGAATTGTGCTTAAGATGACATACTTTTTGTTTTGAGGCAAATATTTGAAAATTCAAAGGTGGTAAAAATAAATCTAAGGTTATACATTTAAAACGTTTATTTACAAAGCACAAAAAAATCTTGACGCTATAGAACATTTAATAATCGAAATAAAATAAGAAAACATCAATCATATTTATGTGGTTAAGATAACACACATCAGTCTAAGTTGACATAGTTAATTTTCTTTGCACAATTCACATGTAAACACTTTAATTCTTGGTGCAACGCTACACATAGAGTGTGGCACCATCGCTTAAATAATTGGCACCATATCCAACGCGATTAGACTGCAATGAATCAACTGTTACTAAGTCATCTTGGAAAAATTGTGTGGAACCAATTGCTCATTCAGGAAGTTATTCGTTATGTTCCTCCTTGCGTCCTTTAAACTATTAGTATTATGCCAATTTATGATAAAAATAATCAAATAAAAGTCAACATTTTTTAAACTCTGGTATTTATCAAAAAAATATATATATGCAGAAATTGTTTATTTTTCATTGCAAACTTTTACTATCTTGAGATTTTCTGAGCTAGAATATCGTCACACTTTTAATTTATTATTTGAGATGGGGATAAAACAATGATAGGATCGTGTGTTTTTTATTGTTATTATATTATTTTTAATAAATAACAGAATTTGAAAATTTTTATTTTTATTTGATTATTTTTATCATAAATTGACATAATTCTAATAGTTTAAATAAGTTAGAAAACTTTTATAAATTATTAAACTTTCAGATTATTTTCATATTTATGTATAAAAGTAGCACTTTAAAAAAAATATTTCCTAAAGAGGTGAAAATAACAGAATGGCACTAATTGGTCTTTATTAACGAAGATATGAACTACATATTCTGAAAATTTCATATTTTTATTTTTTCCTCCACATGGATTTTTTTGAGGTCAAAGCTGAGCTATTTACAAAATTATCAATTTTCACAATTTTATTTTTCGTAGATTTTATTCTAGGACAATGATAATTATGTCACGACATCACAAGAGTTAGTACTTTATTGTAAAAAAAAATCAATTTTTAATATGCAAAAGGGTTGACACAGCGTTCAATCAAATATCCTAAAATGAGAAAAATTGTGAAAATTTCGGATGGTCACCATCTTGTTCCTAATTGTTTTAATTCAATTTTCTTGTATTATATAAAATGCACATTTATGACCTTTTCAACTAAAGTAACAACCATTTCAATACCTGTTCTAAATAAAAAGCTAGAGCTCATTATGTACAAGTATGAAAATGACCCAATTTTTGAATTCGGATGGGTACTGATCGGAAGTTATACAATAAAAAAAATAAATGTGCCACCACAAAGATCAACTACAATTTTTTATTAAAATTAAAAATCATACGGCACACTTTTTAATTCAAATTTGTTGATTTCATATGGAATGACCCAACATTATTTTATTCATTATTTTAAAATACACCCATACCTCACTTTGCGTCGGAGTTACGTTCCAAAAACACGACGCAAATTGAAAAGACGCAATGTGAATTAAGAAAAAATAGAAAAAAGTGGAGCCGTCTGTTAAAAACAAGAAAAAATTAAAGACTCGAACCCAAAACAACGCAACCTCGAAAACCTAACGACGCACGGTGAAAATTAGTACTAATTAAGTAGCGACGCAACTTCGAAAAACGCAAAAGAAACGACGCAAGGCGAGGTACGGGTGTATATCTTTATCTTATCATTACAATTTTTTAAATGCGGGTTGTGAATAAATTGTAAATTGCGTTGCACTGTAATTTATAAAGTGTCGTTCAATAGGCACCTAATAATTCTAATCAAATAGTTAATATATACATTACGTAACAATTTTTAGTGTTTGGGCTGCTGCGCTAGCGAGGTGGATTCGAAGTGGTTCGAATCCCGCGCCGACCATCGAAAATTTCACGCTCCTCTTCTCTTCGCAAGGCTGAGCACCTGGCAAGAGTAAAACTGCTCGAAAATTTTTCTAGAAATTGCCGTGGTTCGCAACCCATGTAAAACGGTAGGTGCCTTGAATCTTTGAAACACTACAACATTCACAACAAAGTTTCAAGCGGGGAAAACGCCTAAACCTGATACAGGTATAAAAAGGCGCCAACAACAACAACGTAACAATAATGATCAATCAATTATTCTTATCGTTGGATTTATCCCAAAACTCCTTCGATTCAATGACCGTAAAAGAAGTGTCCATAATAAAAAAAGTTCTATTCTAATTATTTTTAAATGAACAATTATAGTATTTATATCCCAACTACGCATAGGTATATTAACCAATGCATTATCCAAAATATAAATAGGGGTAATTAAAAATTGAAGTTGATCTGCACATGTTAAATTTAAAAAAATATGTATGAAGTTATAAGAATTTCAATAGTTACTTTGTTAGGGCTATTCTAAAAGTGTTAACAAATTTACGAGTCAGTTAATTTGCATCGTTTAAATATTAACAATTATGTGAATATAGTTTTAATAACCATTTTAATTTAATGGCGTAAATTTTCTTTCAAATTGAAAAGAAAATTGTTTTCTGTTCCGTTTAATATTTTTGTTATATTATTATATTGTAAAAAGTGAACACCATCATTTGCAGCGTTTTAAAATAATAATGGAAAGTTTAAGCTAAAGCTATATCGCTTTCTTTATTATGCTCCACGTCAGACCCGAACGATACGCTGGCTCTAAACTGAGGGACATTACTAAATGGTGTGAGTGTACGTATACATTGGTTATAAATATAAATTGTTATAACTTTTAAATGGTTTAGTAAAGCGATTAGAAACTTTTTGAAGGGCTTTGGGAAATCCGTTATAATAATCTAAATTTTTTTTCAATAAATTCTGTCTATTTTAATATATCTTACAAACATCTTTAAAGTTTTTATTTTTTGTCATTTTTCTTACTCATATAAATTCCATGGCTATAAGACTATTTTTCTTTAATTTAAAATTGTGTTAACGTAAAAAGCAAACAATGTTCAATTCCAGTTCTATTTGTTAGACCGCTTTATTTAGAAACCGTGCAAAAATCTGTACAAAAATAATTTTTAAGTGCATACCTTAAAACAATCTTTGATTCACTTCAATCAATGAAAAATAACTTTCACATATCTTTAATGCACAGTATCATATGCATTCGCCAAATGCTTAAAGAAAATAGAACGTTTATTACACCAAGTCACACAGAAAATGGATTCAGTCGTGCATACGTAAAGTACTAAAGTAGTATATGTATGTATATTTCCAGTGCGAAATACGTGGATAATATTCATATCTTTTAGAAATTGTCACACTTTTCTGAATAACATTACCCACGCCTAAGCACGCGTTTTGTATTCAACATTATTTTGTATAAAGCTAAAACATAGTTATTGATGCTAAAGTTTGCTTTATTCAAAATGTGTGGAAGTTTTATCTAAAGTGTGTTTCAACTAGAATAGATTTTTGATTTGAAATAAAAAAAAAATTATACATAGGTATCTATTTTAACGTTTATTACTTATTTTGTTTTCAATGTCGTTTTATATAAATTGCTTAAGATTTACATTATCTATTTTCTGAGCATTAGTGATATAGTCAGCAGAGCGTGAAATTTATTCTCATTCAGAAACTTTTAAATCTTCTACTGATATGAGCCGATTTATGCAATTATTTACAATAGTAGAAATTGTAGCCTTCGTAGGTCAACAATGCCTATTATAAATTGTTCGCTTTGCACAAAATGTCTCCTAAATTGAACTTGTATTTTAACAACGTGTGCTGGCCTGAATACGATTTTATTCTGATTTTATCGAAACTACGGCTCGAGTTTATTAAATTTTTATAGTTCTCTTTTGAAAAATATCGTTCCGATTGCTAGACTATATGCAGCAGTTCTGGCTGAGTTGCAGACATATAGAAAACTTGTTTATTGTTAATTTTATGAAAAAAAAATTATTATTATTCTTTATAAAAAGTTTTGCATTATCTAAACCATAAAATTAAATCATCACACATCAGAATTTATTAGTAATAAGTAAAAAGTATTGTTACTTCAATTTAAAGAATGGTATTTCCGAAATAAAATAACAGAATTTTATAAAATTTTAATGGCTTATTTATGAACCTTTTATTGTTGTAACGTGTTAATTTGATATTGTTACATAAAGTTGTTTAGGAAATTATCAAAGGTTTGGTATGTGCACTGATACGTTACCAAACCTGGGTTTAAACCCACGCTAAAACCTAACATATAACTTGACGCCTCTCTTCCTTGCCAGGCAGAGGTCAACCAGCAAGGGCTAAACTGCCTCAGAAAAAAATTCCCAATGACATCTCTTGTGTCTTTGAAATAGACTACACGACAAAAGGCACAAGCGGGAAAAAAGCCTTCGCCCGGATTCATGCACGACACTTTAAGAAGATAAAAGGGTTAAAATTCGTATGCCAAAATATTAATTAAATTTACGGAGTTAAACATAAATGTTATTCAGAAAAGACCGTAAGATTTTCTGACTAAGAAATAATGTATAACACATATCGCATCAATAAGTATATAAGCAAAAAAAAAATACTTTCATATAATCATAAATATGTATATTTGTAAAACAATATAATGAATTTATAATTTTATGCTTAAATTTAAAGTACTGTAAAACCTCGATTATCCGGACCTCAGTTATACCGATTCGCGATTATACGGATTCGCGATTATCCGGATTGTCAACCGCGTTTGTTTTTTCCTGTTAAAACGGGATGTTTAGTAATCGTGCTTAAAGCCGAGTGTGCACATTCGAGCTCAAAGTGGCACATTCCGATCTCGGGAAAATGAAGCGCGCCGCTCCGCGTCGCGCTTCAATTGCCTCCCTCGCTCGGAAATGTGCCACTTTTCGCTCGAATGCGCACATCCTCGTATTTATCGGATTTGCCTATATTATAATTTTGTTCTTCAATTCAAAAAATTAAAAATAGAATAAAATATTATTACCAAGCTTAATAAAAATATTTTCGGGTGTACTTTCGAATGTTTACGAATTCGCGTTTTTGATTAATTGAAATTGTATATGAGTCAAATTTTCTAAAGTGGGCCACTAAAAATTAACTAGTTGATTTTTATATCATCTTTTGTAGATTGTTGAAGGTTTATATGTCAAAATTAATGTCTCCAAATATTTTTGGGTAACTTTCATTTTTCTGAAAATTATAAACAAATTAGTTTTAAGGTGCATTTTGTATACACTGTTGTAATTAGACTTCATTTATGGATTAATTCAATTTTTAAATATAAAAAAATATTTATATGTTACATAGGGGGTGCATCAAAATTTTAGAATGACTTGGGTGGGGTATGTTAAAAAAAAGATTGAGAAATAAGAGTCAATATTCGGATAAAGTTAATGTATTTTTTTTTCATGTACGATGAAGTCTCCCATCTAGTCTAGTTTAAAAGTACTAAATTAGAAATGTGGTTTTTGGTAAATATACCCTACTGTAATTTTTAATTAAAAGAAAAGCGAGAAGTGGTACATTTAGTTCAGTTTGATTTAATTAATATTATTTGTAAGAGAGAATAATAAGATAGGCAAATTCAATTATTAAGGAGTATGTGCACTTTCAACCGAAAACTTTTCCCGAATAGAAAATCTGGATTGGCAGGATTTGTTATTAATATAGTCGAATCCAATTAACACGAATATGTGCGCATTCGAGCGAAAAGTGGCACATTTCCGAGTGAGGGAGGCAAATGAAGCGCGATTCATTTACCCGAGATCGGAAATGTGCCACTTTGAGCTCGAATGTGCACACTCCGCTTTTCGCCGCGATTAACAACGATCAATTTACTTTTGATTTTATCTAAACATTTTATAATTTTATTTGGTATTCTTTACTGTTGATTTTATAATTAATACTTATTTGTTTCGATTTTTTTGTAAATAAATACCTAACAAGGTAAAATTGTTTTTTTTTTCAATTATCCGGATTTTCAATTATTCGGATGAGCTGTTACATTAATTAGTCCGGATAATCGAGTTTCCACTGTAATTGGTTATTAAAAAATTTCTGTCCAACTATCGGCGGGGGTCCATCTATTGGTCGTGTTACCCGAATTTGAAAAATTAAAGAATTATGTTTTCTTGTAATCAATAAATTTTGATATCTGGTGATTGAACTGTAGATTATAGATCATGCAGGACTTTTTAGAAAACGTATTTTTTTTTCGTGAAATTAAAAGTAAAAAAAGTTTTCCATGTCTCCACCTTAGCTAGTCATACTGTATAATTAAAACAGGATAAGGTTTGTTAAGAATATTAAAGTGCAAATAAAATAATATGAAAAATTGAATGAAAAATAAAGTTTGTAATCATTAATAGAGATTTTATAATTACGCAAAGAAGTTAGTTAAAATTTAAAGAACTTCGTTTGAGTTAATTTATAATTTAGTATTTGTTTTTAATTATATTTGCGAGATGAGAATAGGTCATGTGTATTTAATTCCGACGTCGTGAACTAATTACATTTTTCATGCTAAAGTTCTTTTAAAAAGTTTTGAATGGTAAATTGGTAAAGCGCTCAATAACATTAAGGTTTTTATTATTTGAAATTGTAATGATTAATAAAACATTACAAGTTTTAAACGAATTTCAGCGTGCTTTCCGAAGTTTCTCTATTATAAAGTATAAAGTTTGCAATAATAAATTACAGTTACTATTGCTTTTGTAAGCTTACACCACAATACCTAAAGGAAATGTGTTAGGAGGAGGCATATGGGGTTTAAATGGATTGCTTAAGCTCAATTTAGAGTACCATTAACTTTGTTTTGTTGAACTTGGTAATTTTTTCTTATTAAATATTATCTTAAAATTCTTCTTTGCGATGCTGATGAGATGCAGGAATTGCAAATTAAAGAATGTTGCGATTGTGAAAAAATGTGCTTCATTAAGTATGCGGAAGCATTTTTAAAATTCCATTAAATTAGATCTCGTGAAAGTATTTTGTAAACACTTATTTAATTATTTTTACTTATAATTATTAAATTGTGAACTCTGGATAAATAGATAAATAAATAATATTAACATAAAGTAGTTATTAATTTATAACTTGAGTACCTATAGCGAAAAAAATGTATGGCGATTACCTACATTGTTTTAAAATAATAAAAATGATAATTAGATGTACAAATTGAACCATTGATAAATACTGGAACTTAATCCGCTAATACAATTTTTTAAATGTAACATAAGAAGGTGATAATAAACAACGAGACTCAACTGGATGGGTGAAGAAAAGAACAGAGTCAGGTGACGAGACATGAGGAAGGCCTATGTCCAGAAATAGACTGATAACGACTAGACTGACGATTTATTAATGATAGCAATAAGAAAGGCATTCGTGTATGTATCTCTTTTTATCTCTTACGAGAGAAACATAAGATCTTTCCAGTGTTGCTAAAACTTTTACTCACAAACGAGATCTGTTCAGAAAATAGCCGAACCTAATGTTTATAAACTTTATTATTAATTTTACAGATTATTGGGTCTTGTACTTTTCAAAGTATTTTTCTCCCCTATTGATACACTTTTTCTAGCGGTGTTTTATATTTTGCGAAGCAGTCTTGAATAGCATTTAAGATCTGTAAGGAATTTGATTACATGTCATACGACGTCTTTTCAGTACTGATTTTAAATTCGGAAATAAGAAAAAGTCGCAAGGGGCCAGGTAAGGCGAGTAAGCCAGCTGCGTGAGGACAGTCATCTGATTTTTGACACAAAACTGATGAATTGAAAAAGCATTGTCGCGGTGCAAGAACCATGATTCGTCTTGCTATAACAGTGGACTCTTTTTGTGAATTGTTTCAAAAATTGAAACGTGTCAGAGAAAGTTCTCTGGTTGCCCCAAAAAATTAAACAGTTTAAAAATCACCAGTAACACTTAACCACATTGCACCGAAATAACAATATCACGAAAACTAAATGAGATATCAATAATCCATAAAGATGTAGTTACAAATGAGGTTTTTGTGACAGACAGTGCGGCCAACCACATATTACTAAATATCGCCGTTGGTGCGTAATTCAAAATGTAAGGTTATTGACTGAGTAGGTCTCGTACTTAACCCTCCGCCAATACTTACCTTCAAAATTTTGAGATTTCAATACATTTTTTAGGGGTGCTACCAGTGAAATTAAAGTCTGGCTTTTAACATGGGTCAAGATATAGTTTTATAAGGTCCCCTAGGGGAAGGAGGTCCATCTTTACTTATTACTCAATATTAATTAGTGATGAGCAAAACAAGAACAAGACCAAGACTGCAAGAATCTTGGTCTTGGTCTTGTTCTTGCTTATTCGGTCTTGGTCTTCGTCTTGGTCTTGCGTATTCAGTCTTGTTCTCAACCATTTATATGCAACTTTTTGGCGAATTTTTCAGACCTTTTATTGGTATAAGTTAAAAATTATGTACAATTTATATCTAATTCATAAAACTTTATTTTACTACAATTGAATAATATCAAAAAGTGATCTTATCTATAAAGCTTAATGATTTCTACTTCTTCACTCATTTTGAAATTGTTTTTGTTTAAATAGAAAAGACACTACACATACACTTACCAAAATATACTTCAATTTATAGGTAAAAGTAAATAAGAAAGTATACAATATGCAAATACAGTAAAACCTCTCTTGAACGTATAGTCGCGGGACCAACAATATTGTCCGTTGTGGAGGGGTGTCCGCTGAGGAGAGGTGTTAAAAAAATGAGTAACTAGAAAATAGATCAAATACCTATAGATCTAATTAAAAATTATTATTTTATGTGTTATATAGACACAAGGAATTAAAAATAAAATAGTAAATAAATGAAATAAATGAAATATGTCAAAACTAATTTAATAACTTGCTAATATTTAATATTAATTAACTTTTTAAAAGGAAGTAATTTTTGTTTGTTTTTTAGTTTTAGAATCCACAATTGCCTTCTCATGAAGCGCCAACAATACGTAAATTTAATTTAACTAAACTTCCTGGAAGGTTTTAATATAAGGCGAGTTTCCTATTTACGGGTAGATAAAAGAACATGTTTTATAAATAAGAAATACGTCAAAGAAACAAAACTAATCTTCAAAATCAATTTACAGGAGACTTGTGTTGTTGTGTATAATGGAGCAAAGGTATTTCAAACCTTCAGAGCATTAAACGACGTTTTTTCAATTTTATGGCTTTGTAAGTGTCCGTTTAAGAGAGATAAAAATGTTTGTAGGTGACCATAATTAAGCTGTCCGCGTCCGTTAGAGGGGTGTCCGTTGAAAAGGGGTGTCCATTAAGAAAGGTTTTACTGTATTTTGGAATTAATATTATTTATAAACAAATCCGAAAATATTTTACCGATATAACAATTATCTTAAATACTGAAAATTTCTGTCAAACATGCAAGTTTGTCAGGACTTTTAAAGGAAATAGTGTCGATATTTGTGAGAGTTTGAAAACTTAAGAACTCACCTTTTTTCCAATGCATAAATAAACATTTTATCGAAAAAAAGTACAAGGTAACTTGGAAGGAGTGAAAATATTGAAAAAAATTAGTTTGTTTCTATATTTCAACCATGTGTTGTCCAGACATAGGAACAAAGAACTCTTACTCCGAGGACATTCTTGCAAATTCCTGTTGTCAAACAGAGGTAAAGTTTCTTTATATGCATTTAGTATTAAAGTTTAGTAAAGCAAATTGAAAATTTCAACTACAAAAAATGTTTTGTTCTAGGAATTTGGTCTTGTTAGCATAAAGACAGTCTTGGTCTTGGTCTTGCAAAAATGCAAGACCAAGATCAAGACTGCAAGAACAAGACCAATTTTGCTCATTACTAATATTAATACATAATAGATTGTAAAAAGCAGGAGCTAAAAGTTTCTTTAAGTTTAATAAAAATATTTACATGTTTGGATTTATTATAATATAATCATGTACATTTATGTACGTGAATGAGTATGCATTATTTAAAATTCTTTACGTAAACACCGCATTATTTAAAACACAAAAAACGAAACATAAATGTTGTTATGTGATTAGTAAATAAGTAAGCTAAAAATTGTTTTTATTCCAGTTTTCTTAGAAGTAATCGTAATGATCCAATAGTGTTTCTGATAAGCGGTATAAAAAATGACGTTATCTAATTTTTATTATTAAGGTCGCTTAAACGAGACCATTTTTATCCAATGTACGTTAGGGAGCGTTCAAGTATTACGTAACGCAATATGGGGTGTCGACCATTGCGTTATGCAACATTTTTTTTAATTTAAATAAAAAGCTAGGGAATTAAAATTTCCCAAGTTGGCAACCCCTTTCGTTTATGTATTACAGGAAAATGGTCACTTGGTTGTTACGTAACGTTTAGGGCTGGGGGAAGTCTGAAAAACGTTGCTGCGCGTTACGAGGTGGGGGAAAAATCTTCAAAAATTGCGTTACGTAATACTTGAACGCTCCCTTACATAAATTATTATTATAGCTGCCGCTTTGGTTTTAAAATTCTATAACAAAATTCTATTTCTTTTCATGATTCGGATGAGCAAACACGAAACATAATTATACGACTTTTGTTTTCATTTCCATTGCCAGTTTGCAGGTACAGGGTATTAAATTACAGAAAAGTCGAAATGAAATATACAACCTTGGCGAGATTAAATTTTACGCATGGCACAAATGTTTAGATACATGCTTCAAGTTTGGCGTTAGAGAGATCCCATTTGATTTCGTGATTTACAGCGTAAACATCTTCAAAATCATGACTGTTATATCTGTAAGGTGCTTTCTAATTAAATATTTCTTACGTTGCCTAGTAGTTGCTTTAAAATCATATATAATTTCATTACATTAATTTATACGTACATCTTAATGTTCGACACTAAAGGAATAAATTATCAAAATTTAAAAAAGTTATTATTTTGTTTCATTTACAATTAGTTTGGGGACATATTGTTAGAATAAAATAAATAATTAATTGAATTATTATAATGTTTTATTCACAATCAGAATATTCAGAAGGTATTGTATATTTTCTGAAATAGCGGCTTCTTTCTTAATGAATTATAAATGAAGATAATTGTTAGGAGAATGACATCATATAACAGATTAATCACTTTGTACTTTTAAACCAAGGTTTCACTGTTTTATTTCAAATTAACAATGAAAGACTACAAAGACAAAGCGCACAAAATTGTAACAAGAATTGTATTTTATAATTTCTTCTTAGCTGTCATAATTTTAATATGAAATTTTACAAAAACAATCTTAATTGAAAATGACTAGGCCTTTTAAAAGATAAGCGAAATCAGTTTTTTAGTTCTCGAGGAATTTTTCTACAGTTTTTGTTTAAAGTGCGTTAATAAAGCAGACAAAATTATAAAATATGATTTAACATATTTGAATTTAATTAATGTAATAAATGTAGAATTATAAAATTTATGTTAGTTAGATTTATTAAATTAGTTAGAATTTAATTTTAATAGCTATGTAGTTGGTACATATTTTGGTATATATTTATTTTACATTATGAACATTTTGGTAGAGTAAATTTACAAAAGTATAACAGTATCAATGCAGAGAAAATTTGTAAATATTTACTTACAGTTTTGGGATAATTTATTTGTAAAAAATATTTTTAATACTTTTTAATTTGTTGTTTTTAAAATTTATGTAAACACAACATACGAACATAAAATATGAATAACTGTATTAAATAGATTTTAGCAATTAATTACTATAGCAATGTAGGTCATGAAAAAAATTTCTATTTTTGATCAAGAATTATCTCTATAAAATTATTGCAAATGAACCTATCTCAAAAAAATAAAACCTAATATTACAATAATATTAATTGAAATTAATAATTAATAAGTAAAACTTCAAGTTGTAAGCAAGTACCTACCAATGACAGATAATACATTAGTATACTATTTAGTATACCATTTAGTATACTATTTATTGTGTATTTGAATATGAATGTGTTTTTTAATGTTTAAAATATTATTTTGTGAAAATAAATTTTTGCAGTTTCACATATGATTAAAAATGTTTGATTATTTCAAAAAATAAAGATATAATATTTAAAAAAAAACTATACTTTGGCTCGCTGTGTACTACTCTCCCGTACCTAATTGTAAGCGAAAAACAATAAATTGTTCTTTAATATATCAACTGTTTTTAGCGGGTAGCAAATTGTACAGCATTCTAATTTTATTCAAAATTATTTTGTGTTTTTAGTTACATTAGAACACGCCTACATAGAATTTAGTATAATACTTATTTTTTTTATCAAACTACATGTTAAAATTAAGAAAAAAACTTTTACTGTAACTTTTAAGAAGAAAACTTCTAAAACACAAACCTACAAACATTTTGTACTTTAAAAGCTTTGTCAAATGCTTGTAAAGAAAGAAATTACTTTGCTTGCTTTTAACTAGGGCGTGCCTTTGAAACAACTTTTAGCTTAGGGTGATTTAGAAAAATTTAATCAAATTACACTATTCTTTATTTTGACTTACTTTTTATATTTTTTGTGTACCTACAATTTCAACAGATTTAGCATACTTGTTTTCTTTTTATAAATATTTGTATGTTTTTTAAAATTAAAAATATGGTCCAAAAAATAGCAAACATTATTGTGTTTTATATAAACAACCATTGTTCGAATTTTTATTTTCGACCTAGAAAGGGAATCAAAGTAATATACAGTAGTCGACAAAATGACGTGGACATCTACTTTTTTATGCCTATCTTTTTTAATTGCTAAATTTGACAAAAAATTCTATGGTACACGTTTTCTGAACTCGTTTTGACAATCTTGAATATTCAATTCTAATTATGTTGTTCGTGACGCCACACGGTTTTCTTCAAGTGATCGAACTGAAAAAATTCAATTCTTTGTTAATTCATTTGTACAAAAACGAAAGATAAGAATTAAATTTGTTTATTTTAAAAAATGTATTATACATAGTTATTCTAGTCTTATTATATACCAAAAGTCAATTACATGTCTTTAAAAATATATAAAAGTGCAGAAAGTGCAGACAAATTGTTAGTTATCCACGTTTGTTTGAAGTGAAACTTCTTATGCGAAAGTAATTCTGACATTTTATTATAAAAGAGGAATATACCGTGAGAGGCGAAATATAAAGTTAAAGGACATAACTTTTTGTCGATGTTATTATATGAGCTGTAACAAACTATATTTACATGTGAAAATATGTATAAGGAAGTTAACCGGTTGTGGGCATTGTCCGGTTGTGGGCACGCCCGAATAACTTTTGATCGTGAGCAGATACAGGTGTTTTCACGATCGGCATTTGTTCGCAATGTCAGCACTATGTTTTATTGCTAATATAAAGCGAACAGACGCATATGCGTAATAGCTACGCGTTATTCCATGTTTTCGTCTCTAAAAATGTACCGCGATGTAATCGTTTATTGTGTTTAAAGTGCGATAAATAAAAGTAACTTATTGCAAAAGGTCGGTCTAATGTAAATGTATGCAGGAAATTCAATATATTTTATAATTTTAATCTTGATTCAATCAAAATCTTCGCGAAATAAATTTGCCAGTCATTTGTCGACAGCTATGAATTTTCCAGTTGTGGGCATCTACATTTTTCTAGCTGTGGACACTTAAGTTTTTGCCATTTAGACCTTGTATTTCGCCGACGATTTGTCGAATATTGTTGTTCATGTTAACATAACCTCCCTGCGGAGTCTAGGGATGTAGCCGCGGCCTGTTTTTGAGGGGGGCGGGCAAAGACAACGCTCGATTATCATGTACGACAAAAATGTAAAGATATCAAAAATTTTTCACAATAAATTAAAAAAAAAATTAAACATCTTTGGTTTTGGATTTCAAACAGACTTCTTTTCGCAACTCGACCTTTGAAAATCAGATTTTTGATTGTCGAGCATCTTTGACAGACCAATTCATATGCCTTGAAAATTGTAAATAATATATTTACGAAATTTTTGCCGATTTTTTAGTACATTTTTAGCCATGTTGTTTCAAAAATTAATTTTGATGCATACATTGGAGCCATTTGACGATGATCCCGTGAAGTCCACTGCGAAAGCCTATTTTAAATTTTATTTTCATAACTGAAGGCTTTGAATATGAATAAATTGTGTTTTATCTCTATATAGTGGCGTTTTACTCCATATTATCCCATTTTGAGGGGATTTTCCTGATGTGCCCACAACCGATTAAAAAAAATTGCATGATGAAAAATGATTACTTTATGAAAAGTTAAAAACGTTTTTTTTTTTAATTGATATAAAATTAATTCCTTTCCCAGTAGTTAGCTAAGGTCTCTAGCTTCCCGATAATATGCTCATTCTGCATAAATATTGAATTGGTCAAAAGTTATGGTCTAAATAGCTAACTGTGCCTACAACCGGTTAACTTCCCCTACATTTAAAATCATTTAAATCAGATCGAATTATCAAACCAGATTCTCTTCTTCCGTGATCTTATGCGTGTGAGGCTCACTAGTTTTTTTATTCACTCCTAGTTTGCTACTTTATAATTCAACAAACGTTTTGATTAATAGCTGCATTTATATCCAGATTATTTTTTAAATCGTACTTTTAATTGAAATTAACTCAGGCGTTACACAAAACTATTTAAAAGCGCTCATGTTATATATCAAGCATTGTTAGTGATTTCAATTGCATTGAATGCAGTCTTTTATAATCTCTATAGTTTTTTTGTCATAAAACTAATACGTTTTTTTTTAGTAACAGCAAACAATTTACAATTGGAAGTTATATTTGAACTTATTAAATGAGGTGTTATTTGGAAAAATTCTTGGCTTGATTTATTTACAAGTAGTTGTCAAGAAACGGTTTTAACTAAACTATTTAAGCAGTTAATATTTCTTATAATTAAAGAATTATTAACAATACCGACTTTATCTTTGTCCTCGACAAAGCAAAATACTCTTAGGGAAAAAAACTGTACAGATAGGCACAATTACGGTTGGTCTAAAATAAAGAAAAACTAAAGACTATAATTAAGTTATGTCTGTAGATTGAATTAATTCCAATTGTATAGTTGTTTTTATTGTACTGAATTCAATTATGATGAATGACCGCGTAAATAAGCTATCCAAAACACACAAATGTAAAATAAAAAATAGTACTTATGACACTCATTTAATAATTGCACTCTCATGAAATAGACAATGCGCAATTTAAAATTTCTACCACGTATTTTGTATCTAGTTGCATTTATTTGAATAGTTTATATGTAGTTTTAAGCCCGAAATTGTGATAAAACTTTATGAATTTACACATAACTCCTAATTTTTTTTTTTAAAATTGACGAACTTAAAAATAGACTATACAAATGGGTCTTTAAAGGTCTTTAAAAAAATCATAATCTAAAGAACTCATATGCATACTTCATTACTGGGTAAATTACTACAAAATACAGTCGAACCTCAATAAGTCGAAGTTGAAGGAAAACTAAAAATAATTAGAGTTATCAAAAAAAGGCCAGTTACTTCTTGTGTATATATTATATCTCTATTTAACATCTTTTATACAAAATAACCAAAATTTGTAAACAATCATTAACATTATTTATTGTTATTAAGTATTTAGGTAATATGGTTATTTACATATTATTTATTGTTCAGTTGAAAGTAATCTAAAATTGATTTTTGCTTCATTGGTCCAAAATGTTGGGTTTCTACAAATATTTCCAATGATCTCCCGAAATCGAAATATTTTTACTACGTGCATACCGAAACCATTCAATCATGACTTTCTCCACATTGGAAAAACACACTTTTTTAGCTTTTTTCTAGAATAGTTATTATTTGTATCTCCAGCAGCTTCAGTCAGGTTTTTATTTTTTTAAATGTTTGATAACGTATTTGCCAGAATACCGAAGTCTTTAGCTATATTTTTTTTTCTTTCAAGTCCACGTTCCACTTTTTTTATAAGACTAATTTTTACACTTATGGTCAAAGTTTTTATTTTTCGTTTACCCTGCATGTTAATCGGTAAATAATTTTAGAAAAAGTATTTTTATTATAGATTTTCTGTTACAAACTATAAACATCAAAAACTATATTTGTTTCTACTCATGCTCAACGAATAACGACCAGAACAAAAACAAAATGGCAAAAATAGACCCATTTTCTGTAAAAGAAACGATAAAACCAACTTCAATTTCATAAGTGTTGAGAAAGCATTTAAACATAAATTAGTATTTAAATCCAATTGAAGTGCCGTCGTCAAAACATCAAAGTCTTGTAGTATGAAACCTTTTCATCCTATTTTACATTAGCCATTTTGACCAGTAATAACACCGAACAAACCCTTTTTTTCATCCTACCAGGTATTGTACTTTTATGAAAAGTTGTAAAATTTAACTTTGAATTATCGAAATATTTACTAATAGAAACTCGAATTTAGGGAATTGTAAAACGCCTCGACTTATCTAAAAATTCGAGTTATCGATATAAAAATATTAACGTTAAGACAGGCAAGTTCTAGGAAAATAGGTTTTAAGTACGAGGTAACAAAAATTCGACTTATCGAGGTTTGACTTATGTAGGTTCGACTGTACTTATAAATCAGTTTATAAAGTCAAAAAAACACAAAAATTGTAGACCCCTCTAAACTTGTAGATGTTTTTTAGATAAAAATTACATGGTCTTTAGGATAAATTTAAATTTATCACTAACTAGTAGAGCCCCGAAAAAAATCGATATTATTCTTTGAAATGATCGCGTAAGTGAAGAATTGGTAAATCTAATAAAAGCGTTAAAAACCCGAACCGGAACTGTCACACTGATGGTGCGATGTTTCCTATAATTTTATGGATAGAGTTTGGTATTTCTGCGGTAGAGCTTTACGACAGATAATCTATTAAGCGATCAAATAGCTTTGGACATCAAACCTTAATGTGCGCTTAAGCTCTTGGTTACTTTCCATCACTTCTCTAATGCATACACAATAGACATCATTTTTAGATTTACTGAGTAAATTGATTCGGGAATTTTCACTTATTGAAATGTAGATTTCAATATTCGGAAATTTCCAGATAGTTCTATTCAAGTATTCCATCGCTACATCAGCATAACATAAAACTAACTACATATTTGAAAAATAGTGAATTTTTAAAATTATACTAAACGAAGAATTACAATTTAACTGGTATAATAATGTTTTTAAACAACAGGTATCCTAACGTTATAGAACGTTATAAATACTTCTTTTACGTAATACGATTAATGTACCAGGAAACGCAAGCTACCTAATAAATTAAGCTCCTAAGTCCTAGGTAAGGGTTATGAACATTTATTTAGAAATATTATCTTTATGCCTGTCCGTAACAACAATTTGTTACAGAATACAGAGGGAAATGTGGAACAGAATATTTTAAAGTTAAAGTTGGGGTTTTATGGCAATTTAATTACAAGGATTCATTTTATGATCCATAACAGAATAGCTTCATTAGTTAAGAGATTCAAAAATCTTACATTTCGTTATTCGCGAAGCAATTTAATTAACAACTTACTTGGTTAAAATTAAGTAATTCCATTCGCACTTATTTAAACGGCTCTTTCCTGAAATTGAGATAATATAACAAATGTTGTAATCTTTTATATCGTTTTTAATCTTCGCATTATTTTGCGATTTATATACGGATTACTAAAATAGAAAAACTTATATGGGCGTTTCAAATGCAATTATAAAAGTTACTTAGAATTTATACTTGTATTAATATTCCAATTTTTATACTGAGGTTAAGACATACTTAGGCTTTTTTCTGTAAATTGGGCAAGTTGTTCTAAGAAAAGATCCAGGCAACTTTTTTGCTTATATATTGAACAAATCCTATTAAGGGATTATATATTTACCTGGTTAATAATAATAAGCAGTTGAATCAAAAATATTTCCATTACTTTATATGAAATATTGAGCATTTTCGGAAATACCAATCAGGGGACTGTTGCCTATGTCAGGGGACTGTATATTTAAATGAAAAATGGTGTTTTAGTAGCGAGATTAAATACATTTTTATTTTCACAAATTTTAGAGTGTAGGAATTAAGTAACAAAAAAATCAAAATTTTTTATAATATTCTGCTTATACCCAAATCCTAACACTAAAATCTTAATGTAATGTTCATTGAAATCCCATACATACGTTGAAGCAACATTTAAGTGCTTTGAGTCTTACATTATAAAGAGTCATTTAACTTACCTGATCGGGCTTTCAATTGATGTGCTGTGTAGTAAACAGTTGAAGTTTTTGACATTTTTTTGACACACATTATTTCGCGACATTGCCAAATTATTATGGGGAATTATACAATGCAGCATTGTCGAAATATTTAATTTTTATTTCAATAAATGTGCAATTGTTTTTAAAGAAATAAATTATTTTAATGAAAGCATAGATCATTAAGTGAACAAAGAATAAAATTTATTTGGGCAAACACGAGTTCACGATGTTATTTCAATGACTACAAAAACTTTTTTGATAAAAGTGCCTCGAATGTAAAGTTAATTGAAATTTTATAGGGGAAATGTTTTACGATTAAATACCGATACGAATTCTATCTCGGAACGTTAAATTGTAAAAACAAAATTAGAATAAATTCAAAAAGGGAGTTAAAAGAGAACGCGTTGATTATGACTAGTTGGGAATAAGGGGGTGGGGGTGGAGCACGCATGACTTGCAAATCAAGGATATTGCCGAGAAACTCCTCCAAATAAGCCTTGAAAACATTTGCTGCTTGAAGGAACCCCACAAAAAGCTGAGAAAAAGAAGAGGGTAATCATCTCATGAATTGCAGAATAGAACTGGAAAATTGTCAGGTACATTTCTAGAAAGATTATTGCGAGTTCATCAAAAGCATCGTTGAAAATATTTTTGACGTTTTCATTGAACTCGTTTACTAACTTTGACGTTAAAGGTTACTTCTATGAATAGATACCATTATTTATGTCTATTATATATGATTCGATTTGTTTGCAGCAGTATATCGTTATTTCTATTAGATAAAAATATTTAGTTTCTTTTTTGACATATCCTCTCAACTATAATATACATGGTTTTTAAAGATTTCTTAACATTTCTTAACAATCGTCGCTTGGATGTCAAAATTTTGTTTCTCAACAATAAATAATTAATAATACATAGATTTTTGTATTAAAATAATAATAAAATATTAAGTACTACAACCGGGGGTTAATTGACCCTATTATTGATTGTATATTTTGCAAATTTTTTGTTGAGTACTCTAAGTACCGAATATTGAAACTATTAGGTTCTATTACTGATCAACATATGTTTATTAATTTTTAAACTATAAAAATACACAACTTGTAATAGAGGCTTGAATTTGTTATCACTTAGGTGAGCAATAGTTTGCAAAGGAAAAGAAACCCAGAAAGTGGTCATTTGTCTAAAACATATTTTGTACACATGTCATAACAAGCTCAGAACCCATATTGGGTTATTAACCAATGTGTCTGTTAGGGCAGCTCTACACTATGAGACAAAATCAAAGAAATATTAATATTGTAGAGAAACGCAATCTTTTTATAAATTGAAATCAACACAAACCTCGAGCACTATTCTTTATTTCAGCAATTTAAAAAACAAACGTAAACTATGGTTGTCCCTCGCCCTTCTTTTCTACTTTTTCAATACTACTAAAATGAAGTATTATTATTTCATATTAAATAAACTGCTATTTAATTGTTTTTTAATTTTATACAATGTATTATAGTACTATGTTTATATATTAACAAAAATTATAAATACATATGCCCACATCCATAAAAAATTAAAACAAACATGTTCACAATTGTAATTACGTTTTACGTTTAACAATTTAAAATACACAATATTAAACAATTAACAACTAATAGAGTCATATAGGTTATATTTTTTAATTAATAAAAATTACTTATGGGAAGATTAACCTGTTTTAATTCAAATAAGAAATTGGTTGTACACAAAACGTTACTTTTTACAAATATCAGTTGAAAAAAACTATCGGCTACCGTCTTTTAGAGGGCGTCCATAAATTACGTGAGGTGTTTTTTTTTAATTTTTTGTCCCTCCCTCCCTCCCTGGTGAGATGTCGTGAGATTTTATTCAACCCCCTCCCCCATCCCCAATCCCACATGAGATTTTTCAAAATGTGGGTTTCTTACGTAAACGCGTTGGATTGTTTCGAACGAATTAGTGAATGATCTTAATCGTATTACGATTACGCTTAAGATTAAATCTTAAGCATGTACAATCTGGATTAAATAGACCAAAATAGTATAATTTTTTTTTGTTTTAATCAGAAAAAAAATTGCGTGATATTTGCCGAGACCCCCCTCCCTCCAACGTAAGATTAGTTGAGATTTGACTTGACCTCCTCCCCCCCTTAAACATCTCACGTAATTTATGGACGCCCCCTTACGAGAATATTTCATTACAAGAATACAAATTTTAAATGTATTTTACTGTAAAGAACATAAAGTAATAAATAACATTTAAAAAAGAACATGTTAAGTTTAATTTAAATAAGATTAATATTTTGTTTAACAGCTATGTATATTTAAATTTTAATTAAAAAAAAATCTTTTTTGTTGCATTTTTTTCAAGCAGAAATTGTATTACGATAACTTAAATTAAAATCTTTCTATGAATACAAAGCAGAATCTGAACATCAAAAAGTAACTTGTTAGCTCATTATAATTAAAAGGATGCGCTGCTGCTATTCACATGGTTGGTAGTATTTCTAAAGAAAACCAACTTGGATTTAAAATTAAAAAATTGAAAGTTTGATTTTCTATTTTATTTAAATCCAAATAGAACAATAGTAATGCTCGATTAAGTGGACTCTAGGCTGCAAAGGCTTTGGTCTACGCAAATGATGTTTTGAGTCAATTTAAATTTGTATGGTGGTAGCATAGAACCATTTTTTGTTCAAGATACTATTACTGGCGCTAGTTATCTGAACACGCTAAAAGTAAGTGTTATTTCCGAATTACAGAATAGTCTATTATTTCAGGGTACTGACAAGAATTTTTCGCCACTCCGAAATGTCAATACACAGGTTTAATAAGCATTTTTTGAAAATCCATCTTGCAAATACGAAAAGTGCAAAAGGCGTTGACCCGCAAAGCTTTAGTTTAACTACCAGAGGACGAAATGTCCCAGAACTTTTTTGGAAGTACGACGTATAACCTGACACAAAGTATACCCATAGACTCTATATACGACCAAGTTTTGCCCAATTTCTAATATGGCTCCCCTTCTTGTAAAGAAATTTACAAAAAAAAAAACAGAGATATTTAGTACTCTATCGCCTAAACTGAACGGTTTAACTAATTTACTTACAGATTTAATGTACTAAACTAATTGATTTACACTCGTATTTATTTACAATGTATAGGTATTTATTTACAACTTTATCTCTACACGCGCGTTAGAGATTACCTTGAGTTTCACCGAGAACCATAGTAAAGATCACAGACCTTAACGAATGAAACTTAGATTGACTATTACGGGATTCGGCAACGCTTATATGTGTGTCTCAGCATTAATTTTTAGAGCTTCTAGAAAAAATTCAGATTGTTCTTATCGGCCATTCAAGGTAATGTAAGATATAAGTTTTTCGGGCGCGTGTTTAGATTAATGTATCACGTTCGCTAACATTAATCTCTCGTGTTCGATAAAATTTATCTATCGGGTTTGATACAATAAGTTTATTTAGTCTATAAACTATCTTTAATTTGTAAAAAATAGGAAAGCGTTCAATTTTTAGCAAAAAGTGACTTCTATCAGATTTCAATAAAGTGACGCGCTTTGCTTGAGGTTAACGTTTATTGGTTTTCTCGATCCAAAGTTTCCTACTGTTGTTGGAAAACATTTATACCTGGTCATGCTTTAATAAAATGACAAATATTTACAAAACTTAGAAAATTAAATTTACGTCTATAGAGATTTTTTTTAAATTTTATTCTTAACATATACTACATACACCTATCTAATTATAATAGTATATGAATAATATTATACTAAATATCTGAAAACTGTGATGAACTGTAAGGATGTTCATACTGTAATAGAAAAATATCGATAAAAGAAATGAAAAATTAGATCGCATTATACTGGTTATTAAATAGGAAACAAATAATTTAATGTACCGATCACTTTATATCACTAAAGGTTCTGTCGATAAAGGTCGATACGTACGTATATGAATAACTTATATTATAATCAACAGCATTTCACTTGTGCATGTATTGCGACAATTGTAAGAACTGCAATAATAAAAATAAATCGTTATAAAATTTTATAGCACAGACTGCGAATAATATTAAATGTATTCGAAATCTCGTAGAAAGTGTACGTGTCTGTTATTTGATCCCACGGAACGTCTGCTAGATTTCTATGGAGGATTTACTTGGGATTTGGTGCAATTTTCGCGGCTTAGCTGCTTCCGAATTTCACTTCTCTTTATATCTAATATTATGCACTCCTTCCGTGCTTTAATGATCTACTACCTGTTTTACGTATTTATTTTTACTCTTTTTAAGTTAATTTTAATTTATGGTTGTTTGGTGCAAATAAGGAGTGCACGTATGATTCTAACGACTACTTCTAGATGTTTTTTTTTAAATATTATTAAAATGTTGTGCTAAAAAAGTGTATTGTGTTTTTCTCAAATCGCAATTCGGTTATAAGTTAGAGTTTGAAAAGTTTATTTTATAACTAGCGTATTCACTTTCGAGAATATTATTCGATTATCCTCTAAGGGTCCCATCAATTTCAGTAATGGTTGTATTATTGATGACCATTACTGATTTTGCTTTGAGCTCCTTGTTCCTTAAACTATATTAAAACACTCAAATTATTCTTAGTATTGTTAAAAGAAATAACTAGCGACTTACAATTAGTTATGACATTTTGATTAATTGTAGATTCGTTAATTGCGGTTTAAGTTTGGTGTAACATACAAATACCAAGCTGTTGTTTTTATATTCATTTAAATAGTTGTATATTTAACTATTTAATTAATTTCAAACTATAGTACAACTATTTTGCTGTAGAAGTTTGACATATCTTTCATTAAATTGTTATATATAATAGTTTTGAAATGTACTGGATGTCTCATTTGAAGAGCTACGGACTTATAACTCTAACAAGAACAGGTTCAGATCTCTGAATCACAGATTTTGTTTATATTTGCAGTATTTGATGATTATTGCGTCAAAATTAATTCCTGCAAACAGTAAGACGCACTATTCAGAAATAATAGAAAAAACTGGCTTTAAAGTTTTGCACAACGGTTTATATAGCGTAAATTACATATAATCTTTGATCTAAAATTATAGTTACAATCTTTCATGTTTGACACATGTACAATTTTGATTTTTGATGTTTGACATATTTTGTGACATGGTAAGGTATTTTATAATTTTTATATAGGTATACCTATAAAATACTTGTATTTATTGTTATTGTTATACAAAATTGTTAATTTCAAATTGTTAATTTTCAGTTGCTTGAAAAAGTTTCAATAAAGAAACGAAACGTTGAATTTTTAACAAGAGTTGAAATTATTGACAGTCCAATTCTAGTGAATTTTAAATAATAGGTACCTACTACTTATATTATATTGCTAAATTTTATATTTAATACAATTCACAAATAATAATACCAATAATTTAAAAAAAATGGTGCATGATTCAGGAGTACATTTGTCGTAAAGACAAGGAAATCAGTAAATTGTTTATTTGGCGGCCCGATACTATTTGATCCACGTACCAGTACCGGTCCGGGGCCCGGGTGTTGGGCACCACTGATTTAAAACACCGGCAGAAAAGAAGCCCTTTGCTTGCATCAAAAGTTGATCCAAGGCCGTCTTACTTGGTTTGCTATTGTGCGGCAACTGCAATACGGAATTGCTTGGAAGTTGCCTTTTTTACGTTATATATCACGCTACGCAAAACTTTAAAGATTTTTTTCAGTATTTCAAAATAATGGATCTTACTGCTTTCACGAATTAATGTTGAAATAATGATATTGAAATACTGCAAATATAAACAAAATATGTGATTCAGAGTTCTGAACCTGTCCTAGTAAAACCAATAAGACATTTAAAAAAAGTACAACTATAAATGTGTTTTTTTTTGTAATTTATATGATCCACCGATGAGCACATATAAGAATATGACTCTATTTTTGGCTTATAGTGTTAACTTTCTTATTTTAAATAGAGAGGTATTGTTTTTTTTTCCAAAATTAGATACTACTCACCGAGAGCTTTTTAAAAATGTATAAGTTAACATTTAGTTTATAAATTATATTAAAAAAAATTTTTTTTTGGACTTATGTTCCATCAAAACAACACAAAACTGTGTTATGCTTGTGACACACCCAATAACGTCGAAACAAAAAACACTGGCACACAAAAAAAGAAAAGTGGTCAGTACTTTTGTCCAGACCCACCTAGGGTTATGTATTTTGATGTCCTGAATCCGAATTTGAGGTCGGTTTACCCAATATATCTCTAAAATTTTGAGTAAATTGCAAAAAACTACTATTTTTAGCCAATTGAAGCAGTTTTTTGCAATTTGCTCAAACTTTTGAGGGTGTACGGGCCAAACAGACTTCGGATTTGGATTCAGCGCATCGAAATACATAACCCTAGGTGGGTCTGGTAAAAAGTACTGACCACTTTTTTTTGTTTTCTCGTGATATTTTTGGCTATGTTCTACTACTTTTTTACTATTTTTTACGATTTTGGATAAATATATGAATGATCGAGATTAAGAGATTCTGAATTTGGATTCATTTCATCAAAATATACATATAAGGAAGATTTGATCCAGTTTAATCAAATTTTCTTCATTTTCATAACTGCAATTTTTATTGGTTTTTTTGCAATTTACTCAAAATTTTAGAGGTATATTGGGTAAACCGACCTCAAATTCGAATTCAGGACATCAAAATACATAACCCTAGGTGAGTCTGGTCCAAAGTACGGACCACTTTTCCTTTTTTGTGTGCCAGTGAAATTATTATAAAAAAAACTATTTTTAAACAAAATGATTACTTATAGGTCGACTCACCATAATTGCATGAAGAAAAACAGGGTTAGCACCTATATAAAGGAAGAAGATTATATTTTTGGAAAGCTCTTGTCGGACTTTACTTAATTTTAAAAAAATTAACATTTTTCTAGTTGAGATAAGAAACATAACACCATTTTTAGTTAAACCGAAAGTAGAAAAAACTTTATATTTACTACTACCAGTAATAGATCATATATAATTAAAAAAAAACCTTTATAACTGTACTTTTTTTAAATTTTTTATTAATTTTGGTGTTATCTATATACTAGTGGCACTTTGGTGCAATACTTTGAAACTTAAAAATATTAATTTTTTTTAAATATGTTATTAATCATACGGTAATTTATAATATATTTTTGTAAAGTTCTTGGCCCTTGGAAAAGAACTAATACCCTTCTATTTAAGATAAAAAAGTTAACACCATTTTTTGTTAAACCGGAAGTAAAACAAAATTTATATTTAGGTCAATTAATTGATCACACAAACTCGAAAACTTTTATACTTGTAGTTTTTTTCACGTTATTACTTTTAGAGTTAGGAGCTCCTGACAGTTAAGTTGAAACACCCGGTATAAATAAGATTTAGTAAAATACAATAAAATCAGTTGTTTAACTATTACAGATGATAATTTAAATTAGTCTTGCTTTTCACATTTATTTTAACTTTTATTTTAATTATTAGGTATCCTTTTCAATATATTCGCTATCTTTTTGATCTCGTATAAGTTGTAAATTTGGTTGACGAAGTAATAAAAATAAAATTGATGTAATTTAATTAGGTTACAGTCGTTAGGCATAAGAATCTAGAATTTTAAAAAATATGTAGATTTTTGAAGCCTATGTTGACAAAACTTACACACGCATTGATATTATTTTCAATGTTGTCAATGCACTTTGTGTGATTCTTTAAATATCTATGACAAACTTAACCAAAGCTTTACAATGCCGGAAGCGTTTGAAAAATAAAGTAAGTACTTGAGCCAGATCTAATTTAATTAATTATAATTTTTTAGAATTAATTTGAAAGCTTTTATTGCTGCCCGGAAAACTGCAATCCAACTAACAATAAGTAAAATGATTAACATGTTAATCTTATTTGTGTAAAATGTTATTAAGGTTATTTATTTTCCTATATACGTATGTATTCCTGAATTATACTGCTAAACATTTTTTCTCTTGAAAAATAACCATTTAATTTAAAATTTTTAATAAAATTAAAATTAAACTTTTAATCTTTCTTTTATGTTTACCCTACTGTTAATAAATTTTCTTCTTAATGTAGGTCTTACCTTTTCCGGAATTATAACGTACATTCTGTGTCAGGAAAATCCCGGCTTCCCTTAATTTAATTTATCTAAGGGCATTACCTCGTCATAATATTTTTTATAAAATTATAAAATTTGCCTGTTTTAAGATGTAGCATATTAAATGGATGCGTTTCTTTGTATTTTTTGTTGCTAAGTACTCTAAAATCTGTAACATATCCAAAAGACTACTTACTAATTTATTATTCAAAAAAATTATAATAAACGTTGATTACAAATATGCAATTATAATTAAATTGCAGCAATGGCAATTTGCTCATGTGTATGTCTGCCAAAAATATTAAACGCAAAATTGAACTAATTAAGACGGTCAAAATGAGATGATACACAATTTTAAGAAATGATGGGAAAGTAGTGGAATTTTTTTTTGACAATTTGAATTTTTCAATAATTGTAGTTGGCTGGAAATAGAGGTTTTGTTATATACCTATATTTTTTATTGATACTGTTTCCGAATTAAAAATAGTTACATTTTGATGAATATGAAACCATTAAATGAAATTTATAAAACAAGTATTTTCATATGAACAAGTACTTTCAGTAACAAAAAATTGAACTTAATTGACATAATTGAAGCACGTATTTTCTATTCTGTTGGAAAATGTAAAACACAAGCTCCAAAACAGGTATTTTGTAAAACTATAAACAACTAATTTAAAATTTAAATTATACCTTTTATAAACTGTCATAAACAAACCACAACCGATTTACGTTCAATGCCTAGCTGTTCTGAATTTTGAGTTTTTCTAAGATACACATCATAACCATAAATCTGTAAACTTTCACGTTTTTATGCAATAGCTCGTCTTATCGTAATATTAAGAGCACTATATTTAACGAAGAAAAAGTTGTGGAATCTGTTTTATTTACTGTAATCGTAAAGTATTCTAACAATGAAACTTTAATTTAATTAAAATCAAAATGGATTTATAATCCTACAGAAACAAAACAATTTATGCCGAAATTTCAATTAAAGTATTTATTGGCTTCTACTAAATTTCTAAAGCGTAACCTGTGTGTTTACAAAAATATGTTTCAGAATTTGTCAGATCCATTACTGTATTAATAAAGTTTGTATGTAGTAATTTATAATATGATTAAATTATGCACCTACTAAAAGATAGTTCAAAACAACTATAACACTAGTTTAGAAAGTTTTTATCCTTCAAATAAAAAGTGTTTCTTCTTAATTATTATGGTGTTGAGTTTAAAAAAAGATTTAAAAAGATCCAATACGTCACATTTTAAAACGATTTATTATTTTTTATTTACAAGATATAATGGAACA
This sequence comes from Sinopyrophorus schimmeli, assembly GCA_036325965.1. Classification (NCBI taxonomy): domain Eukaryota; kingdom Metazoa; phylum Arthropoda; class Insecta; order Coleoptera; family Elateridae; genus Sinopyrophorus; species Sinopyrophorus schimmeli. Next base: position 4,401,970 of record JARFIZ010000013.1, read on the forward strand.
AAAATATTGAAACAATTAAAAATTAACAATCTTGTATTTTTTTGTATCTGTATCTTTTACAGTAGACCAGCAATAGTCACTTAACATAGCTCGGTCCCAATATCCCTCATAATTTTGATCAAAAAATTTGAGGTCCTGTTGAAAACCTTCGCCGTAATCGTCGCTGCTATTTCCGAGGTCACCAGGAACGAAGTCAAGGTACGAGTGCAAGAAAGGAATTTTCAGGAGCATGTTGACACCCACTTTTTTCCTGGTGAGACCGAAGTTTTGAAATACCAAAAATAAACTTTTTTGAATGATTCCGTTATGGGATATCTTTTATTAAATGTAATAAGTTCACTACAAACCTAACAAAAACGGTCAGGATGTACTTTACATAATCTTTTTGGTAATTTGAAAACAAATATTTATTTAATTGAACACTATACTACCTACTTTATTATTCTAAACAACTTATGTTAGCGGGAAGCAATTTTAATTTTAACGCATTATTACCAAGCCTATTTCTAATTATTATTATTATTATTTTTACGGGGTTTGGTACATAGCCCACAGCAGGGCGGTCAATTATAACCTATTGTGTCTCCTGGTTTAGTCCTCCTCTTCCAAGAGTCTTGTGTCCCTAAAAAGTCTAGGATGTCTTTCGGGAGTAGTGACTGGAGTTCTTGTGTCTCTACGTATGAGACGCCAAGTCTTCTGATCCTTGTCTCTACCAGTGCTTCGCAGTAGCAGATAATGTGCACTGGAGTTTTTTCCTCCATGTCGCACCATCTAGACATGGGATTGTCCACAAAACCCAATCTGTTGATCTGTTTTCTCAGCTTGCAGTGTCCTGTTAGTAGTACCACAAGCTGTCGTGAGTTCTTCCTGCCTAATTCTAGGGGATTTGAGTCGTGTATTTCTTGTTTGGTTTTGCAATGAATAAATTCGATTGTCTCAGTCCAGGCACTGATTTCCAGTGTAAGTAGTGTGCGCCTTTGACTAGTTCCTTAATAAGGCCTCTTGCGCTGGCATATGATATGCCGCAGGAGGGCTCTGGACCTATCATGACGAGTCTAGCTCCTCTTCTAGCTAGTGAGTCTGCTTTCTCGTTTCCCGCTATACCTTGATGTCTTGACACCTACTCCAAGGTACCCTTGTTGTATACAGTCAGTTCATTCAAGATATTTAGGCATCTTACAGATGTTCTGGATTGTATTTTTCTAAAACCAGGACTTTAAGTACTGACTGACTATCAGTTCTAATAAGGATATTCTTACACTTGTATTTCCTTTCCACCATGTTTCGAGCGAATGTGGAAATATCAATCATCACTGGAAAACGGTTGCAAATTGGCCTAGGTTCATGATAATTTCATCCCCTGTGCGTTCTTCGTATGCCCCCGCTACCGTATGATATCCCATTTTAGAGCCGTCTGTAAACCACGCCGCTCCAAAACGGTTCTTCTCTATATCACTTCTCTCTTTATCTGAAATTTATTGAAGTGATATTCCTTCCGAATTTTGTCGAACCACATTTGTAATACGTGGGTTTTTTTTATTTTTGAGAAGATTTCTGTATGAAATCCTTTTGTCCAGATACTTCTCCGTTTTCGTTTTGTCTGAGCCTATAGGCCGCCATTATGGCCTCATGCTCCACTACTAATTGAAGTGGTGGGAGGTTACGTAGCGTTTTTAAGGCTGCAAAGGGGGTTGTTGACATAGCCCCCGTTATACCTAGGCATGCAAGTCTTTGCAGTCTGCCCAGTTTAATTCTTATTGCCGTTTTCTCAGTTTTGTGCCACCATATTAATGATGCGTAGGTTACAACTGGCATGACCACCTTAGTGTACAGCTAGTGTACCATTGTGGACTTTAGTCCCCAATTCTGTCCAAACATCCGTCTACCTGCCCATAGGGCTTTTGTAGCTTTGTTTGTTCAAGCCTATTTCTCATATTTTAATACATATTTGATTTGCGATTTCTATGGTTCTGTTAATTTTAAAAAACAGAATATGGCTTTAATGGAATCATTATAACGGACTCGAACAAAAGTCTTCGAAATATTCAAAATAATAATAATTAATTCTAAATAATAAAGTATTTATTACACATTTTAAATTGAAATTTATGATATTATAATGCAAAATTATTCCACATAAGGTCTCTAGACATGGGGTATGTTGTTTTTCAGTTTAGGGTCATTTATAAGTGGGTTAAGTTCCCGCACTTATCCGGCGTATACCTACCCTGTATATGTATGTTTGCGTTTAGTTGTTGCAACTAAACAAAAAAAAAAAAATTTAATGGTGAGGTACAAAACGAGCGCAAACTTTTTTCCTACCCAAGTCATCAACAAGTATTCGGTGGACAGTGCTCTTCGGGATGCCTGTCATATCCTCAAGAATTTTCACTGAGACACATCGATTATTTGCCAAGATATCGGCTATTTTCTGAATGTTCTCTTGATTTCGAACATCCTTGGACGGGCCCGGACGCGGATCATTTTCAATCGATTATCGTCCATCTTTGAACCGGCCAAACCACCGAAACACGTTGGAACGATTCATAGCTTCATTTTGATATGCCAGTTGGATCATTTCATTGGTTTCTGTAGCTGTTTTGCCGAGCTTAAAGCAGAACTTGATTGCTGCGCGTTGTTCGTTCGACATTTTTCAAGAAAATTGTAACCGAGTCGAAAAGTGAGTTTAGGAAAAACGTGATTGTCAGACAACGGAAGCAAGGATACGAATGAAACTTGTTGTGAGTACTCAGGAATTGTTTACCTATCTGTTTCTAGAGACTATTCCGAGAGGTCACTACTGGATTGACCCCAGGGACCGCAGTCCTAATTCCTATGGGACGCACTGTGTATAATTCACTAAAAGGACATAATTTTTTTGTTATTTTGTAAACTAGTATAATTTTAGTAGTGAATTTATTTACGTTCGTAAATATACAATTTATGATATTATGATGAGTAATAATTAAATATAAACATGCACATGTTTAAAATCAACACAATGCGGCTGATATGAAATTATGTTGGTTGAAGCAATAATAACAAGAACACAGACTTTAATGGTGTTCAAATTAACTATAAGAAATTAATGGTATCTACACAATTATGAAAAATACGTATTTTAAATTAGGAAGGGAATTATAATTTAATTAGTATTAAAGCGCATAAATTTTTTACCATCCGCAAAGTTTTATTTGACTATTAAGTTAAGAAGTCTTTCAATTAATAATCCCAATTCACTCTAAATTAAACATCACATTACTTATAAAACTTATTGTTTAACATTTTAAAACCAGATTTCAAATACAAGCAACGCTTGTCGTTAAATTGTAAAATCGAAGAGTATCTAATGTGGTTTTCACAAGCTCCGGTAGTTACGTTTTGCTTTATTCAATTAAACGATTTTAAACTGTATCCAGATGAAAAAAAGTATTATACATACTTTTATGTATGTTTACGGGGGTTTTGTTCGCCTTGAACGAAAAACGACAAGGTCTAGAGTAGGTGAAATTAGCTTTTAACAAAAGTGATCTCGATTAAGTCGTTGATTTTTGTTGCACAGGTAGAGGCACAACATTTATTATCATATAAAAATAAAGTTTACAAAAACCTTGATTTGAAAGAAAACACAAAAAGTAACAAACTATTAATTATTATAAGTCTTATTTAAATATTAAATAGCGAAGTACGTTGCCGGCCAAAATTTAAAAACTACTACTAAAATACCTATATCAATCAATGAAAGAAATTTAAAAGTTTTTTTTTCAAAAACGCACGTGCTTTGTTCCTAATAAGAAATAATAGGTTAATTATCAGGTTTAAATGACAGTTAAAAAACGATATCCAGTTTATGCGAAACGGCATTCGGCATTCGCGTCACTGATTACTTTGCGGTTTTGTTTGTTTATGAGGAAGCGTGGGCCAAGTGGTTTAGTGTTTGGGCTGCTGCGCTAGCGACGTTAGTTCGAAATGGTTCGAATCGCCATTCTAACCATCCAAATTTTCAAGCTCCTCTTCTCTTTGCCAAGGTTGAGCACCTAGCAAGAGTAAAAACTGCGTAAAAGTTTTCTTAGTAATTGTCGCGGTTCGGAACCCATGTAAAAGTGTATGTCCCTTGTACCTTTGAAATAACTACTACATTTACAACAAAAGTACAAGCGGGGAAAGCACCTAAACTCTGACAACGGGTACACAAAGGTGTTATACATACATGTTTGTTTATATGAAACTAAATACAGTCGAACCTCGATAAGTGGAACTTGAAGGGAAACTAAAAATAATTCGATTTATCGATATAAAAATATTAACGTGGAAATAGGCAAGTCCTAGGGAAACAGGTTCGAGTTATCAAAAATTCGGCTTATCGAGGTTCGACTGTTTTTTATTTGATCGTTCATTATTGTTGGGTTATTCGTTAACTTCTTAGGGCTCTGAGATCATATTTAAAGCAAGCCTCATCATTACTGTAGTGCCGTAAAGCACTCAGTCTAATTTCATGCTTTATGGCGTTGTTGCATTTAAATATTGGGAAAAGTTCCTGAAATAGCTATTGCGATAAAATCAAAAAACTAACTGGACATAAAAAAGAAAAGTCGAATATCAAATTATTTTTTAAGTAAAGTTGTCAAACACTTGCGTACATCTCACTATAGAGCGCTACACTCACCAACAGTCATTAAGACCAACCAAGCCAAGGAAGGTTTAGACCTTCAAAGGCTTCCACGGCTAAGGCTACAGATTCGTTAACTAGCGAACGAATTCGGGCTACTTGGAATAGAACTCAATTTAAAACTAAATTACTTACTGCAGTAAAATACATATTATTTAAGGGTTCTGGGTACCAAAGTTTGGTTTTTTGATCAGGATGAATTTAATGTACTTTAAAATGTGATTTTTAGTAACTTATTTTAAGTAATAACTAAAGTTTTTTGATAATAAATTAAAACCTAATATCTAAAGTAGCAAGAATATCGGTCACTTGTTTAAGTAATTTATTTACACACTTGTTGTCTACACTTACTTCGATGCAACATGAGCACTTTAACTAGGGGGTTTCCCATCGGAGAGTTCCGAACCCCCTGCCGAGACTGTCGAGTCTCCTACTGCAGCTAAGTATGCCGGAGAGGAAGCTTCTTAAATGCTCTGCGGTTTCCAGAGCATTCCGTTGCGACTCGACCTTCTAACACGTACAGTCAAACCAAAAAGTCATTAACACCCTAGAAACAGACCTACAGTAATTTTGTAATTTTTTGTAATTTTAATACTTTTAGTTCTAGATACTAAAATTAAAAGATCAATTTTAATTGTTTTTTAACCATGCAGCGCCAGATTTTGTCTCCTAGAATAGTACGTTTACTGTAGGTCTGTTTCTAGGGTGTTGATTACTTTTTGGTTTGACTGTACCTATGCGTTCATGGTCGTTGTAGTTTCAACGCTGGCAATAGAGAGCACTGGAAACTTCTTGTGCGTGTCCGTTACAATACGGATTAAAAAAATTTGCACTTTTTTTGTAAAATGTGGATTTATGTAAAGAGAAATAGCTTAATTAAATAATGCTAAAAAGCAAAGCCGCAAGAGAAGAAATTAAAACAGATTTATAGCTGTGAGCAATCATTTTTTTTTGTCATACACCGTGTCTACTTTCCTTTGTTCTGGTTCTGGTGCCAGCCAGTCGGCCTGATTTCTTCATTTTCTGGGAACCAAGGGAACAAGAGGAAGTGACCCGTGGTGGTATCAAATAATTCTTGTGAACCTAAATTGTTTCTATTTAAGCCCTTTAAAGAGCGCCATTCATGTAAGGCCATTATACGTGCCTTTTGGCGTTATTGCTGTGGCATATATTGTTATAAACCTAAGTTGTTCCTATTAAGACCTTCAAAGAGCACCATTCATGTAAGGCCATTATACATGCCTTTTTATGTTATTGCCGATGTAATTAATATAAGATTGATTGTACCGATTCTGGGTACGAAAGAGGTCATGCCCTTTTAGAAAAACAAATAGTAAGGAGATGGGTATAAAAGCCTTTCGTACCCAGGAAAGGGATTATTAAAGTCACGATTCTTGCAGTGACGATTATATTTTGTGTTATTGTGATTGCTCAATTATATTTTGTGTTAAAATCAAAACTGTGTATTGTGATTGTTATTATTATTTTGGTCAATATATTTGTATCGGAAGAGTTGTGTTTATATTTACAAACCCTGTCACTTCCAAGCTAACATAGCTTAATATAAGACGAAAAAGAACTAAAATTAATTTTAAAGATTAAATAAAATAATTATTTAAAACAACATATCTACTATATGGTATATGACAATAAAACGAAATATATTTTTTAAAAACTTGCATTTTATTGGTACGATAACTTACTAGTCTACAGTATTTGATTCTCGCAACATTTCAAAGGTCTTTGTATTAATATCAATATTACTTACAACTGGTTTACTAAATCTCATCGTTTACATATCGGAAATCGCATCAACACAAGGTTCTCATGAACTGAACAATGTCATTCTCAAGATAATTACTCGTTTAACTAGATGGCATTTCTGTAAACTTAGAGAACTGTGCGTTGTGGCATAGAAGTTAACACCTGTTTTATTGAATTAGCTTCTTACCCTTAATTAATACACAAGATACAAGGGAACTAACGTCTAACTGCTCCAAACAGTTAATAGCTAAAGCATTCCTCTTAATTAATTATAAGCTTGACCATTTACGCAGTACAAAACACATCATTTCCAAGGAATAATATATCAAAAGATTAATCTTTTAAAACTTGGCACTTGCTTATGACTATTCATTACGAAAAGTAGGAACAATTTTATTATAATTGTTTTATAAACAAAATAGTAATAAATTACAATAACCGTATCTTGTAAGACCACACTTTAAAAATAATGAAAATTTATGGAATTTACTTTAAAAGTATTCACTACCTTAAACTATTGTAATAACTAATGATTAATGCTAAATTTTGTTGATTTTCTTAAATTTTAGGCGTATAAAAAGGCTATAGATATGAACTCAATAAAATGCACTTTTTTCTATATTTAAGAATCAAAGAAGTACACGTTTTTGTTACATAAAAAATAACACTGCTATTCTTTTTTGTAAAAAAACTAGTTAATTAGGGATAAATAAATTTTCAACGAAAATTTACAATTTGTGAAATAACATATATTTTGTTAAAACTAAAATAATAAAAGGTCGTATTTTATGTATTCTATTAGAGTATATTTCTTTTGTTAAAATATAATGGTGGTTTTTTAGATTCATTGTTAAAAGTACCTTGGTTTATTTATTTAAGTTGTAATGAATGTTGTTTATTCAGGTTTAATTGTACTAACAACTTAATATTATAATTTCAACATTAATTGGAGAAGAAATATAAATTAGATACTTATAGTAGGTACAAGCAATTTCACAAAGAAAGCATAGGGAAGTTGTAGCTTGTTAGTTGATTTATGAATTTATTTTATTTTAACAGAAGGGTCAAGTGAGACAGAATAATGTGACCCGCAAAGATTTTTAATGTATAATTACTATGGAAGTAAAAAGTATTGGCCTCTAACTTTTAAAGCTGTTGTCTTTAAAGTAGAACGGTGAAATTTTAACAGTTGATCTATTTATTATTACAATGTGTAAACTTCAACTTCAACCTATATACAGCCGTTTTAACATTTTTTTAGAAAATGACTTGAAAACTCGCACATTATATTGTGGTTCTAAACTTGCATGACTTGCATTTCGTGGTGGGACGTTTGATGTTTGTATCCTATTTCTAAACTAACGCAACCTCAGCGCGCAAGTATGGCAAATACATATTTGCCCGGCATTTTCAAAACAAATATACCGAATAATAATTAATTGAATATTATATTATTGAATGTAGGTACTTACATATGTAAATATACGGAATTTATAATATTTATAGGCATAATTTTAAATCAAAACTGAGTTATTTTTTTGTAAAGCTAAATTTTATTAAACCTGGAGTAATTTATAAAGTGAATTAGTACTTAAGGGCTTTAAAATGTTATATTAATTAAGTTTAAACAGTATTGTTAAAAATATCTTTACACAACGCATGATATCTCGACTGTTATTACATAATTTTATTATTAAATAGAGAACTGTTTTAAAATAAAACTTGTAACTAAAACGTTTTTTAAATTTTATTGCGCATATATTAAAATTTAAAGAATAACATTAAATAGGTTGGACTATATGAAAAAGACGTTACAACACTGCCTATTTTAATCTGTTACTGTAGTTGGCAGATTGTCCACTAGTTTAGCACAGATTACGTAGTATACAGATATGTCAGTCCTTTGTTCTCTAACATTTGAAAACCATAGGTGGCAAAATAATAAAATAATTTCCTTAATATTTTATTTTTTTTACTTATTTCAAACTTTTTTAATTATATTTTGCACTAATTTTTATATTAGTAAAATCCTGTATGGTTGTATTGCTTAATATTTTTGTTTTTTAGTTTCTGTTAAAAAAATGAAGATTTGTATAAGTGTGTGAGAAGCCCATACACACGCTTTCGATGACCTTTCAATCATATGTTCTTGCGCAGAGGCTCATTTTGATATGCGTTAAGGCTCATGTCTTACCAACGTGAACAATAGAATTTGGATTCAGTGACAAATCTGTATACTACCTAATCTGTGAGTCCAGTAGCTTATAAGATCGAAAAAAGTAACCTAAAAGGCGTTCAGTCGTTGTAAAACTTTACCCTTTATTATTTTCTAAATTAGTTTTTTTTTAAACCAAATGCTAAACCTTTTTAAAGAAATTCCATGCATTGCATGTCAATTGTTTTGATTAATTTGCCTTTATAGATTATAAACGTCAAGCCACAGCCATTGATATCTGACGCAAATTTAAAAATTCTGGTATATAATACACTTAAATTATTTAACCTTAATTGTTTCATTATATTAGTAAAGTAATATTTAACTATTGTTTATGTGCTATTAATTATGCAATTTTGTGCGTAAGTGGCGAAATTTTCATACAGACAATTGTCTAAGCATCTAGCCCAAGGGTCCTCAACCCTATGCTCGCGGGCACCATGGATCCCGCAGAAAGTTTTATATGTGCCCGCCGCTATGCGACCATGATAAAAAAAAGATTTATGTTTTGGTTAAACGCTTATGTGGCAGAAAAAGCGCAGGTGTGAAGTAAGTTATTTGCCAGCGATCGTCGCGCCGCCAACGTTTTAAACATGTCCATTTATTTTACATAAAAATACTTATAAACAATAAATTTTATATGTTCTTGAATATTTTTTTGAATTATTGACTTTTTTGTACATTATGTGAATTATTAATAGTGTTCAATTATAAATTTATCTTGAAAAAATAAATGGTACCCACCGTGCGAACGACATTCTAGAATATGCAAAAAGGTTGTGGAGCACTGGTTTAGTCCATCAATTGTACAGAAAATTGTAACGTGTATGATCCGCTTTACAAAATATCAAATAAGCAGATAATTGAAAAAAAGTATAATGTTGAACTTCAGCAAGGGCTAAAGTCAACGCTTTGAAAGGCAGTTTAATGCATTCTAAGCGTACTGGTGTTTGTCGCAGAAAACAAAGATACATATTTTGTCATCCTTTTTATTCTAGGATAAAACTGACAAATTGTTCGTTTTTTCAAAATCAGACTTTTTGTATTTGAATATTTTCGTGCATTAGGTATATCATTATCACTGTCATATTTTACGTTTAACAAGTTTACATATTATGTTTGTAAAGAAGAATGACTAGGTAGAGAGGTGGGGAACCTAGGAACTGATAAGAGAAATTTCTTTACATTGCGTAGTCTATCAAACTACGCCGCGCCGGACCATTTAAGGGAGATAATGTGTACTAATACCAACGTGGTGGGTCTGATTATAAATGTTGTTAGTGCAAATGTTACTATTTATTGTATTCCTGCTAATTAAAATTTGCCATAGATCAATTAAATAGATTTTAAAAATCAAAATATGACCGTATAAATATGATTTCACTCAAAACCCGTCAATATATTACCGTTAAAGTGTTCTACAGTTTAGTGTTAGAATTGAACTTATTTTGTCGATAAAATTGTATATGCACATAAACGCGATTGAAACCGCACCGCCGATCCAATATGCAAAATATGATATTTATTATACCTAAGTATAGAAAAAAAAATAATCGAATGGGATTAGATAGATAATAACATCTTTTAACAGCAAAATATTTGTAATTAAGGATAAATATATGATTTGATTGGTTAATAAAATCAACTAGTAATAAAATATCTGTGATCAATATCAACGTGATTTTACCAATGGTTGACTCTTTTGAGACTGAAAATGCCTATTAACGCTTAGGCCTAAAAGCTATTGTCAGAGAATTAGTTTAACTTAAAAAGTAAATGTTTTTTTTTAAATACATTTTTATATGTAGTCCGGAATCGGCAAACTCTTAAAAGTATGAAATAAAATACATTCAGGGGCTTTTATGTGAATTAAACTTCAAGTTCAGTTTGTTTATTAACAAACTTTCTCAGAAAGCTTCAACAGAACGTTAATGTTGCATATTTATATAAAATATTAAATACTCAGTATATCAGGTTTTCTAAATGTCTAACAATGACTGGCAACTCACATTAATTTCATATTATACTAATTTAGTTTATTTTTTCAAATATTCATTTCGGTTTATCTTATTGTTTAAATTAAACATAAAGGTTTATGTGTAGATCATCATATAGAACAGCAACAATTTAAATGTTTGGGATTTAGAAATTTCAAAATAAATTATTTAGACATTAATTGTATTTATGAATTTTCTTTCTCTTCGTGCATGTTGTAAAGCTTCGTTGAAGTAAAATTGAACAAGTTTATTGATAAGGAGATGGTAATAAATACCTATGAATCTATAGGTGTGTGGGTGAATATATTTGATAAGTGCTTCATAGTTGTATTACCTATCATACCTATCATATCAGAAATTTAAAATTAATGAAGTCAATACAAAATTAAAAACAATTTTTTTAACTAATTTATAATCTCTGTATGTAACAAATATAAATACGATTTTCATTTATAAATACATTAGTAGTTCTTGTAATTGCGTGACAGAATCTAGAACCTGAAATACTTAATTAGATTTGTGACGTAACTATAGATTAATGTAAGCTGGAAATGCAGTATAGCTTTTCTGTTCTTTATTGGTGCACCTATTTCTTCAAAAGGGTAGGTCACTATTTGTTAATCAATATCTATAATAATATGTTATATTTTAAATTCACATTTTTTCCAATATTTAAATTATGATTAAAATTGCGTATTTCTTTATTAGTTATTGGGGCGCCTTTATAATAAAATATTTACATAAATTAAAACTCATTGGATTATAGGTATCTGTAAATTCACGTAGTTAAACATAGTTAAAATGTTGTGCTATTAATTATAAATAAGTAGAAAATTGATTGATTGATTTCCCTGCTTTAAAAAAGATTAAAGAATGGGCTCTCTGCCAACCTAAAGTAGCTCAGGAAATAGTTCTGCCGCTTTACACTCAACTATTTGTTAAAACCATTGTTTTGTAGTGTATGTTATTTACATTAGTTTTGTTAAACTTTGCTCGACATCTATGCAATAAACGAATTACCTATTAGCTTCTAAACATTTATTTTCTTAATTAATTATTAGATTAATAAATAATTATTCGTATGAATAAATATACAATTATCATTTTTACTGCAATAAGAATGTAACTATAAAACAAATGTTTATACGAAAATAAACTTGCACCCATAAGGTTTAATTGGACTAGGCTCGATTCCTTTTTCGATGAGACCATTAAAGAAAAAAAGTTGTTCGCAGCTGTTTATCTTTTATTTTTGATCAAACATTTTTTGTTTGATAATTATTTGTATATTAAGAGCATTATGACGACGTTATCTGATGCCAAAGCAATGTTCCTATAATCTGTTGCGTCTTATGGTGAAAGATTTAAAAACAACCCCTACGGGTATAAACATCAAGTTGAAAATAGTTATGGTACCTACCTGCACAAATATCTAGAAAATTTTAATTTCCATTATTGTTTTTAAATAATTTTAATAAGGCAGATATCAGAAAGTTATACTATTTATGATTAAGAAGTACATTAATGATAAATTTATGTAAAGACTTGAGTAGGTTTCGAATATTTAATTAGTTCGAGAACAAAATTATATTAATAATAATGCAATTGTATTTAAATTACAATTAAATCGATCATTTTGAAAGGGACCTTTAGTGGCATATTTATAAACTGCGTTTTTTACGGTCTTTTAACTTTTGATATGAAAGGCATTTTGTAGGAAAAAACGGCATTCCTCACTTTCACAGAAGTGTTTTATGCGCATTGTTAATTTAATCGTTTAAAATCTTTGTATTTAATATTTCTTTTAAAAATGTGTTTGTTTAATTTTTTTGTATTCAATTAATTTTGTACCTATAATTAAATTAAGTGTATTTTTTCAAAACAAACATATATGACATGCTGAAATGGTTAAGTAATGTAACTAAATAGTATATTATGTATATTCTTCCAGCAAAATATAGATAAATTACTTTACATAATGATCCATTCAATTTAAGCGGGTGTTACAAATTTTTATCATAAATAATTCAGGTACTGTTTTAATTTAATATCTAACGATGTTTTCTTATCGAAAAATTGCTTTTACTTTTAAAATATGTATTTGGACTTACATACAGTTAAGCTAAAATAAATTCGATTTATGACATAAACTTCAGTTTATATATTTTTTTGCATATTTTAATTTTGAACATGTAAATTTATAATTAGTCAGATTTCAGTCAGTTTCAATTAATTTCGTTTTAAACCTATCTTTACTTTAAGGACATCAAACGCGTTTGCAATTGACACGGGTCGTCAAGCATGTAATTACGTTTCTTAATTTAAATTTAATTTTATAACTATTAGTCGTAAATGAGCAAGAAAATATGTTAAGAATCAAATGACCGGAAAACTGAGACATTTTAAAAATATTTAATAACAAATTTTTAAAGGTCTGTTTGCGTATTTTTTTGTTAAATGTATTTGCATACATACATATTTTTTGGTATACCACTTGCATATTACACGCTGTCGCTGATGTGATTTTTATACAATTTTAGAGAAGCTAAATGTAACTTACAATCATTAAACTTAATATAGTTTTTGTTAGACCTTAAAAAAATATATATTTTGCAATTTAAATTTAATTAGTTTTCTTTACATTTTGTTGCTCCTATGAAATTATAAAAAAAATTAGGTAAGAGACAATATGTAGGTACATCGGTATGTAGATTTGTGAAATAATATTGAACGAGGTAGCGATTCTTGCAAATACTACTACTAGAGCACACTCAATTTTGAATTATATGTATAGATTTACTGTCATCTGTAAATACAAATACGTAGTCATATTTCATTAGTTGTGGTCTATTTATTTATAGACTATGCTTTATTCTATTTACCTATCCAAATTAACTTACCTACTACAACTGATAATAATCTTGTTGTGACCTACATAGGTTTTCTATAAATACTTTAAAAGATTTAAAAACCATAGCAATACATTGGATATTTACACGTGTTGTGCAAATGTTTTTTAAAAACAAATTAATAATTAAATAATAGAAACTGTAAACGTAATAATTAGTAGTTATTCAAAAATGATAATAGTTTTATATTATGATTAAGTTTTCTATTTTTTATAGGAAATATAAATAATCTATAAATTAAAACGTTTTATTTTGACAATTTTAATTTATGTACATTAATTATAATAAATTAATAATTTGTAGACTAATCGTTTATAAATAATACATTACTATTTAATGATATAGAAAACGAGAATTTAAACCTTATAGTTTATTTTGAGTTAGGGTTTTCAATATTACGATGTTCAATGTGACCCATTCTATTGGCAGCGTTGTCGTGTGAAGTAAACACGTGGACAACGAGTAAGACGCAACACCAATCGTTAACTACAATTATTTTTTTTCGTTTCATTCTCCTATATATTTTGAAGTAAGAATATTATAATAATAATTGTTAAAATAAGTAGTTTTATAATATATAGTTTGCGTTCCAACTGTTTATTATAAATATTATGCATAGCATAAAGTTTAGCACGTTGTAATCGTATATTATGCATCATTGAGAAAGCAACGCTAGCTTTAACGGTTAATTTTTTATGCAAATCTTATATATGTTTTTAATATTTATATCAGTATTGTTTAACAAGCTTTTCGACTAAATCATTTATAATGTATATATTTTTTCAGAACTGAACCTAAAGACCTTTCCTCAGCCCTGACCCCGTGTACACAAAATGGAATTGGATAAAGGAATGATAAACGATGATCCGAGTGTTACACTGACCATTCGACTTATTATGCAAGGAAAGGTAAATTTATAAAGTATTAATTTGTGCGTTTGGCTAAGTTACTGTAAATTATCAAAGTAAGACATTGTTAATTACACATTTTATTCAATTTTCATGAAATGTTATTAGGTTATGTGTTAAATTGAGAAGTAAATCAAATACATTTTTATAAAACTATTCTCATTTAAATCAATCAAATTCTAAATAAGTTCTATATATTATTACTGGTTATTGTGTTTTCTACTAAATTTGTAAATTTTATGTTGAGTTAAATGTAAATAAAATGTCTTAGTAATTTTGGCATATAACACAAGTGTGACTCGTGTTTGTTTCCATTATAGATGGCATTTTGATTCTTCCATGTATGGTGAACAATCAAATACAATTACATTTATTTTAGTTTGAAAAACTATTTAATTGTTTAAACTGAAACGTATTGTTATATTCATGAAGGTTAAATTTGCCAACCTAACCTCTACCTGATTCAACCTTATACAATAATATTCACTTACAACGATTACTGTAGTAGCAAACAGGTTGATGTGTCTCTATTGATAAACCTATGACATTGAGTCTTAATGATTTAATCTGATCTTGAATTTTAATAACGTGATAAATAATAGAATAAAAATCACTATGTAAATTTGAACAGTTAGGAATAAATTCTAATTTTTTTTTTTTTAGGAAGTGGGCAGTATTATTGGCAAAAAAGGAGAAATAGTTAAACGATTTAGAGAAGAGGTGTGTATACAATTTGCCAAACATTGTTTAAAGATATTGACCATATACCTATGTTTCTTATTTACCCAATGATTACAAAAAAAGCGCTAGAGAGGAATTGCAATAGTATCAGTGATCACTGAGTATGATGTAATTTGTCATGTAAAACTGTTGTGATTAGTTGCTCAATGTGTGAAAGATTATGAGATCTGAGGGTATTATAATTTCTTGTTTGGATTATGAATATATATTATTTATGAAGTTTTAACAAGCATTTAAATGAATTAAAATTTTCAGTCAGGTGCAAAAATAAACATATCTGATGGTTCATGTCCAGAGCGAATTGTTACTGTCACAGGTTCAACAAGTGCAATTTTTAAGGCTTTTACACTTATCTGCAAGAAGTTCGAAGAGGTAATTATACTGGTATAATATTTCTCACTAATTATAGTGCTGTTTTATGTTCTTATAATGCTACTATTGATTTATAATAATCATGCATCATTAATGTTCAATTAAGCGCTGCATTTTGGTTTAATGGATGTTTTTTGTACAACAGGATATTCTACAAGCTTGGTTGTGTGTATCTCAAATATGATCGATGGCACAATAAGAGTAATAATACAAAATGCTTGTTAGAAAAATTCCTGCTCGTTAATTTAATGTAGTAGCATCAGCAGTATAATGTAGTATGATTATCCTAGTAATAACCCTGTCTAGCGTGTATTTGTGCACTTCTTAATGTGGCGATGTATTGTTGTGGACTCCCTCAGTGGTGCTCCCAGTTCCAGGAAATAAACAGTGGCGGTAGCGGAGTACCTCGACCCCCAATTACTTTACGTTTGATTGTTCCTGCCAGTCAATGTGGGTCTCTAATTGGAAAGGGTGGTTCCAAAATAAAGGAGATTCGGGAAGTTACTGGAGCGTCGATCCAAGTAGCCTCAGAGATGCTTCCAAATTCAACAGAGAGAGCTGTTACAATATCTGGGACAGCTGAAGCCATTACACAATGCATTTACCATATCTGCAATGTAATGCTCGAGGTAAGCAAGACTTAAACTTTATTTAAAATTTATCTTAACTATTAATATTTTTTCTTGATTTGAATACATAAAATTGAATTTATTAAAAAATGAGTTATTTTGTGTTTTAATTAATCTTTCACATTGGTTCTTATTGTGAGTCTATTTTATTCATTACTTTCATTTTACATGTTTTACTTATATAAAATGTAGGTAATTACAGTCAAAAGGGAAAGCGTTATAAGAAAATATGTAACACCCAATAAAGAACGATTCAATAAGTACATTGGGAGATTGAAATTACATGTTTTATTTTAGATATGGGTACAATTCATTACAATGACTACTTTTGTATATAGAAAATTCATTGAATGGTTTTGTATCAACATAACAGTTTATCATGATTATGTAAACAATCGAATTTTTCAAAGTGAAACTTAACTAATTAAATCTATCTCTAATGTTCCAAATTAAATTATTAAGTGTTACTTTCTTTTTGTAATACTGTCAAACTGGAGTTTGTAAGAGGTTTTTTAATGGATTGATTTTGTTTTGCAGTCCCCTCCTAAAGGAGCAACCATACCCTATCGCCCTAAACCCCAAGTGGGTGGCCCTGTGATCCTGGCTGGCGGACAAGCCTATACCATCCAAGGCAACTACGCCGTTCCTGCCCATACAGACGTAAGTAGTTCATTACTGCCTCCCCTTGTTCCCCCCTTGCCCCTCGGCCACCCATTAGCTGGTGCCGTGGCGCCCGCAGCACCACTCATGCCACTCGAGCAACTCAAGAACGGACACTTACAGGCTGCCCTGCCGCCCACACATCTTATGCCAGATGTAAGTTGATCGTAGTGGTGCTCCCCCCCTCAATACATAAGAGACCCATGGTACCTTTATAATGTTTGTATTGTGGCGCAATTCCATAACCATTACTGTAAGCTTTTGTGTATGTTTTAATTATTTAAAGCTGCACCTGTGTTGTTTCTGCAACTTGCTTTTGCATGTTCAAAGAAGTTATTAGATTTTTTTTAAGATATGAGATTTCTTTTTGTCCTTTTTTGTATTTGTCCTTATTTTTCATTTCAGTACGTATTAAGATATCCAAATATTTATACTATTAATTTTAATTGTTTTATTGATAGTTTTATAAACTAAGTATAATCAAAATTAAAATTCACTTAAATTTATGATATACGGCAATTTTTCTGTATTCTGCATAATTATACACTACACTAATGAGCTAAATTTTCTTGCAATAGCCATGGTGGTGCATGTTTTTAATTAATTTCATGCGCATAATTATTCTAGTTGCTTTATTACAATATAATTGAAATATGAATTCACTTTTGTATTTTATATGCTTTTGCTAACAAATGCGTTTGATACAAAGTTTAGCTTAGCTTTTTTATTGTATTATATTTATTCACCAAATTACATGTACTCTTAATTATCGATGGCAAATTGTTGCACATGCATGTATAAATGAGGGAGACCATACGATTAATTCTATTGCCGAGGGGCTTTCAGTACAGATATACCATAGTGCACATTTGAAATAGTCACCTTTGATAAAAGTAACTTAATATAAGCAAAACTTGTACCCATAGTCAACATTTTTAGTTTTCTGACAATTGAACATTCAACATATTCGTAATTTATAAAAAAAACTAGTATAAGTAATGCTTGATTTAGTGAACGTTTTTAGCTGTTATTTATTTTATACATTAAATTTTAAACCGCCTTGTTTAAAATATCAATTTCTTGAGAAAAAGCCTGAAAAAAGCAGCCGTGAAGAAGTTTAAACATATGATACATATATTATAGTATTTTATTATGGGACTTCTATTGGCTTTATTTTTGTACTGGTATTAAATTGGTTAATTTCTTCTTTTTCATCTTCATTTTCATCTGTTTAATAGGCTGTAGCCGATTTTTTCCCAGCTTCATGACTGGCGATGTCGATACCCATCTATCTTTCCATCGCTTGGTTAATTTGATTATTAGAATTAAGGTTACGATTTAACAGATTGTTTTTTTTTTATTCGTTCATCTAACTTGCGTTATTTTTTTATATTTTGACTACCCACCTCGATACAATCAACAACACTAGATATAGGTAATTTTTTTTTAAATTTTGATTCAAACAAAGGTGGCCAACAAATGTGCATTATTTTAGGTAATCTTTCTATGTGATTTAAATGTAAAGAAAACGAAGTGGTGGTAGGATAGAAATAATAACTATTCAATAATAAAACTAAATTAATATTAGTTAGTGTACTTTCCTATAAAATGTGTTATATCTACAAATTTTTTTTTGTTATATAATACTAGGACACAACATAATTTCATCCTAAAAAAGACTCAACAAATAAAACTGTTAAGAATAATACTTTTTTATTCAAAATTAAATAATATTCAATTGCTTAGCTGTTTTCTTTTAAAATGAGATCTTTTTTAAATACAATTTTTGTAACATTTAGTAACGAATTTAAAGTATAAACTACAACATTTACGTTAAATTCAAAACCTAGAAAAAAATAAAATTTTGAACTCTTAGTAAACATTAGGAGTTAGCTAATAGAGTAAATCTAATTTTTTAACAAAATTGTTTTTAGTAAGAATTAGGAAACCTATATTATGTTGCTCATCGGCAAGAAAATGAAACAACTCCAAAATTTTTAGGTGGAACTTAAATATTAATCTCTAGCTTATTCCCCTCAGGCTGAAAAAATGCTATTAACGCTCAGTTGAAAATTGCACCAGTAAAATAGAAATTTACGAGAGGTTGAAAGGACCATTTTCCGTTGGTACAGGTTTTGTTTTTTGGTTCTGATATATCTGTTATTTGGAGTTGTATCACGTTTCTTGGTGGTGAGGGATGTCTTGTTGATTGGTTTGACTTATTTTTTAAGTTGATATCCATTTTATTTCTGAATGCTCAAGTGTTGTATAATAGTTATGCAGGATCAGAATAAATAATGATTGTAATGTAGTTCAAAAACTTAATATACTTGAATTTGTTACAGATTGGTGGTCTTGGTAAAAATCCACTTGCTGGACTAGCTGCTTTAGGATTAGGAGGTTTAACACCAGCAAATACAGGGGGACTCAATCCTGCAGGTAAAGCTATATTATTATTTTTTTAGTTATATGTATGTATTTGTATTAGGTATGTCTAACAAAATTAATTTGATTACAGCGCTAGCTGCTTTAGCTGGTTCACAGTTGAGAACATCAAATTCTCGAAATCAGCAGAATTCGAACACACAAACTCATGAAATGACCGTACCAAATGAATTAATTGGATGTATTATTGGTAAAGGTGGTACAAAAATTGCAGAAATTCGTCAAATTTCTGGAGCAATGATTCGTATTTCAAATTGTGATGATCGTGAGAATGGCGTAACTGATCGTACAATAACAATTTCTGGAAATCCAGATTCAGTGGCATTGGCACAATACCTTATTAACATGAGGTAAGTGTATGTTATTTTTAATTATACTTGTTTAAGCACTTTTGAGAGATTTCTACGACACAATTATAAAATCACATTTTAGTGTTTAAAAATAGATACTAAATTTAATATGCGTTTTCTTACGAATTAATCAAAATTAGTAATATAAACTAGCAGGAATTTCTGAATTTATTTTTTGAAGGAATTTGAAGATGGATTAGGTTTATGCTAAAAAATTGGATTGTTTTAATATAGTTTTATGCATAAACTTGATTTATCTCTATTTAAAATGAAATGTCCTATTTAATTACGATTTTCTTCGGAAATTAGTTTTGTTTATTAGTATCCTTTTAATAAGCATTTGTCCTCAGTCCTTAGCTTAATACATTGAATGAAAAAGGAACATTCATAATTTATACATATCTACATTTCATGTAGTAAAAACATATTTATTTAATGATTTCATAGATTTGAAATGATCTTAACATTTTAATTTAGTTCCTAAGCTCCTATCTGGTGCCATCCGAGTGATTAATGTAGACCTTTACACCATAGATCACTATAAACGATACAATCCTACTTTCTATGTGTTTCCTTAGTGTTGAGCTGCAGAAAGCTAACCTTGAGGCCCAAAACTCTCCTAGTACTGGCGCGTCCAGCCAGTCTTCCACTGCTGCCAATCCCTTGGCAAGTGCCATTCCTCTCGCCCAGCTTCTTGCTAAACCAGGGGCCCTCAATGCTCTGACCAGCCTAAGTGCGTTGGGAGGTCTTACTGAGTTGCTGGGTGGACAGGGTGGTGCTCCCCCTGTACAGACCACTGGAGTCCATCGCACCCACAAGAGCTACGCTCCTCGTCTTCGATCTCCAGGTGGTGGGGGCCCTTCAGAGGGTTCTAAAATCAAGACAGAACGCAACAAGTTTAATCCTTATTAATCAGCCATATTTAGGTTTATATGCATCTTGCAGCAGTTTTAATTATGCGTTAGTATTTTACTTAATTATTTGACTTAAAAGTCAGAACACTTTTTTTGTTTTTATTCTTTATTATGATATATTGGATGATTTAATTTTACTACAAGTTTATACACCTATTTAAATCATGTGCATTAAGATAATTTTTTTAATGTTTTACCTTGAATTTTTTTTTATTTTTTACCAAAAAATAGTAGTAGGACTTTTTTAGGTAAAGGTAGTTTTATACAAAATTACGTCGCCTAAATGTATGCATTAGGCTGCTTTGATTTAACATATCAGGTGCAAAATTTTTTATTATGCAATAGAATCAGACATTGGTTAATATACTAGGATTAAATGTTTATTGTAATAGTATCATATTTGAAAATTCGATCTTAAGATTAGTTCGTGTAAGAGTAAAGTGATGGACTTCTTTTTTAGAAGTATTATTACATTTTAGGTATATTGAACACATACAAGTTACTTTATTAGTGTGCTCATATAATGTATTCTATTAAATTTAATACAATAATATGTGTAAGATATTTGGTTATTATTATAATTGGATATTGTTTGAAAATTTTATGTTTTTATTGGATTTTGTTTATAATGAAATCTTAAAGAAGGGCAGCATACATACATGTTAACATGTGAAAGTGAGTAACATGGTTGCGTTCTCCATGTCCTATGCCTGCTACATTAACAGACCAGTGCCTTACCACACTTATCCAGGCAAGAAGATCACAATCCCGGGATCCTGGTAAGCTTAACCATCCAATAGTCCTTTCACAGCCATTAAACAAAACATATTCAAATATATTTTTTAAATATACTTGAATATGCTTTTGTCCCTATTATATCATTGCATTTTATTATATAAATTTTAATTACGTACATAACGACATTTTTATTCGTTTACAAGAAGGCGAAACACTAAATGCAATGATATACATTTTATAGTATAAATTTATTTTAATACTAAATTCCCAGGCATTAAAACCTTTGACCTAAAACAGGTTTTATTTTTCCAATTTATTCTTTAATATATTTTTAAATTTCAGTTAATTTTTTTTATTGTTTGAATTAATTTGAAAACCTTTTAAAATTATTCTAAAACCATGGTGCATTTAAAAATCCAAATCTGCTTATTGCATCCGCATTCTCCATCATTTTATCTTATATATTATGCATTTCCTTCAAAACCAACAAAGTGTTCCACAACAACCTATATCCAGGAATAAGGATTTTCTTAATAGGGTATTATTTTTAAAGATAAGACGACCGAGAATACGGATTTATGTTTTTATATGTTCAGTATGAGTGCATTTAGTTTAATTTTTTTAATAAACAAGGAATAGATTGAGTGATACAAATACTAATCACATAATTGCTTATGATTAAAATTAGTTAAGGACTTTGTATTAAGTTATTATTTCCCGTTTACAGTGGAAACCTTGATTGCGAATAGCTTAGTGTAAGAGTGTTTTGCAAGAACAGCAAATCTTTTTAACAAATTTAACACTAGTATTAATAACATTAGTGTTGTTTTGAAATACAATAACTACTTATATGTAAAATGTGGAAAATTATTCAAAATTTTGTAGAAAAGCACCATGCCAATGAGGCTGTAGCATTACACGTTTTTGAAACAAATTTTATTCGTAAACCATGGGACCACTGTATTACTAAAAATTAAAATAAATGTTTGACTTCATACTGAATGATAAATTATATTTTAAATGCACTTAGTCTAATTTAGCAAACAATTAGTGAGGGATATTAATTACATTTTGTTTCTTAATAGGATATCAATGGAGACTGCAGGATTACCAATGCCAGCATACCATTACATTGCTCCAAATCACATTGTGAAAGCTCCGATACACTAACTATGCTTGCCATGGTACGGGGATATCTGTTATCACCCACAGATACCCTTTACATATGACTTGTCAGGTAATACTAACCAACCATTGGTATATTTTGATCTGTGAAATTTACAAACATTGACAATATTGTCATATATGATGGATAAATTACATACAAGATTGGTAATGGGAACAAGCCAAAGATTTGTTATTTTTAATTTTTTATATAAGCGTATTTACATATAATATTTAGATACGGTCATATTTACTGCGTTTACAATTAGTACGATTGTAGATTTTTGCATTGGACTGTTGAAATTGCTTGGTCGACTCATTGAATCTTGTTTAAAAAAGTAATTGATAGCGTTTTATTAATTTATTAACAGTATTGTAAGGTTTTAACTTTTTAATGGTTGTTATGATTATTATTGTTAGTAGTTCGATAACTTTTATTTCTTACAAACATATTTATTTATTTTTTATTTTCAAATGTTAAAGCTTTTTATTACTGTATGAAATGTTGTTAGTGATCTGTACAGTATTTAACACTGAAGCTTATAACATGGCTTTGAACTAAATTATGCAAAATCATTATTTTTAGAACCTAAAGATAGGAGCGATTAGAAAATATTTGAATAAGGAACACAGAATTTATAGTTTTTCGTATATAGGTAAATACGTATTAATTGATTATAAGTCTGAGTAATAAATAAGAATATCTTTTATATTGAAGAAATTAATTTACAAATTAAATTAATAGTTTTACAGTATATTAAATTTAATTTCAATAATAATGAAAAACACACGGAACCTAGATTAACCGTACTAATTGTCCTATCGGCGTACCCGAATAATTGGAAAATTCCGATAATGAAATAAGAATAAACCTCGAACCGTTACTAAATGTTTGGAAAGAAAACCACAGTTAAACAGACAGTGCCTCACAGATAAATGAATATTAGAGGTGCAAATACTACACGTTTTATTAGGCACGCATAATCGAGGTTCTACTGTATTCGGTAGTCCTCATTATTGAAAAGGGGGGGAAATCCATACATGTAGATTATTTCAACATCTATATTGGTTTTTCTTATTTTAATAAGCTTTAAATTAGTTATACATTTTCTCTGATTTCTTACTTTTCAAACTATTATATACTGCTTAAATATATAGTTCTGTTTTTTAAACCACAAATTCCTCGCTTGTTTTGAATGTTGTAGTGTAATAGTAATTATAAATAGTTTTGGATAGCAATCTCCGTTTTATGATCATTTTTAACTCGAAATTTGTTATATTTTGATTAGTAAATAAGTTTTATATTGTTTTTTAAAGATTCCAAATTGTTACGGGCTAGATCATTTAAAAAGTTACATCAAATAAATTAATTGAGAAAGTCAGATTATATTAAAGATAGTTAGAAGTGTTTCATGCGGCATGCATTCTTCGGTGAATGATCGATCATTACTAACTTTTTTTAAAATCGATTTCCAACGTATACATTTATGAAATTCTATCCACTTCAAATAGTATTTTCTTTTTCAATGAAAGTACTCAAGGTGTGAAAAACATTGTGCTTTATATCCTGAATAATAAATGAAAAACTGGATACTTTGTATACAATTATTGAATAAGAATTGGAAGCGCAAAGCCATGTTAACTTCAGCGGTTACTGTTTTCATAGATAGTGTTGTTAAATACGTTTAATACAATACATCTCGAATATTTTGTTAATAGTGGGCTGTGGATTAAGTATTTTAAGTAGCTCGACTATCTTCCAAATTTATTTTATGTGCCAAAGTAATCATTATGTGACCAAATGCTCACTTTACTCATAAAGACCCTTTCTATATTTCACAGAATGCTTTTTAATAGTGTTCAAATTAAGAACAGCATCTATTTACAGTTTACTGTAGCATACTGTGATCACATTATTGTAATAACGTTGCACGGTTGCAACGCTAATTTAGAGTAAGGTTTTTCATTTAAATAATACCTACGTGACGGTTTTGTTAATCAGTAAATTATTCTTAAAGAAAATTTCATGTACAAACACAATAAGACAGTGGTTGTATTGTATCATAAAAAAAAATTATTTATTAATTTTTGTATATATCAGATTCTTTTTAAATTTAATTGAAGCTAGTCTGACATTTGCTTTAAATTTTAAGTATTATTAATATTGTAACTCATTTAAAAGTATTTAAACGCAAATATTTAAAGTGTTACCAAAATTTGTAGCTGACTATTATATTAGCAGTTACATGCTCAGTAAAGTTATTATAAATACTGCACCATTTTTAATTTTAAAAACAGCAGAAAGATAATCGCAAATTGGTGTGGGATTTATAATGATACAGGTAACGGAACTGTTTGTTTTAGTTTAAATTTTAGCACTGGCTTGTTACATAGGAAGTAGTGATAAATATATTCTAGTCTCGTTCTTTACCAATGTTTTTAATGTTCATAGTTATTGGTGTCGTTTATTATTCGCTCTAAACGTTTGACTATAAATAGGGACAATCTTGTTATCCCTTTGTGTTATCAATGTTCTTATGGAATAGCATTTTAAGCTGGTGCCAAATTTTGGGATATGGTTTTAAAATTCAGGAATGTACAAAATTTTAAAGTCGTATAAATTATTTATAATTTTTGAGAAAGTAATTGTAAGTTCATGTTAAGTAAATAATAAGACCATTTGGTCAGAACTATAGCTAGTTTTAGATCGTAATACTAGCAACACTTGCAAGCTTTATCAGGTAGTGTTGCAATACTCAATCATTGACGAGAGGGTAATTATTGTGTGTTGGCTTGCCCTGACTCGTATAGTTCGAGTAGTGAGTTAGCAGGGGCCTTAATGTCAAGCTATCTCATAGTTGTCGTGTTGTGCAGGCAATCAATTGTTAGCTTCATGTGTATTTTAGTGCTTTCAATAAGCACTTTAAATACGCATAAAATAGTATACCAAAATTTGTGCTAATAATAAATAGGAAAAAATATTTACAACTTTGCACATGGTCTCGTGTAAGAGACAGAGAGAGTAATGCCGCATCTGGCAAAAATTAATCATCAAAATCTCATACAATGGCTGATTTAAAAGCCTTAAGTTTTTCGAATCCTGTCAACTTGCAATCAGCTAAAAAGAGCTATCATTTAAAGCCTTTATTGAAACAGGGTCTGTATTATATAAGAGATTATGTATGTATTTAGTATTTGTAAAAAGAAATTCAAATGTCTTTCAGACGTCAAACATCAGTATTGTTTTTGAGAAATTATAGTGGTGTTCTAAGATGCCAAATTTTATCTGCTATTAGTTATATTGTATACAATTGATATATTAATCTTTTCCTTCTTAATTTCAACATTTGCTAAGATATTTTTGCGTTTCTTCTTTTACTGAAATTTGGACCACGAAACATTAATATAAACATAAGTGTTCACAATCTCAGGGTTTCTACCTATTGTAGAATGAAATGCTAAAAAATTGAAACCTTGAAATAAGACAAAATTTTCTTATTTGATTATTCTATCAGATAATATTTAGAAGAAACGTTTTATTATCCTAATAAATGTTGGTCGTGCAATATATATATTATATAAGTACAAACTGTTTTATTGTTATCTGCAAATGTATTATTTAACAGTTACTAATGAAAAAAAAAAGGTTTATTGAAATTTTGCAAATGCAGGATAAAACTTCACTGAACAAGCTCAAACTGTTATAGCTAAGAGCTTTAACAAGTTAAAGAAAATTTATATTGGCAACATATTTCAGGGTAAATTTTTAACTTTGCTATGGTACGTAGATTATGTTTATATATGAGAAAATTGTAAAATGCAGTTAGTTAGGTTTATATGAATATATGTGTATTGCTACAAATAGAGCTTTTTGCTTATGGAACACAACACGACTGTCCCAGTGGCATTAGCACTAGCTGCACGCTGTTACTCATATTTAACAAACCATATCTTCAACATATCCTTTCCATGTTTTTTAAGTGAATATTATGTAAGAATATTAATTTGCACCTAACAATTACTCCGTGTTTCCCAAAGTGAGATACGGGAAGGGTTTTAAGTAGTTGATTTTTAAGCAATATTGTAGCTTTTTTTTTATAAATTTTCTACTACGGGGTAGGTATGTGTTGAAAGTTTGGGAAACACTGAATTATGTTATAGCATAAGTAGTAACTGCTCAAGCTCTATTGCATATCTCAAAAATATTATCATATCTAATTAGAATGAGTAACAGCTACATATTTATATTTATTACAATGTTTTGTGTATTATACTGTTTTTGTGTGTAGTTTTAACATTATGGCAATAAAATGTTACTATACAGATGTACGATGCATAAAAGACAATTTTAGATATTGCACATGTCTATTGTTCTTTCCATAATCAAGATGTTTAAAATATACATATTTAGATAAAATGTTTTACGTTGGTTTTGTTTAATAAAGTGTGATTTAAAAAATAAGGTTTTTCTATTTCAACATTTACCATAATTTTTTGAATCGGCGACTTACAAGAACAATGGAATCGTTAAACTGTATTATTTTACTCAAAATTTTCTAGAAGTCTACCAATTTTTAGATGAATATAGAATATGCCGCATATGTTGATATTAAAGTAGACGTATTCAATTGAAATAAACTTCCAAAATTAAAATGATTATTCTATTCTATTTATTAATATATGGAGATTTTATTCTTAAGTATAAATACTAAGGAATTCCTTCATTTTATAAAGCAAAGTAAAATTCAAATTTAATTCTAACGTTCATAAAAATGAAGCTCGAAAATCAAGACGAAGTTGTTATATCGGGAATTGGGGGACACTTTCCAAAATCTCGTAACATTGAAGAATTTAAAAAAGCTCTTTTAAACAATGAGTGTCTATTGGATTCACGTTGGAAAGCTGGTATTTTTTTAAATATAAATAATTTTGAACACAATTTTAAAAACTGCTTATAGGGGAAAGAGGTGTTACTAATCGTATTGGAAAAATTGATGGAATTGACGAATTTGACGCTTCATACTTTGGTATTCATCGCGAACAATGCAACTTCATGGACCCTATGCAACGTATGGTATTGGAACGTACATTCGAAGCTTTAATTGATGCAGGCAAAATTTTATCTATTTTGAAAATTTGTTTAAAAATTATTTAATATTTGTATAGGTGTAAATCCAGTGGATATAAGGGGTAAAAGAGTTGCTGTTTATGCAGGTTCTTCTGTAGGCGAAAATGACAATCTGTTTTATGAATCAATTATTAGTGGATTTGGTATAACAGGACATTCACGATCTATGATGCCAAATCGAGTATCTTATTGGCTAAATTTAAAAGGTAGAAATTAAGTTTCATACAAAAAATTGTAAAACTAATAGTTTTTAATAATTAGGTCCAAGTTGTGCTTATGATAATAATTGGTTAAATGGAATTGAAGTTCTACAGGCTGCATATGATAGCATTCGCCATGGTTATTGCGAATCCGCAATTATTGCAACAACAAACTTAGCCCTAAATTCTGAACTTTCTTGGGTTTATAACGATATGGGATTGTTATCGCCTGATGGCAATACTAGATCATTTGATGCGGAAGGTAAGAATAAATTGTAGTAGCTAATGCTCTTTAGTTTCTATAAAATTTGATCTTTAAAAATAATTAGGTAGAGTAAAGAAGAAATGGTCTATATCGTTTTATTTTAAACATTGTATGGTTAGACAACTTTATTTTTTATCATAATTAAATTCTGGTGACTAAAATTTGCAAATATAAACAGGTATTGTTCGAACAGAAACTACATAACAAGGGAAATGAGTTCAAGTTTAGCATATTTTAATCTTAAATCAAACGTTATTATTGATTACGATACATTGTTTAAAAATTTTTGATAGGTACAATAATTACAATTCGAGTAAACTTGACTTTTAAATTATTCATTAATTTATTCATACCATGAAGAAGTTTGCTTAAATTTTGTATCAGCTCTAAAAAAAATAATGAAAAGTGATAAAAAACAATAAAATTTAAACTATGGAAAGACTAGAATTTTAACCAATAATGCGGTTTATTTATATTGAATATAGCTTTATTTGTTAATTACAGTGTAAAAGCGTAAATGTATTAACATTTAATACATTTACGCTATCCAAAAGAATGGTTTTATGAAATTTGAAACGAAGACTAGAAATTACTATAGGTCAAAATTTTATATTGATATTCCAATTTTTAAACATATCAGGCAAATGTTTTACTCAACAACCGAGAATATATTGAATCGAATTCACAATTGCTTACAGCTTACCTATTTCAATTCGGTTTTGAGAATATTTCGGATTTAATACTTACATTTTTTAACTTCTACTTATCAAAAAATATTTCAATCTGTTCATGTGCGTAATTAATTTGGTACAATGTCAGATTTTTATTCCGTTTTAATTCTTTTCAATGCTGTAGTCATAAAAGACGGAATTAGATCAAATTGAAATTTTTTAATCCGTTTTCGGTTGTGTACCTGTGTTTTGAAATAAAAAAAATTATTTTTAAAAATAAAACGAATACACTTAGAAAAGTATAATTAATCGTATAAATTTCAATATGTACAAGTATTATTTTAAAGAAATTTTATTCAAAAGAATGAAGTATTCTGAACAATAGTAGTTAGGTACTATCGTCAAGTGTTTCACTTAATTTTTATTTGATTTAAATATGTTTTATAATTTATGGTTTTAAATTTACAACCACCGAAAAATCCGCAAGGAAGATAGCCGTTTTATTTTATTTTTTGACCTCAAGTTTTGTAATAGAAATTAAAATTGTAATTTAAGAGTTAAAAAAATTGGGCACTTAACTAGATTTGACTAATTCAATCCTGATACAATCCTGATGTTGGACCAACGTAGACCATGTCCCATAGATCAGTTGTATATAACAAAAGGAAAAAAATGATTATAACACAATGCTCTTACTCCCTTTTGAGAATTTTCACTTTTTAATTAGACATACCCACTTGAACTGAATACACCATTTTCCATTATGTATAAGCAAATGTCACAATACGTTTTACCAAGTTTTTTTATTATCTTAATTACAACAAGTTTGCATTAACTAAACGGAATATGGAGATATTTGTAACAAATTGTGGTCTTTAGCCAATGGATATGGTCGAAGTGATGGTATAGTGGTTTTATATGTTCAACGTGCATGTCAAGCAAAACGCGTTTACGCCTCAATATTAGGAGCTAGTTCACGTTTTAATGGTAACAGAGAAGGAGGATTTCGAGATTTAGATACAAATGCAATGACTAAATTTATCCAGGAATTTTATGATGACTGTAAAGTTGATCCAAAAGATGTGGAATATGTTGAATGTTATGGTAGCGCTCAACAGGTATAACATCACTTTATTTTATTAATTTTAATTTACCAAATTATTTTAATAGCATATCGATGAAGCAGAACTAACTGCAATAGATCGAGTTTATTGTAAAAATCGTAAATCTCCATTATTAGTGGGATCTGTCAAGCCTAATACTGGTCATGCAGAAGCATCTGCCGTTCTGATCAGTCTTGCAAAAGTATTGATAGCTATGGATTCTGGAATTATTCCAGCTAATCTTTATTATAATAAACCTAATCCTAATATTGCTGGTCTAGTCGATGGAAGACTTAGAGTTGTTACAGAAAATACGAAATGGCAAGGAGGATTAATGGCAATAAATGGTATCGGTTTAGCTTCGTCCTATGGACATATATTATTAAGACCAAATTATAAAATAAAAAATTCAGTAAATGATAAATTACCGAGATTAATAAATATTTCTACCAGAACAGAACAAGGAATTCAAGACATTTTAACCACTGTGAGCAAAATTGTTTTAGCGTAAATGTATATATTATGTTACTCATTTTTATATTTTAGCTAAAAGATCAAAAACCAATAGATAGTGAATATGCCTGTTTAATTCAAGATACTTTTAAAAAATCGATTCCTGGGCATATTTATAGAGGATATGCAGTGCTTGATGATTTGGAAAATCCACAAACAGAATTTGAAGTACTTTTTTTAAACTATTTGTAATTTATTAATATCATATTTTTAATTAGTATTATCCGGGGAATAAAAGACAAATATGGTTTGTCTATTCTGGCATGGGTAGTCAATGGTGTAAAATGGCTGTGGATTTAATGGCGCTACCTATATTTGCAGAATCGATACACAAAAGTCATAAAATTTTAGAACCAAAAGGAATTGATTTAATAAAAATCATAACAACCGATGATAATAAAATATTTGATAATATATTACACTCATTTGTAGGCATAGCTGCAATTCAAGTAAAAATATAAAATTTTGGTTTATAACATAACGTTAACTTGCATTTTGTAGATTGCTTTAACTGACATACTTTATTCACTGGGTATTGTTCCAGATGGTTTAATAGGACATTCTGTAGGTGAACTTGGTTGTGCTTATGCAGATGGTTGTTTTAGTGCCGAGCAAATGATTTTGTCTGCTTACTCTAGAGGAAAAGCCTCGATAGAAGTGAACTTAATTAAAGGAATGATGGCGGCTATCGGTAAACTACTTCTATATTTTATTTTAAAATAATCTTTAAATTAATTTAAATATTGTAAGAATACCTCCTTTTAAACTGCAATATACTTATTATAGGGAAAGGTTATCAACAAATGAAAGATCTTTGTCCTTCCACTATTGAAGTAGCATGCCATAACGGACCTGATAGTTGTACAATATCGGGACCCACAGAGGACATGGAAATATTTGTAAAAGAACTTCAAGACAGAGGCATGTTTGCTAGACTTGTAAATGTTTCAAATATTGCATATCATAGTCAATATATAAAACCAGCAGCTCCGCTTCTTTTAAAATATCTTAAAAACGTTATTCCAAATCCACGTCCTCGTTCGTCTAAATGGATAAGCACATCCGTATCAGAAGATAAATGGGATACTGATTTAGCAAAAACATCATCGGCCGAGTACCATACTAATAATTTATTAAGTTCTGTTCTTTTCGAAGAAGGTTCCAAACACATACCTAAAGATTCCATAGTAATTGAAATTGCACCACATGGGTTGTTACAAGCAATATTGAAACGGTCACTTAAAGCAAATTGTACCAATATTCCTCTCACCCATAGAACGAGTAAAAATGGACTAAACTTCTTGTTAGGTGCAATTGGAAAGTAAGAGATTTGTTTTTTATTTTGTTCAAAACGACTATGTGTTTTATTTCAGAATGTATTTAGCAGGTATAGATGCACAGCTATCGACGATATATCCAAAAATAGAGTATCCAGTAACTAGAGGAACTAAAACTTTAAGCACGTTGATTCATTGGGAACACGGTGAGAAATGGCGTGCAGGTTTGGAAGACAAACTAAATTATTTAGCTAGCGTAAGAGATTTAAATATATCGTTAAAGAACGAGGAATACAAACATCTAGTTGATAATCAACAGAAAAATACTATTATAATTCCAACATCAACCTATCTTGTATGTATTAAATCATATTTATTATGGTGGTATATTTATATAATTTGTAGATGCTGCTTTATGACATTTTAACGGGAACAAGACTTACTAAGCTAACCGACGTAATTTTTGAAAATTTAAAATTCAAAAATGTTGTGACTGTGCCTAAAACAGGTAATGCTTGAGATGAAATATAAAATTAAACTTATTACATTAATATTACGTGATTTTTAAGGAAGTGTTCCTTTGTATGTCATGGTACAAAAAGGTAGTGGAGATTTTGAAATATCATCCGGTAACGAATTAATTGGAACAGGTATAATACGAACTCCAGAATCAGAAAAAATGTTTGCAGAGGTTTTTAAATTGAATGAAACGGATAGTTTACAATTAGCCGAAGATGATATATACAGTGAATTTCACCACAGAGGTCATAAACTTGGCGGAAATTATAAAAAAATTAAACATTTGAAATTAACGAATGAAGGTAAAACTTAATCTTAATTATTTAATTTATACAAAAATGTGTGTTCTTCTTTGCTAAAAGACCATACAGTACACAATGCATGTCATTTATTTAAGCTTTTAGTAAAGTTTGGCGTATATTTGAGGTGATTAGGCACGAAATGTTTTAATTGTCGAAAAAGGTATCTGGGTTCTAATTTAGTGAAACTAGAAAAATGATCTACGCAAATGTTTTCTGTATCACGAACTGTGGGTTTACGTGTTTCATTAATGAGATCTACCGGCGTCGATTAATTATCCGTCTTGTTGTAGTTGTACAAAGAGTTCATAAAGCTTTATAAGAATTAAATTATTCAAAAGTTAAATTTTGCCATCAGTTAGGTACGAGTTTACATTAAAATTTATGTCAGAATCATGAAAAATAGAAGTAAAGGTGATTGTACTTAGAGACATTCTTAAATCTATTTTGTGCACTCGTTTTGCAGGCTGAAATAACGTCCATGTGTTTTTGAAGAAGTATTTTTAAATAATTACATGAATTCAAAAAGGAGTTAATAAATTTAGCATCTCACAATAAGTTGCGTAAACTCATAAAACAATCCCGACCATCCAATTTACCGTAATTATTTATATTCTCAGCATTAAATGTTTAATAAGAAATTTAATAAAAAATAAGTTTATTTCAATATTATTTAAATAAAAAATATATCCAATGCGCAAGGTCTATTGTAATATAAAATTTTGTATTATAATGTATGACGTTTTTCGCTCTGTTGTTTTAGGTTCGATCGCTAAAATACAATGGGATAGTAATTGGTGTAACTTTGTTGAAGCAATGTTGCAACAAAGTTTATTTAAAAAAGGGGAATGTAATCAGAATGTGCTTATGATATCCGCAATTCAGCGAATTGTTATGTCTATTCCTTTGCTTCCAACAGATACAATTGGTAATAAATCTCGTTAGATTTAAGTAACAGAAACTTAAAAATTTTATATAGATTTAGAAGTAGTCCATGATTATGCGACCGGGGTAATTGCTAGTGACGGGATTCAAGTATCTGGCGTGGAGGTAATACCGTTAGCATTGGAAAGTAAACCAATTTCATATGATTCTATGGAGTTTACACCATTTACGAATATGGAATACAAAGTAATACAATTCATATTGCTTGTCTTTTATTCAGTTAATGTCTTCTTTAGTCTATAGAAAGTGGTATTAATTCTTGTCTTCATATTGTTATGGACAACTTTGAGAAGCCCGCAAATACAAATATTATGATAGTAGAAATTGAAACAAAAAACCCTATTTTTGAAAAAAATATTAAAAACGTTATGGATAAATATACACAGTTTAGCGTAAGTAAACAGTTTATTTAATTGTAGGTTTAACTATAACTCATAATTTTTAGGCAAATTTGTCTTCTGTAAAAAATGCAAAAATGATTCTTATATCTCAAACTGAACCGATGTACATAATAATGAACAACAGAATTACTGAAGACTGTGTTAAGTTGTTAACTTCTTCACATGCATTTTTATTGGCGCAAACGGACAAAAATATTTTATCTTATCCTCAAATAACGCAAGTAGTACAACTTTTTGTTAATGGTGTTTCATATTCATTACTAAGAAAGGTACACAAATTTTTATCTAGATAGTGGAATTTTTGTAGTTGAATGATCATTTTTATTACAGACTTTTGAATCCGATCCTCATATAATTAACATTAAAACAGATGTATTAAGTTCGAATGATATACGATGTGATAATGTTTCGTGGGTTTCAAAACTAAAATCCACAATTGACCAAGCACAAGATAAACGAGTTTATTTAGCTACGTCTGTTGTTCCCTTAGAAGGAATTAACAATTTTTGTTATAGTATTCGAAAGCAACTAAACATGATTAATATTAGGTGAGCAAAAAGTTAACATTATTTCTTCAACATTTAATCTTTTAAAAAACTTTTTTAGGTTTGTTTTCCTGATTGATAAGAGAGCAAGGGAATTTACTAATATGGAACCTTCATATCAACAAATTTGTAAAAGCGATCTTTGTTTAACAGTTGTTAAAGATGGGTGCGTTGGTTCTTACATACCAACACCAGTGGAATTTATAGAGGACATATCGAATCCATTGCAAACAACTAGGTAATAAATATTGTGATATAAAGGGTGATTAAGGTTTCTAGGGCTTTGCAATGCTCTAAGTTTTGAATTAAGTGCTTGTTACATTCACATTTTGTTCTGAAGTCATAATTGAACTCAAATGTATCAGTAGTTCAATCAAAATTATTTGAATTAAAAAAAAAACAAATATATAGTTATATGTTGAGAAAAATTGAGCGTTGCATTACGACATCAATTACCGCTAAAACCATTCAAGAATGTATGCTTGAAAATATTTTACGCCTCAACATGGCCATCTTACAATCTCGATTTGTCACCATATAATTATTTTTTAAACCGTTATAAAAATACAGTTAAAAAAAATACAGTTATGAAAAATCTCAACTTTAAACAACTTGAAAGGAGTGATTTTCGATAAGACAGAGAACGTTTTTTAAGCATTAATAATTATGAAAGATCATTATAATAAATTATGGAAAAAGTTAACAATTTAAATAGTCATTTAAAAAAAATACACCCTTAGGCAAATGACCAGAAACATATGGTATATAGTTTGAATTATTCTGAATTTGATTTGATTTTAGTAACATTATCGATAACATCCGCATTGATTATCTTGGTGTTAACGCGTTTGATGAAACACTAATGTTGAAAGGAGACGTCAAAGTGCAATTAGGTAATATTGATTATTCTGGTATTAATACTGCAGGTGAAAATCTAATGGGATTAGCACGGTTTGATCAAGAATTCTGTAAATTGGTACTTGATCCAATTTTACAATGGAAATTGTCAAGCAGATGGTCTTTGCAAGATGCAGCAACTATACCTCACGCTTATGCAATTGTAATAAAATTAAAATTTTAATTTATTTATATTAATTACGTCCATCGCAGGCTTATTATGCGCTAATGCATATAGGGAGGACAAATCCAAACGAAACTGTTTTGATACATAATGGATGTTCAGCAATTGGTTTAGCAGCTATTTCAATTGCTTCTTCTATTGGATGTACCGTATTTACAACAGTTACATCAGATCAACAAAAAGCTTTCATTAAAAAGCAATTTAAATTTGTATGTTTGTATTTATTTGTTTTATTATAATTTACACAACGTTTTGATTTAGATGAGAGATAGAAATGTACTTAGCGCCCGTAACACTTCATTTGAACCAAATTTATTGCTAGCAACCGGAGGGGACGGTGCACATGTAATACTTAATTGTGTTTCGGGAAGTATGCTTAATGCCACTTTGCGATGTGTTGCCCAATTTGGTAAGATTGTTCAATTGGGAAAGCTTGATCTGGAAGAAGATAGCGAAATTGGATTAAGTGTATTTTTAAAAAATGTGTCTATGAGTGGATTAACACCTGAAGATATTTTTGACGCTCCGGACGAAATTAAGAAGGAGATACACGAATACGTTAAGCAGGGAATGGAAACGCTTATTGTGAGACCTCTTCAAAGGGAAATTGTAGAACATCAGAATATTCAAGACGTATTGATGTAAGTTTAACGTATATGTTTAATAAACTTTTAGTTGTGTCAATGTTGATCAACTTCTGTGTTAATGGAAGCACGAATTTTTTTAAAAATATTTTTGAGAACAACATTTAATCGCTTTTTATATTAATTTATTTAATTATTTTAAAAAATCAGAAGTAGTAATTAACAGTGGTAGAGAAATAAACGAAGCCAATTTGAAAAAAATTAAGCCGCAACTTAAAGTATCCTTTAAACATTTTTTCTATTAGAAATGCATCATTTTTTGCTCTAACTAGTGTATTTAGTGCATTTTAGTGTATTTAGTGATTTATTAGACTTGATAATAATTTTACCATATATTAAAAAAAATTCAATAAAACTTTAAATTAATTTTTAAAGCAATATACATTTTAATTTTTTTGAGTCCTTGCAAATAATACGATAAGTGTGGTCTACACGATAAAATTAATTTGTCATACAATAAGTGTGAAATAAGAAAAAATTAGTTTGTTTTTTAATAAGAGTTTAAATTTTAACAAATATTTTACTAGATATTTATGAGCAAAAACGCTTTATTTTAAAATTGTATGATACCGATTCTATTTTACAAAAACATTATTTTAAAACAGCTCTTAAATATAATTAATATTGCAGAAAATTGAAAGAACCTGAAAATATAGGAAAAATAATTATAAAAGTATCTGATGTCTTGGAAATAAGTCAATTGAATATTAATAAAACTAATCAATTTATATGCAAACCCAAGGAATGTTATCTGTTATATGGCAAGTATTAATTAAAATTATACAAGACTAGGTTTTGAAAAAAGCAATTTTAGGTGGTTGTCCAGAAATGTGGATAGATCTATTGGAATGGTTAGTCGCTAGAGGGGCACGAAAAATACTTATTGCTACAGAATCAAAACCTCAGAAGTTATATATAAACAGACGTATCGATTTGCTACATTCTTATTTTAATGCTAATATTATTTTTGCGAAGTCTACTGCTCAAACGAAAGAGACTATATCAGAATTACTTTCTGAAGCTTATTTCTTAGGACCTATTGGTGCTGTATTTGTATTACCAAATAATAGCCCTACATTTAATAATTCGGACATTGAAGCGGTGCATGATTTAGATACTGCTCTTAAAAATACAGCACCCAAGGCTATTTTCATAAACTTTTTATACTCTGCTGCAGGCTTTTGTCATATGAGAATGGATTTTGGTTTCCACACTTATAACATTCAGTGGGAAGATATTTTAGAGTTTTCTGATATCACGGAAGCTCTGGATGATATATTGCATTTTAAGTCTAAAGACATTTATATTAAAACCGATCGACTTAAAGATGTCATTCAAGAAACACCTCAGTCTTTGTACAAAAGTAAATAGTTAATTATAATAAGTTACATTTCAATTAACAATTTAACGTTATTTTCAGAATTAAATTTATTACTTCCGAGTAAAATTGAAGAATTAAAGGAAGAAACCGATCTCGCTTCAACTGAATTAGATTTTCTGCAAATGCCATCTTTATGTGCACGGGTAGTTCGGGAAGCTCCACCAGTATTTATATTTCCAGGCATGTTTGGTCGAAATTCTGTAGGAAAATTGGCTCTACAATTGTTACATCCTGTATATTGTGCCAATTATCCAATCAATTATATTACGATTAAAGAAACTGCTTTAATATTGGCGGCTGTAAGTCTAATATCCTACACTTTTTTTTAGCAAAAAAATTTATTATATTTTTTTTCAATTCTCGATTTTAGAAAATGAAGCAGATATTTCCAAAAGGACCATATAATATCATTGGGCTATCATATGGAGGCATTCTGGCAATAGAAGTAGCAAAGAATTTAGAAAGATTCAATGCTAAAATTCAATTACATTTTGTTGATGGTGCACCAGATACAATTCAAGGCGTTTTTAAATTTTTGGGCGAGGGCAATAATAGAGAGATTGGTTTGCTATGTCGGGTTTTGAATTTGACGAGTCCTGATGTGAGATACACTTTAAGTACATAATTTCTGAATAATGATATATATAAATTGTGTTTATAGATTGTTAAAGGCTTAAGTACGTTATCCGAATGGGATACTCGTCTAAAATTCGCTTTAGAACAATGCGAATATTCTGTAGATGAAAGAAGTTACTTTAAACAAATCTTGACAACATTCAAAAAACATATTGACGAAATATTATCCTACCGGCCATCGCAAAATGTAGTTAGGGCGCCATTAAATTTATTAAGGCCCAAAGGAGCAAGTAAATATGATGAATGCGGACTTCCAAAAGTATGTTTGTTTAAAAATTATTATTTCAATTTCAGGAATTTTAATTCATATTTATTTTAGTATTTTGCTCGGAATGCTGAAATTTATGTGTTACCTGGTAATCACATATCGATGCTAGAAGAAAAAGAAACTGCCACTACTATTAATAATAAAGTAATGTGTTAATTTTTACTTGATAAGGTTGCTGGTTTTTATAAAATAAATAATTTTTTTAATTAACAATACATTTTTTAAATTTATTATGAAAGCAAATGGTCAAAATTTTTGATAACGAACAAGCTATATCTCTTACATATCTGCATATAATGAAAAATATCACGTATCGTACTTAACTTTGATTAATATTGAGAATAAAATATTATTGATATAATAGAAAGGGATCCCATATGTGTCGGTTTGGCCACGGCAGTCGTGGTTTTAGTATTTTCGTTCTCGCGTCCTGGTTAGATATGTTTAGTTCTCGATGCTTAACGTATAGTCGTGTAAATTTGTAATCAACACCCTAGTGACTACCATTATTTCAGGAAAATAAGGCAACTATTTGAACAAATATGTTTTGTTAGTTTCAAATACAAGTAGTTCCCAAATTCAAAGCATTTAAAACAACTGTAAATCATTACTTTTAAAAATTATCGGTTATTAAACGTTTTAAATTTTGCCATACATTTATTTAATTTATATCAAACTGTTTAGGCAGTGTATGCAGAAAAGCATTAATTTTTTTAAAGAGTTTAATCGTTAATTTAACATATTATGTTATAAAAACACTTATCCTATTTGATAATCAGTTAACATTCTCAAATAAAAAGGCCTACGTTTTTAATGACATATGTATGTAGGTACATATACATATGTATATGATAAAGTGCAAACGAATAGTATTAAATATCTATAATATGGTTTATAAATTATTGTTTTAATATTGTTAGCTTTTTCAACGAGATGGGTTTACTTTTACAATATTGAGAACTGCAAGGTAATTTACAGTAAAAATTTGTAGCTTTAGACTTGACCTCGTCATTACGTTAATTAGTCTTAAAAGACCATTTTTTTATAAACCGAAGAGTCAAATACAATTGAAACCACTCTGCGATTAGTATAATGTAACTAAAACATTAAATTTGTATGAGTTCATTACTTCTCATCGAGCGATCGAAGCATAGTAATATTTAACGTAGTTCATTTTATGGCAGATTTTTACTCCCGAAAAGCTTTATGAATAAATATATGTATAAATTAAATTACACTATTACAATGCCTAAATGATATTTTTATAAATGCCCTAATTATGAAATGTAATCTAAAGGATTATTTTAATTATTAAATTTAAATTTGTACTGACTTTTTATTGTTGTAACAATTTAAAAAAAAAAGATGTATTATCGGCCAAATAAAAATATCGCAATTATTGATACTACCATTTATAATTAAACTTGTTAAAAAATTATTTAAGCAATTTTTGTATATTATCTACAAAATATTTATAATTTCTTAATAATACAGTTTTGAATAAAAAAAGTTATACTGTTCAGTATCAGGCGTTCGTCGGATTGAGGAACTTTATTTAGAATTATCGATATTTAACATTATAAAATTATAATTTTTGGTCAAAAATATAAAAGGGCCTGTCGAACTATAATATAGATTCGCCATTTAGTCAATTTTTTTTATTCTCTTACATAACATATTTTGTCTATTGAATTGGGAGTGCAGTCACTAACGTTTTTCAGTGTACAATGTACAGTGTACATATTTATTTCCTAATAATTATACATAGAAAAACTAACCCGTTTTATTTATAATTTGTTTTTTGTTCTTGTATTGTAACTCTTTTTAATTGACAATTATTGAGTTTCCATAAATAGTTCCATAAAAATATATTTTGTTACAATTGTGCGTTTATCACGACTCATAAATGAAATCCACGACTGACAAAAGAATATCAAAATTTTTAAACAAAATTATTGTTTGGGCGATATAAGAAAACAAGTTATCAATTTCTAATTCTTTTCTGAGATGGTCACACGATTTATCGCTCTTTTTTTTTAAATTACCTTTTAGTTATCCATACCCTTGAAATAATATGTATTTACTTTATTACAAAAAGAAAATGTAAATTGAATGTTGCATTTGATTGCAGTCAATGAGAGCTGTGTCGGATATTGTCAATACGCTTCTGTAGAATGCAATATCTGTCAATATTTGAAGTGAAACTTTTATAGGGATAGTAACTTAGTTTCGCTGAAACGAAACCTGTATTACTTTAGTATTAGATTGACTGCTGATCACTCGAATCGGAGTGCATCAGCTTTCTTTGCTACAGCTTTCTACTACGATCGGATTGATGTTTTACTTCAGCGGTGCACTGACTGTGGCCAGCGCGTCACACCTCGATCATATGCGGCTGGTAGTGACTTTAAATCTGATTTACTTCATATTTTTCAAAATATAAATATTCAAATAATAATTTTGGGGTCATCCATAAAATATAAGTCTCATATCTTAATAGCGAAGATTTTGAATTTTATGTATTAGGATACCAATGAAGAAATGTTTTAGTATACGGAAAGAGTGGTTGGGTATTTACTTTTGAAAGAGTTTATTCTTTTCTATCGGAATTTAATATTAAATAAGATTATTGCCTCATTATTTTTTAAAGTATTCATTTCAATTGCGTGACTTTTCACGAATACCATTCTTTCTTTATACGTATGTATTTGAGTATCCAACATGATAAATCTTTAAATTAGTAAATTTGAAAACCTGCAAAAGATCTTATATTAAAATATATCCAATGTGTATTATTTCAAGAAACATATCTAATAAACTAATAGCTTTCGAGCTTAGACTCTAAACCATGTAAGCCATATGTTTGGAGCCATTATAGTGTTGGAAATAAAATTAAGACAGTAACTACAGTTTGCAAGTCAAATCTCTCAAAGTATTTTTCAATACCTACTTATGAATATTGTTAGTTTGTTTATAATACAAAAAATAAATCATAGTGTTCACTTTCAATATCTTTTAATAATGTTTAACGTTAACTGGAATTGGACACTTTCAATAAAACAACAATTGTTAAACTTCCTCTTTTTTTTGCTACACGTGTAGCATACTCCCAGGAAAAAAAGCGCCCCGTCATCGTGCAGAATTAGGATGCTTCAAAAATGTTTTCGAAACGAGGCAACTACTTATTTAATTCGATACAACATTTTTGCCTTAAATTCTACAACACTCGTAATTGCCAGGAATGCAACTAATTACCCAAGCAGAGGACGACGTCGAATAACTCTCCTACAGAATCCGAATCAAAATAATCAAACAATCTCAACAAAAAATTATGGTGAACTTCAAACTAATTTTTCGAAATTTTTCTGGGTGAGTGCCCCTTGTCTGTTTCCGTTATGGTGCGAACAAAGATGGAAGAGCCGTTCCGCACTCCGGACAAAATTCTGGCGCTGGAGGTAGGGCTGTTCTTAGTTTTCCTCCGCTGCCTGCTGGAGTTTACTACGATTTCCAGCTTCCCCAAAGATTTAAAAGGCTGCCCGTTGGGGAAAAGAAAATGGAATCGATTAATAGTGGGGGCGCTACTTCGTATACTATTATAGTAAATAGCTTTCCATACGACTTCTTGAATTAACTTACTTTATTATGGCTTTGATTAAAAATTGTTCGAGTTGCTTCAAAAGGAAATCCCACTTAAGAAAAAAAAAAGAGCAATTTTAACAATTTATGTTTTATTGAAAGTGACCAATTCCAGTTAATGTTAAACATTACAAAAAATTAATTTTAAATTAACTGCCTCATTTTCAAACATTCACCTTCACAATATTCACAATAAAATATTTTCTATTAAGGTTGTGAGAGTAACTGTATGTTGAAGAGATCTTTGAATTTGACTGTGTAATTCATATTCTCATCTAAATAAGCCGGCAAAAATCAAAAATGGTGACTATGCATAAATAAATGCGTCTTCAGTTTCCGATTTTGAATTTTTCGACGTTCCTATCTCTAATACTGACTTCTTTAAAGAAGGACCTAGATCATAATGCTTAAAGGGATTGATTTATATTTTCATAAAATATATTGGCTAACGAATTCATTGATGTTCTTGAATCACTGTTACGATTTTTAGTGGTCATGTTCTGCATGTTTAAAAAATATCTCGTCCACGGAGAAATACCACCGGGGATTGCGCGATTTTCCCAATCCTAAACGAATTGTTATATAAAAACCCGTTAACTATGTTTGTAATCTTTGCAGCACCAAAAATAAAACCGTACTTTCATTTTGTATTATTGTATAGTTTTTTCACATCACTGGTGTAATAACACTATCCCACGACGCCACCCGTTGGAGTCTATATTTTCTATTACCCAGCTCAATATTTAGGGATTTTGTATTCCCTGAATTCTTTAATCTAAAGCCAATACTTGAGATCAAAATTAAAGTTTAATAAATAACAAATTTATAATAAATTTTTCTTTAAGATGGCCCCTTTATCCCGATCTCCAATGTATGTTTCCCTCTAAAAGTTGCAAAGGTTAAACATTATTCATTCTATTAAGTCAGAATTGAGTTAAAATATCAACAAAGAAAATATTTTGTATACACTTGTTACACTGAATACGAAATATTAATGAATTTATTATTCACCACTTCTTAAACAATATTCTTTAATTAACTCTATTAGTGCTAATAATACTAATTAATACAGAAACGAATTTTAATAGTCTGAAAATTCTAATTACAAAACCTTTGAAAGTAGATATATTAAAACCTTTTAGATTATTTATTTGATAAACATATATGTTTATCAAATAAATAATCTATAAATAAGCTATAGCTAATGTTATTCTTGTCGAAATAATTTATAAAGATGAAATGAAAACCTTTTCTCGTACAATATATGCCAGAATGTATTATAAAATGCTAACCCTTATCATATGCAAAAGAAAAACCTAAAAAAACTTAGACAACCTTATAAATCATTAATAATGCATATGATTCGGAAGGGATTAAACAAAACGTATACAAATATGTATTAGTATTTATATATTGTCGAAAGAGCTATGTTTTTAAGTAAATGTAAATTAAAAAAGAAAATAAAATACAATTATGTTAATACAATATAATCTAACATTACACGCTTACAATTACACAGAAAAATATTTTAGTATATTGAAGGATCAAAACAAATATTTTGAATATACCTATACATTGCGTAAAGACTTAAAGTTCTATTAAAAAAAAACACCATACTAATTAAAAAAAAACAAAAATATACATCAATTCATAAAGAGTTATAGAAATACGAAAAGACGACTTAGAAGTCATTTTTACTATTCAGATAATTTATTAATAAGACGATAATTTTATACATATTTTTGTTTATCTGTAAGAAATGTTATTACATATATAACTAAAACCATAAATCGATAGAACTCTATTCTACAATTAAAAATTAAAGTTTTGAAGAAAATGTAATCCAACGTCCGTTTTCGAAAGGAAGTAGTCATTATTGATTAATTATTTAGTATATACAATATTAAGTAGTAAAAGAGGAAATTTTGGCAGCTACTTGGGCAACTGTCCGGACTAATTAGCCAAAGTTAAAATGGGATTGTTCACCCTTTCAAGATTTTCTAATACTAATTTGATTTTTACTCTAACAGACACGATGATTTACAATCTTGAACTTACATAAATAACATATTTTTTTTTAAAAAAGGTAACATGGTAGGTATTTGAAATATAAATCTGAGCAGCTATGGGACAAGACCTAAATTTGATCTGGACAAAAAAAAATTTGCGGGGCCCTCTGGTGGCATAAAAGGACAATTTTCGTATA
Source organism: Sinopyrophorus schimmeli (assembly GCA_036325965.1). Taxonomy (NCBI): domain Eukaryota; kingdom Metazoa; phylum Arthropoda; class Insecta; order Coleoptera; family Elateridae; genus Sinopyrophorus; species Sinopyrophorus schimmeli. Next base: position 4,446,163 of record JARFIZ010000013.1, read on the forward strand.
GAGAAAAAACATTTTTGAAACTGTCAAATTTTTTTTTGTAAAAATGCAATTTTCAATTTAACTATAATTATTAAGTAACAACTAACAATAGAGAATTAAAGACACATAAATTTTTGCTTACTTTTTATTCGCGTTCACGGCTTTTAATGATCCTAGCTAAATATTTTTCATGAGATAAAGAAAATTGCATAAATCTTGGACCACGAGGCTGTAGGCGGTGGTTCACGTCGTCCCGTCTTTACGACGCTTTTGAATATGAACGTGGTTAATCGCGTTTTATATAAACTAGTTTCCAAAATAATTTTAATTATTTTGAGTGGATGTTTCGGATGCTTGCAATTTTCAACTTTTTACTTCATAAAATTTGATAAGAAAAGATGTATTTTAATGTTTTCACCAAAAATACACCCTGTGGAGTTCAACGTGTGAGTAAACTAGCATAACTTTACCTATGTACAAAGCAAGATTACTAATATACAACAGAAAACAAATACTTTTGTATTTTGTGTCAAACTAAACTGAATAGTGTAGTTCCTTCTATAATCAATTGTTTCTAGTTATTTTATTCTGAAAAAAAAGTGTTAATAAATTTAAGAATTTGGATTATTACACTTAAACATAGTTTTTAACTAATTATGAATTAAGGTACTAGAGGTAAATAAAGCTTAATTTCCATTGAAGTTTATTCTGCCGAGATCATACCTATAAAATGGTTATAATGCGTTACAACCGCAAACGCATGGAAAGATAACAAGAATACTTACTATGTTTAACTATAGCTTCTATTATATTTATGTTTATTTTACAAAATATTGTATACGAAAAAAGCCATCACATTTGCATAAAAGGAAAGCAAAACCTTAAAGAAAATTTACAAATAAGCCTTCATGTAAAATGTTGTTATGTTTACTATATAAACCTTTTTTTTTTCTTGAATGCGATTAGTGCGCAATTATTTTGGCTTTTATATTTCGATTTCATGCCTTCAAATATATAGGGCATACGACGAATAGGAACAGAAATTTAACCGGGTGATACCTGACATCAATTTAAACAATAAATGTTTGTATGCAATATGTCCTAAATCCAGAAAATTTCGAGAAAAATGGATCTTAATTTTCAGAAAATGGCAACACAGTATCGTCTTCATATGCTCTTAAAAAAGAGTGAGGTTATTTGGTACGTTCACACAATAATATGTAAAACTGTTTACAATGAAATAAAAAAAAAATAATCAAATTTATTAACTACGTATGTAAGTACTTATGTATTTAATAAAAAGTTCGTTAAACTATTAAAGATATATTAAGTTACTCAAGATTTCTTGACGAAGTAAATCATATTTTATTGTATTAAACTGTTCAGGAAAATGTGGAACTTAATTATTGCAAAAATCTTATGTTGTCAGGAAAGTGATTAAGATAAGCAATTTTATATCGCGTTTCAATTTTGAGGCATTGTTGTCAAACCTCCTTCCAATATTTCAATACATAGGGGTAAACAGTACAGTTGTTGGCCAGTCGACAATGATTGGCCATATTTAGAAAATCATATAATAATAAATCTATATTTCCTAATATATATTTTCTAATAAATGGTTTTTTTTTTGCTAATTTACTATATCTTTTTTTAATTAGAAAATATTGGCCAATCACTGGAAATTCACTGATCTATTACTATATTTATATGGCCAATAACTATGTTTATTAATAAAAGGGCCAATCACTGTACTGTTTACCCCTATTTAATTTGGAATTTCAAGAGTTCTTTTAATAAAAAAAAATAATTTGACATATGACTATAATTCAACCGTTATAACAGACTAGAACAATTTTTTTTTTAAATATTGTTGTTAATAATGTATTCATCAAACTTTTTTAAATTGAAGCATAAATATTCCACATAAGGCCACTTGATTTGAGATATATTTTTGTTCAGTTTAAGATAATTAATAAGTGAGTTAAGTTACCAGTACTTATTGGACGAATACCGTGTATATACATATAAAAAATTAGTGTTAATGAACATAAAACAAAAATATTTTATTTGTTGGCTAATGATGTTAGCGAATAACGTTTAAGTAATTAAATTTTCTTAAACGTATACATAGGTACAGGGTAAACCAATTAAGACTGACATTTTGAAATGTCTTTGAAAATATAATTAGAAACTTAAAACAATATTTAAAATTATGCGAAGCTTATCGAGTTTTACATTATAAGGTTTTCAAAGTGGGAATTAGATTAATATACAAAGTCCAGTTTAAAACACCGCACAAGAATCTACTTAATGAAACTCTAACACTGACTGAGTGACAGACAACGTACTGTCTAGAAGCATGAAATTTTGCACAGGAGTTCCTCATATAATGTAGATGAACACTAAATTTGGATTTATGAAAAATCGTCTCTTAAGGGGATTAAATAAGGGATGAAAGATTCTATAAAAGTTCCCCATATTTGAAATTATAAACGTGAAAGTTAGTATTTAGGCATCGGCAGAGCACGTTCTCCAAAACCTGTAATATTTGAGAAAAAAGTCGGATGGTTTCTGAGATGTTGCCGCTAAGAAATCTTATCGGGCAGACGGCTAGTACTCAATAAAAGTATAAAAATTATATGTTAATAGGCTATTTTTTCTATTAGTAAACGCCGCTTTTTTAAAATATGTTATTACTCAAGCAATCCTGTACGTTGTAATGCGCTCAAATTAGTGTCGTAGTTAGAGTTGAGATGCCCGTGGTGCGAGATGTAAGGCGGGCCCCTCGATTTAGTATTATCTGACAACTTTGAAAGAAAATTTTGTTAATAATTATATTTTTAAAAGATTATATTTTAATTTCAATTTTCAAATTTTCTATTTTGTATTTATGTACTGAGGCCCTATGGCCTCTCTGACTATAGAGCGGTGGCATCCCCGGCATTATTGTAGTTACGCCACTGATTTAAAGAGATCAGTTTATGTACCAAAAATCCTTGCTAGCATCTATTTCTACTGCAGTTGGAATTTTTTTTTTCAAACTGTTGGAAGGTTTTTATTTATTATGTGGCAAATTTTTCAATAAAAATTGATAAAGATATTAAACGCTTTTGTATGCTCCCAAATTTCTTTTTCTATAAAACCTTTTGCTAATATGTAGTGCAGCCGATATCTTGAAATGCGCACACTCGGTTTTAAACACGAATCGCAGTAATTTTGATGACGAAAGATTAGTAAATAATTTTTATCATTTTTTCTCACTCGTAGTCATGAATTTGTTTCATCTTTTCGCTCACTCTCACTCATTGCTATGGTAAAAATTCGTTTTTTGAAGATTTAATCGATGTTTACTGAATTAAATTAAATTTGTTGTGTGGAAAGAACGTTTTATTTACAAAATTTAATAAATACGAGAATGTGCGCATTTGAGCGAAAAGTGACACATTTCTGAGCGAGGGAGGCAAATGAAGCGCGACGTGGAGCGGCGCGCTTCATTTTCCCCAGATCGTAATATGCCACTTTGAGCTCGTATGTGTACACTCGGTTTTAAGCACGATTACCAAGCGTCCTGTTTTAACAAGAAAAAATTGGCCACGTTAATTATACCCCACCTCGTAAACGGAAGGTTAAAAAACCGTATCAGTATTATTCTTGTTGTAAGGTACACTTAAAAAGTTCAGTTGAATTAAATAAATATTTTTGTTTTAACCTATTAATGCCGTAACAGGAATTAGAATATAAATGCAAAATCTAATGTGTAACATCTATTTTAAAATATAGCAAGTTATAAAACTATAGCTTTTCAGTTTTATATTTGCCATGGGTATCGATATCAATATTTATTTATAAATTAAAGAAGTTTATTTAAGATTATTTTTAGGAGAAATTTAATACAAATGGGAATTACTAAATCCCCATTGATTTTCGATATCCAGCAAATTAATGTTATCTCGTGCCTATACAAATACCTTTGCTTTAGGCGACTATAGGGGGAAAGTGGCATGAAACAGCTAAGTTTTGAAACAGCCATTATCAATTACGCGGTAGTTTTCATACGAATCGTTTATGTATTATTATTTTAAGATAGCAACACTAGCCAGATATCCCCCACAAAAATTTGACCGTTCACCGTCAATAAACGGCGCCGATACGACGTATTGAAGATTTTGTCGTCAAAAAGTAAGGTTTTGAGTTCAGTTTATTTGTTTTCTAACGCCTATACGTACAAAACTAATAATAATATGATTACACTATAATTTTATAGATATATTAGGCCTTCTAATAACGTATATATTTTGTAGACTAATCTTTGATTTCATAGTAATTTTCGAGATTTGGTTTCTTGAGAGAATATGTTTTGAAATAGCCGGACTGCAGTGTAATGAAACAGCCACCTTTTAATTCCATAAAATGCAATAATAATTGTAGTAACAGCAATCAAGAGTGGTACCGATGCAAAATTGTAATGGTTGGGCATATAAATCCTGTGGCATAAAAGGAAATTGCATTATTTTTGCTAAAAACGTTTTTAAGTTTTTGCAATGATTGATCTCAAACGTCAAATTTTTGACAGTTTCTTAGATTTATGTAAGTAAATATTTTATCAGAGTTTGCGTTATTTAAAACGTTTTATAATTATATAAGATCTAAAATTATAGCTTAAAATTATTATTAAATAATATCTTCGTTAATGTGCAGTTTTTAATCTTGTAATAAGAACATGGCTTTTTCAAAAATTGGGTTGGCTGTTTCAATACCTATAGGTTATGTAAAAGCCAAATTTTATTTTTTTTATAAATGATTAGAAGTCGAAAAATATCGTTAATTTTGAAAAATGTTTTATGACATTACGTACATAAATGCATGAACAATTACAGATTTTAAAAAAAAATTGATTTATTTATGTCCTTCTATATTATTTATGCCTGTTTTTAAAACTGACTGTTTCATGCCACTTTCCCCCTACACACTATAAAATTTGTGCCAAATTATTTTTAGTTGTTTATTTTTAAAATTTAGACAACAACGCTATCTTATTCATATTGAAAATATTATAAAAGGAATGATTGTGCTCGCCATTTAAGTTTCTGGAATTTAAAAAACTCAATTTAAGAATTTACCATAAACCTCAAGAGGATTTAATTAACTTTTTGTCTAATTTTCCTTAAAAAAAAGAATAATATTATGAGAGAAATGTTTATTATTAAAAAGGAACAAAGAACGGTAAGGGTTGACTACACGACGTCACGGCGCCAGCGCCAGGACGTTCTGTGGCGCGAGTGCGAAGTTTCTTCCTAGTATCCAATTGCCTTTTTTCCGGTCCGCTACGCGCTTCAACTTTAAGGTGTATTTGATAAGTGTCCCGCGAATTTCAAGTAAAATTTCATGGAACAAAGTCAGAAGAATAGGAGGTGACGTATAGAATTAAGGTAGGCTTCTTCTAAAGCTAATTGTGTTATAGATTTTTCATAAAATTTAAACTGCAAAAGTTTATTTTATTTTAAATTATTTAAAAATTGCAAAAAGCGAAAAATATACTTTGCGTAAAATAAATTTAATGTTGAAAGATTTTATAGCATAGCCAGTCGATGGTTGGGTTTTGCTTTCTAATTATTTCATCGACTAAAACATGAATTATAAATGAAAATTGATTGTACGTTTTATATTCATACATAGTGGCTTCTAACGTAGCTAATTTTATTTTTAATACCGCTCTCTAGGTGTGTTTGGTTTGCTCGGGATACCGGTGTTATTACGAAATTAGCTTTTCCAAACTAATAACAGAGCATTCTATTTGTAAGAATAAATGTAGATATAAATTCTCTTTCAATTAATACAATTGGTTTTTGCTAAATTTTCTGCTAATCTTAAACGAATATCGAAACAAAGAAAAGTAACAAAATTTTACATATTTGCGGTTTTTTGCCAAAATATAGTTATAAAAAAAATTATTGATCTCTGAAACTTGGTTCGTTAATAACAAAAGAAAACAATCAATTTATTTGCAAGCTTTTGGTCACGCACACACCATTTTTTTATTATTCTTTTTTTTTATTCCTTAAGTACTGTTAAATATTTTTCAACTAGAATTCGTATAAAGTTTTTAAAAGTATTAATTTTTATCAGATTTTGCGCACTGCTGTGTTGAGAATTGACTTCTGTATTTTACAGTACGAAACAAAGGAAATGTACGTTTCAATAATTACCGTTTTACCTACTTATATACATGTTGTGATACCCAGAATTAAAAGATCTAACGATTGTCGAGACACTATAATATAATCAAATATATTATGTTATTGATCAAGTGGGAAATAGACATATAGCACTTAAAAAGATATTGTAATTCGGCTTCGTTCTCTGAAAATGTAATAATCAAATTGCTTTATGAAAAAGGTAGTTTTACGTATTTGTTGTAAAAAATTGATTACTTCGCTTTACAAGTCTCTTGGAGAACAGACATTGGACGGTTGCCAAGAGTATATGCCAAATTTATGTAGGATCAACAATCTGAAAATCCTTCTTAACCAATTAAAATAAACGTTTGGGGTAAAGTGTGTTTATGTGCTTAGAAATTATATCACTATGTTTTTATTTAATAACTGCTTACCTTATTAAATTATCTTACCTATTATTTTATACCTTTTTATTTCTACTAAAAGTGTATTGAAATAAGAAAGGTATATGAATTTCTAGTAATATATAGAAAACTTTATACAGGAAGTCTTCTAAAATTTATTTTATACATGTATTTATATAGTTATTTAATCGTCGATTACTCAAAAAATGAAATTTTAATTTAGTCATTGTAGTTTATAGGTAGTGTAAAATGTTCATTAAATAATTAATTTGTTGCATCAAAAACTATTTTGATATAAAAAAATAGTAAACAATTTAATAAACCCAAAAGAAACTTTAAAGTCAATATCAACATTATGGCAAAATCTATGGTCATAAACATTGTAAAATTAACTATAAAGAGTATAAAATCAGGCGACCAGTAAAAAACCTTTTTGTCTAAATAATGACCGGGTATTGCCAGTGATTGACTGATTAATTGATTCGCCTATAAAAAACGAATAATTCATAAAATTTTGTAAATTAATTTATTATTAATTATTATTTTGATATGGTTATAATGCGCATGCGTTATAATGGAGCATTAATTACCCTAACGTACAAAGATGCCCACCTCATGTAAAATATCCAACAAGCCATTTTTACACGCCAAATTTACATGCAGCACTTGGCTTGCATAAATGTAAAAATCAAGCTAACTGCGCAAATTACATTATCCTGTAACCCTACCTTTAAGCGACGGCTCGAAGCTCACACTTTACCATACTGACTTGTAGACAGAAGCACGTGTATATGGACGCTAAGTTGGTAGTTTCCATAAACTAGAAATTTGGTTTGACAATCGTTACAATCTCATAGATTTGACATGTACTAGTCCCGTACGGTAAAGTATGAACGTGTGGATGATACACAAGCTATATCTCTAGACCTTTGTCATAGAAAGTGTAATAAACATGTCCGATCTATAAACTTATTTTACATAATTTATTTCGGCTTGTTTAGAAGCTTACGCATACTTACCTGCACCATGGGGACGTGATAGACTACTCCGTACAGTTTCGGCGAACTGTATCGTAGATGAGTTTTTGTCGTGTAGCAGATACTTTAGAGTAGATTCATGAGAGCTAGCTTGTTGGCGTCGAATTGATATACTTGAAAGGTCATTTCCTTTAATAATCTAATAACTTCACTCTTTGGTCCAATATTCGGAGCAAAACCGTCTCGACCGATAGTTATAATGTGTAAAGCATTTTTGTATATTACCAAGTGCTAGCAACATTAAAAGCACTTGGAGCATTAAAAACGTTATAGGAAAAACATAGAAAGTTGGACAAATTATTAGTTAAACCGACAACTCTTTTACACTATTAGGTTCGAAGAAAAAAATTATTATTTTGTCTTATTCTGATGTATTTTATCTGTGCAAAAATAATGATATTAATTTTTTTTACAATTTAAATCACATTCTATAGTAACTCTATACCGGGTGTTTCATTTAAAGTGCCACGAGCTTATAAGCCACAAACTAATAAAAATTTTAAATAAAGTACAGGTATAAAAGTATCTTTAATTTATTCAATGGCATAAATATAAATTTTGTTCTATTTTTGGTTTAACCGAAAACGGTGTCAATTTCCTTATCTTAAATAAAAGAGTATTTATTTTTTTTTATAATTGGATAGAGCATGTTGAGAGCTTTTAAAAAAAGTATAACAAATTATCATTTGATTAAAAAAAATTTAAGACAAAAATTAATGTTTATTTGGAATTGTAGTGTTACAGTAAAGTGCAAAAAGCTTATAATTCGTTAAATTCTGTTAAGTACTGGCATAAATAAAATTTTGTATTACTTGCGGTTTAACCGGAAAGGGTGCCAACTTTCTTATGTTAAATAGGAGGGTATTTATTTTTTTTTTAAATTATTTATTAATCAAATGATAACTTATTATACATTTTTTGAAATTACTCGACAAACTCTATCTAATTATGAAAAAAAAATAAATACCATTCTATTTAAGATAAGGAAGTTGATACCGTTTTCGGTTAAACCGGAAGTAGAAAAAAATTTATATTTATACCATTGCATAGACCGAATAAATTAAAACACTTTTACACCTGCATTTTTTTTTTAATCTTTATTAGTTTAAGAGTTATAAGCTCGTCGCACTTAAATAAAACACCCGGTATAAAGATATATTCTTAAATAACACGTTTTGTAAATAACTATTTTTTTAGTGTATGTACTTCCCAAATATTATTTAGTAAAATACATTTCAATAACAGGGTTTGAAATAAAACAACAATCTGAAGTAAAATTAAAAATTATTATTATTATAATTAATTTTAATTTATAAATTTTATTTATCATTATCTGTCTTCCAATACAGTTTTTATAGTTATTTCTTTTTCCATAAAATAGAATCAGGGTGACTTATCATTTTACAGAACTCTTATAATAATTAAAAGACCAAATAATATTTTATTTTTGAATATCCACACTCATTTTTATTTTTTATCTATGTAGTGTATAGAGCGACAAGAAAACGTATATAGCAAATTTACAAGCCCACAGGATTTTAGCCGAAAACGGTTTCTAGCTTTGGAAAAAACAAACAAATTAAATTATAAAGGTTTGAGTCAGCAAGGTGTGATATATTTGATTTACTAAAACTGGTTCTATATTTGATAAATATAAGAAGCCTTGCCAAACTTAATTACATATGTTACAAAAATTTAATAAATATCATTCCATATTTTTTGCTTTTAATAAATGTTTTTGTGTTTACTTTAGTCTGTTGTATATGTTAGCACTTAAAAATAGAATTAGCCTGGTTTATTTATCTTTATAAAGGGTTTTTAATAAAAAAAGATACAAAGAAAACTTTTAAAATAAATTTATAAGCTAATTTCTAATATTCAAAGATGATCACAGAAGAAAAATAATGTACAATTTCTCTAAAAATTGAATTAAATCGTCCAATGTTTACAATTTCTAAGGTTTAAAAGCAAATTTTAGTATTTTTATTAAAAATAAATATAGTTTAAATAAATATCTACACATAATATAATTATGACAAAATCTACATGTTTTTTTGACGTCTAACTTTAACACGTAGAGGTCTTATAATAATTATGTTTTTGACTACCTAGTACGATTTAAAATTCACTACTTTGAATGTTCAAACAATTAAAACTTTTCTGAATATCTCTTTATCTGACCTAAGAGTTAACTTTAACAAAGTTTGAATTAACTTAGAATTTTAAATATAATGTTAACAAGTTTTAAAATTTGGAGTTTTTAAATATGTTATTTTACAAAGGCAAAAAAATTGTCTTGATGTTTATTAGATAAAAAAAAATTGTATAAAACTATTTGTAATGCAAATTTTAAATGTTATTAAAATAATTTTAAATAAATGATAATGCATTGCACGTTACAATTATAAATACTTGATTATAATTGCTGTGGAAAGTTGGCAAATCAAAATTTACAAGACGTCGAATAAAATTATCTTACAACCTAAATTTTTAAAGCCCGAATAAATAAATTTATATGTCAACAAAAATATGTCGTCATTTACATAAAGATTTTCCTAATATTAGTTTCACAAGATTAGAGATTAATTCACAGTCAACCCACTTCTTATATTTAGTTTGTAAGCTAACAGATATTGTGTTCAATTTAATTATATCACAAACGAAAAACTAGATTTTAATGTAAGACACTTTATTGAAGATGTTTATTATGCTTTTGATAATCGGTACCATTATTTATCAAAGAACAGGTTATAAATGTGTTAACAATCATTTATTATGAGCTTATAATATCAGAAAATACTGTATATTCTCGTATGTAAAGAATATAACACGTGCTGGCTTATTTCAAAATTAATGTAGTAATTTGGGTCAAATGGGCCCATTTTGGTATTTTTAATATCATATTAAAGTCATTTCAAAATAAAAGAATGATTTTAAACGTTTTATATCATTTCCAATCAAATTATGTTGATTTTTCAGAGATATGCGCACACTTATCCGTGTGGCAATTAAATTTTGAAAATTGGTGATGATAATTAGTTTTTATACCAAAAACTCTTATTTAAAATACACGTTCCTAGAGAACAGTTTGAAAAAAATCAATATTCTTAAGGATATTTCAAATATACGACAACAGAACAAGATTTGTGGAATTTTGCCATTTATTTAAAGAGCTTCGAAAACTACTGCTTATGGATTCTGCAATCAAGATTGATAAATTGAGCATGCATTGCGTCGAATCGCTAATGGGCAGATTATGTCCAAGTAAAAAAATACCGTTTTTGATATATTTTCGATAATAATTGATGTTTTATATCGATATATCGAAAAAGAATATATCGCCTGAAAATATCTATATATAAGTATATAATAAATATTAATATATCGATATTGTATTGCGATTCCTAACACGGGCTGGCCGCTAAGATAAAAAAGTGTGTGTGAAAATCTTATAATTGCATCCTTTGATTTCAAGAATTAATAAATTATTCATATTTATCTATTCATATGGTATACAATATTTTATATTAAAACTTTATCAACAGTAAACGCATTTTTGGAGAACTCATTCAAATATAAAACGCATTTGGATTTTTTGCTTTAGCACCTGCGTGACTGTCACGCATTGTAGGGGCCTTTCGTTGAGCCTACGTATTTATATTTATGTTTGCATAATAAAACTAAGGAACATGTTGACGTAGGACTTGCATTATAATTGCTTCATAAAGTCCTTATGAAGATACCTGAAACGATTTCTAAATTAATCGTATTTTATACCCAATGATGCCCTCTGATGTATTTGTCGTTATTGTCGATTAGATTATGATGTCCCGATATGCATTGGGTTACTTTCATGAAAATCTTACAGCTATATCATAAAATATATTATTTATCTTTGTCGTTACCTTGGTCAACCTTAATAAGGCTGTATAAGGCAATTGTAAAGAAATGCTTATATTGGCACTAAGTGTTTTCCTAATCGGGTCTAGCACTACGTTAGGTTGCCCTACAAAATATTCTAGTTAAGGGTCCTGTGTACTGAACGTAAAAGTGGTCAAAACGCATTCCAATGGCTCTTTTTTATTAGTGAATTTGAAAACTTCTTTTTTATTTTAAATTGTAGGCAATACCTATACGGAGTGCGGCTTGGAAGCCGAATTGATTAAAGTCTATTAGTTTATTAATTATTCATGAATATATGAAAAACGGAGAACCGGTGCTATATGTACAAATTTAAGAATGTAAACGCCTACTTAGGCTCATTGCATAGGAAAAACCTTTTAGGAGTGCGGCTTGGTTTTACATTTTTAATTAAATGTACTCTTTGGCAAATAATGTAAAAACTCTAAACTAAAATCAACTAAAAGCCACAAAATTACTGTAAAATTTTAGCAAACCTACCACCCAACTCACACTATTGCCTTTGGCTATATAGGACCACTTTTATGACAGTGATGCATTTGTGACACAGTAGGAGACTTGTAATCCTTCCAACTTTTACAACCAAATCTTATGGTATTTTAAAATGAAATCTTTTACGAAACCAAACAAATCAGTACCTAACTATTTAAAAAAAAATTATAATTAATATATATATTTTGCTATAATTATAAATCTATGACGATTATTTATATAATGTAAATAAATATAAGAACTATTTTATTAAACTAAATATAAAATTAATATAAATAACAATCAATAAATGATAGCAAATTACAGACCTTTTTTGTTTTAATTAGAACAGGATATTTGGTTAGTACAAAATGTTGATCTGTAAAAAGCGTCACATACAGAGACGCTAACTAGCGAAACAGCACTGATTGTACAAATTAATTATCATATGAATTTTTTTATATCAAACCCAATTTAAGGTGGAGTAACATTTTTTAGTTGATATACTAAATGCATTTTTCCTGTTTTATATGTTATTTTTTGATAATCCTCTACTTGTTTTTTGCAATTAAAGATATTTATTAGAATGCTTAGATTTCCTAACATTTCTTTAAATCGTTTTCAAAATTATTAGGGGATATGTATTTATTTATTATACCAAAGTAAATCTCGGTTTATATGCACTCCTCTTTACCCGAGTTTAGGACCTGCAATATCAGTTACCTGACAATACTATTTAACGAATATCTGACATAGGTAGGGTAAAAAATATGTACCTACTAATGTCACAAATTAGCATTTCTCATATGGAGTATTCAATCTATTCCAATACGCGTGTATACAAAAATAATTATTGAAAACATAACTTATGAGAATCAATCAAATAAAAATAGATATACAAACTATACGTTAAATCCAAAACATTCATGTATAATTTATGGTCAAAACGGTCTGTTTGTGGACTTTAATCTTTATACAACGAAGGTATTATTCTGACATGAATCCTTTCGTAAATTCTTTTTTAAAATGTCTCTAAGTGGTTGGTTTGTACTTTGGACCGAATCTATAATTTCAGGTAATATTGTAAAAAGATGCAAGTTTTCTAAATTCTTCCTTCTTTTTATTTTTGTTGATAATGCAATATTTTAAATCTTTTTGAGTCAAAATAACAAAACAGCATCTTTCTTTTTTAGTTATATGTAGTTGACCTTGAATCTGAAATATATAGGTTGTAATAAAGTCCTATTTTCATCATCTCCATTCAGGTAACAATATGTGTATACGTTTTATTTAATTGTTTCAATAATAAGTAGGTCACGGGCCCACTAACGAGTTTTAATTTCTATAACTAAATCATCTCTAATTAAACCAGGGGTTTTCAAAGTGCGGCCCACAAAGCCTGTGAATGCGGCACGCGATATCGATACGATATATTATATTTTTATTAAAAAATAAATAAGTAAATAGTAAAATATTAATTTATATTAAATTTAGTATACTAATAAAAAAAATAAGAAATAGTTAAATATATTTAAAACAAAAAAAATCGTGGTATTGTTTTGATTTTATTTCGTTTTTTTTGGCCCGCCAAAAATTTCAGTAATATTAAATTGGCCCGCCTAAGAAAAACTTTGGAAATCCGTAAATTAAACCATCAGGTGAAGTGCCAAAAAATCTTACTATATCTTCAACAAATAATCCACATGGTCTTAGGTACTCGTGATCTTATTTCATTTTCAAATTGTATACTGTACGACACAATTCTTCGAACGATAAAGTATACAAATTATTACTAAAACAACATAAAGTATAGAAGTTGTTACTTTCAACAAATGACGTAATACCGATATAAGAACGGATCGGAAAAGGAAACGGGCAGAGTGGTCCAGATATACGAAGAGAAGAGACCATTGTTAATAAGATTAGATTATCGAAGTGTTAATAAGTAGTTATAAAAGAATTATAAGGGATGTCTTCAGATCTAACATATAATTTAGTTTATTGTAGTAAGGTCTATTTTGTGAAAATATAAATATATCTTACAAATCAGAAGTGGGATAGTGTGCAAAATGAGTACACCTCCACCCCAATCGCATAGCTCAAACCGTCTGCCTGATGACAATGGCCGAACATGGAAGACAAAATATAACAAGCTGCAGAAGGAATACGAGCAATTGATAGAAAAGCAAAGGACACAATCTGAGGATTCGAGAATTAGCGAACAAGCCAGTGTTACTAGTGAAATGGCTATGACGTCAGAAAGACCAGCTACTTCCTATACGAGGCCCCACGTGGGGATGAAAAAATTTAAAACCCTCATATAATCCCGATGAAGAAAGAGATACCGTGGAAGAGTGGGTCAATAAGGTAGATGAAGTTGCACGAAGGTACTCTTGGAATGATAACGACACCCTGCGATTAGCAACTCTACGATTACGTGGTCACGCTCGTGAGTGGTTCGAGAGACAAACTTGTATTGATATGAAGTGGATGGACCTTGCACAGAGTTTGACAAAAAAGTTTAAAACAGTAATTCGTTTTTCAAATTTGTTACAAAGTGCAGCAAATTACGAGGCTCGTTCGGGACAGTCTTTAGGAGATTATTGTTTTTGTAAACTGCAAAAACTGCAAGCGCTGAGGTGCAACATTAACGACGAATGTATGATCGATGCGGTAATCGGAGGAATTCGAGACGAAAACATTGCACGGACCCTAAGTTCTATGAGATTCGCGGATACTGACGATATGTATAGCAAAATGCGCACAATGGGAAACGTCCCATTAGTTACACACAAACGTACATACGAAATTAGCGATAGTGTCGCGAACAAGAAAAGACCGTCCCCAACGGTTCGCGACTCGTTACAACAACAGAACCCTCGAGTTCTCCAAGTACTGTGTTACAATTGTAAGCAAACAGGACATTTGGCAAGAAACTGTCCTAGGCCAAAACTAGAGTGCAGAAAATGTCACAAATTGGGACATTTGGCCGCGAAGTGCAGCGAAGTGCCGCAAAGTACCTGAAGCAAACGTTAATGAAACGACCGTAGGCGAAAATAATAAGATACCCATAAAAAAATATATTTATCGTACCAGCTAAAATAAACAGTTATAAAATAAAATGCTTAATTGGTTCCGGTAGTTCAGCAACCCTTATAAAACTTTCGATAGCACAAAAGTTGGATTTGAAAATAGGATACGGCGTAAAAGTGTCATACGCAGTTTTATGGGAACGACCACAATAAGCAACGCTAAAGTCGTCGTAAATATACAAATAATGGGCGTCTCGGCAACTGTCAATGCGATCGTTTTAGGCGACGAAGAACTTATGCACGACATAATAATAGGCCGAGATTATTTGGATCAGAAACACGTTTTATTAATTAAACGACAAGATGACATCATTTTACGCACATTACCAAATATGAAATATAACGACATCGAAGAAACGATGACTGTTAGTGTCAACATAGGATTTACGAATGACGAAGTAGTGATTGGAGAAATACAAGATGCCGACAAAGTGAAGTTGTTAGAACTATTAAATAAATCTGCTGAATGTGTGTCAACAAATAAATTAAGAAAAACTGATTTAGTTGCGATGAAAATAAAATGCGTAAGTGACGTACTTATTGTGTATCGACCCTACCGTATGCCCGAAGTTGAAAAAGCTATAGCACGTGATTTGATTCAAGTATTATCGGACAACAATATAGTTCGCGAATCGTGTTCACCCTATGCCAGCCTCATAATGCTAGTGAAGAAGAAGACTGATGACTATCGACTAGTCGTAGATTACAGACGTTTAAACGCAATTACTATAAAAGATAGATACCCCCTACCCAGGATTGAAGATGAAATTAATAAACTGGGTGGAAATAAATATTTTACGGGACTAGATCTTGCTCAAGGATTTTATCAAGTACCAATGGAAGAAGAATCCGTTGAGAAAACCGCATTTGTGACTCCGGACGGACATTACGAGTTTCTACGTATGCTTTTCGGCCTCAGCAATTCACCTGCAGTATTTCAAAGACTTATTAATAAAGCTTTGGGTGAACTGAAAGATTCTATCGCTTTTCCTTATATAGACGACATAATTATTCCATCGGTAACTGTAAAAGAGGGATTGGAACGCCTGGAGTTAGTTTTGATAAAGTTACGCGATAACAATTTAACATTGAGACTAAGTAAGTGCAAGTTTTTACAAACTTCAATTGACTATTTGGGCCAAGAGATTAGTGAGAAAGGTGTAAAGCCCGGAAGCGCAAAATTGAAGCTGTTCTACAAACGCAAGCTCCAGGAAATGTTAAACAAGTGCGTCAATTTGTTGGGTTAGCAAGTTATTTTCGTAAATTTGTGGCAAATTTCTCGATTATGGTAGAAACTAATCAGATAGACGTAACGGAAGAAGACTGGATTTTAGCAGCACAACGACAAGACGAAGATGTATCCAGAATATGTAATTTATACGGGAAGATAAAAGAAACAGTGAAACTAAACATTATTTTGTTGACTACGAAGTAAAAGAAGATGATGTAGTGATGATGCAGATAACGAGTGAAGCTGCAACTGGTTCGTCTCGTAAGCCGAGACCAAAATACAAGGGTCCGTACCAAATCGGAAAGGTATTAAGTAACGATCGTTATGTAGTAAGAAGTTTGAACGAAAGATACAGACGCAATCCTACAGTAATGGCTGTAGAACGGTTAAAGCTGTGGAAAGGAGTATTATAAACCGAACGACCACGTTCAAAATCGTTCGAAAGTCATGTAAGTACAATAGACGAGTTGGGCTTATATCTCTTACGAAGAGTTTCTAACAACACGTTAACGAATTGAGTTGTGTACTCAAAATAACGAAAAACGAAAATAGAGTTGTGTACTCTAATCATAGTTTGAGTTGCGTACTCAATAAGGGAACGAGGGACGAAAGAAGCGTTGTGTACGCTAATAAGTTTTGCAAATAGAGTTGTGTACTCTAACCATAGTTTGAGTTGCGTACTCAATAAGGGAACGAGGGACGAAAGAAGCGTTGTGTACGCTAATAAGTTTTGCAAATAGAGTTGTGTACTCTAACCATAGTTTGAGTTGCGTACTCAATAAGGGAACGAGGGACAAAAGAAGCGTTGTGTACGCTAATAAGTTTTGCAAATAGAGTTGTGTACTCTAACCATAGTTTGAGTTGCGTACTCAATAAGGGAACGAGGGACGAAAGAAGCTTTGTGTACGCTAATAAGTTTTGCAAATAAGTATATTGTAGTAAGGTCTATTTTGTGAAAATATAAATATATCTTACAATACTAGCATTTTTTTCCTTATCTATGCCGTATTGTATTGATATAAGTACTTCTTTTAATTACCCAATTATTATTTTTTTTTTGACCAAATGGGACATCTTAAATGTATTCTACGTTTCCTTCAATAAGTCATTTTAATTCTTGTCATTTAATTTTTTCAACATTTTTAACACAAATTGTAACTTAGCACTGCACCAAATCATCTACCTTGATAAAATTCTCCCAACGAAAAATGTACTCTTTTGCCACCTATATGTTTATTAACTTTTCAATTGTAGCATTCTGCAAAATAATTATCGACATCACATTATAGACTAGAAGCGCAGTCGAATACTCTGTTTAATGCTTGATTAAAAACTACCAGTTTTTAAGTTCCCAATTTTATATTTGTAACAGACATTTTCATTTTTCGGTATTTTATAACACCAACAATTTGATATTATTTATTAATTTTTTTTTTAATATTTATATCAGATATAGTAATATTTCAAATTTCTTTAATTTATCTGCAATAATTTTTCAAAATATGGTTTCTAGATTGTTTTCATTCAACAAAATAAAAAGATCTATAAGGTTTTGCAATGCGTATTTTTTTAATAAGGTTACTATTACTGTCTTCAATAATTTGTTTATATCTTGAATGATGCATTTTTATTGATTTTTAAAACCATCTAAAATAATGCCGGCTTTCATATGTAAGTATGTACATGTAGAAGTGTGTTTTCACATATTAACACACCTATGAACTAAAATATTTTTTTTTCTTTTTTATAAATATTGGTGAATAAATAAATTTTGCTTTTTACATCTGCATATAAAACTTTTTTCGTACGTGCACAAATGTCGTGGTGGACTCCAGAAAAAGCATTATTTGTTGTATAGGACTAAGAAACTAAATATGAGTTCTAGGTATATTCAGGTAAAAATTTGACAATAGTAAAAGCACCCTACAGCGTGGGGATATTCTAATCCTTTTCACAACATTGTAAATAGCCGATATTATCTCATAAACAACTCAAGCCGCTTGCTAGTTTTGTGGGTTGCATACGACGAAAAACTTTAAAATCATTCGACGAAAGGAATTTTTTTTCAGTACACAGGACCCTTAAGGTCATTATCATTAATAATTGTTCGGCGAAACTTGAAGTAATAGAAGTTGTATGAGCAACGTTTGCTAGTAAAAACCCTTAGCCCACCCCCTTTGCCAAGGTTTACCCGTGGAATTCAGAAACGGGTACATTTAACACCTACAGGTTCAACTACCGTGTTCCACGGCGATACCCACACGCCCGTATTGGAGGAAGCTATACTGCATATAGTTGAAAAGGGCGCCCAAAACAGAACCGGTAGACTCAATGTGAATTACCAAAGTGTCTGCTTTGTTTTGCATGAATGGCAGCTACACTTGTAGCACCCCACGAGAGTACAAATACTGTGTTCTGAAAATTTTACGCTATAAATCCAATTCGGAAAATCGTTCTGCACCGCTGTATTGATGAGCTTTCCACGGCGGACCCTTTTCGATGATAAAGCCAACATTACTAAAAAAGGTGTTTTGCATTCCTATTTCCGGACCATTGAGTAATGATATTCTTTGAATATGTACTGCATGTGCTCTTGAAAGATATTCCACTGCATGTACATCAAAAAATGTAGTTGCAGCACGAGGTTGCACCATCCGAGGTTCTCCTTGCGGTTTAAGGTTATCTGAATAACCGATTTGGGCAAAAGTAAATAGGGTGTGGTGGCCCGTTTGCTTGAGCTAAATGTTTGCCCGACTTAAATCCGCAAATTATCTGAGGAGTTTGTTTTACAAGACTCCAGTGAAACGAACGAAAACCTGCTAGCACGGGTTATCGAAGCGACGCAAGTCCATGGACTACCAGGTATTGGTAATCGTATGTACCAGTACTTGGCACATAGATACCTTGTGTATTAGTCGCTAATTATGACATTAAACCATTCTTTTAAGTACTTACAGGCAGAAGAGAAATTACGTACAGTAAACACCAAAGTTGCGAGTTTAACATTTTTGCTTTTTAGTTCTCAAAACTACACGTTTCGATCTCTTTCTGACGAAATATATATAACTAAAGAAGGCGTTGCAGTGAACCTAACAGTATGTTACGTTTGATAAATTCTAAGTTATATTAAGATTCGACCTACGGGCCGTAGCGTGCCCATGTGTTTTATGATGTTTATTTATTATTGCTTTTCCTTTTTGGGGAGCTATAACATAGTTATGCCTTTCGTTGAAAAATGCTGGCAGAATTAATTCTAGAGTTTTTATAACAAAGAGTATTAATTCTAATAATTTTCTATTTTCAAAATTATCTTATTAATAACCACTTTGCATGAAATTTTGTAGTTTTCATCTTATTTTTGTTAGGGTGCCTATACGTTGCGGTTTACGCGGATTTGTGCCGGTGTCACAAAATATTTTTTTGGAACAGTTAATTATTGCGGTACACAATTTTCAATTTAAACAGCGCGGGTTACAATTTAAGTCTAACAATAAGAGGAGGAGGAAAGTAGAAAAGTATCTATACTACACGTTTTGGGTATTTTTATTTTGTATTGAAATATAGGTACAGTAATATTCGATTAATCTTTTTTTTTATTGTGTTTAGGTTCCAGTTAGGTTAAGTAAAAATATGGATAACCTATTCCTGTGTAGATAAATTATTTTATAATATTTCGATTGTTTAATTTTATTAGTGGGTTAATAATCTCAAAATAAATTAATAATGTATTAAAATTAAAATGTTGGACATGTTTCTTAATATAGAGTATTAGTAAAAAGTCAAGAAATGAATGGAATTCATTGTCATCTACATTTCTGTTAAATTCGCCTGCGAAGTTGTTCATATGCACATAAAATGTAAAGTTGGCGCCGATTGCACTGCTTTTATATTCCGTTATATCCTATTCTAATGTAAAATGTGCCGTACCTTTCGATATTAAATTTACATGAAGAGTTTTAAGGCCGCTACAAAACTGTAATAAATATTTTTTAAAAGTTTTATATGAATGTGAATTATAATTTACTAGTTTAATTAAGTAATATTAGTTAAGACAACTAAATTAAATTTTCTTAAAAATTTTTAATAACTTAAATACATTGAGTCAAATCGTTGAAAAGAATAATTTCTACACCGTTTTGTTTATTTACTTTTCCATTATAAAAGAGTTTAAAACTATTTCCAATATTTTTTGCTTTAGCACGAGACCATCGTGTTTCTTACACACATGCAACGTCTACATTTCGTTATGTCATAATATCTGCAAGTTCGGCTGTTTTCCTGTTAATGAACCAATGTTCCACGTGATTACACAAAGTTTTTGCACTTTTTCTAAAACCGAGAGATATATTATTAAAACGTAGCATTGTTTATAGTCTGCTGTTTTGAAAGTATCCCCCAAATAATATATAACTGCGAAATTATGTAAATACAAATTACGATAAATTAAAATCATGAGATAGCAGAAATATCTCAAAAATCAAAGGAACGTAAAATAAGAAGTTTAGATTGTATAGCAAAAAAAAATTTCCTAAAAAAATAATTGATTAAATTGTCTAGAATCATATTCTTAATACCTACACTTCACAATTTTTACAAAAATCATAATTAATCTCGTTTAAAATATGAAAAAAATGTTTTAACGTTAAGTTTTAACATTAAGGTTTTTCTAGTGCTTACATATCTTTGTTTGCTTACTAATATATAGGTGCTTACATACAAACATATATTGATTTATATACACATACATACATACTAAGTCTGTTCATATGTCTAGATCAAAGACATTGATTAAAAATTATACTTGTTTGAAGTAAGAATATAAAGTTTAATTTTGTATATAATTTGCATTAATGTACCTCGGTATCATAATTTATTTAGAGCTCAAATGTAATAAAATTTAATTTCATCTTAGAAGTTAAAGGACTGTCGTTATAATGTTAAAAAATTCTTGACTGGCGCAATAAAAAGCTTACGACTGACCTCCTTTTCTTACAATTAACATTAAATCGGCAAAAGTCAAAATTTACATAGCATTATCATTGCATCTTAACATTTATAGATTTTCGGTAGGTAGTAACAAATATTTTTTGTTACTTTATAGAAAAATTTCCTATTAACTTGCGCATGAATCAATTTTTGATAGATGGCTCTTATTTGTAAAAAACATATGTCCCACTGAAAATAAATTTTATTTCAATAACGTAAAAAAGCAGGTAAATGTGTTACTTTGAACTATGTATATACAAATGAATTATGTTCGGTATTCAAATACAATTTCAATATGGAAATTTTTTAAATACCATTTTGATGAAAT
Source organism: Sinopyrophorus schimmeli (assembly GCA_036325965.1). Classification (NCBI taxonomy): domain Eukaryota; kingdom Metazoa; phylum Arthropoda; class Insecta; order Coleoptera; family Elateridae; genus Sinopyrophorus; species Sinopyrophorus schimmeli. Next base: position 4,467,788 of record JARFIZ010000013.1, read on the forward strand.
GCTTTTATACGTATCCTTGTTTAGAGAATTTTGAATATTTTTACAATACCTACCTACGTCTCAGTGATTAAAATCTAAAGGTATTTGCATTTTTAAATTAACTGAATATCGTTCTTTTTTTTATAAATTCAATAAATAATTTTGATTTCAAATGTTTTTATATTTATTTTAATATGTTTCATGATAAATGTTGATCAAATTATTAACAATGATTTAGTTTTGTTACAAGCAAGGTAGGTTAGGCACTTTAAAGCAAACTTTAAAATACCTATATTAAATTCACGTAACTTTAACTTAATCGCATACAAAATTTAAAAAAAGTATATCCCTACCAATTAATGTTATTCTCATAAAACCAGATTTCACAAATTTTGGGCAATAGGTTCAGATATTGTTTTTAAATGTACTAATCGCAAACGAGGCAGCACTTGTTTATTATCACCTTCTTATGTGATATACCAAAGAAACAATAAGATCAGAAAATTATATATTAAGACTTCAGTACCTTATAAACTAATAGAAAAATATCTCCGCTAAGCAAATTCCACAGTGTTCAAAAAACCTTATTCTTCTTCTTCTTTATCGTCGCCCTTAATGCAATTGTTCCAACTGCTCCCTTATCTTCACAAAAGATCTATTCCATGTACTTTTCGGTCTACCTGGTTTTCTGAAAAATTAAAAGAAATCTACCTACGACAAAGTAAAATAGAAAACTGCCGACCAATCCAAGGACTAAAGAGTAGAGAGAGAATAATTTGCTATGAAGCACATTTTGTTTGGTTTAGGGCCACGTATTAGCAGGTTAAGTTCCAGTATTTATATACCTACTGTTCACCCTGTATATTTATGAAATTGAATGAAAATGCAAAACCCAAGAGTTTGATTTTATGTAAGTTTACGTGGATAAATGGCTAAAAAGTCAATAGAATACATAAATCAATAAAGCTTTTTAATTTCAAATTCTAAAGTGATGGGGTATTTTTTATAAACCAACAATTGGAACGTGAAGTTTCATACACATTACAATATTTAATAAAAAATTTAATTTGAGGTTCCCAACTATCTAATTGTTGCGGCACAACCTTGACCATAGTGTTTAGAAATCTAAATGCAGACCAACTCAACCTTGCTCTCATTTGCTAGTTAAAATAATAGGCGTTGAGGTATGGCAGCAAGAAATCTAGACAAGCAACACGCGACAATGTTAAAGCCAGAAAAATCGGAATATAGTTATGCCATAGAAAGTCTCTAAAGAATTTTAGGTAAACGTAAAGCCTAGGTCTATATTTAGATTTTTTAATGGGGATCCAATTGTAGGAAGTATTTTTATAGAAAACTAGGCCACTACAGAATTATTAATACGATTGAGTAACGTAACGCAACACTTGTGTTTGTACTTTCCTTAATTATTAATTTCCAAAGAGACTTCTTGAGACGTTTAAATATCAGTATTGGTTATAAAAGTCATAATATTTTTTATAGCAAGGGTTAACGCCATCTGCTATTCTTGAATTTACTAATTTTATGAGCCACAAAATGAAATATGGTAGCACAAACATTTATGCATTTATTTAAATCAGACACCACACTACTATAATTATAATACACTAAGGGAAAAAATTAAAGGGTCAAAAATATTTTCGATATTTTATGGTGTTTTTTGACAGGCTGTATTTCAGTGAAAAATGGTCGTATCTAAAATTTAAAAAAATCATTTTGAAGCTCCAAGATTCTAGTTTTCAGATCTTTTATTGAAAAATTTTTAGAAGCCACTGTTATTATGTAATCTTAAGCAATGGCGCGCAAGAAAAATTTTACAAATTTTTTTGTTTTTCGTTGAGTCGCCACGGACTTACAAATTTTTTTTCAGCTAAACCATTATATGTATCAGATAGCCCGATTATTTCGCTTCAAGTTTCTTTTCTTAAAACTTTGATACGATTTTTTTTCACCGAGAGACAGGACGTTAAATAGAAAAGATCCTTTTGTATTCCATCATTGATATCTCAGTAACCAATAGTCGTACGGGAAATTGCAAAACAGTTTTGGAAACTGGAATAAACGCTTTATTAGAAACTGCTGAAAAAAAATTTGTAAGTCCGTAGCGACTCAACGAAAAACAAAAAAAATTGTAAAATTTTTTTTGCGCGCCATTGCTTAAGATTTCATAATAACAATGGCTCCTAAAAATTTTTCAATAAAGGATCTGAAAACTAGAATCTTAGAGCTTCAAAATGATTTTTTTTAATTTTAGATACGACCATTTTTCACTAAAATACAGCCTGTCAAAGAACACCATAAAATATAGGAAATTTTTTTGACCCTTTAATTTTTTCCCTTAGTGTAGTAGCACATTTTTTAAGCATAATTTAGTACATATCTGTATAGTCCAAGCGGCGACCGTTAAAAGGGTGGTAAACCAGAATAACTACAAAAATGGACTTTATTACTTTTTGGATATTAGACAAATCATAAACCAACGCTCTGGTAATCTGTAACTTGTCCAATTGTTTTTTTTAATAAATTATTTTCCTCATGTCTTAATCGTGGTTTGGCAGAATTTTGGTCAAGTATTAATGTGTCAAACCAATTCTATTCAAAAGACGGATAAAAAACAAAAATTTGGATGTTTAATTTTTTCTTATACTTTATATAGAAAATTTATCATTGGAATAAAGTTTTGAGAGTGGTCTGGCAAACAGTTGCGTCTAGAATAGGGGAGTCAGACTTAAAGGACTTGTCGGTGTAAGGTATCAGAATGTTGGATAGAGCTAGGTCTCGAATATATAATAGATAACACTGGCACACAAAAAAAGAAAAGTGGTCAGTACTTTTGACCAGACCCACCTAGGGTTATGTATTTCGATGCCCTGAATCCGAATTTGATGTCGGTTTACTCAATATACTTCTAACATTTTGAGTAAATTACGAAAAACTACAATTTTTAGCCAATTGAAGCAGTTTTTTGCAATTTACTCAAAATTTTGGGGGTGTACGGGACAAACAGACTTCGGATTTGGATTCAACGCATCAAAATACATAACTTTAGGTGGGTCTGGACAAAAGTACTAACCACTTTTTTTTGTGTGCTCGTGATATTTTTGGCTATGTTCTACAACTTTTTTACTATTTTTTACGATTTTGGATAAATATATGAATGATCGAGATTAAGAAATTCTGAATTAAGATTTATCTCATCAAAATATACATATAAGGAAGATTTGATCTAGTTTAATCAAATTTTCTTCATTTTCATAACTGCAATTTTTAGTGGTTTTTTGCAATTTACTCAAAATTTTAGAGGTATATTAAATAAACCGACCTCAAATTCGGATTCAGGGCATCGAAATACATAACCCTAGGTGGGTCGGGTCCAAAGTACCGACCACTTTTCTTTTTTTGTGTGCCAGTGTAATCATATTATGAATTTATTAATCAGATATTTTTGTTTATATAACAAAAGGAAATGTAACAAGATCATTTCTTCGCCAATTCATTCGAATCGACATTATTCTTGTTTAGTATGAGGTATCGCAGAAATTCTTTCAAATGAATAGTCAGTCGATCTTCGTGCATTAGGGAATCTGTTTGCAAGCTAAATAAAATTATTAACAAGATCATTACCGAGAATGTGAAAATTACTATTGTGAAAATCACTATGTTGCCAGACGGTTCCCAAACTTTTGAAGATAAATATAAAGACTTATAACAAAAGGTTTATTATGAAATTATAAAAAGTTTGGGTCAATTTTTAACAGTTATATATTATTTGAGCAGTGCTAGGTATGAAAAAACTAAAACTGGGCGATGCACCATCGAAGAGATGCTTTTCTAAACCAGTTATTCAAAGTAGTGATGAGGAAGAATTAGATGACAATATGTGGAATGATGCCAAAATATGTGCCAGTCGAATATCACCATCTTTTAAAGCCAGGTGCACTTAAGGTAAAACTTGAGTATGTAGCCGCCGCTTCAAGCGACCCATATTTCTTCTCATCTGTACTGGCCATTTAGATCCACTGCCCACAATGTCTGAATACTAAGTGACACGATATTACAACATATTGCCTACACACGGTAAACAATTTTTTGGATTGAGCAATAAATATATAATTTTTTTTATTTTAAACAATATATTGCACATCTTTCAATGTCATTGACACACGATCAACTTTATTGCACAAATCAGATTATATCACACGTGTATGGGCCGCTTTAAATGTACTTACAACGTCATACATCCAGACTTAGTAAGAGAAATAATTGTAAAAAAAACGCAAAATAATCTCAAAAAATATGTGTGTATTAATGATAAAAAGTACCCAAAACTTAAAATAATTAAAAAAACATCACAAAAAGCGTTTGTGGTAAACCTTCGCAGACCACGCCCGTCTCCGGTCAACGGGTAGGTCATAATCAAATCGTTGGATGGGTCGGGTATCATAGACCGTAACTTTAGTCGGTTTTACATCAGGAAAATTTAAAATATGTTCTAATCGAGAAACGACTTAGGTGTAATTATTTATTAGAAAAGTTTTGTAGCGGTGTTGTCAAAATATCATATTTAATAAAATATTAAAAAGCAGTAACAAAAATATACAATTAATGACAAAAAATTTAAAATATTTTTTTCGAACTTACAATAAACAAACTATTTAGTCTTCATTATGACTATGCAAATTTTTCTGTAATACTGAATTTTTTGAAGATTCCGGATTCTCTTGTAGAAAATATACTAAATAACTTGACATGTATGGAATTAAAATATATAAATACGTGGAATAAGTATGTATGAAATATAATAACTAAAATATAACTAACTAAAATACACTTGTGTTCGCTTTTTCAAATGCCAGTAGAATATCCTACAAGACTACCTATTAGGTATAAGTGATAGATAACAATAGCTTTTTTTATTAAATTTAAAAAATAGTTTTGAGAAAAAAAATTACGCAAATCACGTCAAAATCACTTATTGTACTCAACAGTATTATCTGGAAAATAAAAAATTCTAAAAAACGTGGGTTTATTAAAGATAATTATGCTGTTATTTACTATGTAGTATGGTGGATTCTATACTTATAGGACACGGCGACAGTATGCGAGCAATATGGTGATAACCACCATACATTTCTTTCCGTGTTCCTACACGAAAGTTACAAATAATATAATAAAAAAACGATTTTAGAAAATCTCTCAGTAGGTCAATAGGAGGGTTAAGATAATTTTAAAAGCTTTAGTCTATTATAACCTCTTAGGTATATACTCTTGCATAATGTTCATAAAAGTTTTGATTTGAATTCTGCGACTATGTACACACACCTTTTTTTGTCATTAAACACGTACAAAAATAATTAGAGATAAATTAAAAAGTTTCATATTGAGTTTCAGAAATAAGAAACTTGACCCTGCAATAATTTTTGATTTATCACCAAAGTCACCCTAATTATTTAATGGATTCTATTCCTGAACAAGTTTTTAGAAATTACGACTTATGGAAGCCTCGTAATTTTATTACTTATATTATAGATTTGTTATTTAATAGAATCGATTATACTATATTTATGTATGTATGTATGTTTACATGTTAACCTTAAACGGCATTTTCTAATAATCAGTACCGCATTAGGCATTGCGACTCAATTTTTCTCATTGCTTTGATCTTTGCCATTAGTAAACAAAAGACAAAGTCAGCAATTTCGGACAAAAGTTGTCCTTTGATCACGATAAACATGTCGAATTTTGGCCAATAAAGAGCATTTGCGGAGCACTGCTATTCTCTTCAATTTGAAGAAATCCGCCGCGAAGCGCATAAATTCTTGTGGAGGTTATGGCGATAGTGCTCTTATGAAACTGGTGAGAGGTGGGAATTCAACAATTTTAAACTCACCGACAAGAAGCCAAAATCGACCAAAATTTTGAGGAAGAATGCAAGTTTATGACAGACGTCAATTGCAGAAACAACTGCGCAAGTTGAATGTTCGAAACAATTTCGAAACGTTTTTGCTATGAAGATCCAAAAGATCGGGAAGTGGTGCCCATCAATTAACGATCGACAGATGAAACGCAGACCCGAAATCTTCTTATCGGAATAAGAATATCATTTTTGCATCGAATCGTCACTGGGATGAAAATGGATCTTTTAAAACCCTAAGCGCAAAAATTGGGTGGACCCGGAGAACCCTCAACATCGTCTGCTAGGCCAAATCGATTCGGGAAAAAGACAATGCTGTGTGTTTGTGGGACCAGAAGGGGTGGTTTACTACGAACTGTTAAAACCTGGTGAAACGTTCAATACCAACGCTACCAACAACAAATCATCGAATTGGATCGTGAATTGTGCAAAAAGACCCGAACACGCGGATTGGCATGAGGGTATCATTTTCCAGCACGACAACGCACCATCACACACAGCAAGATTGGTCCGGATACATTGGATGCACTTGGCTGGGAGTTGCTACCCAGTTCTACTCTCTTGATCTGGCCCTTTCAGATTACCATTTGTTTGCGTCGATGGGACACGCACTTGCTGAGCAGCATTTTAATTCTTATAAAGATGTTAAAAAATGGCTCGATGGGTGGTTCTTATCCAAAGGGGATAAATTCTTTTGGGGTGGAATCCACAATCTTCCTCGAAGATGGGAAAAATGTATAGCCAGCGAGGGCAATTACTTCGAATAAAATATTTTTCACTTTTCTGCGTTAATTATTGTGTTTTGCTAAATAAAAAAACAGCCGTTTTAAGGTTGCAAACCTGGTATATGTATCTACAGGATTATATAACAACAAAATTGTCAATCTATTGTTTTATTAATAATAATTATTTTTACGAAAGACGCACAATTATGAGGCAGTTACAATGGAAATGGAAATAGCAATAAAGGCAGTAAAAACACAAATTGGGTCCATAGAATTTGTTTTATTACAAAATAATCATAAAACATTTTTAAATTTTTAAATTTATTTTGTATTTCTCCACATAATCACTTTTATTGTTTCTTAAAAATCATTTACGAATTAGTTCAGCGAGAAAACGTCCAATAAGAGAGTTATGTTATTGTTTATCTGAATATCAGCTAAGCAATATTAATTTCTTAACCAGTGTACCCTAAAACTTGATATCAGGTATATGAATTAACCATCCTCTTAATTTTTGTGAAAACTATTTATCGATTATCTCTTTTGTTTGAAATTCATTTTTCAAAACTAATCAGATTTAGAGGAAGATAACCACATGATTGCACACATCTGATTATTATTATTATTATTAAAATCAACATCTAATAATCAATATTTACATAGGTATTAACCGTTATTTCTCGATCAGATGTAAGAAGAAAAATCTCACATAGCCAAAAAAAACAACTGCAGACTTCAAGACAACCAATATATGAATATGTCACTATTAATAAACATCTAAAACTTCGAAAAAGTTTCTTTTATCCCGATTGTGCTGGAACTCGATTACAAAGGAAACGGGATTAAACTTTGGTATGGCGTGAACGACTTACTAACATCAATAAATCCAATAGTAGAAGTATATTTTAAGTACAATATAAGTATAAGCGGAAGTACATCTTTCTACTGTTGGTGAATTAAACTGTATAACATGGAAAAGCCTTAATCGTCTACATTCATAAACAGGCAGATTCAAGGTAAATATGGAAAAATGGCAATATTGTAGGCACGGCGACTTATATGATTGCGCGAAATGGTTTATCGTCTTTTTTTACAAACATGTACTATGGAGAACCTCATCAGAGTTACCGATAAACGACTAAAATGTGCTCAATAATGGAAGAACATTGAATAAATTTGATTAAAATTCCGAGAAGAAGAAAATACCGATCGGTGGAATGATATTGTGCGAACTACAAATGAACATTGTTTGATACATAGCTTATTAGAATACCACCAAACATAAACATTCAATTTGTTTAAATTTACGGTGGAAAAACTTAGTAGAATTGGGTCATTTGAAGTAAATTTAAATGTAGATATGCCATGAAGAGTTAAAAAACATTCCTGTTATTTATTTAAGAAATATTTAGATAAATATTTATATTGAGATCAAATTACAAGCTCAAGAAAAAATAATAAATGCAAGACGCATTTTTCCAAATTATAGGATGAAATTCATTTCTAGCCCATAGTCTCCTTTTTACGGTATTGTCAAAAAATATATCTTTGTATAACATTAATATAAAACAACTACAGATTTTTTACAATTGAAATTTACAATACCTACATACTACATACATATTTAAAACGAATGTGTTAAAACAAGTAATGATAATTTATATGTTTTTTTCTAAAGTTTTAGACGTTTTAATACACTTCTGATTTTACCGACGTCCTTAAGACCATGGCGCCACACGACTTGTCCTCAAAGACGCCGATACTTCACTTTTATATTTACGCTTGTGGCCTGTTTATCGGAAAACGTTGTGTGTTACTATTTTATATTATTTTGTATGTTGACTTATAAGCTTTGCAAAGTGTTTTTTATCATAAAAAAAATTTTAACAGTTACAATTGGCAGTAAACAAATCACCTAGTAAAATAATTTATAGCTTTTGTTCAAGTTTTCATTGGAGCAGATATTTTGAATTGCTACGTCGCGAGACATTCATTGATGTCTTGAAAACGTTCACTACAAATTGATATGAAAATTTTTATTACATATACCTCCATATTTATATTTTTGTGATGTATCGACGATTTTATAATTACTACGCGTGGTGTACGATAAAAAATACTATACACCTACCAGTGACTATAAACTAAAAAATAGCAAGAACATCCGAAATATTTTTAATCGTGTAATTCGAATAATATAATATTTCTATATCTTGATTACAATTAAATGACTAAAAAGAGTTTAAATAAAAGTAAATAAAGTAAATTACAGTCTTTTAAAATGAGCATCTGCAAATGGAAATAAATATTTGTTTAAGCTTGTATAAATACATTTAGGAAATGGTATAAAATTTAAACTTTGATGATAGAAATTTAGAAACAATCCGATCTGTCGCCAATGGTGTTGGTCGGTATTTTCGATCAATATTGGCTTATTGCAGTAAAGCGCAACGTCCGGGTTTCAACGGTAACAATATTCATATTCATTTACAAGCTCTTGTTTAATAAATAAGTTTGAAATTCAATTTTACAGGATTTTATAACTTTAATGCGATATGTTTGGTTTTTGTAAACATTTTAACGTTTTATCGGGATGTTCTAATGGTGACGCATAAAATTTATTATAAAATTATATTTTTTCTTATTTTAAATGTAAATATAAGATACGAAAAAATAAATACATATTAAAATACGAGTAGTCCACACTTCTTAATAAAAATTATTATTACAAATATTTTGACATTGTTTGTTTTGTGCCTTTATGAACCGTTATGATTCTTTTCCAATAATAAGGTTCTGTCGAAAAATACGTAGATCTTTTTTTATAACATAAAAATTTTATCTTGGTATTCAATTACAATATACAAATAATAAACATTATGTGTTTTTGACAATCAAAAAAAGGTCTTGTACACTATAACGTTTGAATAAAATCTATAATTGTACAATATAAAATTTGTAATTTAATTAACTTCGAGAAGCATTGACACTTAATTATTTACACCTTGTATATTCTAAGCAACTAGTTGAAATAATTAGTGAAAATATTTATTTATACATATTTGATGGATATGAAAAGGGTGCTAACTTTACAGGTCGTTTGCCTTAATAATAGTTATTCATCATTTTATACTTGCAAAAGCTTTGCCATGATTAATAAATGATTAATAAGCTAGAGTAATTCTGTTTTTAAAATTCAAAATTTTTATTATTGTGGCGGTGTACCCCTCATGTTTATTACTCATTAAACGAGTCCATAAAATACTAAATTTGTATAAAATCAAATTTTCTAATATAATTAATAATACTTCAGCTCATTAAAATTAATAAATACAACTAAATCAAAATAAATATTTTTGATACATGTGCGTAAAGCGAGGGCTATCGGTAGGCTTTGATTTGACAAGACGAGGCTAAGGTTACGACACGTTCTCTGCAGAATTGAATACGAAAATTACACATACGAGCCGATGGGCGAGTATGTGTAAGCGTACGAGATGCCGTTGTGAATTCGTCAAAACTCCAGAGAATTGTTATCGATTCAAGAATACCGGTTTCCTAGGTTTACGGATACATATCATATAATATTTTTTGTAAAACACGCGTATTATCGTAAATAATAATCAACAATTGAATTTTTCACGACAAAACAAACAAGAAAGAGTTTTTAATTTAACTCACTGATTAGTACTTTTTTTAAACTATGGAAATATACTAGCAGTAAGTACTAAAACGTGTTTTAGAGTATAAAAGGGGGAATATGGTAAGGAAAGAGCGAAAATAAGCATTTTTCACACATGTGCACAAATGAACGATAAAACTATACTTTATTCTAACATAGAGAAATCAGCTACTTTACTACCACCGCGCCGCGCTTGTAAATCAAACTTTCGCAGCGCGAGTTACATAAATTATATAAAAGTTAATACTTATTATCGTATATGATCTTTATTTGTACTACAATCAATGTTACTTAATATGGGTAGATGGAAGTAAGCGAAGACCATCGATTTTGTCTTGGGCTATGAGTCATGCCTGCGCAAACAAGGAAAACTGGTCTTAGCTCGGAGCTTTAATGGAACCTGAAAACATTCCTATCTTGTTTAGTTGTTTTAATGTACCGAAGCTGTTTTCTACCTGTATATTGATAATGGATTAATGGATATGCTTATTTCACTATTAGCACGTTGGTTTTATCATTGAATCAAATATTGAGTTATTATAAGTTTTAAGTCAATGACGTCGCTGTACAGAAAAAAATAATATCTTGGCTTAAAAAAAAACATTTCTTTGTGACCATTCTCTTGAACTAAAAATATAATTGCACTAAAATGAAAAAAAAATTTTGTAAGCAGAAATCACTCATTTCGTCTAAGTATTCATTTTCTTGATATAAAAAAAATATTCTCAAACTAAAGAAAAAACTTTCTTGAGACAAGATTTTTTTTGTTATAAGATAATTGGTATTAATAAATGTACATTCTTCTCATAAGAAATTTTATTGTTGAACCAAGTATGACAAAAGTTTTGTATTAAAATTTTTTTCTCTATTCAAAATTGTAGAAGTTAAGAAATTATTTTACTTTACTCAAGAATTTTTCGATGTTTCTTTGAGATCCTGAAAAATTTCTTGGATGAAGAAAAGTTATCTTTAACCAATTGTACCTTTTTTTCTGTGTACTGTAGTACGGTGTTTTCAGTTTGCATTTATCATATTCACCCATCTCTGAACCTCCGTCTACGTGCAGATACTTTCAAGGTCATAACCCAAGAGAAGATCGACTGCTTATACCTACTACAGATTACTATATCATAAACGTTTAGGATAATATAGACGTTAAATAATCGTGTACATTTATTTGCAAATTATAAGATTTTTATGATTTGAATTATTTTATGATTTATGAATCTCGAAAGTCTCATAAAACAGTGTATAACATATTAAGTAGTCGAGCTAATTCATTTGGGAGTCATTTGCATAAAAATAAAATTAGTGCAACACAGCAAAACTTATTTACGTAGAAGCTTTAGCAATAGACATTTCGTTTATCTTCCAAACCTGCGTCGCTTTATTTACACAAACTGTAAATATGGAAATCTGCTGTTAAGAGTTATATTATTTTAACGCTTTCTACTCTACTCCTACAAACACATATCTCCAAAAGTTAATTAAGCTTATTCAAATGTCACTTGAATAAAATTGTGACAATACGTTTTAACCCTCAAAAGACAATATAAACTAAAATTTGATAGACGTAGATTAAACTGATCAATATAACTACGTGCCTCTTGATATTCATCTCTTTCATTGCTTTGTCAAAGTTCTTTTGTAATAAATAGTAGACAATTAACTGTGCTTGATTACATGTTAAAAGCACCAGTTAGGATTATGCGATGTACAATGTCTAATTTGTAATTAAGATTTATTTTAGAAAAGTATTGGTATTATTTTATTTTTAAAAAAGCTTTTAGGTGAAATCTTATTAAATGATAAAAATTATTGGATACTTATTACAATTCCTATGTTAGGTGTTTAATGATCTGTTATGTACTTACATTAGAGTGTCCGTTCTTTGGCAAATTGGTTTTTTTAACTTGGTTATCAACTAAATTATTTGTTTATAGTCTAAACAAAATTTTGAAAAAAAAATTAATAAATTTAGATAACGCTTAACCCTGATTAAATGACCATAATTTTTCCATTCATAGGGTTTTTGCACTTTTGGAAATCAATTTTTTTATTACTTATTATATTTCATAACTTATTAAATTCTTACCAAATATTTATGATTCTTTTAAATAGAAAAGTTTTGGCATTGCAGTTAAAATTTATTTTATTCTTATAAGTTGTCATACTTTAAACTTTTTTAAGAGACTCAGTTTCAATAAAAATTTTTTGAAATCTATGTAAAATATATTGCACGAAAATAATTATTATTTAAAAAGCTTAAAAATTATGAAAAGTATAAAAAATAATTAAAAATCGATCTTACTTTAATAGCCGTTTTAATTATCAAAATTGAGACAAGAAGCGTGGCGCAAGTGGTTTAGAGTAAGGGATGTGGCGATCTAGCGTGGTGGGTTCCAAGTAGTTCAAATCCCCGCCCTGACCATTGAAAATTTCACGCTCCTCTTCTCTTTGCAAGGTTGAGCACCTGGCAAGAGTGTAAAAACTGCTCGAAAAAGTTTCCCTAGAAATTGCCGTGGTTCGGAACCCACGTAAAACTGTAGGTCCCTTGAATCTTTGAAACACTCCAACACATACACAACAAAGATTCAAGCAGGGAAATTGCCTAAATCTGACTACAGGTACAAAAAGGCAAAAGAAGAAGAAAAAACATACAACCAAAAAATGCACAGTAAATAGTAGTAGAATTACCCTAAGAACCGATCCGAAATTATACTATTTTACGCCAGTTATTTTATAAATAAATAGCAAGTTAGCTAGAAAACAAAAGCTCATTATTTATAAATATTAGCTTTAATTAAAGGTTGTGCTATAAAAATTTGTAAATTATGTTAGGTGGGTATATTCGAATAGAGCCATTCGGGCGAAATGTACTTGTTAAAGGCATTTCTCATGCGGAAAATACATATTACATTTAATCGTACTGGTAGAAAATTATTATAGATCTGACAGTTAATCTATACGGTAAAGTCAGGATACATGACCCACATTTCAAGTTATTACTATATTTTCAAAACTATTAAAACCTAAGTCATAATTTTTGGTGAAGAGTTAGTGTAGTTTATAATAAATTATAATTTGAAAGTTTTTTAAAAAAATACTATAATGAACACCATAATTAGAGATTCTAAAACAAGTGTAAATGGGGATAGATGCCTAAAGCATGCGTGAGATGCTCCGCTGCGTATGTAGCACTTGGGATAGATGCCCTGAACAAAAATTTACATTTTCTGTAAATAATAACATATAAGAACTACTATTTTTTTGCAAAATAATTTTTCAAATATTTGCAAAATATTAATATTCAAAAATTTAAAAAAAAAACTTACCCATTTTAAGATATACGAAAAAAGTATTATTACAAAAAAAATAAAATTTAAATTAAAATTAAATGTTATTTGAAAAAAAAACTTAAATGGGAATGCCATTAAATGAAGATTCCAAATTTTAAGATAATCCTGGAGTGTAATGAAAAAAATTATTAAAGGAATCAAGGTTACGTTAGATGAACGTTGTAGGTATGACGTCGGTTCCTAAGTCTTGACCGTATGTAAGTAAGGGTAACTATTTTTTTTCCTAAAGGATAGACACCTTTATTTCAAAAAATAAACAAAGGTTATATTTAATTAAATACAGGTTTTTATATTCTACCTTATCTCATAAACCCAAATTTGCTAATTCTCAACTTGTTTTTTAAAAGTTATATCCTTTATTTACAACAAGCAAATAATTTTATTTCAATTTTCTCGTTTCGAAATTATTTACGCTCTTGTATCAAACAATTCCTTCGTCAAACATATATATTGTTTTATAATGTTTCCTATGAACAATAAGTTGTAATATATCAAGAAAATATGTAACTTTTTTTCGAATGTTTAACTTCTAGCAAATGGGGCATGAATACCAGTGGGGTAACTATCCTGACTTTACCTTACTACAGTCGATAGAAGTTTATTATAATGCTATAATCAGCTAATTGATAAATTATAAATTTATTAATGTTTTGAAAAACTACTTCCCATGAATGTTTTGTAAAATTACAGTAAAATTTTAAAAAGATTTTTTCAAGTTTTCTGAACAGTACGTCGTAATGCTTTGGAAAATTAATGTAGAAGTAGTAGGGGGAAAGTGGCATGAAACAGCCAGTTTTAAAAACAGGGATAAATAATATAGAAGGACATAAATAAATCAATTTTTTTTTTAAATCTGTAATTGTTCATGCATTTATGTACGTAATGTCATAAAACATTTTCAAAATTAACGATATTTTTCGACTTCTAATCATTTATAAAAAAATAAAATTTGGCTTTTCATAACCTATAGGTATTGAAACAGCCAACCCAATTTTGAAAAAGCCATGTTCTTATTACAAGATTAAAACTGCACATTAACGAAGATATTATTTAATAATAATCTTAAGCTATAATTTTAGATCTTATATAATTATAAAACGTTTTAAATAACGCAAACTCTCGATAAAATATTGACTTACATAAATCTAAGAAACTGTCAAAAATTTGACGTTTGAGATGAATCATTGCAAAACTTCAAAACGTTTTTAGCAAAAATAATGCAATTTCCTTTTACGCCACAGGATTTATATGCCCAACCATTACAACTTTGCATCGGTACCACTCTTGATTGCTGTTACTACAATTATTATTGCATTTTATGCAATTAAAAGGTGGCTTTTCATTACACTGCAGTCCGGCTATTTCAAAACATATTCTCTCAAGAAACAAAATCTCGAAAATTACTATGAAATCAAAGATTAGTCTACAAAATATATACGTTATTAGAAGGCCTAATATTTCTATAAAATTATAGTGTAATTATATTATTATTAGTTTTGTACGTATAGGCGTTAGAAAACAAATAAACTGAACTCAAAACCTTACTTTCTGACGACAAAATCTTCAATACGTCGTATCGGCGCCGTTTATTGACGGTGAACGGTCAAATTTTTGTGGGGGATATCTGGCTAGTGTTGCTATCTTACAATAATAATACATAAACGATTCGTATGAAAACTACCGCGTAATTGATAATGGCTGTTTCAAAACTTGGCTGTTTCATGCCACTTTCCCCCTACTCTTTAAATAGTGTAAATATAAACAAAATCTGGGATTCAGAGTTCTTGTTAGTATTTAACTCTATCTAGATATACCTACAGATCAAAGTATAATTATTTAGCAATATTGTGTAATTAGTATATATAACGGGGAGCATAATATCCTAATTAAAATAATAAAAATCGATAAGTAACTATCTTACATTATGCGATTTAAAAAATTTGTAAATTATTTTATCATTTTTAAATAGTTATCATAGTTAAATTATATAAACGAATTCTTAAAAACGTTTTATCTACTCTTTCCAATGAGATTTGATATTTTCCAATCCCAGACTATAGTATCCGTACTACTGTGTTTAGGACGCTTATCCGCTATGCGTTTTTTAGGTTCGTTTGATACGTGCGTATTTATAATGTATGAAAAAAAGAAACGTGCACTTGATATCGATATTTGCGTTTCGTACTTGCGTTATTAGAAAATACTGATGCATTTAAAAAACGTATATAAACGTGTATAAAAAACGGCCCGAAAAAACGCATAGTGATCCGCATTTGGAATCTTAGTTACAAATGTTTCTTTACACTTTTGAATACAAAACATCATTAAATAACAAGTTAGTTTTCTAAAGTAAAACACGTGTTGCCTATTTTAGCAGCTACTTTAGCTTGTATCTGTTTAAGTTCTGTAAATATCTTAAGGCTATGAAGTTGTTCATTCGACTCTACAAAGAAGTTGTTCATCAACGAAGGTATTTAATATATTATTTTAGTCACCTAAAATAATTACGCTTATAATCTACATGTCATTTTATGCACGTTTACTACTGAACCAGGGCCCACCAACTGGTCAATAGCAATCTGATTTATATTTATTTATTTCTTATATTTAATTTAATTTTAAATTGAAATTTTGTTTTGAACAAACGTTCTATATCAACAAATGTTATAAAAACGATTAACCTTCCTGTTTTTATAAAAAAGTAGGTCGCCACTACGAAAAGGTTGGGGCGTACTGGTAAAAAAGGTTTGCTTTAAACAGTTCCTTTTAATCGTAATATATTTAAAAAAATGTGTATTAAAGTATTTAAGCGACCAACCAAAACTATATAAAACAAAAAAAAGCAATTTAAAAAAATTATGTAAAAATGTAACATGTAAAAATATAAAATTGTTGTAAAATTATATTTTCGATTCTGTTAAAAAAATTCTAATGAACTATGCATTATACAATAAAAAAATTCTCCAATTGCAATAAATTTTATCTGATTCCTCATTGAGATAAACATATCAAAAACAGCATTTGTTAGGAGTTTGAATTTAATTTATCGTATCAACTGCCGTTAGAAATTTCAATAAGGTACATATTGGGAATTCTCCGAATTACATAGTGTAACTGGCTACGCATGAAATCAGTGTTTAACAGTTTTAATTTGGAACTTGAGAAGACAGCAGAATTTAGGCATTTCTACATTTGTATTTGCACTTGTATGTGCTTTTTTGGTGTAAAAAAAGTTACGGCTCTAATCCATGTAAATGATTGTTTTTACGTTTTTTTTTTATTATAGTTCAGATTTAGAACCAATCTTAATTTTTTTCATTGTACGAAAAATTTTTGGAAGGTATCTGTCGCGTAAAAAGTTTATATTATTTAAAAAATAGTTTATAATTTCACTGTCAGTTTGATAAAGCTTTTAAGATGCTAGATTAATTCCGACTAAAGTATAGACTTTAACAAAAATGTTGCAGATAGCTGCAACATTTTTGTTTTTACAAATCATTTAATTAAAATTACTAATTTCTTAAAAAAGACTTTCATTTGTATTACTTGATAATAACCCAATTAATACTATATGTAATATACTACATAATTTACTTGATGCTATCTATAGGGGTGAACATGGCATTTTAGAACAAGGGCAGTTACGAACATTTTTGTAAAAATACACGAAGAAAAAAATATTCTCAAAATGACCATACGTATCGCTATTTTAACTATCCGTTGTATAGTCATCTTTCACAGCGATACGCCGTATAGCTAATTTAACTATCCGGAGTTTTGTTATTGCGGATTTTCAAAGTAACGATACGTATTATTGTTTTAGACATTCAAACGATTCTTGTCATGGTGATTTAACGGTTATGCACGGAGAACAATATATCGTCAAAATGACCATACGTATCGCTATTTTAGCTATAAAAATCCTCAAGTTGACTGTACAGTTACCTACACGACGGAAACTGCACACGTTCACAAGAGTTTTTCGTTTGAAGGCTTGAATCAAATAAATGAATCCTTATTATAAGTATAATACGTAGAGCTGTTTTGATCATACTATGAACTATCAAATTGACTTATAAATATTATTAAATTAGACAATCGAATTGTTGTTCTGACAATACGTCAATTGAGTATACGTCAGATAGTTATTTTGACGATATTTTGACGGAAAACTAGAAAATCATAAGACAATTAATTTCAATATAAAGTAATTTAGAAGATTTTGCATGTCCCTCTGACTTTTATATATGTATATGTGGTACAGTAAAATCTCTATTTGCGGACACCTCTCTTAGAAGGACACCTCCATTCAGCGTACACTTTTTTGATGACGGAAAGAAGTGCTTATCCTTTATATGCATTTTAGTCCTTTTTCTTTTAGACGGACACCTCTCTTACACGGACAAAATTTTCAAGACCATTGGTGTCTTCATAATTACTAATTTTGTGTGGAGTTTTACCTACATAATGATTTGATAAAATGCTACTTTTAGATATTAAAAAATAATAACTATTCAAGCATATTCTTTATAGAAAATTAAAATACAGCCATAATAAAAACTCGAAAAAGATAATTTATTGTATTTTAAATTGCACTCAATAATTACCTCAAATATCTCGCTGCGGGAGCAGCCATTTTGATGATAAGGAACATGCAACATTAATAATAAGAATAGCAGCAAACACGAAATTGAGTAGTTACTTTAAATTCAGAAATAAATTAAATTTATTATTTAAAAATATCATATTAAAGTTCAGTTTTTGAGAGCTCACGAGCTCTGCAACTATGATCAAAGCCCTTTTTAATTTAGTAGCTAGAATGAGTGTTTTAGCTTTTTTCATGCAGAAGGTTATCAAAGAGATTTTATGAATTAATGTTGGCTGCTTAGCAAGATAGATTAAAAATATTTTAACGTCAATCTTGTTAGTTTGGTCATCAAAAATGAATTAAACGTTTATTGATATCAATCTATGTACATATGTACACGAAACACTGTGATACAATTGGTAAGCAAACAAATACAGCTTAACGATCAAGATTTAAATTAATTATTTTTGTAAAAATAAAATCTATCATAAAATAACAAGCAGAAGTATTATAGTTACACTTCCGTGGATTTAAAATCAAACGTTTAACTTAATCGACAAAAGAGGTTATTTAGTAGTATTAAAGAAAGAAATTATGCCAAAATGGAGACTGCATACGATACTTTGTCTTTGCTTGCAGGTACTATAAAATTTTTGTTAAATAATTTTAATTTTAAAGTGTTCAAATATTAATATTATTGCAGTGCACCGAAGCAAACAAAAGCCCTGAAGGAGCGTAACATGAGGGCTCTGTGTTTTTAAGGTAGTATATTAAGAATAACAAGCAACTACTATAAATAATAGAAATTTTATGTTTTTTTTAACAGGAGCTTTTATTACAAGTTTTGTAAATATGACTAATTGTTATTAATAATACTTTATAAAATATGTAAAAATTTAAACATTCATAACATGTTAATAAATAGGCTTTTCTTCAGCTTACTACTACAACTCATATAGTTAAACTGCAAAATACCCAATATATCAAAAAACAATCAAAGTTTATATTCCAAAAACTACATTTTGCTCGATTTATACTGTTTTGAGGTTATGTAAAAAAGTTTTAATAAATAAAATAGGCATGCACTTTTTCTTAAAAAACACTGGCCAAAACGGTTTTTAGAAAAACTTTTTTCACAAAACTGAGATAATAACAATAATATAAAAATACAAAAACCACGTCGTTCAGTCACCGCAAATGATTTTAATTGCAATTCTGTTGATCCAATAAGACTTAGATTTTACCGTTATACATTTTTAAGCTTAGTTCACATATTTTCCGGGCTTTTATTTGCTTCCGTGCGCTGTAAATAAAATTGCGAATCGAGGGAGCGTTTAAAAACGAACGTTGTACTTTTTCTATTTAAAACTGTTATTTTTTCCAGGAAAATATAAATGTTTCAATTTTATTCGAGAATCTGAATAAGGAAACCAGTAACTAATATGAATTGGTCTTAGATCATTGTTTGTCAAAAGGATACGGAAGCATAAACAATTTTTTTTCTCAGTTATTTTATTAATTACTTTAATAATTATTATTTATTTTTCTTCTTAAATGATGCCTCCGGAAAAACAAAGTTTAAAATTAGCAAAAAAAAATATTTAAAGTAAAAGTCAAAGGCTATATAAATGTATATTTTATTTCATTATTTAAATCATCAATGAAATAAGTTTAATAATCAAAATAATGTAAATAATGTTATGAAAAGGTTTATCAGGTTACTGCTCAATTTAAGTATATTTTTTTGTGTTAAGCATTTTAATAACAAGCTCATATATGGCATTAGGTTACATTTAATTTTGCTCAATTTTTTTGAAAATTTACGTTGGATTTGTCAAGTAAATACAAAATTTTAGCATTGTATACAACAATAATTTAATTTTAAATTAATCGTAAATACCCAGCGAACTTCTCAAAGATATAGTTATCTATATTATTTTCTCAATCTTTCAAAAAAAGTTTTTATTAATATTAAAATATACCTATCCAGAGACATCATTTGAAAAGAAGAATCAACAATAATTTTCAAATAGCTGATAAAATAAGAATAAATATTATTCCCAAATAATGAAAAAATCAGTGTTAAATGAATAAGAAAAGTAAGTGATTTTGACACCTTTACAAAAAATCGAAAAAAAATCTAAACCTCAGTTTTATTTAGGGTATAAACTTATAATTTAGGGAGAGTTACGATAAAATAATCAGTTTGGAGAATAACGAACACTCTATTGTATATACAAACATTTGTTTAATTTTATCATATTTTTAATCTGCATGCGTTATTAACAGAAATTGTGATCAAAGCGGTACATAAGATTTATTATCCTTCAGTCTATTTTCACAAAAAAATATTTTCTTGTCATAGTAGCTTGAATTTAAAAAACACATGTCTATTATTATCCGTGGCATATTAACTTTTACATATGTATATGATCTATAAAAAGATATGTATTTTCAGATGTGCAAGAATGTATAAGAAATTGATGATTTTTATACTGCGAATGTAAACACTAACAAGGAAACTTTGTGCCAAAAATGGATTTTCTTCAAACTTAGCACATAGAATCTAAGTAAATTCTAGAGAATAAAAATGAAAATCGTACCACTGGATATCTTCGAATTCAAAAGTTATAGTTAATTAAAGTTAGTAGTAAAAAATTTGCACTATTTTAAATTTTTGCACTTCATTACCAATTAACAGCAACAATGAACGCCTTCAACGTTCAAGAGATTAGAAAACCAAAAAAATGTGCAAAACACAGGTATTTCTCATAATAAGTCCATCTTCAGAATGCTTTAGACGTACAGTTGGTCTTTATACATTTACGTAGGCCAACTTTCTTAATGCAGTACTGCGCAAAGGATTTATCAAAGTCCTCTAGCATTTGGCGGACGTGAACACTTTCTGCAACGCACAAGTTGGTCAGTGTCCCACATTGCAGAAATTGTAAGAAAATCAAGTTTTTTATACTCATTTATGCAGACATGAAATCCTACGGCTTTTTTTTTTAATTACACAGGTCTACAAAAAAAATTTTGGTGCCGACATAGTTTCGTTATAACTTTTTTCTCTACTGCCTTAAAAAACAAAAAATGGTATTTAAACGATAAAACTACGTAGGGGGAAAGTGGCATGAAAGAGACAAGTTTTGAAAGAGCCATTATCAATTACGCGGCAGTTTTCATACGAATCGTTCATGTATTATTATTTTAAGATAGCAACCCTAGCCAGATATCGCCCACAAAAATTTGACCGTTCACCGTCAATAAACAGCGCCGATACGATGTATTGAAGACTTTGTCGACAAAAAGTAAGGTTTTGAGTTTAGTTTTTTTGTTTTCTAACGCCTATATGTACAAAACTAATAATAATATGATTACACTATAATTTTATAGATATATTAGGCCTTCTAATAACGTATATATTTTGCAGGCTAATCTTTGATTTCATAGTAATTTTCGAGATTTGGTTCCTTGAGAGAATATGTTTTGAAAGAGCCGGACTGCTGTGTAATGAAAGAGCCACCTTTTAATTGCATAATATGCAATAATAATTATAGTAACAGCAATCAAGAGTGGTACCGATGCAAAGTTGTAACGGTTGGGCATATGAATCCTGTGGCGTAAAAGGGAAATTGCATTATTTATGTTAAAAATGTTTTTAAGTTTTTTCAATGATTGATCTCAAACGTCAAATTTTTTGACAGTTTCTTAGATTTATGTAAGTAAATATTTTATCCAGAGTTTGCGTTATTTAAAACGTTTTATAATTATATAAGATCTAAAATTATAGCTTAAGATTATTATTAAATAATATCTTCGTTAATGTGCAGTTTTAATCTTGTAATAAGAACATGGCTCATTCAAAACTTGGGTTGGCTCTTTCAATACCTATAGGTTATGAAAGAGCCGAATTTAATTTTTTTTATAAATGATTAGAAGTCGAAAAATATCGTTAATATTGAAAAATGTTTTATGACATTACGTACATAAATGCATGAACAATGACAGATTAAAAAAAAAATTGGTTTATTTATGTCCTATATTATTTATCCTTTTTTTAAACTGACTCTTTTATGCCACTTTCCCCCTACAGTTTCAGAACTACCCTCACTTAAAAATGTTTCCTAAAAGTTACTGTTTTATATACTTTGCTTTCGTCATTTCGTTAATAATTATTAACAGTTTTAGTTAAAACTATCGCTATGTCTTCAGCAAAGAGAATGTGTTTAAATAATCTGAATACATTTTGTTACGTTTATAGAGAATATATAGTGACAAAAAGGCGAAGACCTATATCTGAATTGGTAAAAAATGCGTATTTTGCTTACTTTAAGATACCTATTAATACCTATTAGGATTTTACGAAGCTATGGATTTCAAATACGGTTTGCAAATAGTGCACGGAGCATTTAAGACTATGGGTAAATGGAAAACAAAGTCATTTGAAGTTTGGTGTACCCATGATTTGGAAGGGACCGAAAAATCACTACAACGATTGTTATTTTTGTATCGTCAAATTACATAAAATAAACGTAAATATTTTAGCGATGCGATCAGATTTACTTTTCTTAAACTTATAACCATATTCCCACACTTCGCTCATAAACAAGAAAAGTGCCGCAACTCAAAAGACCCCATTTTTAAAGAAAAACCAATATTAATGAATAATGATATGGCAATCATTCTTAAAGTTCTAACTAATTAGCATTAACCGGGCTTCATATAATTGTAAGCGTTACAAACTTTTTCAACCTGTGGAGAATGACCCGAACTCTAAAGATTAATATTCAAGTTCTAACATAAAAAATTCAACTTGTGAGTTGTGTCCTTTTTTATGCCGATGAGCAATAAGTATATTTTTTGTTAAAAATGTAATTCAAAATTATTTTTTTAGACAATAAACTTACTATAGTAGTATTCATCCCGGAAGACACCAAGCTGCGCGTGAGGCGTGACTTCTTTTTATACTATCCTAACTAAAATATTAGGCTGTTATACAGTTATCTCCACCAAAAATACAATTTGTCAAAATAATAATTCAAAAGACTAAATTTCTACACAATAGTAAAATTAATATATATTAATCATGACTTTTTAATAACCAAAAATATTTTAAATAATTTTTATTTTCTTACAGAAAAGTAAACCATAATTAAAATAAATAAAAAAGATGCAATATACAAGATAATTTTTATAATAAAAAAAATTGAATAAAAATTTTATTTACCTGATTTTAAAGTCTACATTATTAAGCGGCAATAAAAGATTTCTTAAAACAAAAAAATAGTTCATCAGGAAAATTATTTATTTTGTTAGCTCTCTCATTCTGGAGGTACTTCTCTCTTTATGACGAGAATTGTGTTTAGCTCAGGTGTCTTCCGCGATGAATCTTACTTTACCATAGTTTTATTTACGTAATACGCATTGGTACAAAAGAAGTAACTATAAGTAGTTGGATATCTTCTGTAGTTTTAAAATAGAAGTAAACAGTTTTGATTTTATTATTATGTTTTTTGGAAGATATTTCCCAATGATAACACTACTTGGTAATTTAAATGTCATAAAAATCGTATATACCTATATGATACCACAAACATACGTATATGCATGTAGGTATGACCTAGATATTTTTAAGGATTTTTTTTTATTTTGTCAAGGACTAAAAAATCTATTAGGTACACATTAGTAGTAAATTAATATACATTACTTAATAATTATACAGTGTGTAACTTATTTATGGAATATTATTAATAAATCATTAACAACAAAGATATGTAAAAAATCTTCGGACACCTCGATTTTTATTTTTAACTATGCATTTTGTAAATCGATAAATATTGCTGTAGGGTGAACAAGAGCGGCTCGACGGGGTGGGGCCCAATTATTTTAAATGACTTTGGTCATCAAAATATTTATTAAGAGCAGCCTGGTTTCTGCTTACAAAATTTCCGATTTCTAAATTATACGTTTGTTAGAATAAGCCACAAACAAAATTTTATAACTTTGATTTCTGTGAATCGATTTTCATTTTTTTTTCAATGTTGTATGTAGAAATCTAAACTCAACCAAAAAAAAAGAATTTTGATGTCCCGTGTCATTTAAAATAATTGGGGCCCGCTCCCTCTAGCCGCCCTTATTGACCCTATAGCCATATTGCTCGATTTAAAAAATACGTAATATAAAATAAAAATCGACGCGGGCGTAGTAAATGTTTTATAGTATTTTATTGTTAATGATTTATTAATAATATTCCATAAGTAAGTTACACACTGTATAACAGCGTTACGTAACATTTCGATATTCGTTTTTCAAATCGATACGTAAGTCAAATTGCAGTTTAACATTTGAAGCGAATGCTAAAAATAAACAACTTAATTCAGTTAAAAAATTGTACCGATGAATAAAACGAATTTCGTATCTCCGAAATTGGTTGAATAAATACGGAATTTCCAGAAGTAAAACGACTGTAGTATTTCTGCTCTTATAAGGTCAAATGCATACACTGAACCTGTAGGTTTTATCGCAATATTTGCCAGCTTTTTCTATACAGTAGCGCTAAAGCACTCGAGCTCTGAAAGCTTTATTATGCGCTTTATTTTATTTTTAAGTGGTCATTCTTGCTTAAAATTCTGCATGAAGAAGAAAAACAAGGATATTAGTCAACTATCAATAATGAAAAAAAATTAGATTAAAACGGGTTGTATATAAATACAACGCATTAATAGGTACATAATTACTTTATTTATTCAGCTTTTTTAAAGCTTTTATTATTCATTTGCAATTTTTCATTCCGTTTGACGTAGTTTTTTTACCTTTATTTTCATTATTTAATTATTTCTTAAAAACAATGTATAATTTAGAACGTAGATAAATACATTAATGTCATTCTAATATGACTAAAAAGGGTTATAAAATAAGTGATGTAAGTAAAAAAAGCTTTTAATTAAATTAACTAGTAAAATGTTTTACATTAATTCTAAGTTACGTTTGTATAGTTAATTTAAGTCGCCTTTAATAAATTACTTAACAAGTAGCAATCATTCAATCGATAAAATTATTTCAACTATAACATTCAACGTAAAATCGTATAAATTTTGATAAAGTAATAAATAAAAGAATAAATTTACTAAAATAGTCAGGTTAAATTAAGAACGTCTAATTTTAAGTCCTGTTATTTCAAGTTCCGCATTGAAGTAAAAATGGTGTATCGTAATGCTAATGATGCAATCAATTTTTGGATATGCCAAAAAGCATTAAATAGGTCAAAATCAAGGTATTCTTTAAAATTATTTGCGTCTGGTCGAGGTAGGGCCAGAGTGCGTGTCTCCTATATGTTTTAACAAATACAACCCTAACTTTGCGTGACCTGCTGAAGTTTGCGGGATCGATGCAGTCTTAGGTTGTGGAGAAACAGAGCTTAGTTAACTTACTTAACACGCCCTGCTGTGAACCCTTACGAAAAGATTTAATACGATAATCGTTTGACTAAAAGACTAACGTGTACGGAATTTTGTTATTTCAAATAACTTTTGATGGTGTCATTGCCATATTATTCATTAATAACTCAATTTAAAACCGTTATTATAATATCATATTTAGCTATCATTATATATTACATATCATTTTGAATATAATACAATTATTATATTAAATAACTTTTATTTAAATTACAAAGCTGTCACGTTTTGCATAATAACTATACACCCTTTATTACATCAAAATCTTGGGAACTTTAGTAATAAATCTCGTTAAATTATCTTACCATCAATTTTTATAATTTATATAAGAGAATTATTCTGGAAAGCAGAGATATAGACAAAATTTCAGATGACATTGATTGCTTTTTAACAAAATCGTTGCTGTCTTAGCCGTCAATCAAACACAAAGAATATTTCTCATATCAATTTTTAAACACGTAGTTGTAGTTATTTATTTTACAACGTGCAAATAGCTGGACAGTATTGATTTAAAGCTGTTCATTTAAAAAGTTCAGCGTTTCTCTACATCGCAGACCGCCAGGAAATAAACGGCTTGCGGTCATTTATTCACCTGCGATTGCAATTTGTCTTTGTATTTTCTTTTAGTCGTGCTTCTTGGATTAAGTTTTAACAAAAAAAATAACATGCAATATAATAACGAACTGTTAGAATGTAATTTAAAGAACAAAGGTGCTTCAATATTTTTATTTAACAGATTTTAATATTCGAAAAATTATATATTATTTACAATAATTTATTAAATGTATGCATAAGCTCCTATAATTTCCAAATTTTTTTTATTGATATTTTTTGTTCGTACTTTTTATAGTGTTGTCGTGCCACTCACGAGAATCAACCGCAATCATCAGGATCATTAATTACATTTACCGCAGTTTTTCATTTTTCAATTTCGATTTTGTTATTAATTTTTTTTTAATTTAATTTGTTAATTTTTAAAGATGACGAACTGATTTTTGGCGGTTTTTATTGTTAAAATTCTTACAATCTCAGAGTATACCTACGTAAGAAATAGCTTTCTATTGAATATTAAATATTAAACAAAACAATTGTTAATACAAAATTTCTTATTGCTCATTAAAAAATTAATAAATATTGTAGAACAATACATTACTTTAAAAAAAATTGAGATTTGAAGAACCGACAAAATCGAAACTTAGGATTTAGCAAGATTTAAAAAATCTGAGGTCCTACGATGTTTAGGATTGTTTTACTGATTTTAGAATGTATTCATTTGTCAAAATCGGTTAAGTGGTTCTTTAGTTATTGCAAAAAACCGAAAAAAATTGACAAAAACGGGCGTTTTTGAAAAATCATATCTCCGAAACGGTATTGATTTTCCTCAAAAGTATTTTTTACAATATAAATAAAAAATTAAACTTTCAAACA
The DNA here is from genome assembly GCA_036325965.1 of Sinopyrophorus schimmeli. Classification (NCBI taxonomy): domain Eukaryota; kingdom Metazoa; phylum Arthropoda; class Insecta; order Coleoptera; family Elateridae; genus Sinopyrophorus; species Sinopyrophorus schimmeli. The sequence goes on from JARFIZ010000013.1 coordinate 4,494,944, forward strand.
AAAAAATAAAATTGAGTTTTTAACTCGAATTTTTAAAATACGAATTTTTAAAATATTTATCGAAAATATGATCCCAAACCCCCTGTATTACTGTTTTCTTGGAGAAGGCCGGAGAGAGGTTATGTTGCTGCCACAGACACATGGTCAATTGTCTCAGCAGAGATCGCTTATCTCTGCTGGGGGTACTAGGAGTGCACTCATACCCTCCCTAGCTCTAGTGCCCTTATCGTCCGGGGCACCAATGGGACACCCTCAGCAGAAATAGGCGATCTCTGCTAAGACAATTGACTATGTGTCTGTGACAGCAACATAACCTCGCTCCCGCCTTCTCCAAAGAAACAGTAATACAGGGGGTTTGGGATCATATTTGCAATAAATAATTCAAAAATTCGTATTTTAAAAATTCCGAGTTAAAAACTCAATTTTATTTTTTTGTTTGAAAGTTTAAGTTTTTATTTATATTGTAAAAAATACTTTTGAGGAAAATCAATACCGTTTCGGAGATATGATTTTTCAAAAACGCCCGTTTTTGTCAATTTTTTTCGGTTTTTTGCAATAACTAAAGAACCACTTAACCGATTTTGACAAATGAATACATTCTAAAATCAGTAAAACGATCCTAAACATCGCAGGGCCTCAAATTTTTTAAAATCTTGCTAAATCTGAAGTTTCGGTTTTTCGGAATTATATCAAAAACTAACTCACCGATTTCAAAAATTCTTTCAAAATCGGTTTTCTCGTGGTCAAATACATAGAAATAACTATGTTTTAGAATAAAAGTTGTTTTGGTCGATCCTGGCCCAATGTGCAATAGTGGGATTAATTATTCAATTTTTATAGCGAGAAGTTAAAAATTTTGGTCAAAGTTTATCTATTCATTATCAAAATTTTAAAGAACAAGTAGTGATAACTAGTACAAACAGTCATTAAAATATAAATGAAAAATAAAAATAAGATTAAAAAAATAATTAATGGAAATTAATTCATTACTCGTTAAAAATAAAACATGAATAATGAAGAAAAAATTCATTTTTCATTAAAATAATAATGAAGTAATTACACTTTAAAGCGTTATAAATATAATGCTATTTTTGTAACTATGTTTATGAATTTTGTAGCTGAGTAACCAGGTAATGTAGGGGGAAAGTGGCATGAAACAGCCAGTTTTAAAAACAGGGATAAATAATATAGAAGGACATAAATAAATCAATTTTTTTTTTAAATCTGTAATTGTTCATGCTTTTATATACGTAATGTCATAAAACATTTTTCAAAATTAACGATATTTTTCGACTTCTAATCATTTATAAAAAAATAAAATTTGGCTTTTACATAACCTATAGGTATTGAAACAGCCAACCCAATTTTTGAAAAAGCCATGTTCTTATTACAAGATTAAAACTGCACATTAACGAAGATATTATTTAATAATAATCTTAAGCTATAATTTTAGATCTTATATAATTATAAAACGTTTTAAATAACGCAAACTCTCGATAAAATATTTACTTACATAAATCTAAGAAACTGTCAAAAATTTGACGTTTGAGATCAATCATTGCAAAACTTAAAAACGTTTTTAGCAAAAATAATGCAATTTCCTTTTATGCCACAGGATTTATATGCCCAACCATTACAATTTTGCATCGGTACCACTCTTGATTGCTGTTACTACAATTATTATTGCATTTTATGGAATTAAAAGGTGGCTGTTTCATTACACTGCAGTCCGGCTATTTCAAAACATATTCTCGCAAGAAACCAAATCTCGAAAATTACTATGAAATCAAAGATTAGTCTACAAAATATATACGTTATTAGAAGGCCTAATATATCTATAAAATTATAGTGTAATCATATTATTATTAGTTTTGTACGTATAGGCGTTAGAAAACAAATAAACTGAACTCAAAACCTTATTTTGACGACAAAATCTTAAATACGTCGTATCGGCGCGTTTATTCGGAACGGAAGTGATATTCAAATTTCTATTAAAATAATAATATCATAAAGCATTATGAAAACTACTGCTAATTGATAACTATTTTTTAATTGAGCTGTTACCAGTATCTAATAACTGTACGACATATATTTTGGTAGGAAATTAAATGCTGTACAAAACCGATCTTTTATAATTTTTTAATTACTCGCTTCTTTCAAAAGTTATTCAAGTTTATAATTAAAATCATGCAAAAATTAATTTTTTGAAGATTACCCGAGAAACTACTAGACTAATCACAAACTATTGTTGTTTTTTTTTTTGAAAAGCTTTTCAACCGCTATAATATCATGTCATTCAATTAATTTTCAACTTAGAAAAATAATTTTTTGCTATAGAAAAACATCTACTGATGGCACAACTATATTAAACACATTTAAATATTCAAATATACACAATGTATCTTGGAAGCGATTAAGTACATGTACTTACTATTACTAATCTGCCATAATTTTTGATAAATTCTGTGGTTTCAAAGATCGAAAGCCGGTTTGATCAAAAAACTGCCCAATTAGACAAAATGTTAATGGAAAAATTAATGCTAAGTTTTTATGAAAGAGCATCAAAAATCAAGTGGAGTAGTGAACGAATTTTTTTTATGGGATAATGGCAACATTGTTAAAAACGCGTTTAAAAATCAGCCTAATATCTCTTATGCTTATGGGCTCTCAACCCTAATAAAATTATATTTAGAAACAAAACCAAAATAAATAATAAAATAATTTTTGAAGAAATATGATAAGGATTAAAAAAATGTATTATATTTATATTTATTTGCGTAAAAAATTACTTAAAAATTTTTCAAGCGTTTAGGCGCAGCTCAATTTTGGAAGTCGAAAAACTCTATGTTCCCAATATTTTTTTTAACTTTTTTTTTAACAGAAATGTTCAGCATGCTCTTCTTAACAAAATGAGTGGGGTCACAAATTTTTCCGTAAATTGGGCAGTTTTCAGGTCAAACCGGCTTTCGTTGTTTTTATGTGAGTCAAATAAATAACCTCTCTGGGGTGCATGTAAACATGCAGCCCACACTTTAGAGACCTCTGTTATGGATCATGGAGAAAATCCAAATGTGTCATCAAGAGAAAAATGACATATGTATTAGGACCTAAAGATGTTGATAACGGATTATTTTTCTGTTTAAATAGTTTTCATATACCACTATTTCCTACCTTAAAATTTATTTTAAATTTTCTATTCTTTTAAGCAAATGAATTGGCTGTTGCGTCTTGCATATTTGTATATAAATAATGTTCTGCATTTATTTTTGATTTTGTATTTTATTTTAATAAAACATTAAACTTATGAAAAAAGTATAAGTATAAATGAATTATCGCTTATATGTAACAATCGGGCGCACAAATTGAAATCAAACAGTATGTAAAAGAAATCTGTTACATGAAATATTTATTTATAATTTACCTACTAATCTAAAAATATGTTTATCGAAATTGTTGTACTACAAAAACAAATCTAAGAGCACGACTATTCCTAAATCCGTTATTTGCTCTGTTACTTTTGTTATGTTAAATCTTTCATAGAGAACATAGAGCAGAAAAACTAACATAGCCGGAGAGGACATTTATCTAAAGGTAAAATGTCCAAGACGCTGTCATGAAATATAAATGAACGCCGATAAAAAATGGAATGAAACAAAAAACACAATTTGTACGAGAAAATTCCATTGTGAAATACGGAAATCAAAGAGTTGCAAACATTTATCATGCAGAATTGTTCGACAGAAATAAAATTAGAGCGAGCTACACTTATAAATAAAACTACTTCTTGTAAGGTGCTAAAAATCTCTTTCTGATGTAGTACGAAAATAAAGACCGATGGAAATCACAATGGGAATACAGTTAGAATACAGGACAAATTGAAAAGTCCCTTTTTTCTACTTTGCTGTAAAGCAAATCTAAAAATACATGTAGTCAAATGAATTTTATATCCTGTTCAATATTAAACATAAAATTGCAAATGCAGCGAGCTTTGATTTTAAATTGAAATCATAATTAAAAATGCATTTGGATTCAAATTCGCGTGAAAAGAGTTTTAATAAAAATATAACGTTACATTTAATCTACAAAGTAAGAGCTATTAAAGTCTGTCTCCCCTGTTCTGCTTTTAGGGAGTGTCTTCACTTCCTATAGTTTATGACATTCTGATAAATATCAAAGTTTGAAAATACTACCTTTTGCCAACATAAAAAAATTAATTAAGCCTTTCAAAAAGATGTTAGCAAGATAGCGCAATCACATTTTTTTCAGGCAGTTTGAGAAAGGCAGAAAGGCGAGAAATCGTTTTCACATTTTTTTTTTTTTTTTTTTAATTTGAAAATTTACAACCTGCTGTTTAAAGCTATGAGTAAATGTGATTACAGAGTTACATTTGAAGGAGAAATTATCCATCGATAATTCTCCTGACTAATATAAAAAGTGATTATAAACTGAAAACTAAATAATTGACTTTCTTATTGGTCTAAAACATCCGTTGGCCACTGCTTCTTTAGCCTTCTTCTGATTGATGGTGGAATATGTAATTGTTTTGCTTCATCGTTGGGATGATTCGGGAGGTGTTCCAAGTAGTTTCTGGTTAGTCTGGTTATTTCTTCACCTACGAGCGGAATGCTAGCATCCTCGTGCAAGGTTTTATTGCTGACGTACCAGGGTGCATTAAAAATAATTCTAAGTATTTTGGATTGAATTCTCTGCAATATCTGAGTGTTAGATGGCTTCGTGCATCCCCAGAGTTGAACTCCATAGGTCCAGATAGGCTTTATTATACACTTGTATAATAATATTTTATTCTCTGTTGAAAGTTTTGATCTTCGTCCTATAAGCCATCCCATCTTCTGTATTTTTAGATTAATTTGCGTTTTCTTTGCTATGATGTGTGACTTCCAGGTGAGTTTTTTGGGCTAATGTTAGTCCGAGATACTTTACTTGGCTGCTGACTGGTAGTGGTATACTGTTTAATGTAACTGTAGGACACACGATGTTTCGGTTGGTAAAGGTGATCTGTGTCGACTTTGTAGGATTTACCATGACCTTCCATTTGTTTAGCCATTCTTGTATAAGGTTGAGATGCGTTTGTAAGTTTTCTGATGCTACTTGAGGGTTGTCACTTATAGATATTATTGCCGTATCATCGGCGAATGTGGCAATTGTGGTTGAATTTGTGGTCGGGATGTCAGCCGTAAAAATTAGGTAGAGAAGGGCCCTAATACGCTGCCCTGTGGGACACCGGACTTTATAGGGTAGTAATTAGAGGTTTCGGTGTGGAATTTTACTTGAAAGAAGCGTTCGGAAAGGTATGATTTTACAATCAAATAATGGGGTGTGGGGAAACAGGATTTAAGTTTATAAAGGAGACCATCGTGCCATACGCGGTCGAAGGCTTGTTGCACGTCTAAAAGGCAGCTGTACATAAGTGTTTCTTTTCAAGACTGATGTGAATGTTGTTAACGATCCTTTGGCATTGTTGTATAGTAGAATGGCTTTGCCTAAAACCAAACTGGTGGGTTGGTATAACTGAGTTTATTTCAGTGTCTACAGAAATTCTTTTGAGCAACAGTCTTTCGAGGATTTTAGACATAATCGGTAGCAAACTAATAGGCCGATACGAGGTGACAGCGTTTGGTGGTTTGCCTGGTTTGTTGACCATTATTATTTGGGCAAACTTCCACGTGATCGGGTAGTATGTTAGCCTTAACACGCTGTTATAGATTGAAGTTAACAGAACTACAGCTTTTCTGGGAAGTTGTTTTAACGTGAAGCCAGTAATCAAATCAAAACCAGGGGCTTTATGGTTATTACATCTCGTGATCTCTTGTCTCACTTCATTTGGGGAGAAAGGTTTAATTGGTAGCATCATCGGACAGGAAGCGTCTAAAAGGTGTTTTATTTGCTCATCGTTATTATTGTTGGCTTCATGAGCGCTATAAACTTGCGACAGGTGTTCTGCAAAGATAGTAGCCTTATCCTGTTCTGTTTTGCCCAACTTCCATCTTCTTTCCTTAAAGGTGGAATGTGCTGCGTCGGTCGCTTAAATGTTTTGGTGGCTTTCCAAATGGTGTGATCTTCTTTAGACAAACTGGTGATAAATGATTCAAAAGTGGCATTTCTAATATCTTGCAATGCTGTTTTTAATTGTCGAGTAAGTCTATTATATTCTCTTTTGTCAATCGGATTACGACTTATTTGCCATAGGCGTCTAGCTCTTCTTTTTTGGGCAACGAGATGTTTTATGTGTACAGGAATATTGACCACGGGTTCTTTTTCTAAGCTTGTTTGAGGAGTAGCCAGTTTTGCTGCCATGTGTATAGTTTGGGTAAGATAGTGTACCGCGCTATCAATTTCATTTTGTTGTTTTAATGGTATGTTTAGACATATACTTTCATCTATACATGTTTTGAATACGAACCAGTTTGTTTTCGGAGACGTTATTTTGGGGACTATTGATCTATTTATGATGTGCGTGCTAAGTGTCATAATAATAGGGGTGTGATCGGTGGAAAGGTCCCAGGATGCTTCTATGGTAGCATAAGAAGATGATATACCTTTCAAGATAAAGAAATCGATAAGATCTGGGATTTTATTTGGGTCTGATGGCCAGTAGGTGGGTTGACCTGTAGATAAATACAAGCAATTTGCGTTGGTAATAGCTTGCCTCAAGTTCCTTCCTTTTGGCGTGCAAAGTCTCGACCCCCAGTCTGTATGTTTTGCATTCCAGTCACCTCCAATGATAAATTTTCCTGCTAGTTGTTCAAAGAAGTTTTCATATTCAACTGTACTAATTCCATGTCTCGGCGGACTGTACATTGCTGAAATGTCAAAAGACCACGGTTGGGCATTGATATGGACCACTGCTGCCTGTATTTGATTTGTTTGATATTTGGCTTCTTCATGGTGATTTATGGAATTACGTATAATAACCGCAGCACCACCATGCGCCGTACCATCAGGATGGTTGGTATGATATATTGAATAGTTTGGTATTTTAAACATCGTTCTATCAGGGAAATGCGTTTCTGATACGAGTAATATATCAATTTTGTTATAATGGATAAAATTTATTAATTCCGCTTTATGGTTGGTTAGACCATTAGCATTCCACTCGGCAACGCGAATGGATTTAATGTTCATTAGTGAATTTGTTTATTACTGTAGATAGCATGCTTAATATCATGCTGTTTTGATTTATGAGCTGTGAAAACATTGTTTTAAATTCCATTAAGAAAGCGTTCATTTGGATACCTAAGTCTGTAGTTTGATTGTTTGAATTTCCGCTATTAGCTATTTGCGCGTACGATGGGCCGTTCAATGATGCATTATGAGGGTTTGCTCGAATTGTATTTTGGTTTGCAAATGATTGTTGGTACTTCGGAGTATGAGGATTTGCCGGTTGCTTTCCTCTTTGCATTAAGTAGGTCCCTATAAATCGTACATCCTTTATAATTTGCGGTATGATCTCCGTCGCAAAGCGCACATTTAGCAGATGTAGTTTTGATTTTTGCAATCAGCTGACATGTGGCTACCTCCACATTTGACACATTGATAAGGTCTAGTGCAATAAGTTTTGAGTGACCATATAGTTGACATCTGGTACACTGAATTATGTTTCTTTTTGGTGGGGGGGTTCTATTACTATTTTCATGTTGCTTAAATACTGTAGTTCATAGATTAGTTTATTGTTTTCTTTTGGTTCAAGATCTACGTAGAACATCATTAATGGTTGTTTAGTTACTCTATGTCTTATATTAATTATGTTACGTACAGTGTGACCATGTTGTTTTAGTTCATCGATAATGTCCTTGGTAGGGATTGAGTAGTGAATATTGCGAATGACAACTCTGTATGCCCTGTTCTGTTTCATTTGGTAAGTGTGATGAATTATGTTACTGCTGTTCATATGTCTAATAAGTTTTCTATATACGTCAGGATTTTGGGTGTTTATTTTTATTTTATCGTCTTGTAAAGCTGTGCATTGATAAGTTTCTTTTTCTGTCACATCTGATAGGCTTTTAATCATTTTATTAATGTCGGTAACGCCATATACAAAGATAGGTGGGGGGTTGGGTATTTTAGGAGTTTTATTGCCGTTAGCGAAATTATTAGAATTATTACCCTTGTCTTCGTTTTCAGGAGCATTTTGTAGAGCACTAAACTTGTTTTGAGTAGTAGTTTCTTGAGATTTAGTTAAATTATTAGATGAAGATTTAGGATTCCTTTTGCGTTTTTTAACTGTTTGCCAGTCAGGGGTTTTTGTTTCTTCGATGTCACTCTCATCCATGGAGGACACATCGCTTATAGTTTGTAGTGGCACGGAATGGAGGTGGCGTGTTTTGTTGGGTATTTGTCATTACGTTTTGTTGAGTATTTGGATGTGGTTGGGGATTGGACAAGTTTTGAGGAAATGGCATAGAATTTGGATTTTGCGATAAATTTGGGAATTGCGGCAAAGCTTGATTACCGTTAGAACATTGAGGCTGCATGATTGGGAAATTATTCGTGCTGGGAAAGTTAAAAGTATACCCGTAGTTTTCGCGAGGTGTGTGAGTATTTATTACTGATGTTCCGGGACCGGGTGGGCCTGGACCATTATTGTTTCCAAAAGGAAACATGGTTTACGTGCTTATTTATAAAATAATAATAAGTTTATGTGTACGTACAGTTTTCGTATTATAATACTGTTTGCGGACTCGGATTTGTTAACCCTGAGTTCACTAATCAGCGTATGGGACACAATCTTTCGAAGATAGCGGAGCACAGCTAGTGTGTTTACTCTTCGAAATTCAAATCACCACTGTTTTCACATTAATTTTATTTCTTTCCTATATCGCTTAAAACGGTTTTTATTCAAAATGTTTGCTACCTTTAATTTAGTAATTTAAACTCCTATAAAAACTATTCTGAAATTAAATCTATCTATTGAATATTTATGTTAAGATAATGTACGTACTTTAAATGATCATCGTATTTGTTCATTTAATTAATAATTAGGATTAAATTATAAATTATTTTGTGAGTACTGCGTGCTGAATTATATTAAATATTGTTTTTTATAAATAGATTTAAATAAAAAAAATATCTATTAAAAAGCACGGTTATTTTTGGATGAGAAATATAAAGCGTTTCCATTTTCAGATTAATTTACTTAATAAAGTGATTATAATTACTATTATAGTTATTTTGAAACTGCTTCATTTACAATTTTATATTAACTGTACAAATAGAAATATGGAATATTTAGTCATACAAATAAAATCTATTAATATCGAAATACTTCATTAACTTTGTAAAACCGTATTGATTGTATTGATTATGTTATCAAATGTTATATTTGTAGCAGCTGTGAATAAGTATACAAGTCGAATTAGCGAATTTACAGGGGAGTAATATTTATCTTCAATCATCTACAAAAAATCATAATTTAATTAATTTTTTTGTATGATCGTCTAATATGAATACTTTTGGCACTTGTATACTCCACTCTTCATGCGGCAGACTTAATCTACTGTTTACATAGGATTTGTCTAACAAGACCTTTTCCATGGCTGCTACAACATGAAGAATTAAACTGGGATTAATTGTTTATACAATTATGTTATTATAATAATTTTGAGTCGCTGATTCCGAATCTGAAAGCATCAATCAAGTCGACGAAGCACAGTCGTATGACCTTTTCTCTAAAGACGCGTTCTGACTAGTAGAGCTTAGTTGATCAACTTTACTGGACCAAGTGAAATCCAGAGAAAATTTCTGAGAGAGCATATTTTTCAACTGTTATCGGTCAATTTAAGTTGATTGAGCAAAAGATTGACCCATTCAAACTTTATCGTTTAAGCTATGAGTTCTTTAATATATTTGAAACAAATTGAACACGTTTAAAGCGTGTAAACGTTTGTCAATCGAATTGAATCATTCTATAGCGGTTAATTTTTCAGTCTGCTTTTACTTTAGGAGGTTAGCGTGTTATTACAAAATGAGTTTAAAATGATCAGAACCTTTCCTGTTAAAATTTATAGAATTATATCATAATCGTGACTGTCATTGGAACCACAGACTGAACAGTTATTAAAATAAGCATTTTACAGAAAATACATTACGTCTACCCTATTCTAGTCAGCCGCGTTTATGCCCCGCACACCATGGTAATTGCCTAAAATTTTGCATATTAAAAGCAGTATTTAATATAGTTTATATCCCTGACTAGATATTTTAACCTAACACTAACAAGGACCGAATCGGGTTTACCTAATTTGCTATGAACACAACCAAAACTTCAAGATTCGTTACAGAATGTCTAAAGTGGGCTCTCTTCGGCATGTCTGCGAGGAAACACTGCCATTAAATATTAATAAAATAACAAAAATTTATGATTTTTTACTGGGTATACGGACTATACTATAGGGATATGCCATCTTTGCATATCATATTTATCGGCATATAGACCATAGTTTAAATAATAAAGTATTAACAAGAAAATTATATAAATTAAAAGTATGGAAACTCAGAACTTATTGTATAATTTATTGAACATATTTTTATTATTATATAATATCTGGGTGACTGAGCTTAGCTTGGTATCTTTCGATTTCGCACTGAGAATGTTATGACTTTCAGTCGCCTAGGTACTGATATACATATATATTGTACATATGAATGTAGTGCCATCTGTTGTTTTGAATCATTGCATGACTATGTTAGCCTGGTGGTATTTAACTATTCTATGAGATGGCGCAAGAAAAAAATATTTCTGTGAAAACGCAATTTTTAAGCTATGCTACTTATCAAGATAAACTTAGAAAGCAAAACATTATCTAAATAGAAAAGCAAATTTAGTACCAATTTCGAAATTAAGACAAGGAATGTGTTAAATGACGTAACAATATAAAAATTTAAACATTAAAGTACTTGCAATTAAACGTCCTACTTTCTGATAAAAAACCTTTTAAAAAGAATATTTTTATTTTGTTTGTCAAAAATGTTTAATAAAAATTTTAAGGTTCAAAGAAAACACAAAAATGTATATGTTGTAACTGTTAAGACAGAATCAATAACAAAAATTACATAGAAAGTTGTTTACTTATGTGCAGAATATAATTAAATTTTTTCGCCTAGTTTTTAAAATATTTTTTTGAAAGAATAGGTTCAAGTGAGAAAATCATCAAATAGCACTTCATCCATTATAAAAAGAAAAGATACCTACTGTACGGTCGCCCAGTAAGAAAAATGTTGATATTACATACACAAAAATTTCAATTTATGAATATTAAAAATAATATGTGGGTGACCAAGCTTTGCCCGGTGTTTTTCGATTTTGCCGTGAGAATGTGATGGCTTTCGGTCCCTAGGTACTGAAATCTGTTGCTGTGTATCAATGCATGATCAATTCAACCTATGAGCACTTCAATATTCTATGAGATGGCAATATTTTTTTTTTGTGAAAACGCATTTTTTTCATCTATGACACCTATTTAGATAATCTTACGGAGCAAAACATTATATAATTAGGTTTCCAAGAAACTTATGTGAATATTTATTTTATATAGGTATATATACAAGAATAACTCGTTTAAAGTATAAGATATATTTCACATTAATTTTTATTTAATACAACTGTTCTTCAAAGTTACTTGTAACTTGAGCTTAATCTTAAAAATAATAAGTTGATTAAGATATTAAAGCCTTAAAGTTTGTTTTAACTTTGCTTTTAATTTAAATTGAATAGTCTCCTCACTTAATGTCTTCTTAATGGGATAGATTCTGAGGACTACTAAAAGTTTTCTTTTAAGTACTGTATTTTAAGGAAGTAAGATGTCGGTGTTTGTGAACGTGTTTGCTTTTGCATGCTTTGTCCTATGGTAATTTCCTCTGACACTCTACGGAAAACGATCAGTTCCCCTAAGCCTCACGAGGGATTCTTGTTTTATATAAGTACCTATATGTGTAGGAAAACTCTTTAAAGCGCTTTATTTGTATTCATAACGAATTCTTATAAAGCCTGCTTTAACTTTCATACTTTTTTTTATATCATATTACAGTGAAAGTATAAAATATTATTAAAGCGACGTTTTGTTTTAATATCTTTTATGATATCACGTATATTTGGGTTTGTAAATCGAAATAAGTTTTCACTTTCGATAAAACTGCAGAAAACAATTTCAATCATCTTTACTTGACACATTTTGGAAAAATTCCATACTCTATTACCATCTACCTGGAAAATTTATTAAATTAAGTTCGAAAAAAATTCTTTTTGACGTCGGCAAAGTTTTATAAAAATAACACATCTGATGGATGAGTTTGATAATCTAAAAGGTTGATATACATGCATTAAAGAATATCTTATTTTCATAAAAAAGATTTCATTTACAAGTTTCGTCACAATATGTGTTACGTTAACACAACCTTTTAAAATCAATCATTTTTTTAGTATAGGTAAATAGTTTTATTAAATAATAATTAATTAAAAATATTTTTTTACATTATCAAATGATCGTGTTAGACAAGAAGTTTTCCTGATTTTTTAATCAGACTGCATTTAAGAGGATCCAGTTAAATTTTTAAGTATGCATATTAAACATGTAGGTAGTACCTCATAGATGTTAATTTAATTGGGAGTTTTTGTTAAAAAAATATTTGATCTTACAAAAGCAGTTCTTAAATATTCCAAGAATAAATTTAAATATCTGTCAATTGTACACGTAAAATCTAGGAGTTTATACAAAATAAATGTATCTTTGTTCAAGGGTCTTTTTAAAGCAATAAAAAAAGGCTTTCAATAGCTTTACCGAAGACCCATAGTACTTGTTTGTTTATTACCTTCTACAGTCGTGTCCAAAAAGGCAATGCTGCTAACTGCGTATTACTAAATATCTTCGTTGGCGCCCAATTCAAAATGTCCGATTATTTTTTGATGAGATCTCGTAATAATTATAGACATCTAAAAGAGCTTTTCGTATTGTACGGTGACAACCTTGTTTTGTACATACATATCTTCATTATACAATTAAATCTAAAAAGTCACAAATTGTTACAAAATGAAATGATTAATATGAATCTCTTTTATAGTCAAATGTCGTCAGTTCCATTAATTTTTGAAATAGTTCTAACAGATCTTTATACAGATAGAGCAAGTCAATATTAAGATTGTTGGCAGTTATGATTGTCATTCACATATCTGAAGAGCTTAAAATTATTCTTTTAAGAATTGTTTTGCTTTTTATTATAGCCTTATTTATTTAACGACATAAGATAGTAATGAATCAATTATATTTTTATAAATTTAATTTATATGTTGAACAGTTTGAATTATTATAAAGTTTCTAGTTAGTAAAAAAAATTAAATTTACAATATAATTACATTAAATATTATTTTAAAGGCACTTATCTATCAATATAATTAAATTTTGGTACAACATATTCAAACGTAGATACTAAAGTTGTGAATTCTTTAAATAAGGAGAGAGCATAATTGTAAGATACAGTCGAACCTCCATAAGTCGAACCTTGATAAGCCGAATTTTTGATAACTCGAATTATTTTTAGTCTCTCTTCAACTTCGACTTATCGAGGTTCGTCTGTACTTGTAAAAATGTTAAGATTGTATAGATTAATTGTTACTTGTTTATTCTTTATTTTTTTAGTTCACATCAAACATTTGCCTATAAATTACATAATTTTTTTGTATTTCCAATTTAAGTTCGAGTTTTTAATGCTAAAGGAAGTTGTGACAGACTTTAATAGCAAGTAATTATCTAAAATTATAACAGCACCGACAAAAACGTTTAATTTATAGTTACGGAAAATAATTACTACATACTAATTGCTAGACAATGGAAATTAATATGGCATGTCCTTGAAGGACACTGACCGTGGTGAAATGTTCTTAACCCTTGCATGTTATGTACGAGGGTTTTTGTGCTTAAATCGAAACGTTACAAAGTTTCTTCTAATTCTTACGGTTTCGTTCCAAGAATCAATAATTTAAAGTACAATGCTTGTAAACTTAATCGTAACACAATTACCCTTTAAATTATGTTTCTCGGTACATACATGTAAAGAAAGAAATTGATCTATGTAATTAATAAAGAAATGTTATGAGAACGCCAGGAAGAAAAACTAAAGCTTTGTAGGAAATTGGCGCAAGAAATTTATTTGACTTTGTACACCAATAGCAAGGTGATTTATTCAAGTTCATAAACTTTATAGATTAATATTGTTACATCTGTTAGGAATTAAATTAGGTACTTCGTGGAAGGATGAAATATGACTTGCCCAACGCATAATATAACCTTAAAAATATTTATGAATATAGAACTTTCTTTGCAAAAAATAGATATATGTACTAATAAAAAATTATGGCATAATTTTACTAATAAATTTATTTTTGTATTAAAACTTGTATATCCGCAAATGTAAAATGTTTACGTTTGCAACTAGAAAAGTACTTCATATTTTATGGCACTGATTAGCTTTAAAACTATCTAACCTGGTCATCCGATAACCAATGTTTCCCATTCAAAATAACGAGCACACTGTTTAGTTTATTTTATTGGGCTGCACTATCTAGTTCCGTTGAACGGTTAAACACAGGATTAAGTAATTTGAATAACATAACAAATGATAATGAAAATGCGTTTTAGTTTGCATTTCATTAAACTACCATTTATTTTAATTCGCTACAAATTTTTGCTTGTTAATTATATTAATAGCAAAGAAGAGAATTTGCTTTTTTTGTTTTTTGAACATATTATTTTGGTTTGAATAATGTTTTTTAATATAATTAGTAATTGTGTTTGGTGTGAAAAGCAAACAAAAATAAAAATGGATTACAAGGTGAATAATGACACAAAATTTCATTAATAGAATTTCTAAGCTACAATTAATTCAATTATGTAAATGTTTTGTGAAAGGAATATATTTCAACATGGAAAAGATTAAATATCCAGAGTGTACTACGAATAGGCACTGAAGCTTAAACGGGTGATACCTGACACCAATGCAAACAATAAAAGTTTATATACAATATGTCCTAAATTTAAAAAAAAATCCAGAAAAATGCATTACAATTTTCCGGTAAATGGACAACACAGCGTCATTTTCATATGCTTTTAAAAAAGAGTAAGGTCATTTAGTACGTGCATTATTGGTAATTGGCATATTTGATATGCAATTTCTGTTTTTTTTTTTATTTAAAAAAAATTGTTATGGCTTTAATGGCATTGTTAAAACAAACTTGTATAAAAATTTTCAAAATATTCTAAATAATATGGTATTTATTACCTACACATTTTCAAATTGAAGTTTATCATACCATTACTCAAAAATACGACACAAGATTATTTGACTTGGGGTAGTTTTTTGTTTAGTTTATGCTTATTTATAAGTGTATTAAGTATCAGTACTTATTCGTGAGACACCCGGTATAAGTACGTCGAAATTAACATAACAAGTAAAGTGTTTTTAGAATTATAATTATTTTGTCTTAAGCATATAGTGTCCACAAAGCACATTGAATTAAATCATATTGACTAAAAGTTGAAAAACTTTAAAACGTCATATTATTAACTAAATCTACATAAAACAAAAGTACCTACAATATTATTTTTTACGACTAAATGTATTTTAGTTAATTAGTTTACAAATTTTGAGAATTTTAAGCAAATAGCAAAATATTTTATTTTAATTTAGTGATAAATCTTATCATAGTTTACCTAAAGCACCCCTAAATCACCACATATATGGCCCACTATAAAAATAAGAAGATATAATATTATAATAGGTTATCAAGTTATCAATCAAAAAAACTCATCTCCAAGCTTGTTTGAAAATCTTAAAACTCGAAATTTTTCGGAATTTGTTTAATTTTTAACAATAAAACTGCGTACACGAGCCAGGATAGGACAATATATCATTATGCTACACTATTATTTATAAAAAAAAAACTTGATGCATTGACGACAGAATATTTTTTTAATTAGAAGAATATATAGAACGGATCGGATAGGATAATAAAACTGGGCTTAAAATTTCTGTCACAATATACACTATTTTTAAGATTTTTTTTAAGAAAATAAAGTGTCGTACTTCTATTGTTAAAAACCATTTGATTTTTTATATCTATATCCATATGACCCTTCAAATATAGCTAAAATATTTGAAAAATAGAATCTCTGCATTAAAACTTGTAATTTAGTCTATTTTTAATATTGTAATGGGTTTGTTTTTCTTACGTTTGTATAGTACAGTACAGGGGTGGCCAATCTGCGGCTCGCGAGCCACATGCGGCTCTTTGAAGGGTTATTTGTGGCTCTCGATAAACGTACCCGAGTTCCCTTTTCTTTTTGTGCTATTATATTTTAAAAAAGAAGTGCTCTCACCAATTATTCACCAAATTTTAAACAATTGTCAAGAGAAGTAAAATAAATGTGTTTAATTTTTAATATTTAAATTCAATACACATATTTTGTACTTTTATTTATATGTTTAATAAATAAAATATCTGTAAAAAAAATGTTTTTAATACCTTTTTTGCATACCTTTTAAATACGTAGTTAATAGCGGCTCGCGATTAAATTTTAAATTTTGATAAATTGCTCGGACTATCGAGGAGCTTCGCCACCCCTGGTATAGTAGATTAATTTTCTTTCATCTAAAACAACTGTGCTTTGTCATTACTTCAACAAACAAACTCATAAACTTTACTTTTAGAAGTCTAGAATTTTCAAATTACCTACTTAAAAGGAGGTGTGATAATAAAAACCTCTTATTATTGTTGTTTTAAAACAAAAAGGATTTTTAATATGCTGGGTAACCTTACATTAAAGGTTCAATTGCTAATTAAATGGTTTTTAGTTCCATCATTATATTTTACTTCCTTTTTGATATCGGTATAAGTAAGTACGTACTATTTTATTTATGCTATTACATAGGTAATTACATTTGAGTGCAAAATATTTACTCTTCAACAGCTTCGCCATAAAGAAACTATATTTCCTAAATCGCAATAAAATACACATAAATAAACAACGGCTCTTTCAAATAGAATGCAATTTCGTTGGTTAAAATGAGAGCTATCAAACGAAACATAAAACAAATTTAGATTGATCACCCACTTTCGCCACCGTTTTAAGCAAAAAATAATGCAAATAAATTGTAGGCCATAATATGGGGTCATAAATCGAAATAACATCGAACGAAATTAAAAAGTATAAACCTTCGCCACGTTAAACATTTCCATTAAAAACCTTCCGCAATCAAATGTCGCAGCAGAAGCGACGCTGATATTCCGCATAAATTGCAAATGACCTGCAGCTTTATAGAATTGCGCCGTGAAATAGTTTGGGCCTTACATATGATTTTCAGAAAATGTATATCAGTTTGCAAGGAATTTTGTCAACAATCCAAGTGCAGAGGATAAGAAGATATTTTACAAGGTGTAGTAAATAGAAATCCTTTGTATGCAAAACATGTTGCTATAGGTCGCCGTTTGAACATTTGTCAACTAAAACACAGTCATCCGTTCAAACTAAATCCTGTCCCAAGACAATGGAAATTCTACCTTTTACTTCAAAAGTCTTATAATATCAGTATGGCTTATAAATCACGATTTTATTTTATAAATCGTTTTAACATTACGTTTTTATACCTAGACGATTATGATAAAATGTTTGCTAGTATTTTTAATTCCATCTGAAAGTTTTGTGTTTAATCTTTTACGTAAAGTTTGAATATTTTTATTTAATAATAGTCAGGAAATTATAATATGCGTTTCATTTGTACACGCGACGTTAGATTTGAAAAATTAAAATATGAAAACCACAAATTTAAATTTAACATAATAAAAGATGTTATATCTCAGATATTAAACGACTTTAGAAAACTGGCAATGCTGTATAAAAAGAATTTGAAAACTTAATGAGTTATGTAAATTTTCAGTTAACAATCAGTTGGATACGAAGCCTGGAAAATTTCTATAAATATTACGATTATACTTAACATCTACATATGAATACTTGATGAATATACCAGGTGTCTCAATTAATATAAATTGATCCCCAGTGTACTTAATACCGTAAATGTAAAATACTATAAATATTATTTTAAGGATAATCTACCTCAATGATAGAATCTGACTGAAATATAAAGTGATGCCTCCCAGTAACTAAAAAATCGTTTTCTTCGTTTTTTAGTATATGGGTTATCTTTGTTTAAATATTAAGCTAATTCTAGATTATTACATTGCTACATATTCTGTAAAATAAACTTGCCAGTTTTGGTTTTTTTAATATTTTACGATATTGTAAGTCAAACAACTTTTTTTTAAATTAAAAATATTTACAAATTATAGTTTTGAATTATATAACTACTTATAATGTTATATTTCATAATTTATCAATTGGTCATTGCATTGATTCTGTAGTGGTATTTAGTGGCGCAATAAAACAGCTGCCCCTTTCCTTAATATCTTCTTCTTCTTTAGTGCCTCTTCTAATGGAGGTTTGCTATTCTCACAGCTGGCCGAACTTTATTGACGGCAGATCCAAACAATTGGTTGGTGTTGCAGCCAAACCAGTCTCTTAGGTTTTTTAGTCAGGACACGTGGTCTCTCAATACTCCTCTTTCCACTAATCTTCCCCTGAATTATCAATTGTAAGAGGGTGTATTTGGGACCTCTTATTATATGGCCTAGATATTGAAGCTTTCTCTTTTTTATGGTATTCATGATTTCATATTGTGTTTGCATTTTGATTACGCCTTCAGCATTGATAAGCAAAACCTCCACATTCTACGGTAACACTACATTTCAAAGGCCTGTAGTTAGTCTATGTGAGTTTTCTTCGGAGTCCACGGTTTGACTTCATACAGGAGCACTGAGAATATGTAGCAACGTAGCATGCTCATCCTAAGCATAATATCAATATCCGAACTAGTAAATAACTTTTTCATTTTTATAAATGTTTATCTGGATATTTCTATTTTCGTTCTATTTTCGTTCTTATTTCTTTTGTTTGATCAACCGATTGTTCTACCCAAGTTCCTATCACGTACAGTTTCTTTGTAAACCAATATTATGGTGTTTTCTCAATGTTCGACTAAATTTAGAATAAAACTTTTTTCAACTATTAAAGTTTTGAGAACCACCAAAATTTTTCGTTTTAATTTGCTCGTACATTGAAGGATTTATCAGCAGTGATACAATTAACCTTGGGGATTTCTCGCAATTAAACCATAAATAGGTACACGAGACTTGCAAAGCAAGTCTTGGCAAATTGATCTATTAGTAAATTATTTGTGCTGTTCTTCCTGTGAAATAATGTGTAGTAGGTGTTGTAAAAATAATCATGATTATTTTTACTACATTTTTAGTCAGTTAATAGTGAAAAAGCCTAAAAGAATCATCATTGATTTCGTTAAAAAGAAATATTTAGACTACTTTAAAATTAAACTTAGGAATTAGATAATTGTAGGCCCCACATGTTATTTGCAAAATTTAAGAAGTGTTATGGCATTAATATAAAGGAACTAGAGAAGTCTTGCCTTTTGGCATAGCGATGATCTGGAGATAGCCGAAAAATCATACCCACGACTGCTATTTTTGTCCGTGTGATATTAAGGGTTAAACTTAGGGACTCCTATATATATTAACTATCCTAATCTTCAGTCGGCAATAAGACCAGTTTCACATGACTCCGATATACATTTACCTGTTCTACCCAAATTATTATAGAGTACCAATTCTAATCTTCACCAGATATAGAAATTGATATTTTTGTACCATTAACATTAAAAGACACTGGAACTTAATGACTTAGTCAGAGATTTAGGACTTTTAAACGATCTGTTTGAGATTTTAGGATCTACATTCTACACTAACGGATAAACATTTACTTGCTTCAGGAACATTTTCAGCTAAATAATTTGTGAGGCATTTTTTGCATGAAAATCGGGCTATTGCCCGATGGAAAAACCGTCGTTTTTGAATTAATAATTATTTGTTACCAGGTGTGCAACCTTAAAACGGCCGTTTTCTAATAGATGGCAGTACGCGCGCATTAGGCATTAGCCAACCTTGCCTGCCATTTTTTCTCATTGCTTTGATCTTTGCCATTAGTAAACAAAAGACAAAGTCAGCAATTTCGGACAATAACGTGTCCTTTGATCACGATAAACATGTCGAATTTGGTGCCAGATAAAGAGCATTTGCGGGGAGCACTGCTATTCCTCTTCAATTGGAAGAAATCCTCCGCCAAAGCGCATAGAATTCTTGTGGAGGTCTATGGCGACAGTGCTCTTAGTGAAACTCGGTGCAGAGCGTGGTTTCGGCAATTCAGAGACGGAATTTTTAACGGCACCGACAAGAAGCGCGAAAATCGACCAAAAGTTTTTGAGGACACCGAATTGCAAGATTTATTGGACGAAGACGATACCCAATCGCAGAAACAACTTGCGGCGAAGTTGAATGTTAGCCACCAAGCAATTTCGAAACGCCTTTTTGCTATGGGAAAGATCCAAAAGATCGGGAAGTGGGTGCCACATCAATTGAACGATCGACAGATGGAACGACGCCAGACCGCGTGCGAAATCTTGCTTGATCGGCATAATAGAAAATCATTTTTGCATCGAATCGTCACTGGCGATGAAAAATAGATCTTTTTTGAAAACCCTAAGCGCAAAAAAAAAGTGGGTGGACCCCGGAGAACCCTCAACATCGTCTGCTAGGCCAAATCGATTCGGGAAAAAGACAATGCTGTGTGTTTGGTGGGACCAGAAGGGGGTGGTTTACTACGAACTGTTGAAACCTGGTGAAACGATCAATACTCAACGCTACCAACAACAAATCATCGAATTGAATCGTGAATTGTGCAAAAAAAGACCCGAACACGCGAATCGGCATGAGGGTATCATTTTCCAGCACGACAACGCACCATCACACACAGCAAGATTGGTCCGGGATACATTGGATGCACTTGGCCGGGAGTTGCTACCCCACCCACCCTACTCTCCTGATCTGGCCCCTTCAGATTACCATTTGTTTGCGTCGATGGGACACGCACTTGCTGAGCAGCACTTCAATTCTTATGAAGATGTTAAAAAATGGCTCGATGGGTGGTTCTTATCCAAAGGGGATGAATTCTTTTGGGGTGGAATCTACAATCTTTTTCGAAGATGGGAAAAATGTATAGTCAGCGAGGGCAATTACTTCGAATAAAATATTTTTCACTTTTCTGCGTTAATTATTGTGTTTTGCTAAATAAAAAAACAGCCGTTTTAAGGTTGCACACCTGGTATTAACAAATTACTAGAATTTATATTTATCATTTAATGTCTTACCATAAAATTATTTGTTATACGTAAAAATACTTAATCAAAAAAAATCTATTACTCCAGAAATAAGTCTTACTTTGTATAATTACCGGTAAAGCAATTGTTTTATAGATATTCGCGGGTAGCACTCTATCACTGTTTGAATATCAATGGATCCAGTAAACTTTAACAACTTAATTTGTTTATCATAGTATATACATAAATTTAGTACAGCAAAGCATAAAATAAAATATTACCAATAATGTAATTTTCTTTTAGGAAAAAGTGGAATGGTATTAAATGAAGAGACGCACTGGCGGTGAAACGCTGAAAACCTGGAATGGTTCGGGCTGAGCTCACCGCACTCAGCTCCGTATTCCATTAGAAAGGTAACTACAATAATTTAATAATTTAATTTAGTCCATAGAGAGTATAAAGGCTTCAACTCTAGAGGCGATGCATTATTTACTCTATTTTCAGAAAACGAAAATTACTTAGAATTAGGAAACCATTTTTCACGTTTACTTTCTGTTATAAAGAAATATGGTAGAATTATGTGTACAGAAAATATCTATTGGAACTCTTAGTACTTACGTACGTAGCCATTAGTATATAAATCTTAACAAAAATACTTATTGTGGAACAACGAAAAGTAAAAATTTTTATTTAAAAGTATGATATAACTTACAATTATCGAAAAATTCAATGTAACATAACAACTGTCCTTATTATTGGGAAGTCGATAGATAACAGACCTCAAAAGTTTTGCTTTATGCAAATGTTTATGTAACCCATGGTTATTTTAAATCCAGTTTGCGTTTATTTTTTATGATTTAATGGAACAAATATTCTTAACTATTTTTTTATTACTTATATGTTATGCAAGGTAAAACTGGAATAATTTAAACCTTTCTGTTTAGTTTCTTACCTAAGAATAATAAAGATAAATTTAAATATCCCGATAAAACAGAAGCCGTGCAATTTGGATATTTCTTAGAGAAAAAAGACAGTTGTCGTTTGCTTATCCCAATTAAAATTAAAATTACATTTTTTTTTAATTATATCACTATAGGAGGAAGCTTATCTTTCTTTATATGCATTAGTAACAGTTTTCAAATATATTAACTATTACGCATAATAATTTTATACGCAAAAAAAATTATAAATTTTTTCTGGATATTAAAATAAAATGTGCTTAAAAAAACTTGTAAAATATTTATTGTACGTGTAATTATAAAACAATATAAATGGTAGTACTAAAAAATAAAGTAATTTGTATTTGGCCGATAAAACAGAATTTTTGATGAAATAATTACAATAAAAAGTCAGAACAAATTTACATTTGAAAACTGAAATAATCATGAGTACATATTCTTAAAACCCTGTAGAATACAGTACATAACTTGGGCATTTAGAAAATATTATTATCGTGTAATTTTATTTATTCATAAAGTTCTCGAAAGTAAAAACCTGAATTACGTGTAAAATGAACTACGTTAAATATTTTTATGCTTCCTTTGCTTTCTGAGAACTAATAAACTTATGGGAATTTATTGTATTAGTTACATTACAATGATCACAGAATGGCAAATATTAAGTATATTTTATGTCATTATTTTGTGAATTAGATCAGGCGAGCCGTCTTAAAAGATCTTAAGAGTTTATTAGTTTTCAAAATGCGATGAAAGCACATGTTGCGAGAATTTTAAGTAATCGACGTTTATACAATAAATTAAGTTGTTATTATGCTTTAACTGTGTTTGTTAAATACCCATTACTATTTGACCTCAACGTAAACAAACATGCCTTTAAAACTGCTTCACCCATATCATTTACAAAACAACACAATATTTATTCGAAGCCTCTCTGTGACTAGTGTATCGTAACTAACACTTTAATTTTGTATCAATTTGCTAGTTCTCAGGGAACGCAAACACTAATAAGAGCTAATCATAATGTTCACGTCCAATATCCTTTAATAATGTTTAATGTTCACTAGAATTCGACACTCAATAAAACAACAATTGTTAAATTTCCGACGTTTCGTTTTTTATTGAAACTTTAGCAAACAACTGAAAATTAACAAAGTATAACAACAATAACTACAAGTATTTTATAAATAAATATAAACCTTAACAACAATTTGAAAAAGTTTCTATTTTACATCGTGAACAAAATAAAAATAAAAGAAATTTAAGTGAAATGGTTTTTATCAAAATTAATAAAACTGTAAATTTACGTTTAGATACTAAAGGCCTTAATACATAATGACATCATAAATAAAATAAAATCAAAAAATTAAAATTTTATACAACTACAAATAGTAATCTCTATTTAGAATCATAGTTTACAGTCTTTCATGTAATTATTTAGAATCATAGTTACAATCTTTCGTGTAACTATTTAGAACCATAGTTACATGAACTCAAGGCCTTAGTTTAATATATAATGACATCTTAAATAAAATTAAAACATAAAACTAAAATTAATCATAAAAATTTAAATCAAAATTATACAACTACAAATAATTTCTTTTTAGAATCATAGTTACAGCCTTTCATGTAATTATTTAGAATCATAGTTACAATCTTCATATTTTTAAAAATCTTTCATTTTGACGCATATAATTATTTAGAATCATAGTTGCAATCTTTCATATTTAAAAATCTTTCATTTTGACACATGTAGAATTATTGAGTTTTAATGGTTAACTTCCTTTTTGTGTTGTTAAGGTATTTTATAATTTATATTATTTTATAAAATACTTGTAGTTATTGTTGTTATACTTTGTTAATTTTCAGTTTCTTGATAAAGTTTCAATAAAGAAACGAAACGTTGGAAGTTAACAATTTGTTGTTTTATTGTGTCCAATTCCAGTGAACATTAACATATAATAGTTACATGTTTACAATCTTTCATGTTTGACGCAAGTAGAATTTTTAAGTTTTGATGGTTAAAATATTTTTTGTGTTGTTAAGGTATTTTATAATTTATATTTATTTATAAAATACTTGTAGTTATTGTTGTTATACTTTGTTAATTTTTAGTAACTCGATAAAGTATTCCAGTGAACATTAAACATTACTAATAAGAGCATAACCACGTTGATTGTACTATGGTCGCCACATCCCTTTACCATATAGGTACACAAAAAACAAATACATGCCACTTCTGGTTACCTATGTCTTTTAATATTAAAAAAATTAACGTAAAAGATTTTCGAAAACATGTACATTTAAATTATTTACGACTTTATAGTTTTAAAAGTACATTTTTAAAAAAAATACTTATTTATTTATTTTGACTTGTTTTTTTTGACAATTTTGTTGTTGGAATAATCATTGTAAATTATTGAATATATGCTTTTTTACTTATATACTCCAATTTTAACTAAAATCAAATTAAATCGGCATTGGCAATATCTCACAGTTTTGGGGTTAAAAGGTGGGGTTACCATTCATGATCTTTCATGTAGGTATGTTTTATTACATAACTAATTTAATAGTAATACATACATTTATAATTAATCTATATTATGTAAAATTACCTATGAAAATACCCCACAATGCTTTTTTGTATAAAAATAGTGATTCAGGTTACTTGAGTTAATAAAGTTTGTTGACTTTATAAAACCTTCTCTCAAAGCCCATTGTAATTCGCTACTGTAAAGTTTACTCAGTATTCAGTTAAGGGATTTTACTCTAGAATTTCAAGACGAAACAGAATGATCGTCTATATGTGTGGATATAAAAGCTAACAAACTAAATGGTTTTTATGCAAACGAGAATTTCGCCTTTACTTACTTACAATTTTTCGTTTGCGATAATGAGATTAAAAATAATAAAAACAAGGCAGAGCGTACTTTAAAATACAAGATTATGAAATTAAATTGAAAATATTTAGAAATTTGCAAGGAAACTCTTAAATATAATTAAATTTTTATGTTTATATTTATATATTAGTTTACAGATAATTCTCGATTAATACAGTACTCTAACAATTTCGTTTGGCATTCAGAGAAACCTGAAAATAAGAGTTATTTTTGTATGTGGTTATCAATTTGAAAATTGGTATAAAGTCAGCTTCTTCCAATCCTATTTATTCTATGTCAAGTTTCTCATATCTGTAAAACTATTTTTTTTTAAATAAATATTTATTTAACGATTGATGACAAAAATATTATGTAATATTACTCTATCAGCTCAAATATAAAATCAAGTTTTATAATCTAAATATTAGAAAATATTAGAAAATTGGATTATATTCAAAACTTTTTAAAATTTTGGAATACTCTCTCAATGATCGGATTGGTTCATGCGAATGGTAATGGATCGATGGTCTACAATTAACATAAAAAATATTATTAACGGTTGTAAACTTTAAGGATGACACTAAAGATGGTTTTCTGTGGAAAAACACAATTTCTTTGATGCCAAGTCATGTAAAGAAAGTGAATGATCAGTTAAGTAGGAGTAGTACCTAAAAAGAAGTTTTCCTTCTACTTCCACACTAAGTGCCTCAAAATTTTTTTAACGAAATGATCGTGATCGCCTTCAATGGCTTTCAAAGCCTCACGCAAGCAGTGGAAGATCCTTAAGCGCAAACAAACTCGTGCTTGTATTTACATACACACAATAAGTGTTACCAGTGATAAATTATTTCAATAAAACCTGTTTATATTTCTCTTTATTTTTTATTTTAATTTTGTGATATTTATGTATATATTTTTTTTATAAAGTTTTTGCTTAAAAACTTTTATGTCGTGTTATAAAACATTACGATTTCGAACGGTTTTAGTAAATCAATAGAGTTTGTCTGATAATGGGGGTTCTCTAAGATTTTATAATATATAAAAGAGGATGTGTTTTAAGATTTTGAATTTCGAGCTATACTAATATATTTTTTTGGTGGTAGTACTGCATGCGATCTATTGGATAGAAATTGTCAGTGGCATCTCGAATAGAGTTCCGTAATAGTTTTTAAAAACCTATCTTAGATCACTTACCCACTATTCTCATACAAAATGTAAAAAACAGTGAAATTTAAAAAGGGAATCAACTTAAAAAAGACAAATGCAACTATTAAAACCAAAATAACAAAACACGAAACCATTTATAAACATTTTGAGTTGACCCAGGGGTGCGCACTCCATGCTTTTACATGGGAGCTAATTTAGTTCGCTCTGTCTGGCTTTTCAATACCAACTTAAAAGTATACGCTCGCAGTTTCTAAATTTTTTAGTTATTTTACGTTTGCCACGTTAATAAGAGAGAAGTAAATAGCAGCGCACTTTGGCAATTGAACACTTCAACAAAGTAAAAAAACGGCAATTTTCAAAAACTTGGAAGTTAGAAATTATTTCATTATTATAATATTTAATTAATTAACATTAACGCGATCAATTTTGGAGAAATTTATTTTATTAAGTTGTCATTTACAACCAGAACGTCTCTAATAAAATTGGGTATAAAAAAGGCCAGAAGTCGTCGCGCCCTGGCTTGACCTACCGTAAAATACCAAATATTTACAATCCAAATTAGAAAATACAACAATAAATGCGGCGACAAATTCAAAACTTCCTCGATATTAAAAAATCACTTCATCTTTCAATCAAATATTGTTGACATGAATTTTATTTATTTATAAAATTGATAATACCCAGATATGTTTTAAATGACATAGTATTGTTTCCAAATCAAAGTGGTACCTGTACTCAATATTAACGAAATAAACCGATTTTAGTAAAAAAAAACTATCACTCAAATAACTATTGGCCATAATTAATTCCTAAATGTCAAACACAGGAAAAACTGCAAATCGGTTGTGGAAATTTGATTGCAGTAATATGTAATCCGTTCGGTTTCATTTTCATTTCTATCCGTTGGGAGTATTACTTTTTGACTTTCATTTCAGTAGGGTTGAGGTTCAATAAATAATTACGTTGTTCAACACAAAAATTGTATATCAAGTATTTTTGTTATCGTATACCTTAACAATTTGAAAGCGAGTACTGACACCATTTATAATTTACAGCAAAGAAATTATTACAAACATATTTTTTTGATTATCTTCGTTATATATCTTTACAATTAAAAGTCTTGAAGTCTCATAAGCTAATATGATAATTGTACTCAATAAGTTAAATAAGTGGGGCAACGTCTCTTTAGACTTCTATGACTTTATAAATATACAATTTTAATATAGGCATTTCAATAATTAATCTTAATATACATATACAAACAATTTTAATATTAAAAACACTAAACTTTTTCATATATGTGCATGACCTAGATATTTATAAGGCTTTTTTTATTTTATCAAGAACAAAAAATCAAATATGTATTAGGTACACATTAGTACAGGGGTGGCCAATTTATTTCTGTGGCGAGCCGGATAAACACTGGAACTACTCGGGGCAAACAAAAATTTTAAAATATCGAGTAAACTGTTTGTATCTTTTAGTTGTTCAACGTTACAGTATTGATCCATTGTTTTTAGCGTAAAATGTTTTTATTTCTCATGGTATTTATGTGACGAGCCGGATTAAATGCCTTGGTGGGTCAGATGCGGCCCGCGGGTCGCATCTTTGCATTAGTAGTAAATCACTATACAATACATAATAATTATATAACAGGGTTATATAATATTTTGATATTAATTTTTAAAATCCATATGTAAGTCAAATTGCAGTTTAACATTGGAAGGCAATGCTGAAAATAAACAACTTAGTTTAGTTAAAAAAATGTACCGATGAACAAAACGAATTTTGAATCTACCCAAAATAAAGAGCAGCGCGAGATCGGAATGTCACACTTTGAGCATGAATATGCATACTTGGTTTTTAGCACTATTCACAATAAGTAATTTTCCTTCAAAAGAAGTTTTAATTAAAAATTAAGAGCGTTATTTTTACTATCTTAGGCTGCCATAAATCAACTGAAAGGTACCTATATTATGCAATTAAAAAAAAAATAGAGTAAAATTTTGGAAATGTATGGAAATTAATCGCTGCCTATTCCCAAATAAAAATTCTGGGTGCACCGCTGATGTTATATTTTGATTGAAAGTGCTACCAAAGTATTTGAGGTGAAACGTCTTAATTAATTGATTTGTATTTATTATCTTTGAAAATTAGAAATTCTGTAAATAGAAGACTGCGTTAGTTTTTGACTAAAAAATGGCATAATTCTGATAAAAAAGAAGCAATTGCCCATTAAAAAAAATCTTACACAGTGAATGTATCTTTTAAAAGTCTAACATTCTGAATTCTTCTTGGGGACATCTCTTATCTCTTATCTGAAGTCAGTATAATTTAATAAATGAAATTTTCAATTAGAATGTGCAACGATAATTAATTATTCAAAGTTATCCAAACTAAATTTTTAACGATAACGGGTAACTTAAAATCATTCTAAGTTACCCAAAATACTCGGACTTAAAACATCGTCACAACCTAATCTGTTTTACATGGAACTTACCAATTTACAATATGCTTTTTATGATTTCAAATTAGAATAACACACACGGCAAAAAATTACACCAAAGAAAAAGTAAAAAAAGTAATTTGACAATACTTTTATTTTTTAAATTTTTATTGTAGTGCTCCGATTTACCCAAATTGAGTGTACTTCTATATATAATTTTTATTTTATAAATTATTTATCTACATTATTAGATACCTACTACAAAAGTATTTTTTTTTAATTTGTTGTTTGTTTTCGTTGTTGATCGTAAAAAGAATTTTATGTAACATTCAAATATCATTAAACTTTGACCTTACTATAAAAACCGCCGGGTTCTTTATTTATTGCCCTTTGTGGTTGTCATAGTAGGGATAATATTTACCTGTTCATAAAATGCGTTTTACACTTTTAATATAAACCTTTTCTTAATGTAAATATAATAGTCACAAAACAAAAAAAGGTCATGAATTCAAAATTTTAGATCCTTTTTTTTACAATTACTGTGTACCTCGAGCCAAGTATATTAAAAATTATGATTTAACCCTTTACAGAAAATTTTAATTTACTTTTGTGCTTATCATTATGGAAAAATTGTATAACGTTATTAATTTTTGAATGCCGTAGCATCGAGAAACATACCTGAAATAAACCAGAATAAACGGGCAAACTAAAAAGCCGTAATAAATTATGTTATTCACAAATTATATTAGCACAAATTAGTTTTTTAATTGAAAAGTACCTCAATGCTTGTTACATAAGCAATCCCTAAAATATTTAAAACATTTTTTTGTTGTTCGTAGAACGCTTTCTTTCTAACTAGTAAATAAGATATTGCGGTAATCTAATTCTAAATTGTAAAGCCTGAAAAAAAATTTAGAACAAATCAATACTATAATTAAATTAAACACTCGCTATTGATTTTTATGTAGTTTATATTAGTATATAAAAAATTTAGATAGGTAAGCGATCAATAAAAAACAATAAGTTACTGTAATGGAAAGTCAAGAAATGTATTTTTGTTTATGTAGTTAGCAATCTATAACGGTTACAGTACTTAATTTAAAATTTAAAATTATGTAGAATTTTTTTAGAAATACAGTCTCCATCATTGTTTTCAATTGCGTGCAAACTCAAGGACTCTTTTTTAAATATTCACTTATTTTTTTTATAATAAAGTATCTACATAAAACTGTTTATTAAAATGCATTATCACAGAGGTTTTCAAATTTTAACAATGTATTGAAAAATGTAATTGATCCTTTTAGTTAGAATCTGGACGTGGGTCTAAACATATTAAACTGTATTATTTTAATTCGGTAAAGTAAAATACGAAAAATCATTGGATCTATTTAAATTTTTGTTTTTGTAGTAAAGTGCTATATTATTTTAAATCATTTTTGATCATTAATAATGTAAAAAAGGTCTTTTATATAACTGTACACGTATTTATACAATACTGTACTCTTTATACGGCTACTAATAAAAAAAAAACATATGGCCAGACTTACCTGGTCGTCACTGTATTTCTTAAAAATGATCAATTTTTATAATATATTTTTTTTAATTATGTATTTAATCGCTTAATCTGTAAAAAATACTCAAATATTAATAATTTAGTACCTACAACTTATTTGGTTCAAAATAGGCAACTAACATCTTTCTGCTCAGCAAAGCAGCATACAAGGGCTATTCCGAAAATAACCAAACAATATGAATTACGCGTCAATGCAGGTATTTAGTAATACCATGTAAAATTGAATGAATTATCATCTATGGATTGTAAGATATTACCTTAGAGTCCAAGCGGAGACCGTTAAAAGAGTGGCAAACCAGAAAAATACAAAAATGAACTTTATTACTTTTTGGATATTAGACAAATAATAAACCAACGGTCTGACCATCAGTAACTTGTCCAATTGTTTCTTTTTAATAATTTTATTTCCTAATTTCTTAATTGTGGTTTTGCAGTATTTTGGTCAAGTATTAATGTATCAGATAAATTCTATTTAAAAGAAAGACAAAACAAAATTATGATGTTTAATTTTTTTTATACCTTATATAGAAAATTTATCACTTTAACAAATATTTTGAGGATGGTCTAGCAAACAGTTGTGTCAAGAATAGGGGAGCCAAACTTAAATTTTTATATTCTACTTTCGTAACTTTGAATATTTAAACATTGTATTTGTCTTATACATCAATTTTACACACAATTATATAAAAAAAAACAATTGGACAAGTTACACATCGTCAGACCGTTGGTTAATTATTTGTCTAGTATCCAAAAAATAATAATGTCCATTTGTATACTTATTTTGGTTCACTACCCTTTTAACGGTCGCCGCTTAGACTATTATTTATAAATTACTGTTGTGTCAAGCTAATTTAGTCAAAATTTTTGAAAATTAGCGAGACTTGAATAACGCAAAAATTGGATTTAATGGGTCTCGTATTATCGAGGCTCTACTGTAGATAATTACGTAAAAAACATTAATACTGCTACTTGTATTGTAGAATATTTGCACAAAGGTTGTGCTAAAATTCTCGTTTTAATAATCCATTCTAATTTATTAAAAATAATAATTTAGTTGCTCATATTGCAAAACATTGCGTGTTATAGTGTTACGCATCTATAGGGAACAAGTGTTATTCTATAAATGTGCTGCCAACATTTTGCAATTGAAATATTTTAGATGTAAAATTTAAAAATTTACTCTTTTATTTGACTAACAGCCATTTTCTGAGAAACCAGCCGAAAAATGAATTTATAAGCGTTCTTTAATCTACGAAATGCATATCTACTGCAAAATTAAAGAACAAATAATGTACACATTAAGAAGCACGAATGTGACCTAATTTTGGAGAAATGTTTCCAAAGATAGAATGAAAATTTTCCGACTAAATACGAAATACTCATGTAATGGCTCTTTATTTAAAAATCAATTTTATATACAAATAAAGATCCAAATAGTATTTAGTAGTTACACAAATGGAACGAAATCAAATAAAAGTTTAATGTAAAAATCTTTCTTTATTTTATGATGTTTCAGACATGTCTAGACTTCCAAAGTTTATTAGCAAGCTATTGAACTGCATGCTTTCTATAAAAAATGTTATTCAAAGTCGCGTTGCTTAGAAAAAAAAACAGGAAAATTTGAAAATATTTTCAGACACAAATTAATCAAAAACAATTTTGATAGAAATATCCATCAACAAACCAATTTAACAATCTCTTTCGTCTTTAACCTCGATCTCCCTAGAAAGTCATTAGGATCGCATTAGGATCGTTAAAAGACAGTTAAAGAAAATGCTGTAATAGAACTTTGTTAAAAAATCGCCAAGAAATTCTTTCCCACTATTCTATGACGATTCCCACAAGAAATGTAATTTGTTCTTAAGTTAAAAATATTTTCTTTATTTATCCGCTGAGGACACCCATAGACATTTTAGAGAAAACACACTTTAAGATGCGTTGAAAAATGTATTTGCGAATTTTATAAATCAAAGAGAATAGGAGCCATTACCATAACTTCAAAGTAGGTTATTTGATACATTTCAGAAAGTTGATACAGCTCTCAAACATATAAAATACAAACCCTCAGATACGTTGTCTTACAACAAAGGGAACTTGTGAAGTAGATGTACTTTATTCGAGATGTTTGTGTTTTAGGTATAATTTTTTCACTTATAGATTAGGTAATTTTTTTTAAATATGCATTAATGACAAAGTAATTGTATTAATTTTTTGATTAAGTAATTTAATGTTTTTTACCTAACCCAATATTTATTTCATTATTGTATAAAAAATTCTAATTATATTAAAAAATCGATTCGTATTTGGCATTATATCTCATTCTAATACAAAATATCCCATAAAACAAAATGTTTTATTTTACTCTAAGAATGTATCTTAAGACCTGTACTCACACATTCTTGATCAATATGAAATAAATGTTTTAAAACAAATCTAAATAAATATACGTTCTGGTTTGTGAAAAATGAGCAAATGTCGAATTAGGCATTCAAAAAACTAGCAAATATACTAAAACCACCTCTAACAGGTTTACAGTCGAACCTCGATGAGTCAAAGTTGCAGGGAAACTAAAAATAATTCGAGTTACCAAAAAAAAGGCCATTTACTTTTGTGTGTAGGTATATATCATATCTATATTTACCATCTTTTATACAAAATAACCTAGGTAATATGGTTATTTACATCTTATTTATTGTCCAGTTGAAAGTAATCTAAAATTGATTTTTGCTTTAATGGTCTAAAATTTTGGGTTTCTACAAATATTTCCAATAATCTATCGAAATCGGCATATTTTTACTACGTGCATACCGAAACCATTCAATCGTGACTTTCTCCAGGTTGGAAAAAACACTTTTTTAGCTTTTTTCTAGAATGGTCATCATTTGTATCTCCAGCAGCTACAATTAGGTATTTGCTTTTAAAATGGTTGATAACATGTTTTCCGGAATACCAAAGTCTTTAGCTATACCTTTTTTCTTTTTGAGTCCAAGTTCCACTTCTTTTATAAGATTAATTTTTACACTTATGGCCAAAGCTTTTATTTTTCGTTTATGCTGCATGTTAATCGGTAAATAATTTTAGAAAAGCAGTTGGAACAATTGCATTAAAGGCGAAGATAAAGAAGAAGAAGATTTTCTGTTACAAACTATAAACATTAGGGTGGAGCGAAAAAAAATTCTTTTTTTCTTAGCCTTGGGCTAGAATTTGTAGCTTATAAAAAAAAAACTTAAAAAAAAAATTTATTTACTCAACATCTTGATATTTTAAATTAAATTCAAGTTAAAATTTTTTTTTGAAACAAAAAAAATTTTTGGCTTGTAATCTTCAAATTTATCTAAAAATGCACAAATTTGATTGTTTCTAACTCAAAATTCACTTTAATGCCTAAGAAAAGTATATTATTGTTTCGGAATATTTTTGAAAACTGCAATAATGGCGATAAAATTTTTTAAGATAATAATTGTAAATGGGCAAGAAAGAGGACACTTCTCAGTTTCTGGAACACTTTTTTTTTGTTTCAAAATAATTTTAACTTGAATTTAATATAAAAAATGAGTGGGCCACCTCAAGATGTTGAGTAAAAAATTATTTTTTTTTTAAATCTTTAATTTTTATAAGCTACAAATTCAAGCCCCAGGCTAAAAAAATTTTTTTTTTGCTCCACCCTAATAAACATCAAAAAATATATTTGTTTTTACTCGTGCTCGACGAATAACGACCAGAACAAAAACAAAATGTCAAAAATAGACCCTTTTCTTGTAAAAGGAAACGGTAAAACCATCGTAAATTTTATAACTGTTGAGAACGCACTTAAACATAAATTATAATTTAAATACAATTGGAGTGCCGTCGTCAAAACATGAAACACTTGTAGTAGAAACCATTTCATCCTATTTTACAATAGTCATTTTGACCAGCAATAACACTGAACAAACCTGTTCTTTAATCCTAGCAGGTATTGTACTTTTATGAAAAGTTGTAAAATTTAACTTCGAATAATCGAAATATTTACTAATGAAAACTTTAATTTAGGAAATTGTAAAATACTTTGACTTATAAAAAATTTGAGTTATCGATATAAAAATATTATCGTTGAGATAGGCATATCCTAGAGAAATAGGTTCGAGTTCGAGTTATCAAAAATTCGACTTATCGAGGTTCGACTGTTTTTCTGCTCTCCACGAAATGCTCAGGAGCTCTATTCTAAACCTTTGAAAAATAAATATTCACAATAGACGAAAAAGACAATTATCGTGTGATTTATGTCATTAGTCAACGTATTTTTTTCTAAACTTTCTTGTTGAACAACTTCAATTTACATAGTTCTTTTCTGGTAAAACGGGCACGCTTTGGCCAAGCAACAGTTTCTTGTTTTAGTGCAATTAGACTTAACCAACACTTATATGGCAATTTGTTTACCAATCTGATTAAAAAAGAAACTACTTCTATTATGTTTCAGAATTTTTAAATAGGAAGTAAAAAATGGTCAAAACAGTAAAACAATGGTAACTAAAGTAACTTTATTATTTTTAATTAAAAGTGTTAATTAAACAGTCAAAGTGTAAAATAATTCCTTATAAAATTGCTACCCAAGTTAGTATACAGAATGTTATTTTACAAAATTTTATGTAATATCGTTTCGTATGGGCAGAGGCTAGTTTAATGATTATTAAAAATAGAAAACTTATTTGAACAGAAACAGCACTAATATAGGAATCGATATAATTCGTATCCTAACCCTAAGAGACCACTCATTCAAACGAGTTATTTAATTGTCAGATAGCCGATTAAAATATTTAGAATTGTTTATATCACTTTATTATAGTTTTTATATGCAAATCACTTGGTTTGTACTTTTTTGGAACACTTTTGTAGGGCGGCAGTTTGGCGTTTCGCGGAGACGTTCGTGCTGATCAATAGTCTGCTGCGGCATACCACATGCTGCATAGACAACATGGTTGTATTTTAGTACTTGTTAATACATATTTTAAACTATTCTTTAATTATAATATACAACAATGTAAACGAATTAAAAACATAACGTATCAGATTGATTGTTTCTAAATGCTAAAACTGTCCAAGACTTGCAAAATTATAGTTAATAAATCATTAAAGTAGAAGAACAAATAGATTGTGTCATTACATTTATATATGACCATTTAGTGTTGACAAATGTATATTTTAAAAATGGACACTTAAGTATGGTTAAACCAGTTTTAATTTAAAAACAACAAACTCGTATGTAGTTGTATTCTTTTAGGAAATAGTAGCGTTATAGGTTTTTTATTTTTATTTTAATCTTAAAACGAAACAAAAGGATTTTGTAACAAGTATTGAAATAGAACTCATGAATATTTATTTAATAATTTTACGGTGGTAAATAAACCAGAAAACACAAACTTTTGGGTGTAAAATAATATTCATGAATATTGATAATCTAAGTAAAAGTTCACAAGAAAAGGTTTATAACATCCTACAAAAACCTCTCAAGGGCTACGAAAGCGTTAAATGCGAACACTAATAAGGAAGTTCATGCAATTTTGTATTCATATCATTGAGATTAAATTTACATATAAATAGCTTTATGATCAAAAAATTATTATATTTTATAAATTCTATATAAAAAATGATTTTTTAAAAATAGTACATGTATGTAGCAAGATCGGTATGTGCTGTATGACGGGTTTTTAACTAAAAATACATATAAATAGCGGAACTATAATTATATTATAATTACCTATATTAATATCTGATCAACCTGTTAGTTAAATACATAATTAGAGTTTACTTTGAATGCTCTAACCTATGTCATTAATCGAGTAATTGCGTATTATTATATTATCTCCTATTTCCGAATTGAAAGAGCCAGCCTGTTCTTTAAATAGACTGCTTTAATGAACTAATTTTAGCTACAGTT
This sequence comes from Sinopyrophorus schimmeli, assembly GCA_036325965.1. Classification (NCBI taxonomy): domain Eukaryota; kingdom Metazoa; phylum Arthropoda; class Insecta; order Coleoptera; family Elateridae; genus Sinopyrophorus; species Sinopyrophorus schimmeli. The sequence goes on from JARFIZ010000013.1 coordinate 4,531,170, forward strand.
AATATCATTATTTTAAAATTAATTAGACTAAAATTCTGTAATGATTTTAAACTAAAGACATTATATGTATTATAATAAAGAAGACGGTAAAATGCCCAGTGAATGACCTCTACCGGTGCCCGACCGTTACGACAAATATTGTTTATAACAATTAAAAAAAAATTATATTTATGATATATTTATTTATGCAATCTTGTAGGTCTCCTATTACATTTAAGTAAGCGAAATAAGAATAATAATAAAGTGAATAGCTAAAATAATAAAATTTTTATTGTAGTGTGCAAGACTTCAATAAAATGTTAAAGCTTTGAAGGACGCAATTAAAAAAAGATGAGCGTATCCTCCTAAGTACGAACAAAACCTGTGATTTATGAAACACCAAAAAAGCTATAATAAAAAAAACTACACAAAGATACATCTAGGCATAGTATTTAAAATAAATTTTAAAAGTTTTTAATAGGCGAATTTATTAATCAGTCATTCACTGGCTTATACCCTGGTTAATTTTTGCATGAAAAAGTAATTAACTGAACATCTCATTTTATACTTTTTATCTATAGTTAATTTTACAAAGTTTATGACCAAATTCCGCTAATGTTTTCATTAATTCCTAAACAAAAATAATATCTCATCTCAACCGTAGGGGAACACGGGGGAATTGGCGCCACTTAACATAAAATTCCAATAACTTTTAACAAAAATCATTTTTTAATATAGTTTTTGCTTTTTATTATAGTGTAACTAATCAAGTTTATGCTATAAACATAGAAATTCAAAAACATACCAAACAAAGATAATTATTCTCAGTTTTTTAAAAAGTAATATTGGCTCCCATTGCCCAAGAGTATGGGGTAATGAGAACCAGAGTAAGGGGTAATTAGAACCGGAGTAAGGGGTAATTAGAACCGGAGTAAGGGGTAATGAGATCCACCGGGGCAATGGTAACCAGAATAAAAATATGTAATAAAATATATACTTATACCATTTTTTTTATGTGTTTAAAACCTAAACCTATTCTCATAGGAAACATAATTATATTATCTTTAGAAACATGAAAAACACAGTTAGTTTACTGAGAGCCATGCGACTCCATTACCCCAAAACTTCATTTTAAGTTTTCGTATTATTTTCAAAATACAATTGGTTATTTACAAAAATTAACCTTTTTATCTAATTTTTTAATAATAAACCTACAGGTTAAAAAAGGCAATAATTATAATAAAATCATTTTAATACTCGCAATTCGTATTTGAATATCATAAAAACTTAGATCGATTGCCCGAAAATTCGATCTGCGGTCTGTTTCTGCACCAAAAATCAAATAAATAATATGCGACAAGTCACACCTAATACTTCCGCATCCTTCTATATTACGTCAAAACCCAACAAGCTCTAACTTGTTTAGATGCACGTAAACTAGAGTAGTTCTCATTACCCCGTGGCTCCGATTCCCCCGTGTTCCCCTAACAGGTGTTGCGAGTTTATTTATTTGTCTTCTATTTTTTTTTTCACTGGGCGTTTTACTCTAATCAATAACTGTTATGAAAAAAATTAAATATTTAAGATTACGGTTTTTTAAACGTTTGTCATACTATAATTTTATGTCGTTATTTAGTGTTTTCTGAAATTTATGATTTCCAATTATCATTAAACGTATCGCCGTAAAATTTAATAAAAAATTTACTTTTCATATTTCTGTTATGTACAGTGACATTTGTAGAATGTTGTTTAGTTTTTATTTTCATCTCTTTGTGTAGTTTGTATTTCATAGGTAAATAGAAACCACAGACGCCTTTGTAAATTCCGGTCCTCAACGCTCGGCTTTAATTCTTAATTGCGATAAAATGTAAAAACTAAAAACCACAATAGCAGCTTACTTGTTACCTTCATATGTAACAAGAAATGTTTTTAGTCATGTTGTATTTGTATAATTATTTTTGCTTCAAAAGACGGAAATTGTTTTTATTAAAAATTTAATAAAAACACTTTTGTAATAAACGGTAAATTAAAATTAAAAAAAATTAATTTTTTGGAAAGGAATACGAGGGCAGTTTGATAAGTCTGTAACTTTTGTAATAAAAGATATTTTTTTCGGCAAATAAGCGTTTTATTTCTTAACATAGTATCTGTTTAGCTAGATACATTTAGTCCAGCGTTTTTCCAATTTTTTTATTCCTTTCAAATAATAGGTTTTCTCAAAACCCACAAAATAGGCGTTTGTTTCTGTGATGACCTCTTCATTTGACCCAAATCTTTTACCGCCCAGCCATTTCTTTAGGTTTGAAAACAGAAAATAGTCGCAGGTGGCTAAATCTAGAGAATATACTAGATGATGTAGCAGTTTATCGCCTGGTTTATGAATTTTTGCCATGGTAACTACACAAGTGTGCACTCGTGCATAGTCTTGATGGAACATCACATTTTTCTTGACCAAAAGTCGTTTCTGCTTCAAATCTGTCCAAAACTCCGAATAATATTTGCCGGTGATCGTTTTACCCTTTTCAAGGCAATCAATGTGAATGACACCGCGTGCATCCCAAAAACATAAAACCTTGTTGATTGACGGAACCTAGTTTGGTCTTATTTGGTGCACGTTTACCCGGAAGAAACCCACTATCTTGATTGTTTTATGGTCTTTGGTGTGTTGTGATGGATCCATGTTTTGTCCACATAAACGATACGGCCCAAAAACTAGTTCATATTGCGACTGAACATCGCCGAACACACCTTTGAAGTTGTTACACGGTTACGCTTATGGTCGAGTATTCGATTGTCCCATATCATTCCATGGTTTTTATCAACGGTTTCTAGCGTACTACCTCTTTAGAGCGACCGGAACGTTTGGCGTCACTTGTATTGCTATGACCACAACGGAACTCGGCAAACCACTTCTTAACCATTGAAATTGATGGTGCAAATTCTCCATAATACTTTACATTTCAGTTTAAAAGTTTTTGTTGTGACATCTTCTACCTTTGTTTGTTCCCTTATTTTGGTGATTTTTTTTCTATGTGATAGTTTTATTCTCATCATCGCTCTTTCCATGGTATTTCCAGTTTTTGTCAGTTTTTCTGTATTTGCCCTTTCGAATGTCCAGATCTGGCACAGGACGTAAAATTGGTAAAATGCACTAGTACAAATCCCATTTCATATACAGGGTGTCTCAAATTGAGTAGGCTAACATGGGTATCTTTCTTATTAGTGAAGATAGAAGTTTGGTTAAATGGGCAATGTTTTGCAGTTTTATGTGCCCATTCAGATTCTGTTAAGAAAATTTTAAAATTCCGAATAGTTCCAAAGTTATCGTAAAAAAACTGAAAATCGTCATTTTCTTTAATGTCAAATAACTTTGTAATTATGAAATTTACAAAAAAAGTTTAATATAAAAGTTTCTAGGTTTCATAAAATACAAATAGAAATTAAGTCAAAATTAAATTCAAAATGGCGGTTTTCAAGATATTGATACCAACTTTCTTATTTTAAATAGACGCCATATTGGATTTTTACATAGTTAAATAGCATTTTTTTTTTTTCTCTTTTCAACCATGTATAACAACCCATATTTAAATAAAAAATTATTAATATTATTAATTTTTTTTTTTTTAAATCAAGTAGCCATGAATTATGAAAGAACAATTAAACAGCATAATACAAGCCAACGTCATTATATTTATTTTTTGACAAATATTGTAAGTTTTTTGAATAATAATTGTTATTGCCTTATAATTAATTTAAAATGGAAAAGTTTTTAACTGAGCAGTATCATAGGTTTAGTACCTACATTAAATGTTACAAAAGCTCCTGCGTTGCTGCACAAACATACTTTAACAGTTTTCCAAAAAAAAAAGCAACCAAACGTTAAAATTATTAAAAGATTGGATGTGAATATGCAGAAGTATGGATGTTTACAGTAACCAAATTGAAAGAATGTTGAAGATGATCTTTATCATTTTTTTTTTCTTGGAAAACTGTTAAAGTATGTTTGTGCAGCAACGCAGGAGCTTGTGTAACATTTAATGTAGGTACAAAACATATCATACTGCTCAGTAAAAAACTTTGCAATTTTGAATTATTTATAAAGCAATAATAATTATTATTAAAAAACTTACAATATTAGTCAAAAAATAAATATAATGACGTTGGCTTGTATTGTGGTGTTTAATTGTTCTTTGATAATTCATGGCTACCTGATTTAAAACAGAAAAATTTAATATTGTTAATAATTTTTTATTTAAATATGGGTTGTTATACATGGTTGAAAAGAGAAAAAATGCTATTCAACTATGTAAAAATCCAATATGGCGTCCATTTAAAATAAGAAAGTTGGTATCAATATCTTGAAACCGCCATTTTGAATTTAATTTTGAGTTAATTTTTATTTGTATTTTATAAAACCTAGTAACTTTTATATTAAACTTTTTTTTGTAATTTTTATAATTACCCAGTTATTTGACATTAAAGAAAATGACGATTTTCAGTTTTTTGACGATAACTTTGGAACTATTCGGAATTTTAAATTTTTCTTAACAGAATCTGAATGGGCACCTAAAACTGCAAAACATTGCCCATTTAGCCAAACTTCTATCTCCACTAATAAGAAAGATACCCATGTTAGCCTACTCAATTTGGGACACACTGTATATTGTGATGGTTTCTAATTCCACAACAATATTCCAAAACCTGCCCATGCCAACTTAGTTCTTCTAATAATTTCCACGCTCTGGTTTTTGCTGTTCAGTTTTATAATCTGTTCCAAATAAAGATATTAATCTACTGTTTCTATCATGCATTTTTCTACGTTTATATTCCTGGTTTCTCTTTTATTGCCATTATTTTTGTCTTTTGTATATTAATTTGTAATCTAATTGATTCAGCTACAAATTGGTTATTTATGGTTTTGATTTTTTTAAATGTGCTAATAATCAGGACGATATTATGGTCAAATCTTAAATTTTTTTTTTTTTTTTTTAAATTTGAAAATTTACAACCTGCTGTTTAAAGCTATGAGTAAATGTGATTACAGAGTTACATTTGAAGGAGAAATTATCCATCGATAATTCTCCTGACTAATATAAAAAGTGATTATAAACTGAAAACTAAATAATTGACTTTCTTATTGGTCTAAAACATCCGTTGGCCACTGCTTCTTTAGCCTTCTTCTGATTGATGGTGGAATATGTAATTGTTTTGCTTCATCGTTGGGATGATTCGGGAGGTGTTCCAAGTAGTTTCTGGTTAGTCTGGTTATTTCTTCACCTACGAGCGGAATGCTAGCATCCTCGTGCAAGGTTTTATTGCTGACGTACCAGGGTGCATTAAAAATAATTCTAAGTATTTTGGATTGAATTCTCTGCAATATCTGAGTGTTAGATGGCTTCGTGCATCCCCAGAGTTGAACTCCATAGGTCCAGATAGGCTTTATTATACACTTGTATAATAATATTTTATTCTCTGTTGAAAGTTTTGATCTTCGTCCTATAAGCCATCCCATCTTCTGTATTTTTAGATTAATTTGCGTTTTCTTTGCTATGATGTGTGACTTCCAGGTGAGTTTTTGGTCTAATGTTAGTCCGAGATACTTTACTTGGCTGCTGACTGGTAGTGGTATACTGTTTAATGTAACTGTAGGACACACGATGTTTCGGTTGGTAAAGGTGATCTGTGTCGACTTTGTAGGATTTACCATGACCTTCCATTTGTTTAGCCATTCTTGTATAAGGTTGAGATGCGTTTGTAAGTTTTCTGATGCTACTTGAGGGTTGTCACTTATAGATATTATTGCCGTATCATCGGCGAATGTGGCAATTGTGGTTGAATTTGTGGTCGGGATGTCAGCCGTAAAAATTAGGTAGAAGGGCCTAATACGCTGCCCTGTGGGACACCGGACTTTATAGGGTAGTAATTAGAGGTTTCGGTGTGGAATTTTACTTGAAAGAAGCGTTCGGAAAGGTATGATTTTACAATCAAATAATGGGGTGTGGGGAAACAGGATTTAAGTTTATAAAGGAGACCATCGTGCCATACGCGGTCGAAGGCTTGTTGCACGTCTAAAAGGCAGCTGTACATAAGTGTTTCTTTTCAAGACTGATGTGAATGTTGTTAACGATCCTTTGGCATTGTTGTATAGTAGAATGGCTTTGCCTAAAACCAAACTGGTGGGTTGGTATAACTGAGTTTATTTCAGTGTCTACAGAAATTCTTTTGAGCAACAGTCTTTCGAGGATTTTAGACATAATCGGTAGCAAACTAATAGGCCGATACGAGGTGACAGCGTTTGGTGGTTTGCCTGGTTTGTTGACCATTATTATTTGGGCAAACTTCCACGTGATCGGGTAGTATGTTAGCCTTAACACGCTGTTATAGATTGAAGTTAACAGAACTACAGCTTTTCTGGGAAGTTGTTTTAACGTGAAGCCAGTAATCAAATCAAAACCAGGGGCTTTATGGTTATTACATCTCGTGATCTCTTGTCTCACTTCATTTGGGGAGAAAGGTTTAATTGGTAGCATCATCGGACAGGAAGCGTCTAAAAGGTGTTTTATTTGCTCATCGTTATTATTGTTGGCTTCATGAGCGCTATAAACTTGCGACAGGTGTTCTGCAAAGATAGTAGCCTTATCCTGTTCTGTTTTGCCCAACTTCCATCTTCTTTCCTTAAAGGTGGAATGTGCTGCGTCGGTCGCTTAAATGTTTTGGTGGCTTTCCAAATGGTGTGATCTTCTTTAGACAAACTGGTGATAAATGATTCAAAAGTGGCATTTCTAATATCTTGCAATGCTGTTTTTAATTGTCGAGTAAGTCTATTATATTCTCTTTTGTCAATCGGATTACGACTTATTTGCCATAGGCGTCTAGCTCTTCTTTTTTGGGCAACGAGATGTTTTATGTGTACAGGAATATTGACCACGGGTTCTTTTTCTAAGCTTGTTTGAGGAGTAGCCAGTTTTGCTGCCATGTGTATAGTTTGGGTAAGATAGTGTACCGCGCTATCAATTTCATTTTGTTGTTTTAATGGTATGTTTAGACATATACTTTCATCTATACATGTTTTGAATACGAACCAGTTTGTTTTCGGAGACGTTATTTTGGGGACTATTGATCTATTTATGATGTGCGTGCTAAGTGTCATAATAATAGGGGTGTGATCGGTGGAAAGGTCCCAGGATGCTTCTATGGTAGCATAAGAAGATGATATACCTTTCAAGATAAAGAAATCGATAAGATCTGGGATTTTATTTGGGTCTGATGGCCAGTAGGTGGGTTGACCTGTAGATAAATACAAGCAATTTGTGTTGGTAATAGCTTGCCTCAAGTTCCTTCCTTTTGGCGTGCAAAGTCTCGACCCCCAGTCTGTATGTTTTGCATTCCAGTCACCTCCAATGATAAATTTTCCTGCTAGTTGTCCAAAGAAGTTTTCATATTCAACTGTACTAATTCCATGTCTCGGCGGACTGTACATTGCTGAAATGTCAAAAGACCACGGTTGGGCATTGATATGGACCACTGCTGCCTGTATTTGATTTGTTTGATATTTGGCTTCTTCATGGTGATTTATGGAATTACGTATAATAACCGCAGCACCACCATGCGCCGTACCATCAGGATGGTTGGTATGATATATTGAATAGTTTGGTATTTTAAACATCGTTTTATCAGTGAAATGCGTTTCTGATACGAGTAATATATCAATTTTGTTATAATTGATAAAATTTATTAATTCCGCTTTATGGTTGGTTAGACCATTAGCATTCCACTCGGCAACGCGAATGGATTTAATGTTCATTAGTGAATTTGTTTATTACTGTAGATAGCATGCTTAATATCATGCTGTTTTGATTTATGAGCTGTGAAAACATTGTTTTAAATTCCATTAAGAAAGCGTTCATTTGGATACCTAAGTCTGTAGTTTGATTGTTTGAATTTCCGCTATTAGCTATTTGCGCGTACGATGGGCCGCTCAATGATGCATTATGAGGGTTTGCTCGAATTGTATTTTGGTTTGCAAATGATTGTTGGTACTTCGGAGTATGAGGATTTGCCCGGTTGCTTTCCTCTTTGCATTAAGTAGGTCCCTATAAATCGTACATCCTTTATAATTTGCGGTATGATCTCCGTCGCAAAGCGCACATTTAGCAGATGTAGTTTTGATTTTTGCAATCAGCTGACATGTGGCTACCTCCACATTTGACACATTGATAAGGTCTAGTGCAATAAGTTTTGAGTGACCATATAGTTGACATCTGGTACACTGAATTATGTTTCTTTTTGGTGGGTGGTTCTATTACTATTTTCATGTTGCTTAAATACTGTAGTTCATAGATTAGTTTATTGTTTTCTTTTGGTTCAAGATCTACGTAGAACATCATTAATGGTTGTTTAGTTACTCTATGTCTTATATTAATTATGTTACGTACAGTGTGACCATGTTGTTTTAGTTCATCGATAATGTCCTTGGTAGGGATTGAGTAGTGAATATTGCGAATGACAACTCTGTATGCCCTGTTCTGTTTTATTTGGTAAGTGTGATAAATTATGTTACTGCTGTTCATATGTCTAATAAGTTTTCTATATACGTCAGGGTTTTGGGTGTTTATTTTTATTTTATCGTCTTGTAAAGCTGTGCATTGATAAGTTTCTTTTCTGTCACATCTGATAGGCTTTTAATCATTTTATTAATGTCGGTAACGCCATATACAAAGATAGGTGGGGGGTTGGGTATTTTAGGAGTTTTATTGCCGTTAGCGAAATTATTAGAATTATTACCCTTGTCTTCGTTTTCAGGAGCATTTTGTAGAGCACTAAACTTGTTTTGAGTAGTAGTTTCTTGAGATTTAGTTAAATTATTAGATGAAGATTTAGGATTCCTTTTGCGTTTTTTAACTGTTTGCCAGTCAGGGGTTTTTGTTTCTTCGATGTCACTCTCATCCATGGAGGACACATCGCTTATAGTTTGTAGTGGCACGGATGGAGGTGGCGTGTTTTGTTGGGTATTTGTCATTACGTTTTGTTGAGTATTTGGATGTGGTTGGGGATTGGACAAGTTTTGAGGAAATGGCATAGAATTTGGATTTTGCGATAAATTTGGGAATTGCGGCAAAGCTTGATTACCGTTAGAACATTGAGGCTGCATGATTGGGAAATTATTCGTGCTGGGAAAGTTAAAAGTATACCCGTAGTTTTCGCGAGGTGTGTGAGTATTTATTACTGATGTTCCGGGACCGGGTGGGCCTGGACCATTATTGTTTCCAAAAGGAAACATGGTTTACGTGCTTATTTATAAAATAATAATAAGTTTATGTGTACGTACAGTTTTCGTATTATAATACTGTTTGCGGACTCGGATTTGTTAACCCTGAGTTCACTAATCAGCGTATGGGACACAATCTTTCGAAGATAGCGGAGCACAGCTAGTGTGTTTACTCTTCGAAATTCAAATCACCACTCCAAATCTTAAATGGTTTAGTTTTTTACCGTTTATGTTAATGACGTATTCTGACCAGTTTAACACCATAAAAATATCTTTCATCACAAACGTATATAGTTTTGATGGTTCTAAAACACTTTTGTGAAAATACTATCAGCTTGTTAACAAAGCTACTAGCACCACAATTTTATAGTTGTTCATTGTGCGTAGTAGGAACACTGATATTTAGTATGGCATAGCCTGCAGTGGGAGCGTACAGTAATTCAAAACATTTTAAAGTACAGTAAAACCTCGATCTAACGGACCTCTATTTAACGGACTTCGGATATAACGGACAAAAAATTCGGTCAAATGTAAAAAAATTAAAAACTGCTTATTAATATTATACATGTTTAAATTCAAATGTCGTCGCATGCAAACTATTTTTAGCGGCCATGATAATCACGTCACCCGTCTAGCACTAGAATTTGAGACATAAAGCCGTCCTGCTCGTAGATTGCACTTAGCTGGAGCGATAGTATATTAGTATTTTGCGTAGGTTATATTTATATCTAAATACAGTGTTTTTAAAAAAAAAAGGTTTTTGATTTATTTTAAACCCATTTTTATATAACAGACTTTCGGCTTTAACGAACACCCCTTTACCCTAATGAGTCCGTTAGATCGAGGTTTTACTGTACTCTTAATATCAACGTAGTTAAAAATAATTTGAGAAAAAAGTACATTATTAACTCCAAATAAATATTATATGCAATGAATAAGCTTTTAGTATTTATCTAAACATTGAGTTCAATACAAGTAGGTGATATAACTTATTAAAATTATACAGCAAAGATGTTTGCATAAACTATACGTAATAAATAGTTATGTCTTCAGGTTCCATGATTATGCTATGTACTTATCCTTGAAGTCTATTATATAGCAACAATGGAGCAGTTCACAACTTCAATAGCTTTCTGGAAACCTTTCGTATAATAATTTACAAGAAAAGATATATATAGCTTAATATAGTTAATTACGTTTTCATATTTTACGTAATTTTAAGTTAAAAATTAATATGCGTTCTAACATGCGGTCCTCATATGAGGAGATTTAATCAATATTTAATTTATAAACACGAGATTATTATTGTTCGACGAGAAGTAGAGCTATGGTTGCCAACCTTGTTATACATAAGTAAAATATTTCATCACACGTTAGTTGTGGAGAACCTCATTTATTGAATCTGAAATCTTAATCCTTTTGTTGTAAAAACTATTTTCTAAGTTAGAATTGAATATAACTCTGTAATTAATTTCTTTTAAAATAACGTAGAAACAAAGAAACTTTTACAAAGATATATCTACAACAAGAAACGTTACATATTTTAAAGTTTATTGAGCTAGGTTTTTAATTAATTGAAATATACCTTTACGACTACTCGACCTATAAAAAATAAACGAAATAAAGTGTTAATCGAATTATAGATATTTGGTCGGCAATAAATTAAGTGCTACGGACACCGAAAATAGGCATTTTTCGTTCATCGCCCTTTGCATGACATTGGTTTGTTCTGTTTCCATTAACTTTAGACTTCACCAACCCTACCGCTATTTGCGAACAATTGGATTGTTTGAAGTTGCTTTGTAAAAACCTAACTTTTGTGGATTCACGAACAACTTCACTTTTTGTGATAAGTTTACAAAACATACAATTAAGTTGTTTGCTGTGTTTATTTTTTAAATATTGTTTGTACATAAACATTTTTCATGTAAACACCTCAATATATATTTTCATTTCAAATTAATTACCTACATTATTTTCGTTTTATGAAATTAATGGGTGATTTACCTTGACATAGTTTTATTTTATTTTTGTATTTTAAGGTGTTTAATATGTTGGACTAGTTGTACTTTTTTAAATATTATGCGGTATAATTATTGCTTTTTAATTGGACGAAATTGATCTAGTACTACTATTATTTTATTTATGATGTAAAAAATCATTACATTAAAGAGAGTTCTTTACTTAACTTTAATATTTAATTTATATCGACGTTTTGTTCTATTATTAGATATTCCTTAATAAGACTTTATGTTACGACTGTTAGTTGGATTTTAGAATGGTTTCTACCTATACATACATGTTAAATAGACTCCAATATAAAATGTTTATTTATAAAACTATTATGTAAAATTAATAGAGCTTATATTTTATTAACAATTAATAGATATCCATGGTAATCATTTTCGCTTGCCTGTGTAGTATTGGCTTGTTCCTCGTACTCAAGAAGATTGTCTTCTTTTACTCTTGACCATTCTTTGTTTATATAATTCCAATAGCATTTTTCTAACAATTATAGTTGCTGGAAAATGTGACAATCTTAAACTTTATATAATTTTTAAATAATCGATTTAACATATTTAGATAATATGTACAATGAACATATATCAAACAATATTTTTTTTAATGTCCAGTTTTGTTGTTATTTTGTTTACAAAAATTTATGATAATTTTTAATATAGGTACAACAGATAAACGCAGTTTACTTTAGCTATTAGGAAGTTTTTAAGGAGAAAAACGGCATAACTGTAATTATAATTGTGGGCGGGATTAAAAACAATATATATACACTGTGACCCGGATGGAGATAACAAAAAGAAACAAATTGTTATTATTAATTTTACCACAAAAAATCATGCTTTATAGAAAGTTTTGCTTATTGTATAACTGTTTGCCAACAAAAAATCTAATTGTAAGATTAAACGTACAGAGTGTCCATAAATTGAGCAACATGAAAATGCTTTACGAGAGAAGAGGCATTTACTGCATTTTAGAGATTAATATAAATAGAAACAGTTCTGTTAAAACATAAAATACTAAAATACTAAATTTCAAGTCTAATTTCACATTGTTATAGTTGTATGTTATAAAATTTAATTAAGATAACGTGTTTTCTTAAATTTAACCCAAACAATCTTAATTTAATTTTTGCAATGAAAGGTTGATGTCAAATACTAAAAATACGCCTATTATGTTACTCGCGATTTCTTTCCGAAGCAAATCATACTTTATTGTATTAATCTGGCCAGGAACTTTATTATTATAGACACCTTAAGTTAGCAAGAAGTAATTAAGATAAATAATTTTATTTCGTTTTTTAATTTTAAGACAGTGTTGACAAGCCTATTTCCCATATTTTAATGCATATTTGATTCACCACTTCTATAGTTCTGTTTATTAAAAAAACATTTTTTGACATATAGTTTTAATGACATTGTTATAAGACACAATTAAATATTTTTAAAATATTTTAAACAATAAGAAATTATTAGACAATTTAAAATTGAACTTTATGATACCATACCTACAAAATTATTTCACATAAGCCAACATAACGTGACGTATGTTTTTGTTCAGTTTAGAGTCATTTATAAGTGGGTTAAGTTCCAGTACTTATTACGTCGTATACCCAACATAGGTTTTGAGCAGACCGCGTTATATCGAAATATTGTTAATCGAGAAACCATTAAACGAGGCCTTACTGTAGGTACTCCTGTAGTTTATAAGTACAAACAAATTGAAAATTAATGTTAAAAAAAGCTTCATAGTAATGCCAATTACATTCTGTAATTTTATAAGTTCCAATCAATTTTTCGGAAGCGCTATGTACCATACTGGTAGTTTCAAATTCATGAAACTTAAAAAATTGTGTATAAAGGTTTGAATTGTAATAGACGTTAAGTTGGCAAACGCTTAAACTAGCAATAAAAATGCTATTTAACAACCTTTGATTAAAACTTTCAAAATCTGTTAAAACATTATAGATATTTTAGTAACAATGTTTGTTTTTATTGATTCTTAAAAATTATAACGCAATTAATTCTGGTTGACATTTCAAAAATTAATATGGGTCAACGATTTTATAAGTCAAAGCATTTTTTTATGCAGGTATTAGTCATACAAAATTACCCGTATCATAATTACTATTAAGAATGCATACCTTTTAAAGCAAACCATTTATATATTTATATGCGAAGCAAAGCTTCGGCCGGGTTTTTTAATTGCCAAACAAAATATGAGATAATTTTTCTCATTTGCTTCGAACAACTTTGTGAGCACAAAAGCTAATTCAAATGGATCTCGGTAGGAAATTTGATAAAAAATAATGTTTGCTGTTTTTGCATTTCCCGAGAGAAATAAAAATATAACTTTAGCTTTTAGTTTTATGTTTCTTTTTGATATTAAATAATGTTCTACGCATAACTTAGGTCTACAAAATTATACTTTACAATAGTTGTCTTAATTTTGAGCTTCCTTTAATATTTTGTTACACTGATTGCAAAAATGACATAAATTTGTATGTATCAATTAAGGTTTTTCACAAATTGTAACACGAAATGAAATAGATTTTTAGCTATTTTTTATTTTATTTTTAAAAAATCATCTTTGAAAAATTGTAAAACATTAATATACGCAAGGTCGTTATTTTACCGAATAAGGCGGATGTTGTTTTGTGCGAATACCTGTTTTAGTTAAATCTTGGGAAAAATCTCTTCTCAACATCCAACAATCTTGACACACTCCATCGTTCATAATAACGTTGCTCTATTTTTTAAATATTGGTGGAGGAGTTTTCCTCGTTTTTCGCTACCTGCACTTTGTTTTTAAGAAAAGTTATAGGTATACATGTGACAACAAAAAATGCACTTTAAGGATTGTACTACTTTTCAAAGTGTGAAAACTATTTTACGTTGTTTTTATTATAGTGTCGTAGTTTTCATCTTTATTATTTCCGAATAACTTTTAAATTACTTCTACCGAAACAAACGGGCATGTTTTTCTACAGTATTTTTAAAGTTTTAATAACGTTTCTCACTTAAGTATATGTCATTTTTATTTTACCGTCGGATAGAGCTGGAAACTTCTGACAAGAAACTCCTAAAGCATTGTTCATTCTTGTTAAGGCTTTAACATACTAACTTTTTATTAGGCTAACCTATGGGTAATCCAAAATATAATTATTGCTTTGGTGTAATTTAAAAAATCATGGGGAGGGTTTATATGCTGGACGCAGGAGTACACAATAATCGACAGTCTACGTTCTTATCTGCATTCTAGATGGGCTCACACCTTCGTTTCTCAACCTTTTTCGTGTGCGACTCCCTAAAATGACAAGAAATTAAGTAAAACTTGTACGACTCCTTCACTACGTATTATAAAATTTAATAAAGATTTTTTCTTATAAATGCTTTATTTTTAGAAAAATTATGACCGCCCATGCCTATCATGAGGCTCCGGTGGGTTCACTATTTGCACTCGCCGTTTTTTGACATTACATTTGAAAATATCAGTTTTTTTTTAAATATTTTAGGCATATTTAAGCATTTAATTAAACTATTAAATAAATGTCCTTTAAACAAGACGGTGTGTCCAATGGGCGCACGTTAACCATGGTTTAAAAGACGAATTGAACCTATAATTCGTAGATTACAAATTTTGAAAATTCTATAACGTATTACGGTAAAAGTTTTTATCAACACAAATAAATATTTGTCTTTAGTTTCCTTTGCCTTTTATGCGTAAATGTTTTGTTAAATACTAGATTAATTGTCTTTTATTGCTTTATAGTTTAACTGCCTATCTAAGAATAGTTTGTCTATACTTCCCCACGATAAATTTTATATTCTAAAATATATTCATGGATATAAGCTAGGATATGTTTCAGATTATATTATATTTTGTCGCTTTATTATATCCGTGAGATATAATTTTAACTTACAATCTAGATTATAAAATATCGGTTCTAATTTTTAATTATAACTTAGATTATAAATTTTAAAAGTTAATTTTAAATTATAATTATAATTTAGGCATATAATTGTGTTATGCCTAATCACAATAAGATGACAGGAAATTAATATTTTGATAAGAAAAAAAACTAAACACAAAGGTCTATAATTGTACATGTGCCTTTTAGGCTAAATAAGTAATGACAAAAAACATCTTTTAAAAAACATGCCCTTTTGGAATTTATTTAAAAAAAAATTGATGCTATGTAATTTATCATAATTCAACTTATAGTTTTCTGATAAATCTGGAATTATATCTTCTGGAAATATATCTTAGGATATAATATTTTATTTCTTTAAAGGTAATTTTTGAATATATCTACGAATATAAACGAAAAAATATATTTCGGAATATAACTTATTATAATTTTCATTATAATTTGGGGATATTCCCTGCGGACGTAACCTATAAATATATCCTAGGATATAAAAATTATATCCGATTATATTTAAATTTTTTTTTTGTGGGGGCACTCAAACGTTGCTGAAAATACCGTTGAATTGTTGATTGTACATTTTCACCTTTTATGATAATTTACAATATTTGTGGTTTAAACACCAAATAGTTCCTATAATTTTCTTAATTTGTTTATGACACGTTTCCTTTGGTACTTACTGTTTTTTGTAAAAATACTCCAGTCTACATTATCAAGTTTGTATCTTCACCAAAAGTTGAGATCGTAACTAACCCGAACTATTTTATTATGATGTCGATCACGAAAAGACACTCAAGAACCGCCTTATGCCTTGCATTTTTAAAACCACCAGCAAATTTATGCAAATCCTAATTATTCAAATATTGTAAATCAAATTTGATAGAATAAAATCAATAAACAAATAAATTATGGTAATAAAATACGTGGATAATAAAACAAAAATAGGTAGTAAATTGACCTCACTGCTTTACAATTTCTGAAATTGATTTTGAATATCTACAAATTACCATAACGTTAACCTCAATGATGCTTATTTTTTAACTAATTAATTAAGTAAATTGTATATGTCTTTTGCGTGGTTAATTAAGTATCTGAATAACACTATTAGACATTACAATTAATTAATTTTTAATAGAATTCTAAAATTGATACACAATTATTTTATTAATTATGTCATGAAAAGTTTTTTCGTCATGTGTTGACGCTGTGCATAGCTCATTTCAAGTAATGAAAAGGTAGATGGTCTTTTATGTGCACGAACTTACTCTACCATGTAATCATATCTCTTCCCTCTTGAATCCTTTTATTAAGTGAAATTACACGTAAAACTCAGGCCGTCTACATATAGCGTGTAAACTCATATACAATACCTTGTGGTGTCGTTTAGTTTTATGCAAATACATCTTTTTATATATGCATGTAGTTTCAGGTTTCTATAATAAGCAAACCAAACAATTTAGTTTATAAATAATGTAGGAGAATATTAATTGTAATATAATATTTTTCACTATTTAATTTGATTCTAAAACCTTTGTTATTTATTTTAAATATCACATTTACACTACAATTTTAATGAGAACTTTACACACCAATGACAAGTTAAGATTTTGTTATTTATAAGACTTTTATGCTTTAAGAAAAGCTTTTATAATTTAGCGAAATAGTGTGTTCGCACTGCATAAATTTTATGATAGAAAATTGTCGAATGGTTGTATTTTGATTTAAAAGAATGATTTTTTTATACACAAAAGTTAAGTTTTAAAGTGTTGAAAGCATTTTAAATTTCGGCAGTTTGGGCAATATTATTCATAGTAACTCATGCAAAAAGATATCTTGATTAATGATGTTAAGGCAGTAAACGTTAATGGCAAATTTTAAAATTTCGAATAAAGTAACAATAAATAATATATGTATGTACCTAATGCGTAATAAATATGTAATATATAAATTGTTTTCGAGCACAACTGCGAATCATCAATTTAATTAGATTGGCGCAATTAATTTATTAATGTTCGGGGAAATCAAAAATGTCGATAGCTAACCAGATTGCGATAACAAGAAAATTTATATTAGAGCAGAGAAAAAGCAATTTATTAAATTAGAAACAAAACAGGTAATTTTGACATACAGGTTTATTTTTTGTCCAAGGAAATTAAAAGATAAATGGAAAAAATTGTTTTCTAAATACACTAAGGGAAAAAATTAAAGGGTCAAAAAAATTTCCAATATTTTATGGTGTTTTTTGACAGGCTGTATTTCAGTGAAAAATGGTTCTATCTAAAATTTACAAAAATCATTTTGAAGCTCCAAGATTCTAGTTTTCAGATCTTAAATTGAAAAATTTTTAGGAGTTATTGTTATCATGCAATCTTAAGCAATGGCGCGCAAGAAAAATTTTGCAAATCTTTTTGTGTTCCGTTGAGTCTTGACGGACTTACAAATTTTTTTTAGGTAAACCATTATATGTAACAGATAGCCTGTTTATTCAGCTTCAAGTTTCTTGTTTTAAAACCTTGATACGATTTTCTTTTCACCGAGATACAGGACGTTAAATTGAAAAGATCCTTTTGTATTCCATCATTGATATCTCAGTAACCAATAGTCGTACGGAAAATTGCAAAACAGTTTTGGAAACTGGAATAAACGCCCTATAAGAAACTGCTATGACTTTTAAGAATATTTTTTTAATCTTTAACATAAATTTGAAAACACATGAAAAAAAGAGTATTTTTTGCATTTATAGAAAATTGACGGCTAAGTTACAAATATTTATGAAATGAGAAATGTTGAGCGTGACTTTTATAGCTGAGTATACTCTAAAAAACTCTGTGAAGTTACAATTCGATCTAATTTTCGAATTTTTTTTTTAAAAAAGCTTTCTTATTTTTAAAAAAACAATGTCCAATTGTTTTTAGTTCGATTAAAATTTTTTTACCGCCGTCAGGGTATGAAGCGCAAATCCGTCCGTGTAACCTCCAGGTAGTACGCTTTGGGTAACACTACTGCCGGCGGTAAAAAAATCGTAATCAAACTAGAAACGATTGGACATTGTTTTTTTAAAATAAAAAAAAAAATTTTTTAAATTATAGTTTTTAAAAAAAATTAAAAAAATTTTCCAAAAAAGATTTTTTAATTTAATTTTTTTTTTTTCATTAATATAATTGTTTTTTGCATTAGAAATGTTTATTTTTTATTTTAAGGATCATTAGAAATTTTTTAGCGACAAGAAACGTGACCATTAAATTTTTTCAAAAGTTTGACCGTGTAAAACAATGGGAAAGGTTTGGTAGATCGAATTGTAACTTCACAGAGTTTTTTAGAGTATACTCAGCTATAAAAGTCATGCTCAACATTTCTCATTTCATAAATATTTGTAACTTAGCCGTCAATTTTCTATAAATACAAAAAATACTCTTTTTTTCATGTTTTCAAATTTATGTTAAATATTAAAAAAAAAATTTCCTAAAAGTCATAGCAGTTTCTTATAGGGCGTTTTTTTTCAGTTTCCAAAACTGTTTTGCAATTTCCCGTACGACTATTGGTTACTGACAAGCAAAGGACACAATTTGGCTAATGGAGTTGCACGATGAGACCAATACCATTCGATAGCTCTTTGAAAAACAAACTTATGGTAAAATTTTTAGGTGCAATCGGCGAAAGGTGTGCGACTTATGGGGCTTTCAAGTTAACCTAACCCAAATCAAAACTAAGTAAATATATATATTCTAGGAGCTCATGATGAGGCGAAAAAAGCAGAGAATGAACATTTTTCTATTTCAAGTCACTTTAATCACTTTCTGCTATTCAAAAACCTGAATGTCTCCTTTAAGTTATTTTTCTATGTTTAAGTTATTTTTCAGAAGTATGCATATCGGAGTGTTTTTAATAAACAACATATTATTGTTATGTTAGTTACGAGATATAAATACAAATATTATATGTTTTTAATTGTAAAGTATTTACAATAAACTTATTCTAATTTAAATGACAGGCTCTTTGCGTTAGGTTCTACATGAGCATATATCACAAGCTTATATTTGCCCTCTTACCCATCTTTTTTTTCCCCTTTAAAAAGTGATGCACTAACTGCCTGTGTATAGATCACGCCCTTGTAAATGACCTCCATGTTAATTGTAAATAACATAGAAATGTAACTCCGCAGAAAGTGATTAAAGTGACTTGAAATAGAAAAATGTTCATTCTCTGCTTTTTCGCCTCATCATGAGCTCCTAGAATATATATATAAACTTAGTTTTGATTTGGGTTAGGTTAACTTGAAAGCCCCATAAGTCGCACACCTTTCGTCGATTGCACCTAAAAATTTTACCATAAGTATGTTTTTCAAAGAGCTATCGAATGGTATTGGTCTCATCGTGCAACTCCATTAGCCAGATCGTGTCCTTTGCTTGTGAGATATCAATGATGGAATACAAAAGGATCTTTTCTATTTAACGTCCTGTATCTCGGTGAAAAAAAATCGTATTAAGGTTTTAAAAAAAGAAACTTGAAGCTGAATAAACAGGCTATATGTTACATATAATGGTTTAGTTAAAAAAAAAATTGTAAGTCCGTGAAGACTCAACGGAAAACAAAAAGATTTGCAAAATTTATCTTGCGCGCCATTGCTTAAGATTGCATGATAACAGTGGCTCCTAAAAATTTTTCAATAAAAGATCTGAAAACTAGAATCTTGGAGCTTTAAAATGACTTTTTTAAATTTTAGAGACGACAATTTTTCACTGAAATACAGCCTGTCAAAGAACATTATAAAATATCGTAAATTTTTTTGACCTTTTAATTTTTTCCTTTAGTGTATATAATTTGTAGTTGTAATATTTGATTAGTATACATTAATTTTAAATATTATACCAATAGGAACTATTGCTTTCAGTCTGTAATTTGAAAATAAATAGCGCCAGTTACTGACTGTCTGCTAAACGTAATAACTTGGGCTACACTTCTACAGTAAACGGATTTCTTAAAATCCTTGCTTTTTATTTATAAAAAAAACGCTTATTTAAATACAGGTAAATTCGAATTATAAGAACTCGGATAATGCAAGATTTTGTATTATCGCAGCTACTGTCTTTAAAGTATAAAAATTTAATTAAATGAATAAGATAAATTTTTTTAACACAAGCATTAAGAGAGCTTTTGTCACAGTAGGAGATACAAAAAAGTGATTCCTTTTAAAGGAGATTAGTATTCAGTGCAGTGACATAGTTGAGCGGGGGCGCTTTGTAAAGGTAGCAAAATTTTATAATAAATAATAATATCTTGCAATGACTTCTTTATTTGCAACTCTGCAAATACATAATAACAAAAGCCGTAGGACCATAAGCATAGTGAATCGACCTCAGAGTGATATCTGGATCATCTTGTGAGAGTATGTTGGTACTAATAAGATAGGTTGACCCTGTAAGTTTCAGGCCTATATCTATTTGGCTTTTTAAATACACTACTCGCAAAAATTAAGGCAGCAAGAAAAAATTCCAAATTTTTTGGTATTTTTTGAGAGACTGTATTTAGGTAAAAAATGATTGTATCGAGGTCGTTAAAAAAGCATCTTGAAACTCCAAAATTCTAGTGTGTAAATTTTGCTCTCAAAAATTTTAACATGCCACGGTTGTCACGTGAAGATATTAAATAGCGCAAAGAATTTTTTTTTCAAATTTTATGCATTTTATTTTTGATCCACGGGCTTGAAAATTTTTTTTTGAACTAAACCATTGCATAGGTCAGATAGCCTGTTTATCCAGATTTAATTTATTTTTAAAAATTTTTTTCTACGTTAATTTTTCGCGGAGCTGTCGAATTTTTAATGAAAAAAGATCCTTTTGTCTTCATCCACTAATATCTCAGTAAACAATGGGCGTATGTAAGCATAAATAATTAAATGTACCTATTTATTAGGAATGCCTAATAACGTTTAGGATCCGTAGAGAAAAAAATTCAATATTAAAATTTTATAATTTCTTTTGTATTATAGCCAGGGATTTAAATTAATGGGAGCCCACACTACGTGTCTTTCGATCTGCGCCCACAATAAGCAATATTATGCCGGCCCAAAACTTTTGCTTAATTATTTTGCAATATAATTAATAGAATCTGGCTTTTTTAATTGTCTACTGATAATAAGTAATTTTTTTATAAACTCTTGGATGATCCTGAAACAAAAATGTTAAGTTTAATCTCTGCTATAGGTTGTATTTTCAACACTATACTCATATTATTTTTATTTACAGATGTCCTAATATGGGTCTGCCTTGGATGCTAGTTGGTGCAGCCGCAATCCTTCTGGTGACTAGGCAAACTTCAGCACAAAGTGACATGTACGTTCAAAATTCAATATGGCCTTTAAAGGCTACCTTCATTATCACAGCAATTACATATAAATAATTAAATTAAATTGTGGTTGCAATGTAGGTTTGGTGTCTCAATTACAGTAGAGATAATTACGTTTTCTCTGAAGCTTCCGCATGAATATAATTCAGTATAGCATATCCTTAATATCACAGAAACAGGTGTTTATAAAGCTGTGGTTTGTCTAATAATGTTTTATTTACAGATCAAATATAATACATTATTAATAAAATATTAATGTGTTTGTAAATTCAAATTGATGGATTTTATTAAACGATTTTCAAAAGAGATTTGACTGATTAATTTTTCCTTCGGTGATTGGAGATGCTATACGTTGTTTTGTAGACAAGAGCTTCGATTAATAGCTGTCAATTACAGACATACATACATTATAAAGCTTTTAGAGAGATCATAAAATTATATTTGGTTTGTTTTTTTTTTTAAATTAAAGCCGAAATCAAAATTGTATTTTCAGATAATTATACACAATCGTGGTACTACCGCTTAATTATCATATAATAAACAAAAGTTCTTTTTGATTATTGGATTGAAATTCTAATTAATCATATAAAGAAAAAATAACCATTTTTAGCTAAATAAGTCTTTTGCAATCAGTTACAAAAATGTATACAAGCTGCCCGAAAAAGTATACAAATTAATTGTGGTTTTTTAAAAAGAGGTATTTACTTTAGAATCAACATTTTTGTATTTATAATTAATAGTAAAAGTAGGTACTTAATTTAAAATTTATCATACAACATTTAATTTAGGTATTACAATATTATTTATAACAGGGGTGGACAAAAGCCGGCTCGCGGGCTGCATACGGCACACAAAAGCAATCTGACCCGCCGCATCAATACCGTGGTAAATAAAAACATTTATACTAAAAACATTACATCGCGCTGAAAGAATAACAAAGATAAATCAATCTTTTAAATTTTTATATTGCTCGTATCGTTCTATCAAAGGTTTATCGGGTAAAAAGAATCCGCCCAGCCCTAATTTACTGATATGTATTAAAAAACACTATTTAAGGTAAATACGGTGGTGCTTCTATTTATTTACACCAAAGTATACTACGACATCCAAAGGTCACCTTAAAAGTTTTGTTTTATGTATAAAACTTGGAGTTATTTATATCAATATATTTCTACGTGTATTTTATAATAGTTGGTTAAATAAATGTGATAGTTATTGCGGATCGAATGTAAATCATGTAATGATTTGACAATTGTGTTAGAACCGACTAGTATTACGTTAAATAAAAAAATAAAAATATAGATATTGAAATTTAATTTTTAACAATGCTGCTAATCCGATATGTTGCGTTTTGAAAAACATACATGCTATATACAAATCTACTTACATGCATGTATATGTAAAATTCTTTTATCTTTGCTCCATTTTAAAAATAACTTATGAAGGTAAATTCGTTTAATCTTTAATTAATGTACCTATATGAAATAGCAACAAAAATCAAAAGTAATTGCTTGATTTTTATTCTATTATACAACACCGCCTATGTTCTTTCAAACTTGCATTTACATAAATACATATATATACATGTAAAAAAATATACACAATTTAATTTAATCTTAAAGGAATATAGGTAATAACTGATAAACAAAACTAAAGATAATTTAAGTTAATATTTATTTCAAGGATTAACAGATGTCTAAAAAAAATAAATATAGAGATAAGACATTCATAAAAATAAAACATTTATATAATCAAACAAATTCAATCAATTTAATAAAGCAGCAGTTAAAGATTCATATACGTAAGTGTTATTTCTAATTCTTATAAAGTTAAAATTATTTAATACATTATTTTTATTAATTTTGACAAAATTCTACTTTAATATACACATATAATTATTTCTAGTAGATAATATCTGTTTAAAGTCGATTACCTTCACTGTACAACGTTTATACTTTGCTAATAAAAAAGTTTTATTTGATAACTTCGAAGTATGAGTTTTATTGATTTCTACATTTTACGAAAAAGTTTTACAATAAATTTGACAAAAGGTTCTTTTCGAGATATTCAATGGAAAGGTAGGATATTTGTAAAACTGATCACGTTAAGATAAACGAATTTTGGTAAATTAAACTAACTTAGACGGAAGTACGAAAACGCTGACTAAAGTAAATATAAAAAATCAAAATCTCTAGGCGAAAATAATGTAACTTATAAAAATCACAAAAAACTTGCTTTTAATAAAATTGTTTACTAACCAATACAATCAATTATAACCTTGAAGTTTTGAAAATAGAGTAAAAATTTAATTAAATTTAAGTTTATGCTGGCAAAGCGTGCAAATCATCAAAAGAAAATTTATTAGAAAGTTTGCTTTTGATGTTTTGTGTTGAATTCAACTTTATTACGACTACAGCATGAAAATTATTTTTACAATTAGATGCTTGTAAATATAGAATAAGTATACCTATATGTTTAACATAAAATTAATCATTTTGAATTTATTACTTACATACAACAATTAAATAACAAAACTATTAAATATCATAACTAAAAAACATTAATATAGATATTATCCCAATATTAGGTTTTGTATGTATTGACGACTATTAATATTCAGCCAAAATATTACATTATAAAAAATGTTCCAAGATTTGAATTTTCCGCCATTTGTGCAGTAAAGTATTGCAAACGAAAAAAAAAGAAAACCGTGACAACTGACATTTCAAGGTTACTAAAAATAAAGCGCGTCAATACCAACTTAAAAATATACGTCCGCAGTTTTTAGGTTTTTTAGTTATTTTACGTTCCCCACGTTAAATAAGGCAGCAGAAAATAGCAGCGCACTCTCGCAATTGAAGATTCAACAAAGTACAAAAGTAGCAATTTTAAAAAACTAGAAGTTATAAATTATTGCACTATAATATTTAATTAATTAATAATAACGCATTTGGAGAAATTAATTTTGTCAAGTTGACATTCACAGTCAGACCGTCTCTAACAAAATTGCGTATAAAAAGGGCGAGAGGCAGTCGCCCCATGTTGTAATTTAAAATTTATTGTTGTACTCTCGGAATCTATTCATTTATTGTTGTATAGTGATTGTTGTATTTTTTATTGTGTTTATTTTGATTAATTATCAATTTTATATAATTTTTTAAAATTTCTAATTAAAAATTAAATTATTGCATTATAATTTTGAGGTTGTTATATTAAGGTTTAGAAATCATGAACCCGTAGGTACTGCTTTTACAATACACACGGTAAGTTTTAAAATAAATAGGTCTCTGGTATAATGACCAATTGAGTTAATGCTTTTGACCGTATAAATGTTTATCTCAGAAAACCCTTGCAAGAGAAAATTAACTGAGAAACTACCGCAGGTGAATTTAACGCTAAACTTAACAAAAAAACCTTCTTCTTTCCATTATCTCAAGACCTGTAGGTGTGTAATACCACCAATCGTAAATTACTATTTTTCTTCTAAAATTTAAAAAAATACTCATCTAACTATTTTAATTAAAATAGTAACACAAATCTTTTATTCATAAACTACATGTATCTAACACATAAATAAAATACCTCTATGTTATTTGTCCAGAAATTCGTCGGTAAAATTGGAGAGTTTAAGAGTTAACAAAGTTTTACAATTGAAATTAAAACATTCTCTAAATTAACAAACTAACACAAATTGCTCAAGTTTAATATTAAATGTAGTATTCTGATTAAATTATGTATAAAGTTCTGTTACTACATAGATCGTCATTTAGAATACAACTGAAACAGTATTTTAAACTCAACAACAAATTTTACTTATTCTGATCTTTTAGTTACCGAATGAATGTGGCATATATAAACATTTAAATATTTTAGCTATAAATAAGAATGTATAAGAAAAACTCCATTTTAATTAATTCTCTTGTTTCAGTTTTGCTGAGGGGAAGTCAGATAAAGAAATATTAGATAATCTTCTTTTAGCTAAACGTTACGATAAGAGATTGCTGCCTCCAGTTACAGGTTTGTATAATACATAATTAATGAGGTTGGCTTTTAATATTGTGCTTGGGGCTTAACAATAGATAACATTTAACATAAATTTGGGTTGTTAATTGTTATTTTATGTTAAATCAAATGAAAAACTGTGACGTGCAACCAACTGATAATTTATTATTGGTTTTGCATTTCGTACATTTAAATTAATTTTATTTTGTCTTGCCGCAAAACTATAAAATTATGTGTATTTGTGGTAACGTAGTATGAGGAAAACTTTTTAAGTTTGTTACGGACATGAACGTAAAACTCATTTCATTTTAGTTAGGACCGTAAAATAAAAACAATCAAAAGAAAATGGTTTCAGAAACTTTTCTTTTAAAGTCATTGGGTATTCCGATTAGATTATTATAAATTTATTTTCGAGAATTTCAGAGATTGCATAAATTTTCACTATTTACCAAGCCTACTTTCTAGAAAACGTCACCATGTTTAAATGTAAATTATGTAATTTGAGCGCAATTGTTTTTAGGAGTAAATGTAATAACTTTTTCAATAATCATATGAATGTACAATAAAAATTTTTAGAAGCATTCGAGTAAGTATGTAAATATATAAAATAAATTTTGAAGTAAAACGTTGCTTTTATTTTAATAATTAAAAGAAACTGCAACAGCAACATTAAAATAATTTCTAGTAATTAATTACTAGCAAGCAAAGTAATTACTAACAATATTTGCTTAAAATTAGGTTGGTAGCAGTGATCAGTAGTGGCACGTAACGCTGGGAATTCCCGACAAATATCGATTTTGTTTTTATTTGAGTTTTCTCAGTAATGTGCGACGTACTGTGTATATTTAGTATGTTTGTTTTTTTGCTCATTGTTTACATTGTAATTATCTTCAAACAATTTTTATTAATACTTAAAATAAATAATTTGTTAAATAGCTAAAATTGCTGAGTCGACAATTAAAACAAAGGGTCTTTTCTTTAATAAAATGTTTTAAAGCAAAACATGATTATGGGACATTATTACTGTCTTTGAAATTGTAAGAAAGGTAATAAATTTGTTTACATTGTTTTTAAAATTTCAACCAACGTGGCAACAGTGTATATTATTGATGTCACTTTCGATTGTGACGCAATTGCTCCGCTGCAGTAAACGAAATATAGGTACACTCACACCATTTAGTAATGTCCCTCAGTTTAGAGCCAGCGTATCGTTCGGGTCTGACGTGGAGCATAATAAAGAAAGCGATATAGCTTTAGCTTAAACTTTCCATTATTATTTTAAAACGCTGCAAATGATGGTGTTCACTTTTTACAATATAATAATATAACAAAAATATTAAACGGAACAGAAAACAATTTTCTTTTCAATTTGAAAGAAAATTTACGCCATTAAATTAAAAATGGTTATTAAAACTATATTCACATAATTGTTAATATTTAAACGATGCAAATTAACTGACTCGTAAATTTGTTAACACTTTTAGAATAGCCCTAACAAAGTAACTATTGAAATTCTTATAACTTCATACATATTTTTTTTAAATTTAACATGTGCAGATCAACTTCAATTTTTAATTACCCCTATTTATATTTTGGATAATGCATTGGTTAATATACCTATGCGTAGTTGGGATATAAATACTATAATTGTTCATTTAAAAATAATTAGAATAGAACTTTTTTTATTATGGACACTTCTTTTACGGTCATTGAATCGAAGGAGTTTTGGGATAAATCCAACGATAAGAATAATTGATTGATCATTATTGTTACGTTGTTGTTGTTGGCGCCTTTTTATACCTGTATCAGGTTTAGGCGTTTTCCCCGCTTGAAACTTTGTTGTGAATGTTGTAGTGTTTCAAAGATTCAAGGCACCTACCGTTTTACATGGGTTGCGAACCACGGCAATTTCTAGAAAAATTTTCGAGCAGTTTTACTCTTGCCAGGTGCTCAGCCTTGCGAAGAGAAGAGGAGCGTGAAATTTTCGATGGTCGGCGCGGGATTCGAACCACTTCGAATCCACCTCGCTAGCGCAGCAGCCCAAACACTAAAAATTGTTACGTAATGTATATATTAACTATTTGATTAGAATTATTAGGTGCCTATTGAACGACACTTTATAAATTACAGTGCAACGCAATTTACAATTTATTCACAACCCGCATTTAAAAAATTGTAATGATAAGATAAAGATATACACCCGTACCTCGCCTTGCGTCGTTTCTTTTGCGTTTTTCGAAGTTGCGTCGCTACTTAATTAGTACTAATTTTCACCGTGCGTCGTTAGGTTTTCGAGGTTGCGTTGTTTTGGGTTCGAGTCTTTAATTTTTTCTTGTTTTTAACAGACGGCTCCACTTTTTTCTATTTTTTCTTAATTCACATTGCGTCTTTTCAATTTGCGTCGTGTTTTTGGAACGTAACTCCGACGCAAAGTGAGGTATGGGTGTATTTTAAAATAATGAATAAAATAATGTTGGGTCATTCCATATGAAATCAACAAATTTGAATTAAAAAGTGTGCCGTATGATTTTTAATTTTAATAAAAAATTGTAGTTGATCTTTGTGGTGGCACATTTATTTTTTTATTGTATAACTTCCGATCAGTACCCATCCGAATTCAAAAATTGGGTCATTTTCATACTTGTACATAATGAGCTCTAGCTTTTATTTAGAACAGGTATTGAAATGGTTGTTACTTTAGTTGAAAGGGTCATAAATGTGCATTTTATATAATACAAGAAAATTGAATTAAAACAATTAGGAACAAGATGGTGACCATCCGAAATTTTCACAATTTTTCTCATTTTTAGGATATTTGATTGAACGCTGTGTCAACCCTTTTGCATATTAAAATTGATTTTTTTACAATAAAGTACTAACTCTTGTGATGTCGTGACATAATTATTATTGTCCTAGAATAAAATCTACGAAAAATAAAATTGTGAAAATTGATAATTTTGTAAATAGCTCAGCTTTGACCTCAAAAAATCCATGTGGAGGAAAAATAAAAATATGAAATTTTCAGAATATGTAGTTCATATCTTCGTTAATAAAGACCAATTAGTGCCATTCTGTTATTTTCACCTCTTTAGGAAATATTTTTTAAAGTGCTACTTTTATACATAAATATGAAAATAATCTGGAAGTTTGATAATTTATAAAAGTTTTCTAACTTATTTAAACTATTAGAATTATGTCAATTTATGATAAAAATAATCAAATAAAAATAAAATTTTCAAATTCTGTTATTTATTAAAAATAATATAATAACAATAAAAACACACGATCCTATCATTGTTTTATCCCCATCTCAAATAATAAATTAAAAGTGTGACGATATTCTAGCTCAGAAAATCTCAAGATAGTAAAAGTTTGCAATGAAAAATAAACAATTTCTGCATATATATATTTTTTTGATAAATACCAGAGTTTAAAAAATGTTGACTTTTATTTGATTATTTTTATCATAAATTGGCATAATACTAATAGTTTAAAGGACGCAAGGAGGAACATAACGAATAACTTCCTGAATGAGCAATTGGTTCCACACAATTTTTCCAAGATGACTTAGTAACAGTTGATTCATTGCAGTCTAATCGCGTTGGATATGGTGCCAATTATTTAAGCGATGGTGCCACACTCTATGTGTAGCGTTGCACCAAGAATTAAAGTGTTTACATGTGAATTGTGCAAAGAAAATTAACTATGTCAACTTAGACTGATGTGTGTTATCTTAACCACATAAATATGATTGATGTTTTCTTATTTTATTTCGATTATTAAATGTTCTATAGCGTCAAGATTTTTTTGTGCTTTGTAAATAAACGTTTTAAATGTATAACCTTAGATTTATTTTTACCACCTTTGAATTTTCAAATATTTGCCTCAAAACAAAAAGTATGTCATCTTAAGCACAATTCCCCTACAACACAACACAAAATACTAGAATGATGGTTTGTAAGGCCACAACAAAAAATTTAATACCTACCCTTTGGTAATATTTTCGATTTTTTCAAGAATAAGATTTTTGGTGTTTTACCAGCATGAAACAATAAAGTTACAAAGGGAAGCTCAAGTAGGTGAATCACATTTTCGGTTTATTTAAAATATTTGAAAGAGCAACGTCCATCTCGGCACAAGTTAATATCTTAAGTCTAAATCCCTTTCTAAGAACAAATTTAAAATGCCCATCTTGACATAAAGTGATTCAGGTATAATTGAAGAATACAATGGAGTATACATACTAGGGTGTTCCAACAAAAACAATTTTTTCACTATCACATGAAAATTTTTCAGAATACGTCGAATTAAAAATCTGTCCAAATTACATCTCTTAATTTCAATTTTAAGAGGTCCTTCATCGAACTTAAACATTTTTATTTAAAAAGTTACGAAAATGATTTTTAACATTATTTACTTCTACAAACTATGTAATAATTTTTTTATATAATTAATTAGTAATCCTTTATAGTCATTAAATTCTCTACAAAAATTTAATTGAGTCAAATTTCTATTATTAATATTTTACTTAATAAAGAACTTACAAAATTGAAATTTGTCGAAATTTCAAATTTTTTCAATTAAAAGGCTAAACTATTAAAGATAGGTCAAAAGTGAAATGGCAGTTTTATATTCTATTTAATGCACTATCAAATAGTCTGAAAAAATATTTTATATCATGAAAAGTTATCGATTTAATTCTTATTTTTATGATTTTTAATTATAGAAGATTAACTACCCGAAAAAATTTTCTTTATAAAATTATATAGAACTATACAATTTTACAAAATTTCTTAAAATTATTCATAAAAATAAATGGATGTCAGCTATGCTAAGTCCGGATATTTTTAATCCGTATACCTGCATCATACTCCGAGCTGTGTATACCTCATTTGAAGACCAATATTGAAATATAAATTTAGCAAAGCATTGAAAATGTTCGAGAAAAACGATTTTAAACTTTTAGCTAGAAGGATATTCTTCTATAAGATTTCGTGGTTACAACAAAAACTTTAAAAACAAAAAGTAAATTTGGTTCTTAACTTACGAGCAAATATGGTATGTAACTCGAATATCGATAATTTAATGCAATGGTGACTTCTATTCAAATGAGGTTTAATACATACTCGTAATAATTCAAATAAAATCAATTAATGTAAAAATTATGGGTCCATAATAAAAAAAAAAAACTAGATTCTAATAATTTTCAAATGAATAGTTATGGTATTTATGTCCCAACTGCAGATAGACATATCAAACAATACTTTAGAAAAACATTAATAAGGGTAATATTAACAATTTAAGAGGAAGCGTGGTGCAAGTGGTTTAGTGTTTGGGCTGCTTTGCTAGCGAGGTGGATTCGAAGTGGTTCGAATCCGCGCCGACCATCGAAAATTTCACGCTCCTCTTCTCTTCGCAAGGCTGAGCACCTGGCAAGAGTAAAACTGCTCAAAAATTTCCTTAGAAATTGCCGTGGTTTGCAATCCACGTAAAACAGTAGGTGCCTTGAATCTTTGAAACACTACAACATTCACAACAAAGTTTCAAGCGGGAAAACGCCTAAACCTGATACAGGTATAAAAGGCAGGCGCCAACAACAACAATATTAACAATTTAAAATTAATCTGAATTTGTTCTATTTTAAAATGCTGGCAATGCAGTTATAAGAATTTTAACAGCGAAATGAGCTGCCAATCGTTAGGAGTATCCGAAAATTGTTAACAAATTTACAATTCAGTTAATTTTAGTATTTAAATATTAACTCTTATGTGAAGAGTTATAATAATAATTTTCGATAGGATATATTTGCTTAGAAATGGAAAAGAAAATCTTTTATAGAAAACTTCACTAATTAATTCCTGAAATCAAAATTCGCATAGTTCTATTTTCAGTTATGTTAAATATTCTTAATATATACACAAACTAACTTATATGGAATTTAAAAGAAAGACATGGATTTTTAACACAAGGTATATGCGTAGAAAAGAATAATTACATTATTTTGTAATGATAAAATTATCTTGTATTAACTTTCATTTATATTAAAATATTTTTTTTCTTATGGGTGAAAGATAAAAAGTGTATGGTTAATCTGTAAAAAGTGAATACCACCATCATGTGTAGGATTGTAAAATAATAACGGAGAGTTGAAGTTGAAACTAGCGTTTTCTTTATTATTCTCCACGTCGGACACGAACGATCCGTCCGCTCCAAACCAAGGGACATTACTAAATGGTGTGAGTGTACAATCTAGTCCGATCCTGAATACACGTCGATTGTGTAAAAAACAGTTTGCCGCCTCTGACAAGTGGGATAGTGGCCCAGAAGGATTATTTGCTTGCAATTTTAACAATTGTTTTGGCCGTCCTTTACGTTGTAGCACGCATTGGACGCTCCTCTCGACTGGCCGCAAGTACAACAGGCAACGTTCTTCTTACTTGATTAATTTAACCTTTTTAAAATTTAGAAAAATCTGTTTTTTCACCATAAGTATACATATTGAAGTCTAGATGCACACTAGGAAAATTATTTATTTAATCTATCATGACTCTATCCACAACAACTAAACATTATTTATTATATTAATTAAAACATTTGGATAAGGTATGGGATCATCGGGCACATTTTTAAATACGAATATTTTTGTAAAATTTCAAACGTTGAGTTTAAATAAAATTAATTATTGATTTTATTAGTATTCAATTAAAATTAACAAAACAATAGGAAGAGAACTCCGTTTTTGCACCTACAACGATTACGAAGCACAAGTTAGGCCAATTTAATATGTGCAATAATAGTAAACTAAAAATCTTTAAATTTATCTAACAGAAACGGAAATTCGATCCATAAACTTTGACAGCCATATTTATTTCATTTTTTTTCTTCGCATTAGGTACTTTTTCTTATCGCAACTCAAATAATCAATTTTACAAGTTCGCAGCTGAATTTTTCAATAAATAAAGAAAGTGGATATAAAAATATGAATATTTTTCTAGAATAAAAGTAGTAAACGTAGTAAAATCGCTAGGGATTTGCACGGATTATATTACAACCTTCATAATAAGATTATTTCCACGTACAACGATAGGTTTATTTATGTGAAAATCGATATCAATTCCTTTGGAATTGTTTAATATATTTTGTGATTTTTACGGTATTTGTCCCTAATCTTTACTCAATATAATATTATCTTGAAAGATAACATTAGCTTAGTTTAAAAGATGACATTCGGAATTAAATCAACGTTTATATAACCTAATACAACGTTTGTCGATAAGTAAAACCTGATTTAGTTGACGTTTTATCATTTTCCTTGCGCTTTTCTGAGAGCATTTACTTAGCACATACAACGCTCGAAAGCCTTATAAATCACGTAATAGTCGCGAGAACATCAAGCTTAATCCTGGAATATACAGGGTGTCTCAAATTGAGTAGGCTAACATGGGTATCTTTCTTATTAGTGAAGATAGAAGTTTGGTTAAATGGGAAATGTGGGAATGTGGAAAACGATTTTCATCATTTTTTTGAAAACTGTTAATGTTGTGACCAATTAAAATTGCTACCCACTATTTTAATTACAGTCACTGTTCGTCAAAATTGATTGATTACTAATAAGAAATCTAATCTTTGCGTTTTTACAATTCTATATTTTTCGAAAAGAACTATCAAACCATTTTGTTTTTTAAACAACTCTACTCTCTTTTTTTCCCGCACAGCCTACCATGACGTCGAGTTCATTTTACGGCGTCAAATCATAACCTTAAACATACAATACTGACATAAGTCAACCTTGTCTTTGACATCGTCACATCTTAACCTTAAACACACAATACTGACATAAGTCAACCTTATCTTTCCTAACAGTTAAAGTATGTTTGTGCAGCAACGCAGGAGCTTTTGTAACATTTAATGTAGGTACAAAACATATCATACTGCGTAGTTAAAAACTTTGCCATTTTGAATTATTTATAAGGTAATAATTATTATTAATTAAAAAACTTACAATATTAGTGAAAAAATAAATATATAGACCTTGGCTTGTATTATGCTGTTTTATTGTTCTTTGATAATTCATGGCTACTTGATTTTAAACAGAAAAATTTAATATTGTTAATAATTTTTTATTTAAATTTGGGTTGTTATACATGGTTAAAAAGAGAAAAAAAAATGCTATTTAACTATGTAAAAATCCAATATAGCGCCTATTTAAAATAAGAAAGTTGGTATCAATATCTTGGAAACCGCCATTTTGAATTTAATTTTGACTTAATTACCATCTGTACTTTATGAAACGTAGTAACTTTTGTATTAAACTTTTTTTTGTAATTTTTATAATTACAAAGTTATTTGACATTAAAGAAAATGACAATTTTCAGTTTTTTGACCATAACTTCGGAATTATTCGGAATTTTAAAATTTTCTTAACAGAATCCGAATGGGCACCTAAAACTACAAAACATTGCCCATTTAACCAAACTTCTATCTTCACTAATAAGAAAGATACCCATGTTAGCCTACTCATTTTGGGACACACTGTATACAGTGTGTTTGAAGAGAAATGGCCTAGCATTTACTATGTTATAGTATCGTTTCTTTTAAGCACAAAAATTTATAGCAACATATGAATAGTCTTAATAGTTACCAAAAAACGGCTATTTAAATTTTTAAACAAAATAGCTATTTGTTCAGTGCAAAGTTGAAGAAGGAAAGGGAAGGGGGGAGACTGCTAAGACGGTACGGATAATATAAGGACTTTTGGGCGATGTTTGTTGTTTTGTTGTATCACATACACATGCTAATTTAAATTTTTCTTTTAAAATCATTAAAAGAAATATGATCAACTAAAATTACTGTGTTGTAAATTGTAAACCTAATAGCAAAAAAAGGAGTATAAATTTTATTTTTCGATTCCAACGTGGAAATTAAATCAATGGAATAAATTATTTTTGTAGTACCAGTAAACACTGAAAATAACAGACATAAAAAAATGTATAAGTTTTATAAACAATTAATGATTATTTTAAAAATATAATTAAAAAATTTGTATTTTGAGGTGCTTAACATTTTTTTTTATTTGGAAAATTATATTTAATACCAAAACATTATCAGATCTTTATAACATTCAATGTCAATATTATCATGTATAAACCTCATATAAAAAAAATATTAATGATTTTATTTAATTATTTATTAAAGATCACTGAATTGCCGTGCTATCACAAACCACAAGATTATATATGTATGCAGTGATTATTCTATTTTAATGTTACTTTGTTTCTATACTTTTAAATTGTTTAACCACATATTCACTCAGTTTTGAACTGTATTTTTATTAAAAATATTTATTTTTTTAAATTGTACTTTGTAATTTTGTCTGGTATTTTATTAATTTGTGCGGCATTGGTCATACTGCGAGTTATTGGTTCTTGTACCTTGCAATGATTTATAAAACGCGCATTCGCGCGCTTCTCAATTTCTTGTTTTGGCAACTCCTACTAACAGTTGACTAATAAAGTAGTCAAAGATTCTATTTTCTTAATGCCACCTATTTATTATAAACGCGCAATTCAATTTTCATTAAATTGAGCTACGTACTTGAACAACTCTAAATTAATAATTATATTTTGTTGAAATAACTATATTAATGTTCTTAGTCATAGAGAAAATTATTTTATTAATATGTGTACTTATAATACATTTTGGAGTAGAAATAAAGGCACGGTTTTCCCGAAAAATATTGGTATTTTTGATAAAATTGCCAGAATTATTGTTGGATTTTATAACTTGCAAGTATCGCTGTTTATCTAAAATTACCGTAACATAATATTAGTAAATTTTATTTAAAATTGATTTCTTCAATACGTGAGAAGATAAAGTAATTCTTTAATAAAACAAAATAATACATACCTTATACTTTCAAAATCAACTTTCTAGGTTAAACTCAAAATACCGCTGTATTTCACTGACTTACAATATCCGAGCCATAAAATCGATATAACATTCGTTGATGCGCATAAATTCAAAATTGTTTCATCCTGGGGTACAACTACCATCTAATTATAACTAGACCCACAGTCCTTTATTAGAGATAGCAAGCAAAATCACAATTCATAGGCCATTATAAATTTGGTACATGTCTATACAAACCTTTTTACTACACATAACAATACTACAAGTTAGTGGAATATGTGCCGTTCCTATTGAAACACCCTATATAACGTACCAATACATCTTGTTTCAAACAGGACTGTCCCGTTTTTAGGTCATCTGTCCCGGTGTCCTGAAGTAAAGCTTTGGGAAGCTAAATTGTTCCGTTTTGAGTACAATGGGCTCCCGTAGTCCAGTTTTTAAAGCAATGTTAATTACAAAAGCGCTTATTAACAAATCTTGAAAATGACATTTTTGTCTGAAGTAAAAACCAAATATTTTGTAATTTTTTTTAAAGTTATTTTTACATTTAGTATTTGGAAAGTGTCCTGTTTTGAGAAGAAAAAAAAATGGTTGCTAATGTGTGCAATAAAAAATAAGTGATACTTAATCTATTAAACACATAATGGGTAGCGACTGTTTTTAAATTTTTATTTTTCTTATACAGAGTGTCAGACGAATAGGTATTAAAGATTACTCGAGTGATACTTGATACCAACTGAAACAACAAAAGTTTATATGCAATATGTCTTAAATCTAAAGAATTATGAGAAAATTGCATTTTAATTTTTTAGTAACTGGCAACACAGCATTGTCGCCATGTGCTTTTATAGGTGATTGGTGTTATTTAGTACGTGCTTTATTGCTAATTGGAATATTTGATATGCAATTTTTCTGATTTCTTTGTATAAAAAATAATTTGACATAGGCTTTAATAGCAGAGATATAACAGACTTAATTAATTTTTTTTTAAATAATAAGGTATTTATTACATATATTTAAACTGTTGTTTGCAATATCATAACTCAAAAATATTACATATAAGACCACTAGACTTGGGATAAATTTTTTACAGTTTAGAGTCATTTGTGGGTGATTTAACTTCCAGTCTTTGTTCATCTGACACCCGGTATATAATCATTGGTGCGTCTATTAGTGACCATGTAACTTTTAAATGACTTGACCGATTTCTACAATATATTTGAGACAATCGTTCATAGCTATGTTAGAAGCCGATAGGTAGCACTGTAGTCAAGTTATTAAGAAATCGCGTCACTTACCGAAAAGGGCAGAAAAACGTTTGCTGGGCTAGCTAATGACGTATAAAGTGTAATAAGGAATTTATATAAAATAATACATTTACATATAAACATATACCTATTTAATATTATAGTTGTTTTTAATAATTGGAATAATTTTTGGTTTCTCTTTATCTTCAACTTATCAAGGTTTGATTGTATATTGTAGAAATAAACACAATTTCTTAAAAAAAATTTACAAATTCACTTAACTTAATATAACACAGATCCTTGTTAACATTAATTACTTTGTCTTCAATATTTCAAACGATTTCTGAATGTTTTATGTGCTAATGTGCAAAAATAATAAAAAAATCTATATAACTTCAGGGTTATTGACAAATAACATTGCAGTGTTAGACCTACGTGTCTGGGTCATATAAGAAAATCAATTCCCTTTTTGTATTATATTAAACTTTTTTCTTTGATCTTTTTAACTCAAACAAAGGTTAGTCCTACTAACGATTAGTTATAAAAATATTCTATATTGTCTCTTTCCCTAGTTGCTAATGAATTAACAGAATATTTTGAACTTTTAGCACGTAGATACATAATTAAGTTGTTTGTTGTATCAATTTGTCAACCATATTTGGAAATTTAAAAATATTACACAAATTTTGATTCACCAGTTGTAATATAACTTTTTCTCTCTACTTTTGTAAAATTAAATTATCTATGTAAAATATAAATTGATGACAGTAAGCAAAAACGAATTTATTCCGTTTAATTAGTTCTTAAAAACCATTAACTATTACTTTTATTAGAATTACCGGTCTAAATATTCAATGAATATGAGTTTGATTTTAGTTTTAAAATCACTAAACGAAACTATAAATTTATCGCCATCTTCTTTATATTAGTTTAAATTAATTAGATTATTTTCGACCACCCCATCAAAATTTATAACAATAAATTTGGAATATCCATTTTTTCCTTTCTCTTTCTATACATTTTCTGAAATTTACTAAAATTGAAAAGTACCATATAATAACAATTGTCAATGTTTATTCCATTTTGAGTGATAATGTTGTTTTATTACAAAATCCGGCACTGCTGAAAATTGAAAGAAATATATTCTTAATTGTTAGATTGAAGGGCATTGAAATTTTGTTTTAAATTATGATTATTGATATTCTGTAAAGTGCCTAAATAAACAAATAAAAATTATGCATATAGTAATTTTTTTAATATAATTATTAATGTGTTATATGTACTATATCATCCAAATTTTAATTAACACAAGTTTTTTTCAATAATAAAATGTATTAATTTTTTTAGTACCTATATATATTAATTTATTGAGATGTTTATTTAATTATCTATAAGTTTAATTACTATATTATGAATAATAAAAATTATTTTATTAATAACCTAAATCTCAAATATAAATATTTACATTAATGATGCAGCTATGCGGGACGTCAAGCAGTTCCCTTACAATTGTAATTTTTCTTATGTAACAAGGTGAACAATTTCCATGCTATATAGCATGGAAATAATTCCTAAGTAGCGGAAAATCATGTTTATACAGCCTGGCCAGTCGTGTCATTCAAAATAGAGATAATTACTACGCAAAACAAATATTTGTAGAGAAAATCTTCGTCATCGTGCTACATGGTAATGATTCCCATGCTACATAATAAGAATTATCATTCTCTTCTGTCAGTGTAGTTCTCTAATTTCTTTAGAGGCGTGTACTTAGCTAGATAATTCTTTTAAAAATCTTATCTATGCTGTTTCAATTTGTCCTCTTAATAAAATTTTACAATAAGCACTATTCCTATATGTTTAGTAATTCAAATCAAAACTTTCCATTTACCCCTTTAACCAGAAGATATGTAGAATACATCATCTTACGTTAATTATCTTCACATTATGTAAATGTATTAAAAACATTTTAGATCTCTTTTGTATTTTAAACAGTTATACATATACACAGTTAGTTTGTATAACCAACTTCATGTAATTGATATGAAAGCTCTTATCCATTCTTATTTCCATAATAACAAGAATGCTTTTATAGTATTAATATTAACATATAATATATAAATGTATGCTTATTATAAAGTAGATCACATATATACTTTTTTATTCTACATTGTCAAATAAACCAAAAACGTTTTTCTTTTAATTTTATACGTGAATAGTTAGAGCAACTACAAATTTATGTTACCATAAATCCCTCGTAACTTTGAAAATAAGACATCCTTGCAGGCAATCGGTTTTCTAGCAGGACTAGTAAGCCTTATTGCCGGATAGAAAATTGCTTTGGTTTATTCCACTTAATCGTATACCTTCCTTAGTTAATGTTTAAACAGGGCTCTATATAAAATACACTTGCTTATTTCTTAATCCAATTTCATAATCAATGATAGTTAGAAATAAGTCAGAATACTTTTACATCCTACTACGTTTTTGAACCAATTATAAAGTATATTACAGTACTACCTCTGCATGTTAGCTGAAAATCTTACAAATTTTCTTATTTTTATGATTTTTGCTCAATCATAAAAACCAAAAAAATTTTGTTTATACAGCTTCAAATTTCTTTTTTTTAAAATCTTGATACAATTCTTCTTCACCGCGATACCGGACGTTAAATAAAAAAAGGTCCTTTTGTCTTCAATTATTGATATCTCAGTAGTCAATAATTGTACTGAAAATTGCAAAGTAGTTTTGGAAATTGAAATGAATGTTCTACAAGAATCTGCTACAATTTTTAGGAAATTTTTTTTTCTATCCTTAACATTTTGAAAAACATGAAAAAATGAGTAATTTATCGTTTTTTAGAATATTGACGCCTAAATTAGAATTATTCATGAAATGGCTAATGTTAAGCCTGACTTTTATAGCTAAAGTTACAATTCGATCTAGCGAAACGTTTGTTTAAAAATTTAAGGGTCATGTTTATTCTCGCTAAACACTTTATAATAATGATAAAATGGAAACAATTTTTTTAATAATTTACCACGTCCATATAAGATGCTTTGGAAATAGTTCACCAAGAAAGAAAATTTTGAAAAAAGAAAATGTTAATAAAAGATTTATAAAATATTGATTTAAGTAATCTTTTTAAAACCATAATTGCTTTACAATTTTTTTTAAATTAATTTGGATAATTTTTTACTATAAATTTTTTTTAAAGAATATTTTGGATTTTGCCGTTGGCGTTTTTACTAAGGACTAACCAAATTTTTAATATCCATATTACATTTTTATTGTGTTTTATTTGTATTAAAACACCATAGGAAAAAATACTTTACATATCTTTCATCTATTACTGCCAACTATGGGAAGATTTAGAGCTGATTATGGAAGAAAATTGCTGTACTTAATTTCCTTTAAAGTTGTTCAAATTAATGATAACTCAAACCCTCGAATTTTACATAATTATTGTAAAACTTCTCAACATGCAAGAGTTGAAATAAAAATACTATACCAAATGAATATCTATATAATGACTCTGTAATTATCTAATTGAATGCTATAGAAATTCAACGTGTCTTATCTGCTTACTTAATTAACTAAAAAAGCAAATTTTATTTATTAAAGATTTTGTAATCACTATAGTGATTTAAAGTAATAATTTAATTGGAGGAATATCTAATAAAATGTAAGTTTGGAGAATAATGTAAATGGCTCATTAGAAATAATATAAGATAGAGGCCTAATTGTAAGCATCATTTTAACAAACATCACGCGTTTAGAACGATTTAAATAAACGTTGAAGTTTGAAGGACTAAAATTCCGCATCGTTAGTTATAAGCCCTTTAATATTTCCTAATGGCTCCACAAGTACGAAAAACATTAGTGGTGGCATTAGCTGTTTATTGAGGATGTTGCTGTTACAGATGCTGATTTCTGCTGCGACCTCCGCACACCGGAAGATGGAAACAGTGGGAATGACGTCCATCTGGACAAACCTCGCGGTCCGTTTTTTGTGTTGTTTTGTTGTTAGCATTTCTCTCTGTCTATTCTTCCAGTACAATAAATTGCAAAAAAAATTTAATCCATCTACTTTTTTAACACAGATTACCAGCTTAATAAAAATTTTGTAACTCATTTTTTGCAGTTTACGTACTTTTAAGTGTATTGTGTTTTATGAAGAAAAGTGAATAGTCTATTTTCATTTTCATACCATGCAAATTCACTGTGGTCTTGCCGTTGTCGCTAGTTTTAGATTAGGATAGTAACAAGTTTTTTACTACAACATTGTATTCAAACGTGAAATGAATATCAATGTGAGAAATCGATTTTGGAACCCAAACACTTTTTTTTACACAAAACGAGTTTTTAATTTAAACTCGGCGGTAGAAATTTGCTCGTAATTAAAATTATTTTTTAACACTCTGCACGCAGCACAGTCATATATTATATTAATAAATACAAACATACACTAATCCCACTAAATAATTAAGGTTAAAATGTATACATAATTGTTTTACACACAATAATATCAAATGTTCATTTTATTTAAATATTTTTAAGTAAAAATCATACAAATATCTTTAATTTTATATGTATTATATTCCGTTCGGGGTAGATAAATTCAATAAATAACATCGTGCCTGTAATTACACAATACATATGTATGTACACTCACACCATTTAGTAATGTCCCTTGGTTTGGAGCGGACGGATCGTTCGTGTCCGACGTGGATAATAATAAAGAAAACGCTAGTTTCAACTTCAACTCTCCGTTATTATTTTACAATCCTACACATGATGGTGGTATTCACTTTTTACAGATTAACAATACACTTTTTATCTTTCACCCATAAGAAAAAAAATATTTTAATATAAATGAAAGTTAATACAAGATAATTTTATCATTACAAAATAATGTAATTATTCTTTTCTACGCATATACCTTGTGTTAAAAATCCATGTCTTTCTTTTAAATTCCATATAAGTTAGTTTGTGTATATATTAAGAATATTTAACATAACTGAAAATAGAACTATGCGAATTTTGATTTCAGGAATTAATTAGTGGTGTTTTCTATAAAAGATTTTCTTTTCCATTTCTAAGCAAATATATCCTATCGAAAATTATTATTATAACTCTTCACATAAGAGTTAATATTTAAATACTAAAATTAACTGAATTGTAAATTTGTTAACAATTTTTGGATACTCCTAACGATTGGCAGCTCATTTCGCTGTTAAAATTCTTATAACTGCATTGCTAGCATTTTAAAATAGAACAAATTCAGATTAATTTTAAATTGTTAATATTACCCTTATTAATGTTTTTTCTAAAGCATTGTTTGATATGTCTATCTGCAGTTGGGACATAAATACCATAACTATTCATTTGAAAATTATTAGAATCTAGTTTGTTTTTTTTTTATTATGGACCCATAATTTTTACATTAATTGATTTTATTTGAATTATTACGAGTATGTATTAAACCTCATTTGAATAGAAGTCACCATTGCATTAAATTATCGATATTCGAGTTACATACCATATTTGCTCGTAAGTTAAGAACCAAATTTACTTTTTTGTTTTTAAAGTTTTTGTTGTGACCACGAAATCTTATAGAAGAATATCCTTCTAGCTAAAAGTTTAAAATCGTTTTTCTCGAACATTTTTCAATGCTTTGCTAAATTTATATTTCAATATTGGTCTTCAAATGAGGTATACACAGCTCGGAGTATGATGCAGGTATACGGATTAAAAATATCCGGACTTAGCATAGCTGACATCCATTTATTTTTTATGAATAATTTTAAGAAATTTTGTAAAATTGTATAGTTCTATATAATTTTATAAAGAAAATTTTTTTTTCGGGTAGTTAATCTTCTATAATTAAAAATCATAAAAATAAGAATTAAATCGATAACTTTTTCATGATATAAAATATTTTTTCAGACTATTTGATAGTGCATTAAATAGAATATAAAACTGCCATTTCACTTTTGACCTATCTTTAATAGTTTAGCCTTTTAATTGAAAAAATTTGAAATTTCGACAAATTTCAATTTTGTAAGTTCTTTATTAAGTAAAATATTAATAATAGAAATTTGACTCAATTAAATTTTTGTAGAGAATTTAATGACTATAAAGGATTACTAATTAATTATATAAAAAATTATTACATAGTTTGTAGAAGTAAATAATGTTAAAAATCATTTTCGTAACTTTTTAAATAAAAATGTTTAAGTTCGATGAAGGACCTCTTAAAATTGAAATTAAGAGATGTAATTTGGACAGATTTTTAATTCGACGTATTCTGAAAAATTTTCATGTGATAGTGAAAAAATTGTTTTTGTTGGAACACCCTAGTATGTATACTCCATTGTATTCTTCAATTATACCTGAATCACTTTATGTCAAGATGGGCATTTTAAATTTGTTCTTAGAAAGGGATTTAGACTTAAGATATTAACTTGTGCCGAGATGGACGTTGCTCTTTCAAATATTTTAAATAAACCGAAAATGTGATTCACCTACTTGAGCTTCCCTTTGTAACTTTATTGTTTCATGCTGGTAAAACACCAAAAATCTTATTCTTGAAAAATCGAAAATATTACCAAAGGGTAGGTATTAAATTTTTTGTTGTGGCCTTACAAACCATCATTCTAGTATTTTGTGTTGTGTTGTAGGGGAATTGTGCTTAAGATGACATACTTTTTGTTTTGAGGCAAATATTTGAAAATTCAAAGGTGGTAAAAATAAATCTAAGGTTATACATTTAAAACGTTTATTTACAAAGCACAAAAAAAAATCTTGACGCTATAGAACATTTAATAATCGAAATAAAATAAGAAAACATCAATCATATTTATGTGGTTAAGATAACACACATCAGTCTAAGTTGACATAGTTAATTTTCTTTGCACAATTCACATGTAAACACTTTAATTCTTGGTGCAACGCTACACATAGAGTGTGGCACCATCGCTTAAATAATTGGCACCATATCCAACGCGATTAGACTGCAATGAATCAACTGTTACTAAGTCATCTTGGAAAAATTGTGTGGAACCAATTGCTCATTCAGGATGTTCTTCGTTATGTTCCTCCTTGCGTCCTTTAAACTATTAGTATTATGCCAATTTATGATAAAAATAATCAAATAAAAGTCAACATTTTTTAAACTCTGGTATTTATCAAAAAAATATATATATGCAGAAATTGTTTATTTTTCATTGCAAACTTTTACTATCTTGAGATTTTCTGAGCTAGAATATCGTCACACTTTTAATTTATTATTTGAGATGGGGATAAAACAATGATAGGATCGTGTGTTTTTTATTGTTATTATATTATTTTTAATAAATAACAGAATTTGAAAATTTTAATTTTTATTTGATTATTTTTATCATAAATTGACATAATTCTAATAGTTTAAATAAGTTAGAAAACTTTTATAAATTATTAAACTTTCAGATTATTTTCATATTTATGTGTAAAAGTAGCACTTTAAAAAAAATATTTCCTAAAGAGGTGAAAATAACAGAATGGCACTAATTGGTCTTTATTAACGAAGATATGAACTACATATTCTGAAAATTTCATATTTTTATTTTTTCCTCCACATGGATTTTTTTGAGGTCAAAGCTGAGCTATTTACAAAATTATCAATTTTCACAATTTTATTTTTCGTAGATTTTATTCTAGGACAATGATAATTATGTCACGACATCACAAGAGTTAGTACTTTATTGTAAAAAATCAATTTTAATATGCAAAAGGGTTGACACAGCGTTCAATCAAATATCCTAAAAATGAGAAAAAATTGTGAAAATTTCGGATGGTCACCATCTTGTTCCTAATTGTTTTAATTCAATTTTCTTGTATTATATAAAATGCACATTTATGACCTTTTCAACTAAAGTAACAACCATTTCAATACCTGTTCTAAATAAAAGCTAGAGCTCATTATGTACAAGTATGAAAATGACCCAATTTTTGAATTCGGATGGGTACTGATCGGAAGTTATACAATAAAAAAATAAATGTGCCACCACAAAGATCAACTACAATTTTTTATTAAAATTAAAAATCATACGGCACACTTTTTAATTCAAATTTGTTGATTTC
Organism: Sinopyrophorus schimmeli; assembly: GCA_036325965.1. Taxonomy (NCBI): domain Eukaryota; kingdom Metazoa; phylum Arthropoda; class Insecta; order Coleoptera; family Elateridae; genus Sinopyrophorus; species Sinopyrophorus schimmeli. Next base: position 4,575,985 of record JARFIZ010000013.1, read on the forward strand.
ATATGGAATGACCCAACATTATTTTATTCCACTTTATTCATTATTTTAAAATACACCCATACCTCAGTTTGCGTCGGAGTTACGTTCCAAAAAAACACGACGCAAATTGAAAAAACGCAATGTGAATTAAGAAAAAAATAGAAAAAAAAGTGGAGCTGTCTGTTAAAAAACAAGAAAGAAATTAAAGACTCGAACCCAAAACAACGCAACCTCGAAAACCTAACGACGCACAGTGAAAATTAGTACTAATTAAGTAGCGACGCAACTTCGAAAAACGCAAAAAGAAACGACGCAAGGCGAGGTACGGGTGTATATCTTTATCTTATCATTACAATTTTTTTAAATGCGGGTTGTGAATAAATTGTAAATTGCGTTGCACCGTAATTTATAAAGTGTCGTTCAATAGGCACCTAATAATTCTAATGAAATAGTTAATATATACATTACGTAACAATTTTTAGTGTTTGGGCTGCTGCGCTAGCGAGGTGGATTCGAAGTGGTTCGAATCCCCGCGCCGACTATCGAAAATTTCGCGCTCCTCTTCTCTTCGCAAGGCTGAGCACCTGGCAAGAGTAAAACTGCTCGAAAATTTCCCTAGAATTTGCCGTGGTTCGCAACCCACGTAAAACTGTAGGTGCCTTGAATCTTTGAAACACTACAACATTCACAACAAAGTTTCAAGCGGGGAAAACGCCTAAACCTGATACAGGTATAAAAAGGCGCCAACAACAACAACGTAACAATAATGATCAATCAATTATTCTTATCGTTGGATTTATCCCAAAACTCCTTCGATTCAATGACCTTAAAAGAAGTGTCCATAATAAAAAAAAAGTTCTATTCTAATTATTTTTAAATGAACAATTATAGTATTTATATCCCAACTACGCATAGGTATATTAACCAATGCATTATCCAAAATATAAATAGGGGTAATTAAAAATTGAAGTTGATCTGCACATGTTAAATTTAAAAAAAATATGTATGAAGTTATAAGAATTTCAATAGTTACTTTGTTAGGGCTATTCTAAAAGTGTTAACAAATTTACGAGTCAGTTAATTTGCATCGTTTAAATATTAACAATTATGTGAATATAGTTTTAATAACCATTTTTAATGGCGTAAATTTTCTTTCAAATTGAAAAGAAAATTGTTTTCTGTTCCGTTTAATATTTTTGTTATATTATTATATTGTAAAAAGTGAACACCATCATTTGCAGCGTTTTAAAATAATAATGGAAAGTTTAAGCTAAAGCTATATCGCTTTCTTTATTATGCTCCACGTCAGACCCGAGCGATACGCTGGCTCTAAACTGAGGGACATTACTAAATGGTGTGAGTGTACAGTAGTGGACAAAATAGTTACCACTTTTTTAAATTTTGTTTGCTTGATTTTATTTCTGTGATTTTTCACGTTTATTATTTTTGTAAGTACCGTTTCTTAAAAAAAATTTAATGCTCTTTCAGATGGCTTCATAATTACACAAATTTATCAACAAAAAAATTGTTATAATAACTAAAATTGTAACAACCAGGAAATAAACCTGACAAAAAAATTAAAGATTGGTATAATTTTCAAGTCATCTCAAAGAGCATTAATTGTTTTATATAAAACAGTATTTAGAAAAATAAAACACTTGAACAAACACTGAAATAAAATCAAGCAAAAGAGAATTAAAAAAATTGGCAACTATTTTGTACGCTACTGTACTTCCTAACATTTTTTCTAAAACCGAAACACATCCAAGCAAAAATATATGTAAATGTTATGACCTACACGGTTGTAGTATGGTATCAAATGGTTTCTTACGTTCTTAATTGTAATTTCAAATAGGTATTATACGTAGTATTCTGCTTTTGACGTAAATTATTAATTATTTAGGAAACAATTAACTCTACTATTAGTTGCCTGCTTATAGTAGATGTGTAACAGTAAAATTAAATATTTAGGATAGTAACAGCCATACTATAAGCTACCTTATTTGTTCATAGTAATACTACTAACGATCAATTTTATCAGAGTAGTAGATAGGAACACACTTATAAATATGAAAACTGGTTGTCAAATCATTATCAAAATTAATTGCTGAGATGGTATATACCTACAATAGGCCTTGCTACTTACAAATATTTAAGGGCCCTGGGTATCAAATTGCGTGCCATATACTTTAAATGATATAGGGTAAGTATGCCGGTTAGCCGGCCGTTACCTGTTCTTGGCCAGTCAGCAATAAAATTTGTAAAAACAATAAAACACGACTTGTTAAACAAGCTTGTCATGCGCTATTTAGTTATAGTCATATTTAGTATTAATTATAATACCCCAACTTCCTGTTGTGACTTTTTGTTATAAATCTATACTATTTCTCGACCGCCACGGCCGAGAAAGGGCAACTGTTTTTATCTGGCCGGCAACCGGCAAACTTCCCTATCACAAACTTTGTCCTTTATTTTGTAAAAAGCCATAATTGTTGTTTTTATTTTAGAAGATGTAGGAAATAAATCTAATTAAAGCTGTTTTTCTTTTTATGAATCTTTTTTGGCGAAATTAGCAAATTAAAAAAAATCAAAGGTACGTGAGGATTAAGCCAAATTGTTTCTATCTATGCAAAAATATTCAACTTTTAACAAGTTTACATCTTAAGTATACCACACGAAATTAGGTATCTCCGACCCTTAAGTAAATTTTGTGGTACTGAAAAAGATGCATACTTATATACAGTGTATCCCAAATAGAGTAGGCTAACATGGGTATCTTTCTTATTAGTGAAGATAGAAGTTTGGTTAAATGGGCAATGGTTTGCAGTTTTAGGTGGCCATTCAGATTTTGTTAAGAAATTTTAAAATTCCGAATAGTTCCGAAGTTATCGTAAAAAAACTGAAAATCGTCATTTTCTTTAATGTCAAATAACTTTAATTAATAACTTAATTATAAAATTTACAAAAAAAAAGGTAATATAAAAGTTAATAGGTTCCATAAAATACAGATAGAAATCAAGTCAAAATTAAATTCAAAATGGCGGTTTTCGAGATATTGATACCAACTTTCTTATGTTAAATGGGCGCCATATGGGATTTTTACATAGTTAAATAACATTTTTTTTCTCTTTTCAACCATGTCTAACAACCCATATTTAAATAAAAAATTATTAACAATATTAAATTTTTCTGTTTTAATCAAGTAGCCATGAATTATCAAAGAACAATTAAACAGCATAATACAAGCCAACGTCAGTATATTTATTTTTTGACTAATTGTAAGTTTTTTAAATAATAATTATTATTGCCTTATAAATAATTCAAAATGGCAAAGTTTTTAACCAAGCAGGATGATATGTTTTGTACCTACATTAAATGTTACAAAAGCTCCTGCGTTGCTGCACAAACATACTTTAACAGTTTTCCAAAAAAAAAATGATAAAGATCATCTTCCACATTCTACGATTAGTCAAAAAATGAATATAATAACGTTGGCTTGTGTTATGCTGTTTCATTGTTCTTTGATAATTCATGGCTACTTGATTTAAAACAGAAAAAAATTAATATTGTTAATAATTTTAATTAAATATGGGTTGTTATACATACACGGAGAAAAAAATATCCTTAATATAACTATCTAACGTATACCCAATTGACGTATTGTTCTGACAAGGATTCGAATGTCTAATTTAACGATATTTATAAGTCACTTTGACAATCCATAGTATGATCAAAACAGCTTTACATAGTATACTTATAATAAGGATTCGTTTATTTGTTTCAAGCGTTCAAACGAAAAGCTCTCGTGAACGTGTGCAGTATCCGTCGTGTAGGTAACTGGATAGTTAATTTGAGGATTTGAATAGCTATAATAGGGATACGTATGGTTATTATAACGATATTTTGTTCTCCGTGCATATCCGTTAAATCACTATGACAAGAATCTTTTGAATGTCTAAAACAGTTATACGAATCGTTACTATAACGATCCGCAATAAGGAAACTCTGGATAGCTAAATTAGCTATACGGCGTATCCCTGTGAAAGATAACTATCCAACGGATAGCTATAATAGGGATACGTATGCTTATTATAAGGATATTTTTTTCTCCGTGTAGTTGAAAAGAGAAAAAAAATTCTATTTAACTATGTAAAAATCCAATATGGCGCCTATTTAAAATAAGAAAGTTGGTATCAATATCTTGAAAACCGCTCTTTTGAATTTAATTTTGACTTAATTTCTATCTGTATTTTATGAAACCTATTAACTTTTATATTAAACCTTTTTTTGTAATTTTTATAATTACAAAGTTATTTGACATTAAAGAATATGACGATTTTCAGTTTGTTTACGATAACTTCGAAACTATTCGGAATTTTAAAATTTTCTTAACAGAATCTGAATGGGCACCTAAAACTGCAAAACATTGCCTATTTAACCAAACTTCTATCTTTACTAATAAGAAAGATACCCATGTTAGCCTACTCTATTTGGGACACACTGTATAATCGCCTCTATAATTTATATTTTTAACAAATATACGTTTACAAATTCATTTTAATATTTTGAACTATTAGTTTATAACTATATAAAAAAAATTTAACTTAAAAAAATTAGATATAGTCGAAAGCCTTAATGTAAAATTTAATAGTAATATGTATAAATAGGTAAATTATGTAGAATCTCTACAATTTTGCATTTCTGGTTATTTTAAATACAATCGAACCTCGATAAGTCGAAGTTGAAGGAAAACTAAAAATAATTCGAGTTATCAAATATTCGAGTTATCAAAAATTCGAGTTATTGAATAATATTAGCGTTGCAATAGGCAAGTGCTAGGGAAAAAGGTACGAGTTATCAAAAATTCGGTTTATCAAGGTTTGACTTATGGTGGTTCGACTGTAATTATATTTTTCCACTTGGCAAAATAGTAAATAAAAATATCAATTTTAGCTTTCTACAAAATGACGAACAAAGCTTGTGAAATATGCGCAAAAATAGCGAATTTTTGACAACTGTTCTTATTATATTAATTTTCTGTATTCGGTAGAAAGTGGAATCGTTTTGGAATGATTGACAGGTTTTACTAAACTTTTTCATATAGCAGCGATAACCAATCATAATTACAGATATTAAAACACCTCAATTTAATTACTTTATTTTAAATTGACCTCGGTACTAAACTTTAGTAGGTAAAAAAACGTCAAGGCATAACGACCAAAAATTTTCAATTTTACCGGAAGGACTGCTCAGTTTAAGTTTTAGGGCTTCTCGGTGGGACAAATTAAAATGAAAAATTATTCTCCAGGAAGACCTTTCTGGCACGTCAATAACTTCTGGAAGTTGTGTTGTTGGAATATCTGCGAAAGTTCGTTGCTGTCGGAACCTAAATAACTATCCAAAATCTTATAGAAAAAATACATAGATATTTGCAACATTCAATTTATCAATAAAGTTGGAAATACAAAATTATATTAAAATATTTTGTTTATTATAGATGCTTTGGTAATTTTTGTATTATAATATAGGTACATACCATGAGTTTATAAACGCCACTATCCATAATTATTTATTCGCCATTGTAAATCTATCAATAACTGTAGGAATAACAAATAAAGATTGAATTTTTTAAATGTTAAATAAAATATTCAATTTTCTCTTGGAAATGTAATTTAGGTAATATATTTAGAACCAAATTTTTTTAATTAAATTAAAAAAATATATAAACACCTAAATATGTGCAATAACAAAGGTACATATTTTTTTGTACTATAAATAGTACTATATTAGAAATCATTAAATTTTATTTATTTCAAAATACGTGATTTATTTAATTATGTAAGTTATAATTTACCACGAGAGCAATTTAATGATTATCTCAAATAACATTGTATTTAACCCCTAGTAGTGAAGTTTTAACAGGTTCAAAATAGCACAAAGTAGATCCCTCAAAAAACAGAGTTAATAACGTAATGAACGTGCCATGGACTAAATTACATTCCCTAATTTAACACAATATTTTCTCTTACCTCGCACTAATAAAAGTAATTGTTCGTTCAATTTTTGATTGAAACAACAACAGTTTCTAATTATGTTAAACGACAATTTATAGATTTTGGTGCTATAAATTAGAAAATAAACCAAGCTATGTGTGACATAATAGGACAATATTGGTCTCTCTCAATTTAATTTCATTTTGAAATTGATTATTGACGAACAGAATTATCATGTTAAGGTAAGTTAGCACGTTCCTCTTATGCAATGCATGAGTTAATGCATGGTGAAATTAAATTTGTATTGTTAATATTTTTAATTGTTTCACTTAAATTAATGTTCCAGATATTAATTAAGTATTATAAATTTGAACGACCTGTAAATAATAAAAACTTACAAATAGTTCCAAAAATCTGTTTGTTATATTTTTAACCTATGGTTATATAGTTTACTTGAATACAATCAATATTTTGTTTTATAATTAGGATCTCATGTTTTTTGATACAATACAGATGGTATTTACTAACTTAGAAAGTTCACATTATATATGAATTTGTTCTGAATTTATCGAATAGTTTTGTTTAACTAACTAATTGCCAACCGTAATTACCTAAGTAAATCCTTAACAATGGCAGTTACTCAATCAGTAAATTAAACATGTTTATATATCTTTATACCGGGTGTTTCATTTAAAATGCCACAAGTTTATAAGTCCTAAAATAATAAAAATTTAAATAAAAGTATAAGTATAAAACTTTCTTTAATATATACAATCTCTATACTGGCATATATGTATATAAATTTTGTATTACTTTTGGTTTAACCGGAAACGGTGTAAACTTCGTTATGTTAAATAGAATGTTATTTATTTATTATGTATAACAAATTACCATTTGATCAAAAAATATATTAAATATTTTTTTATTTGAAATTCTAGTGTTTCAGTAAAGTGCCACAAGCTTATAATTCCTAAAATAATAAAAATTTCCAAAACAATGCAAGTATAAAAGTTTTTTTTAATTGATTCGATTTATGCACTCCCATAAATGAAATTTTTGTTCAACTTGCGGTATAGTCAAAAATCGCGTTAACTCTCTTATTTTAAATAAACGGGTATTAATTTTTTTAGATAATTAAATAAAGCTCGTAGAGAGCTTTTCAAAAATGTATAACAGTTTACCATTTGATTAATATTAAATTAAAAAAAACATTTTATTTTGTTTTCAATAGTGTTTCAGCTAAGTACCAAAGCTTAACTTTTAAGCTAATAATAATTTCAACAAAAGTGTGAGTATAAAAGTTTTTTTAATTTATAAATTAATAAAAATTTCTTAATTTAAATATTAAGCTATTGATTTCTTTAATCAAAAATAAAAATATTTAATTAAATTAATTTATTAATTAAACGGTAACTTGTTATACATTTTTGAAAAACTCTCGAAGAGCTTTATTTTTCCATGTAAAAGAATTGATACCCTTCTATTTAAGATAAGAAAGTTTACACCATTACCCGTTAAACGGGAAGTACAAAAAAAATTGTATTAGTGCCAGTGATCGAATACATTAAAGAACCTTATATACGTATAGTTTTTTTATTTTTTTATTAGTTTAGAAGATATAAGCTTTTGGCACTTTACTGAAACACGTTATTAATCAAAAATAAAAATATTTATTTTAAATTTATTTTTTGATTAAATGATAACTTGTTATACATTTTTGGAAAGCTCGCAACGAGCTATATCCAATTATAAGAAAAAAAATGCCTTTCTATTTAAGATAAGAAAGTTGACACTATTTTCTGTTAAACCGAAAGTGGATCCAAATTTATATTTATACCAGTGCATAGATCTAATAAATTAAAAGCACTTTTATACGTGTATTTATTTTGAAATTTTTATTAGTTTAGGAGTTATAAACTTGTGGCACTTTAAATAAAACACCCGGTATATAATGTTTTAAAATGTATGTTTGTTAAAGCATTTTTTAAAATAATTTAAGTTTTCCACAAAAAATCTTGAATTTTAGAGGAAGCGTGGCGCAAGTGGTTTAGTGTTTGGGCTGCTGCGCTAGCGAGGTGGATTCGAAGTGGTTCGAATCCCTGCGCCGACCATCGAAAATTTCACGCTCCTCTTCTCTTCGCAAGGCTGAGCACCTGGCAAGAGTAAAACTGCTCAAAAATTTCCTTAGAAATTGCCGTGGTTCGCAACCCACGTAAAACTGTAGGTGCCTTGAATCTTTGAAACACTACAACATTCACAACAAAGTTTCAAGCGGGGAAAAACGCCTAAACCTGATACAGGTATAAAAAAGGCGCCAAATCATCAATCATCATCTTGAATGTTATTCAAATTCGCAATTGTATTTTAGACATTTACAATTGTTCCGACGATCACAATGCAATAAACGTGAAAACATTTTGAAAGTTTACTTATTCCAATATATTGAAAGAAAACTTTCGGATAACTTGAGAATCCTTTGAATTTGTTCTCTGAAGTATTTTATCTTTTACGTTTCTGTCGGTGTAGCATTTTTTTAATAACGTGGTAGAATTTCATTTCCATTTTGATTTAAAAATAGTTTGAAAACTTTATACAACTTTACTCGTTAATCGCTCAATGCGTATCTATAGGTACATATGTAATGAAATGTTTAGGCACCTATACAGTTATATTCTTGATAACTGATACATTCAACAACAGCTGTTAAATAGTTCTGTAAAGAAATAATTTAAATTTCATTTTTACTTATCAGAAGTTTGTACATCATAAATTTTAACTGGTAAATAACCTCGCCTTTTGCAAAGTTCAGAAATAGAAATGTAAAATTTTATTCTCCGTTACTGCAATAGCTGCTTCAGTAACACGTTTTCAATTGAGAAATCGATGCCTAACGTGAAGCAACAATATTAAATAGTACCTTTTTTTAAATAATATAAACGTTACTATTAGAATTAGTTATTAATTTTTTGTAATGTTTGTAATTGTTTGTCGGTTTTAAGGTGCGTAGAATAGAGCTCATTGGCCCTGCATTATAACACTAAACATTTTTTAATAAGTTTAAAAAAAATGTTGTGCTATAGGTAAATACATCTCTACGTTTATCTATTTAATTGTTTTTTATAATCGCTTTGTCATTGTAACTGTTTTTGGTTTGACTTCTGTCGGTCAATCTAAGAAATGTAATAAATTTAAAGAAAATTACTGAAAAGTTTAGTAATGGAGAAATTTTCTATATTGCAATAAATGTTTTGCAATATTTCCAAACTGATTTAAGATGTATTGTGTAGTAAAATTACCATGAAAATTTTTAACTTTGTAGTTTTTCAAAAGAAGTACGGTAAAAATGTTTTCTAAAATTATAGGATATTTGCTTTGCAAATAAACTTCCATTACATGTTTTGTAAAATTGCAATACAAATTTTTAACAGTGTACATAGAATATCTTTCTATAAAAAATCAAAGAGGAACTAAAAAAAGATACCTATAAGTACTATTTTATTAATGATAACTAGATTTCCTAGAAATCGTTGATATGAGCAATGTCTTGTTATATAGTTATTTCTGAATTAAAAGAAAAATGTAATTCGTTTTTTAAATATTTTAGCTTTTCACTTTCTTTTTTAAATGTCATGTCTGGGCTCCACAAAAACACGCTCACTTATACTAAAGCACGTTTCTGAATTTCAACCGAATTCATATTAACTTGATAAATTATGCATATGTAGGTATAACGATTTAAATAAGTTTCTGCAGGAGTACTAATATATTAAATACTGCATTATTAATAATTTAATTTTCCTGTTTCTAGAAGCAAAAATATTCTTTTCAAAACAAAATAACCAAGTTTCAAGGATAATGTGGTTAGAAACAAATGGGGTCTGCTTTCCCAAATTTTGTTAAAGCTATATTTCTTGATTTTTTTGTGAAAGTTGTATAAAGAGCTCCAACATAATACATAAAATGAAATATTAGTAAAAGCATATTTTTTATAAAACATTACTTTGATAAAGTAACGACGGTACAAAATATTCTATTAAAATTTATAAAATCATTTAAAACGTAGAAGCATAATTTAATCATATGAATATTTGTTTTAATTATTTTTATTATAAACGTTGAAAATTTTTAATAATCTTGAAAATTACTAAGTAATTAATCTTTATCAGCTTGTCACTAGATGTATATCGCTTGAGAAACACTAATACCTCGTAATCCCAAAAATTAGATTTTGTAGGTAAAGTTAAAAATATTTAACACTTTTAGTCATTGATTGGCATACAAGGTTGTGCAACAACGCCTTATCAACCTTAATAAATTTCTATGGATTATGAGTTATAATTGCTTCAGTAGAACGTGACCTACGCGATACAGGATTACAAAAAGCTCAATTTCGCATTTTATAGATTTTGAGCTGTTACAAGGTCTTACAAAGTATTAACAATGTTTTATTTTAATAATTTTGTTCGCCAATCTTAATAAATGCCGGAGACTATTTTGTGCAATTTTAATCGTAGTGTTTAATCTTCGTGTGAACTTTTATTTCTAATTATCTGCTTTGTTGGAAAAAATATACCTTAGTCTCAAAATAAGGCCTAAAATATGTATGAATTGAATCAAATTATTTCTCTTAAGCCAAATGTTCATTAATTTAAATATACATGGTATCTTTTATACTAGGGTTAATCAGAGGTTAACAAAGTGCGGTCCGCGAAAACGTTTTATGCGTTCCTCAAACCAACGATGTTATTATAAATGTTAGATTTCATCCGATTTTATTTTACACGGTTAACACGTTCCGGAGACAAATAAGAATTACAGAATATTCTCAGGAAATGTATTGTTACTATTTTTTCTGTCTTTATTTTGCTTAAGGTATGCATATTTGATCTTTTTTCTTACTTGTATAAATTGTACGATGAAACAAATGTTTTTTTTATATTTTTTAAAAATAATACAAACTGCCAATTTTCTCTAGAGTTGAGTCATGGACTGCACAAACGACAAAACAGGTTTTAGCTCGGTGCTACAATCCAACCTAAATACATTGAATTTTTGTTTTATTTGGTCAATCTAACGCAGCTCTTTGTTATTGAATATACAATTATGATTTTCACCCGTTTCTGAAACTCGGCCTTTGCATATAGATTTTCAAGGGCGTAGTCCAAAAAAAATTGCCCTACATATTTCCAAACCGTGAAAAAAAAACACTTCCAAAAGGCAAATCAAATGTGCTATTTTTTACTTTACACTGGTAAAAATTCTTATTGCAATTTTACAAAACATTACTGTATTTGTTTTGAACAACTACAAAAAATTTCATCACCACTTTACTGAACAACTTATTCCAACTGAGTTTGGGGAATACAGTAAAACCTGGATAAGCGAGAGTTCAAGGGACCGCGATCCCGTTTATACATATAGAGGTTTTTCACTTATCCAGTTCTCACTCACCGAGGTTTGTCTGTATTACGAAACATTTGTTGCAATGTTACTAAGTATTTATCAAAAATTTTATGGATACTTCGTAAGAAGAACAAATGGTTTCTTAAAATAAAAGGGCACTAGTGTTCCGTTTGTACCGAAACAATAAAAGGGTATAACGCGGTAGTTTTTTAAAATCACATTTTGAGGCTATTTAAAAATTATTATTTAAATGAATTATTTATGACTGTTAAACATATTTATTGAGGTTTTTAGGTTAGAAGCTGTTTATTTGCAAATGGAAATCAGTTGTAAATATTTGCATGTATTTACAATGCTAAATTCAAGTCCAGTACAAAACGAAAATTAGCGATGCTAGTGGTGAAAAAAAAACGTATTGTGTATGATATTGGTGTAGAGGTGCTGTCAATTCTCACATTTGAGTTCGTTATCCTTATGTAGCCCTTATAGAAAATTTCTTTATTATTAAATTTTTTAGTAATCCTTTTTATTTATTGTGTAATAGTTCTAAGTTTGATGGACATAAGTCCAATCAAAAACTGTTACACCGAAAAGTAGGCAAACATAGCGATAACCTTGTATAAATTGGTGAATGTAATTGGCGACTTATATACACCGGTCATCTAGCGGTAGCTTGTTTAAGTAACAACGATAGAAAAGGGCTATAATTTTTAATTCAAATTTATTCAAATTATATAGAATTACTATGTAGAAAAATAACTTTTTAATAGACGTTGTAAAAAAGCTATTTCTTGTAATTTAAATTACAAAATTATTTTGTGATTTTACCAATCATTGTAGTAAATCAAATCACAAACATTCGCAATAAAACCTATCGTTTTTTGTAAAACTAATATACTTCATTGTGAAATTACAATTTTCATCTTGTTTTAACAAAATTTTGGTAAAATTACAACTCATTTCAATCATTTTGCTATGATGTAGTGTAATAATGATAGAAATGTATCCTAATATGGCATTGCAACACACATATACATTAATTTTGTAAAATATTGTAATTTTACAAATATTTTTCACAGTGTATCAATGCTATCATACGGTACGTGCAACGCTAACCAACTCTTTATTTTGAGCTTTCTACATAATTGTAAAATATATTTTATAAGTCATTGCTGTTAAATTGTAAAAAGGATTGGTACACAAACAAGTGGTTTTTTATAAGAGCTTAGGATTGTTTTCTTGTGTTAAAACAATACGTTAGACTTCTATTTTAATTGTAAGTGTAATCCGGTCCAAAATATTTAAACTTGGCAAGCAAATTAACCTTGTTAAATGCATATATTTATTTGTAAACATTATTTTTCATAAATATTACCTACACAACATTGCATATTTATTAAAAAAAAAATGAAATATAAATTTAGTTGAATACTAATTTTAGTTCAAAGATTTGTTAAAATGTACACATTTAGGTCTCAAGCACTTTATATAAAATAACATTATTACTAATCTTATACAGACTTATAAAAAATTATTACTTATTTACATTTTGACAAGTCAATTATTAAATTTCCTACATTATTGAAGAATCAATGGTGTATAGTCTATGCAAGATGAGTCACGAGCAATATCGAGCACTTTGTTAGTTCTATGAAATATTCTATGTAAAAATGTTTTTTTTAGTAACGTTTAGCTTTCAATTGTAACATGTGCATTTTGTTGCAATAAACATATATGGCCATAGGTCATTCCTTACTAAGATAATTTTAAAACTGTGACCGTTGAATTTTGATGTTATTACAACTATTTCTCTTTTCATAATAAGATTATGATAAAATAATCATAGTCTATAGGAAAGATAAATGATTAATAAGGCTTTCATTATGTTTTATTGTGTTACAATTCTTATTATCTGAAATTTTTTATACATTGTTAGATATTTTGTTAAAATAGCATCTAATTAAAAAATAAATTGTCTACGTTATAAAGCAAAATGTTAATTTTTATGACAATAAAAGTAAAAACGTTATACATAGTAATATCTAAATGTTCTTGGTTCTAATAGTATTTTTGTTTTCAGGAACTTTAGTCGTAAATATCAGTGTACTACTTCTCAGTTTGGCGTCCCCAGACGAATCAAGTTTGGTAAGCTTTTAATACAAAACTTTCATCTATTCTTCGTAAAAATGTTTTGAAATTTATTTATAGAATAACTGATTCTATTTTAGTTGAATTTTATAAATAGATAAGCAAAATCAAATATAGAAACTTAATGTTTATTTTAGTTTTCAAATGTGTTTATAACTAGTACAAATGTGAAACATGCGATTTATTTAAATTTTACAATATTTTATCATAACGTTTCATATTCTAAGATGTAGAATCAACAGTAAAATTTATTTTAAGAGGATGTATTATAGAAGATACTCAGGTACTTACTAAAACGACATCCCAAATCACATAAATTTTAAGCTATAAACTAATTACTCATTGTTCATATATCAACATTAAAACTGAAACAAAGTGTATTTGCTAATTAACGTAGATACCTAAAATTTAAAATTAATAAAAAACAATGTATAAAATTATAAAAATTGTTTAACAAATCCAATAGTTAAACAAAGTTTCGAATTATTAATAAGTATTTATATCATTAAATTAAACACTGTGTAGTTACTACCATGAATGTAAAAGCAATTGTTGTAATCTTAGTACTACGTTTAATATTGATATACCATTTTAGCGAGATAAACATTATATGCGATTGTATTAAGTATACAGGGTGTGTGTACATTGTCGCCAAAGCTATATGCAGTGACATTTTTAATTACTTTTAAATTAGAAATACTAATGATAAAAGACCTTCTAGAGGTCTTTGATTTTGTTACCTGTGAAAACGATAAAAAGTGGTTCTAGCTGGCTGCTACACTCTGACCTGAAAACATCCCTATTTAGAAATGGATATTGCAAGAATGCGCAAACACATAGATTTTTATTTGAATATTTTTCTAGATATTAGTGTCACTGACTTACATTTAGATAACTAAATAATAAAAAAATCAATCTTCTTGTATAATATATTCTAAATTAAAAATTTTCAATAAGTAGGTATTATTCCAAAAATACATAAATTTAAAAGCTACTCATATGTCACGTCTATTTAACACGTAAATTTTGTTACTACTAATGACTGGTAAAATCTTTTTAAATAATAAAATTTAGAAAATATGTATTACGGTACCTATTATTACACTAGTAAGTTAGTACAGTGTTGCCAAATGTATGTTTCTGTTATCCAGTTTTTAAAAACATAAGAAACATGATAAAACATTCTGTCATAAAGATTTTCGATTCAGAACTGAACAAAGAATGTCGCTGCGCGTAGAATATGCGCCAATTTGTACACACCATGTATAAGTATATACAAGTTTAAGTTACCTAAGAAATAACATAAGAACTTTATTCAAATTTTGGATTAAAGCATCTTATTTGTTTTTTTATTGAACACTATTTGGAGATGTAATTAGTTTTTTAATAATCGATGTCGTTAAATTTAGTTAATTTTTATTGTTGAGTTAATTAAAAGACTATTTGCTAATTCATGTATTTTTTTTATTTTTAGAAGTACGAAGTTGAGTTTTTACTGCAGCAACAGTGGCACGATCCTCGCTTGCGCTATGCAAATCAAAGCAAATATGACTATCTCAATGCGATTCACCACAATGAGGATATTTGGCTCCCAGATACTTATTTTATTATGCACGGAGATTTCAAGGATCCTCTTATTCCAGTTCATTTCTCATTACGTATTTACCGCAACGGCACCGTCCATTACGTTATGCGGTAAGAAATGTGTATATTTTGTATTAGGAAAAAATAAAATTACAGTCGATTCTTAATAACTCGTACAAGTTTAGCAAAAATAATATCAAGCTAGAACAAATATTATGGCTTCATTTCATAAGAAGAAATTGGCGTTAGTACATTATCTAATTTGGTGAAACGGAGTCTTACAGGCAATATTGTTTATTTTTAAATAAGACAGTTAGCAAATATTTTTGATTCAAAATTATACTTTTAATGTTTATTCCATAGAAAATCGACCAGCTGTATACATACGTACATGTTCCTATAAATGTTTTTTTTTATTAAAGTAGCAATGCAGTGTTTATCATGTAATTCAGAAGGTTAGATATTTTTATTTGATGGTTATGTATTTCAACTTGCTAACTCAGAATCTCAAATTGAAAACTGTGAGTTAGCGCTCTTCACAATTCTGATTTCAAAATATGTTTTTTCAGTTTTACTTTACCAACTAATATTTTTTAAGTATTATTTAAAGTTCCCAGAAATTGGACTGTTAATAAATTTAACTCTTGTTAATAATGCAATGTTTCGTTTTTTTATTCAAACTTTTTCAAACAACTTAACATGTCAAACATCAAAAATCAAAATTGATGTTTGACATATTATATGGCATGTTAAATTGCTTGTATAAGTTTCAATAAGGAAAAGAAGCGTTGCATTTTTGAAGAAAGTTGAATTTATTAAGTGTCCAATTTTTGTGAACTTTAAATAATATTTAAAAGATATTGGACGTTAACATTATGATTACTAATATTCTTTATTTGTCGAAATGGTCTTTATATTTTAGAAAAATTAAAAACAACGACTAAGAATTTTTTAATGATAGATTTTTTTTGTTTGTAACAAGAATTCAAAATATAAATTTTCAAGGTTACCTCTAACATTTTCCGATTTAAAAATTCCATACGAATGTAATAAAAAAAATTATTGAATATAAAGTTTGTTGTTATTTTACATATGTGTTATAGTCAAAGAGTGTGTTTCAATTGAAGCATAGACTAAATAGATAGTCAATGTGTTTACTTCGGCCGAAAGGAAGCTTCTACATTTACGAAATCGACGCAGTAAATATTTGAGCTGTACAATTTAGCCGGTTAAGCCGGCTAAAAAAGTTAGCTAAATTAATTAGCTAGCTAACTGATCAACTTAGCTAATTTAATCGGTTAACTATATTAGCTTAGCTAATTATCTGGCGACTTAACCAGTTAATCTAGCTCAGCTCGACTAATTAGCTAACGGCTAACCGGCTAAACTGCTAATTTCTTTAAAGCTATTTAATGATTTCTTATTCACGTACAGGCTTAAAAAAAATATTGATGTTGCTTTTATGACAAACAAAATAGTAGTTTAGCCGGTTAGCCGTTAGCTGATCTAAGCTAGATTAACCGGTTTAGCCGCCAGCTAATTTAGTTAACCGGCTAAATGGTACAGCCCAAGT
Organism: Sinopyrophorus schimmeli; assembly: GCA_036325965.1. Lineage (NCBI taxonomy): Eukaryota > Metazoa > Arthropoda > Insecta > Coleoptera > Elateridae > Sinopyrophorus > Sinopyrophorus schimmeli. The sequence goes on from JARFIZ010000013.1 coordinate 4,592,665, forward strand.
AAATATAAACAAACAAAATCTACAGAGTAACCCAACAATCTAAAAGATTTCTTTTGGCCCAAGTAAACACTTTTACTGTAGAGAGCTGTAAACGTTTACATTATCTAGTTAGTCTATACTTGGACAACAATATATACTAAAATCAGGGACGGATTAACTAAGTCTTGTGCCTAGGACTAATAATATAATTTTCTTTACGCGTTCTTTTTTATAAAAAAAGACAATGCACAATTTCTAAAAAATAGTTACTGTTGGCGCCTTATCAATACTGCGGTACTGACTAAAGCAGCATTTCTCAAACTATAATTCGTTGAACACCGGTATTCTAGTGATTCAGTAGCATTTTTAAAGTAATTCTTTATTTGAGTTGTCAACTTTTACGCCTAATTATTTACATTAGTTCAAAATTTCAAATATCTCTTTATTAAAAAAATTAAAGTCTTCCATTTACATTATTGGATTACAATAGAATTTGTTTGAGAAATACTGATATTTAATTAATATTAAAGAAATAGGAACTGAAAAAAACATTATTTTATTTAGGAGACATCTTATTCTCTCCTGTCAAGGCTCTCTTAATATATTTCCCTTCGATGATCCCAAATGTTCTTTCGCAATGGAAAGCAGTAAGTAACCTTTTATATTGCCGATACTTTTATTTATGTTATTGATTTTTAGTTTCGTACGAACAACCTTCAATTAAATATGTATGGAAGAATGATGAAGACACTCTACGGAAATCTCCAAGTTTGACAACACTCAACGCCTATCTTATATCTAATCAAACTATAGAATGTCCTACGAAGGCCAGCTGGAGAGGTAACAATAATTATAAATATATGAAACTATATTCTTTAACACATAGTATTATTGTTTTAGTAAAAAATATATACCTAGAAAAATATATATCATTAAATACGTTAAAAATATAAGCAATTCGGTTACATACACGCATATTCATTTTATGCACTCTTTTCTTAAAAAGTTAATGATATGAATTATTGGTAAATTGAAAAAAAAAATAATAAAGCATTTTTTTGGCGTAAAATAGAATAAATGAACATAAAATCAATCATTCACAAATAATGATTATTTTTGTTTATAATTAATTACTTTATATTATTTGACTTTCCATCTGAAGAAGTGATTGATGTAGTTAAGACGACTGGGGACTCCCTAATTTTTTCGGAGGAAAATAAATAATCTCCGCTGAGATACATACCCATGTTCTATTGAAAGCAAACTGGCCAATAAATATAATAGTTTGGTTTTTTAACATTACTTATTGTATAATAATTATACGACCCAGCTTACATGAAGCGTATGCCAACAGTAATCACCGTTTTAGATATACACGGCAACAGTGGCAGAGAATACTCATTCAAATACATTTTAGTACATATTTGAAGCTTTAAGAAGTCGGTATATCGTGTATTTTTTAAGTCAGTTATATTGAAACACTTTATTTCTTCTATATTCCCGTATTATTATTTTCTTTTTCATGCGGTTTTTAGTATTTAAATGCGATAAATGTTGGAAAGTAATTAAAAATTAACTTTTTTTTAAAAAAAACCCTGAATTTTTTATTACGTATTATTATTGTTTAACTGTTTATTTTAACATTATAAATACGTACAATACATATATTGTGTATTCTTATGCATAAAAATAACGCACATTGTTACTTAGCGAAATATAAATTTAATCTTTCTGTTAATATTTTGCAGCTAATAATGTTTTTTTTGTTTATGACAAGATGCCAAATTGTATGCAACCAAAAGTTGACGCGTGTTTTTACTTCTGCAAAAAAAAACAAAATATTAAAATGTTAATTGAATTCATTAAGCTTTATTTTACCAGTTATATCTCGTCTTTATTATATACACATACCTGCGCTTATGATTACATCACCGATTAAGTATGTTATTTATAAATATTATAAAAGAAATTTAGTCAAAAGGCAAATGAGTAGTGTAGATTCATAAGTTCTAGAATACTTCTGCGCATGCGCATTGTGATTTGTGCGCAGCTGCTTACTGCGCAAGTGGAGAGAGAGGGGTTTTGCGCATGTGTGGCTGCCATCTTATTGGGGAGTGGTGGGAATGTTTTTTTGCGCATGTGTGGGCGCCGTTTTGTTGGGGGCGGAGTTTCTGCGCATGTGTTGGAGGAGAAGGCGTTGGTAGGGGAGAAATTATTGCGTATGTGTGGAAAAGAGGGGTTGGGGTTTCTTGCGCATGTGTTGGAAAAGAAAAGGACGTTTAGTAAAAAAGTTACTTACCGATGATGTTGGTTGTTGATTGAGTTGATAAGTGGATTTTTTGTTAGAGAGGTGAAAGGGGGAGATAGAAAATATTTATTTTTAAGTTATCTACCATTTTATGTTACCATTGAATTTAAATGCCGAAAACCACATAACATGGCATTTTAGCCTAGAATGTAGAAGATATCCCGTATTTTAGCTAGAAATCCAGTCTTCTTAACTATTTTTTAAATCTACATTTTTCATAAGAACACCTTACATATTAGAAATATATTTCATTTTAAAATCAAATTCATATCTTTGTTTTTTTTAGATCATTATTATTATAATTTATGTCTTTTGTGTTAAAATATTAATATTTGATAACTAAACTAATATGAATAACACAAGCCTGCTTAATTAACAGTATTATTTAAGAAAGTAGCTATTTAAATATAATAAGATTAAAATAATTAAAACTAGAACCATGTGTTAATGTTAATAATATGTACGCAATATATCTATAATTATCAAAAGTAAAAACCGTTTGATAATGATGATGCTTTCCAGAAAACAGCTTCGTTGATATTGCATGTGATATGTAGCTATGTGAAATTTATTGTGAAATCTTAAAACTTTGTGATGTTTATTTGCCAAATATTTATCTTTTGATTTCAGTATTGATTATCTATTTTTGTCACCCATAGATTATACCAAAAACATATTTTTAAAACTAATAGAGCTAGTTTTAATATATTAATTAACACTAAGTACTTTATTGAAGTGATGACATCTTTAGTCACGAGTAATTTTGTTCGACCTCAACCGAAAAACGACCAGATGAAAAGTAGAGGGTACCCTCAGTGTCAAGGAAGTCGTAGCTTTCGTCCAATTACAGTTCAGTCTGTCTTAGTTATGATATACCAGGTCTCTTCAGAAAATAAGCCAATATTTTGAATGACGTTACAAAGGAGATATCTAGTGATACGCGGTTGGCAGCATTGCTTTGTCCATAACCTCTTTTATAACCGCTTCTTTTTGGATTGTTGATATGTCGTCTAGATTTCGTGATATTGTTATTTGAGTGCAACGTGTAATTATAACGCGTAGAGCCGATTTTTGAAATGTGCAATTTTCTGAAACAACGATCCAACGTAAAATTTTGCGTGAAATTGGTGAACACTTTTATATAAACAATTACATTTTTGAAAAAATTGCAAAAAGACACCAGAGCTATGACGAGACAAGTCACGGTTCTTGCACCACGACAATGGGCCCACATACTCAGCATTGTCAATTTATTTTTATTTATCGAGTAAGATTTTATCAATTGTTTGAACTACTATTATTGATTAATAACTTTATAAGCCGAAAAAATTCAATTCAAACTATTAATTTTATATTTCTCATATTAGAAACCAATTATTTCATTAATACCAAAGATGCAGATATAAACAATAAAAATTGACTTTTTTACTTAACGTGTTTTACATTGAACAATTAACACTTATTTATTGTTTTATGTTCAATTTTTACCAAGGTTTAGCGGAGACGCACAGCTATATCCTAGTTTAAAAATTTTACACAAAATAGTCAAGCTTGGAAATTATTACCTCAACCACGCAATATTTTTTTTTATATAATTTATAAACTAACTAAATTCATTAATAGTTAAAGTCATTATATTATATCTTTATTTCTTAATGTTAAACACCAAAAATTGATAATCTGGTAATCTTATATTGCTATTTTAGATTAGACGTATTTTTTCAAATTATATTGTAAAATCAACAATGCAGTTATTTTCTGGGTAGTATCTCCTATAAGTTATCACACCCTATACAACACTATTCCAATATTAATTTTTATATAAAAAATTTTAAAAAAAATAAACTTTACAAATGGATAATTTTATATGAGTGATTTATTATGTGCATGAATATCATAGCAAAGCATAACTAACTTCACATTTAACATAAATAACAACTAAAAATTTAGAATGGTTTTTAAAACAGACAGAATTGGTAGAAGGAAATATATTATTGTAAATGTTGAAAAAATATTACAATACGAGCTATAGCAATAGATTTTATCTTTTTTTGTAATCGCTTATGTGATGGTGCTGCACTTTTTGCCTTTTTTAACGTTACTTGCCTATAACAATTATTATTATTATATAAACACAAATATTAGGATGTACCAAATATTTGTTACCCAATAATATATTAATTGTGTTTATTTATTTTATTACCGTAGTTATGTATCCGGAGCTCCTGCACCCCGACGATCCAGATCTAGGTAAAAATTACAACAAAACAGTACTATTATTTCAAGAAATAACAAATAGTATTTTATTTTGTAAGGTAATGTTTTAATTTACTAATTTAACAAATTATTAACCACTATAGCTTGGGATTGTAAGCAAATGTTAATTTTAATATACGTTTCGTTATAATTTTTTGTTAAAAAAGAAGTGTCTCAAGCTTCAGTTTTTGATCCAAAGTACCTACTGTCTAAAATTTTAAGTAATTCGCACAATTAACATTTCATCGTTTAAGTACGGTGTTAAAATTTTTAAAAATTCTTTATTTTATGTAACATTTACAAATACATAAAGTTACATTTAACTAATTTGAACTACCAGCCATATTAGTTTCGATATACCCGTTGCAAAAGTTTAATTTTTGAGAGCCGTTTTCTGGTATTAAAGTGACCGATTTTTCCAATGCAAAATAAAGTTTAGTTTCGTCGTTCCTTTTAGCGTGTGGAAAGTGCCTACTTTCGCTATTCTTTATTCCACTTTTTGTCCTTTTGTATTCTAAACCACTACACTTCGTTTTAGTATTTACTACCAAATTATTTGTAAATTACACAATTTTAATAAAAGTAGTAATAAGCATAATCAATTAAAAATTTTATTATTAAAATTTCTTCTTTAATGCATTTTATTTATTTTTTTTTTCTTTGTGAAAAGCTAAATTTTTGATTATTATTTTTAATAATGCGAGTGTTCTTCTCAAATCAACGTTCTGCAGCGGGTTTTACAAAAAATATTGTTCGATACGTATGCCTCACACGGGAGACGGTAGACTTGAATTAACAACACTCGTCTAAAACTATGATACATTTATAACGGCATTTCGTACGCCTACACATACTCTCCGCTTGGCTCGTATGTGTCCTCTGAATATGGGTTGATCTCGTGATAAATGCATCATAATCTTGGCCTCGTGTCGTTAAATCCAAGTCCACCGAAATCACTTACTTTATACATGTTTCGAAATACAGTTTTATAAAAATTTTTAAGCATGCAGGCATCACATTTCCTAATGCAGTAATTTTAGTTGCAGTCAACATTGTAATTTTTTTAATAGTTATATTTTTTTGACAATTATGAATTAAAATATTCAAAAGGTAACAAAAGCTTTTGTGCTGTTTCAAAATAAGTAATAGCAAATATAATAACAAAAGTAAATTTATATAACAATAATTTACAATAATTTTTTATTTATTTAAACTCAAAAATTAAAATAATTAAAATGTTGTACAAACTTTAGTAAAGTTGCCTAAAGTGAATCTCATTTTGTTATGATTTAATAATTTATCAAAATAAATTATGACAAAGAGCGGTCTCCATAAATGATGGTTCAACTTTAGCCAACAGAATTTCATTATGTAAAATTAGTCAAAACACAAAATTACAATTAGTGTGCCGCAGTAAATTTAAGAAAAAAAATATTTTGTCAAAATTGAACGTACGAAAACACATCATTAAATTAAAAAAAAAACTTTAGGAGACACCTTTTCTCAATTGAACCAATAACATAATCTGACATTGATCTGAGTTGATTTAGAAAAATAATAATAAATTATATTATTAAATCCTAGCGATGCTTTTCCACTGGTAGATTATTCTTAAAAATACTTCTGTAGCCGTGTTTAGTGAAAACTGGTTAGTGGTCCAAAGACAACTTCCTCCTATAACTTTTCCTTATTCAAAACTTTTACTATTGTTTTATATCAATTGGAATATATATTTTGTTGTGTAATTTAAAAAAAATATAAATTATTTGCATTTTTTACAAAATAAATTCTATTATAGCTATTTCCAATCTCTGCTCTTCATGCGTAGGATATATATCAATTATTATTAAATGTACGTAGTTATAAAAGTGTTAAGGTTTTAAAAACCACCGAAGCTTTCAATCACAAAGTTTGTTTCGTTATGCTTTGCAAAATAACATTTATCTAACAGAAAGTTTGTCTCAATATAGCTACATTATTTTAGTGCTTAGTTACATGTACAAAACATTCTGTAATACTGAAGAGGACCGTAAACGGTAAAATTCAATACATTTCCGCCAGGTAGGAGTGTGTATAACTTAATATTAATTATTTGCAAAGCGCAATTCAAAATTACATACATTTTTGAATAATTGTAATTACAAGAATAATTACTATAACTGTGTTATAAAAATATATTTAAATTTTTAATTCTAAGTATATAAAGATATAAAAATTACAAACAATACACATTTTTTTAATTTATACTTATTTTTTAAATAATTTGTAAATGTTATGTGTCTTTTAACAAGGCTTTATCTGTGTTAGTATTGATTTAATTAATTTATAGGTGGTGGTTTTAATAAACGTTTTTCCTTTTTGTAGAAAACTACAGTTGTCTAAAAGTAGAATTAGTGTTTACAAGAGATCGTGCATTCTACTTCACGACTGTTTTTATACCAGGAATTATATTAGTTACGTCATCGTTCATTACATTCTGGTTAGAATGGAATGCCGTTCCTGCAAGAGTTATGATAGGTAGGTAATTCAAAATATATTATTATGAAATTTTAGTGTAAGAAACATAAACTGAAGGGATAAGTGCTGCAGCTGAAACATAGCGTCAATTAAAACAGTTTAGAACGGTGGTTCCCAACCAGTGGTCCGCAAGAGCTAAAATATGGTCCGCTAAAGATTTCAAAATTTGAATGAACGCGCGATGGTGAATAAAGACTTGAGTGGCGCGCGGATAAACGGGGGAAGGACAAGCGACTATTTTTAGATTGGTGCAGTTTATTTTTTAATCTTGTAGTCCCTGCTAATAATAATGAAAGCAAAGTGGTCCCTAGTCAAAAAAAGGTTGAGAACCATTTGTCTAAAGGTAATATCGGTGGGTGCTGGGCTTTATACATTTGGGTTGAAAATCAATTATACGTAATATGCATGTAAGTTTAACACAAATATAATATGAAAAAATGATATTCCTTTTGGTGGGACTCAATTTTCTTTATACATTAAAAAAAATAAAACCTCTGTTTCAATCAAGGTTTTTATAGCGTGATTAGAAACACTTTCAATCTCGCTTTTTACGTATTAATTAATTTGTACATTTTAATTAGTATCTATCCATAGACAGGTCTTAAAATTAAAATTGTCAAAATTATTTTTATTTTTAAAATTTACTGAAAATATACACTATATCGAAATTTGAAATAATTACGAGGCTAAACGATAAACTTATGTTACAAAACCGAATAATTATTTCAATTACAGTTCTCTATACATGCTAAGTTAACCCTGTAAATTTTGTAATTATCGATATCCGTAATGTTCTACAATAGGAGTTGCAAAATTGTTGAGAACTGCTGTCTATTCCTTATCCAATTGTGAGAAGTTGTGAATTACTAAATTTACAAATGTAGTCATAACAATTAAAAGTTGCAATAATAAGTTTTTATTATTTGATTCAAAATGTAAAATATACCAAACATAAACAATATAATAATTATCAAAATATTAATGAAAAGCAACAAAATATAAAAAAATATATAATAGTCTGGAGTTATATTAATAACTCCAGACTATTATATATTTTCATACATTTACATACCTACGCAATCGGATTGAATCTATTATGTTTTTGGCTATTTCTAGACCAGAGGCTGATCTGACTTTTATTATTTGCTGTGTAAGTTAATAATTATACTCGTTAAACGGTTATTAGATGTATTACTTAATATATATTTAGATTTTTTTATGAAAAATATACATTTCACTTAGAGCTTAGTCCTACTGAAATGATACAATTAATCATCAATTGTTTCTAAAACTGAGCACGACAAAAATGTTATATGACCTTCCAACTGTTGGTTTCAATTATAAAATTATGTAAAATGGCTTAACAAGTAGAAAAAATATTCAACATTTTTTCTTGATTACTGATGGAAATTCAAATACCCTTAAAAAATTTAATGTACCTATTAGATTGCAGTCATCCATGATTTGCAAAGCATCTACATTATTAATGTCTCTTGCATAATCTAAACTCATGAAATATTCCGAAACACAAACATGAAATTCAAATATTTTATAAACCGTATGCATTAATAATTATTTATCCTCTTTTAATAAAAATTTAAGTACTCGTAAATATACAGTTTTTTATACCCAATTTTTTAATATTAAAAATGTCTAAAAGTACATATCAATAGTATTATGCAACAAGTGCGGGTATTTCGAGAAGTTGTTTATTGCCCACACAAGAGGAGTTGAGCTCATGAACGCAGTAAGTGCGCTAATTCGTACGAGTGGGTAATATACAATCGCACGAATTTCACATACTATTTTTTATTACTATATAGTGCAGTAATAGAAATTATTGTGTTATTATACTCCCAAAAATTAGGGCGAAAGAAAAAATTCTAATTTTTTGGTGTTTTTTGACGAGCTGTATTTAGGTGAAAAATGGTCGTATCGAGGTCGTTAAAAAGTCATTTTAAAGCATTTTTCAAATCATTTTAAAAAATCCCTTTTCATTCATAATCCGATAGCTTCGCGAAAATCAACGTACAAATAAAATTAAAAAAAATTAAAGCTGGAGAAACAGCATATCTGACCCATGCAATGATTTGACTTAAAAAAATCTTCCCAGCCCGTGAACCAAAAATAAAATGCATAAAATTTGAAAAAAAATTATTTTGCGCTATTTGGTATCTTCACGTGAAAACTGTTGCTTCAAAAAATTTTTAAGGTAAAATCTGAAAACTAGAATCTTGGGGCTTCAGAATAATTTTTTACTGACCTCGATACGACCGTTTTTCACCTAAATACAGCTCGTGAAAAAATACCGAAAATTTTGAAATTTTTCTTGCTCCCTTAATTTTTGCGAGGAGTGTATTTAAATTGCAAACAATATTTATATCATCTGTAACTGAAATGTCATTTGTTATTTAAAATCAAGAGATGGTTCTACCATACGGAAACAGTTAAATGGGCAAACATCTATTTTCCAATCAAACAACGGGTGCCATGCTAGTGCTTGTCCCGCATGAGGAATAATATTTTTTAATTCATGTTGTGTACTCATAAATTATAAAATTCACACATACATGGTAGACGCACCAATTGTATTGTATTTTTAAATACTTTCAAAAATCTGTTTTTTTATAATTGATATATATATATATATATATAATGTGATTTTTTATTTGTAGGTGTAACAACAATGCTCAACTTTTTTACAACATCAAATGGTTTTCGTTCAACGTTGCCTGTGGTTTCAAATCTCACTGCCATGAATGTTTGGGATGGAGTGTGCATGTGCTTCATCTACGCATCCTTATTAGAATTTGTATGTGTTAATTATGTAGGAAGAAAACGACCGCTCCACAACGTCGTTTATCGTCCAGGCGAGAATCCCGTTACACAGGTTAGTAACTTTTTTGAATGAATTATGAATGCATTTTTATTTAATCTAGAATTAAAATTTATAATTACATACAATTTAATACAGATGATGATTTTACAAAGTTTTAGTGACTATATACGGGCTTTAAAAAAAATCTAACACAATATTATAAATTTTTACTTTTACTACGTAGGGTTATATTAAATTTAAATGAATTTATGTATAGATAAAAACTAACAGTGCAACTACCAAATACAATTGCAAAAATAGAATTCAAAAATTTATTCGGCTACTGTTAGTGATTGGTTACATCTTTTTAATAGGACTATTAATTATTATTTTATAGGAACATTTTACTAAATATTAAAAATCAGTATCGTTTTTAAAACTAAGAAACTAAAAATATGAATAAAAATATCTACACTGTGTGTTGTGTATGTTTAATTACACACTGATATTTCATGCAATTTGTGTGTTTTCTATTCTCTTCTAATTGCATGCAACTAGAATTGCATGATGTGTGATTTTAGTAGTTATCTAAAAATATTATAACAATTAGTATTGTCTTTAGGTAATCGAAATAAAATAGCAAAACTTGTACAATAAAAAATTTCGTAAAGATTAGTTTCACCAATGTTTTGTGTAAAATGTTTTGTCAAACGATCGATAGATTTAGTATAAGCGTATGGTAAAACAAGTTTTACTATTTATACTATATTTTTAAAGTTAATAATATTTTTAGACGTTAAAAGTCACCTACTAGTTTTGTCTTCACAATTGAGTGCTATATTATCTAATTAATCCAATACATGTGTAATTACTTAAAGAAAATTAAATAAAATTGATTTATTTTAACTGAAATTGTGTATCAAAAAGAAATACTAAAGGCACAATAAACTATTGTATTACTTATGTCTCGCAAATATTCAGATGCTAATATAATACATGTTAAAATAGAACATACCTAACGTTCATCACAGTTTTAAAAAACCTATTCTAAATTACTCATATATTCAAAAATCTAGATATTAAAGTAGTATTGATTTAACGATTGTCTTTAATAAATTAGTTATTTAGTAAAGTATATAGATCTGAAATGAAATGATTTTATCAAACTGAACTAAGCATGTTATTAGGTGATAATAAGAGTGTGCGGGCAAGCCGCCCAAGCTTGATGTCAGTGGCTCATAAGGTTGTACCTTGTTTGATCTGTCATGTTGCAGCGACTACCCGCTGTTCTCAGCAGGATAGGCATAATTCTGGCCAGTCCCTTGGTAAGCCTAATATTATTAGATAAGCCCTTCCCTGCTCTTGCTTACTGCACTACACAACCTACTGCACACTGCATGCGCATGCATCTTTTAGAAAACTTCTTTACATTTTCATACTTATACCTCCTAGGCATATTTACTGCTATTAAATTATGGGCTATTGCTAGCTTTAACCAAATAATTATTAGTCGTAGAGGATAGATAATAGAAATATAGTATTTGCTGATTATGTACAAAACACCATGAATTCATTATATCAATTTTCACGTGGCAAGGTCTCAATGCGAGGTGCGTGTTTGAAAAGTTTAAACTCAATATTCTTCAGTATTATTTAAAATTTTGTTTATTATTGGTATAGGTCGACAGTTTTTTTAATAACATTTTTTAAGCAAAAAATAAATTAATCAATAACTGGACCTGTAACGAAATAAGATATTGTAAATACAAATTTATGCACTTAGCAGATATTCGTTTGTGTTCCTGGTATAGTGCAAATAAAATTAATAATATATTTGTTAGGAGGAAAGTCGTTGAAAAGCAAAAGCCGATATGCCGGCGAGTGACAAACCTATGGCAGGCTAGGTAGGGCACGTGCCCTGGGCACCATTCAAAAAGAGGATTTAAATTCGCAAATTATTAAAAAAAAATCAATATAAACTAATAATATCATTTATATTCAATTTACAAAACAGATTTCTTAAATGTTATAAATCTATTTACATCGCAGAAGGCAAGGAAGGTGCAATTTTAAGATTAAGGCTATCCAAAGTGCTCTTTTACGGACTAATTTTTGTTCTAAAACCAAAAATAATAATGTTTTGTAAGATTTATGACTGTTTTATTTAGATAATTTACGAAGGGGCCCTACTTTGATGCTCGCGCTAAGCGCTTTTTCCGATAGGTACACCACTGATGCTGGCTGTACCCTCTCGTCCGAGTGCTCTCGCTGAATCTCATCCGACAAGGGAACCACAAAACACTACAGTAAACCAATCCTGTTGTTATTGGTATCAGTCGATAGCTCCATGAGTCTTGGTCATAACTCTAGAACCATTTCCGGCGAAAATCAACTGCGCTCATAACATATTTGTGTAACGCTTTATGTAGGCCTGAGCCTACTCACTATATTTGGTAATTCATATCATCCAAAAATACAAAAATTTTAACGTTGGAATCGTATTTATATTATTTAATATTACTCTTGATATCACAAGTGTTATCTACAAGTGATATTTCGCACTTGATTGATAAATTTGAAAACTTTTTGTGCCATTATGGCTTATTTGCGTCAAAAATGCTTCTAAGGTTATGACCAGGGCTCCTGGAGTTATCGACTGATACCAATAATAGTCGAATATGTTCACTCTAATGTTTTGTAGTTCCCTTGTGAGATTCTAAGTCAAGGGGTCTTTGTTTAAGTTCGACACATGACACTTTAGTCTGGTTTAGTACATTTTCTGTAACTGGGCCAAAAAACTGACACAAAAGGAAGAGTTAACGAGAGACCCACTTAGAACTTACGAGCGTATCCTTGTACACTCCTTGTCAGAATACTATTTATGTGCTACATGAAAAATTAAAACTGTGAAAGTTAGAAGACCAGCCTTAGAATTAGGTGTTTAGCTATATGTTTAAACTGGCGATGATTTAGAGATTGCCTGAGTGGCTTAATTGGGCAACCTTGTAATTTACGGTGGTTCAAATCTGAACTTTTTTTTTGATTATAAATTTTGTAATCAAATCAGATTGTATTATTTTATTAATGACACAATTAGCTCTTAAAAACGATGAGTAGAACGCCAATATAAAAAAATAAATATTGTAACTTTTGAATTCTAATACCTACAACATTTCAAAATAAAAATTTTTAATAATTGAGTACACAAATACTGTTATTTAATTGAAATTACAGCTGGAATATCAATTATTTGATTAATGTTATGTAAATCTTTAATTTAAATCTTAAATAATTTTTTCTGAATGTTTAATTATAAATTATTTGATTGGGTATTTAAATTTACAATTTTCTATTAATTTGGGGAAATTATAATTAGAAGAAAATTCACGTATAAGTGTGGTGCTGCAATTTTAATAAACAGTTGTGTTGAGTTTTAAAATTTCCAAATTAATCTCGAATATTTCGATTTTTTCAATTTTTTTAATTTCTTTTAAGATTTTGTTTTCTTTTTAAAAGGTAGGTAAATACTAAAAAATATTGATGTTTGATGTTAATAAAATTTGCACTTTATGCAACTAAATATTTAAAAAGTTTGCATGACAAATATGTTTAGATACTTCTAAATACAATTTACTCACTTTCTTATGCATGTTGCTAAACTATTCTACTTATTATACAGAATGCACATTTTTCTAATTCAACACTAACATTAATTAAAAGTAATTTACCTAACTATAAAATACCTACTTAAATGTCTATACATAGATACATTTAACAAAATTAAATCTATTTTACTATGTAACTAAAAAAAACCTAAGCAGTAAATAATAAATTGTTAATTTAACTTCTTCTATAATAATTCTGGATCAATAAAACGTAGTCCATTTTGCTACATACTATATGTTAAAACTGATATATGTATTTTGCTAAACTATCTACAATTAAAAAGCACTTTTTAATAATTTTTTGAAGCATGATATAATATTTGTTGACATTCATATTATTTATAATGTGCTGTATATATGTTACGATTAAAAATGTTAATTGGTTAATAACGTAAATAACCGGAGCATAGCTTTAATCTCCAAAATATTTGGTTAATAGCGTTATTAGCCAAATATTAATGTTCAGGAATCATTGATAGTTGGGGAATGTTGATTCTTAAATAAAAGTGTAACTCCCTTAAAATGTATGTCTTATTGCCTTAACGGTCGCAAGAGCTTCATAAACTATGTAGTTCAACATAATAGTGTAATAGTACACAGTAGTCTACAAGTTATGTCACTGTCAAGAAAGTAGCTATAACCATGTAAGAAAGGTCTTAAGCTTCATCTATATGGTTATCGTATTTTCAAGAAAGCGTTCTTTGATCAACGTTTTAATAGTACTATCATTACACTGCAATGTCTACACATATGACAAAACTGTTGAGCCCTTATTGGTAAAATTTGCAAAATCAACCAAAAAAATATAGATTTCGCATTAACTCCTTCGATAATACTATCAACTGATAATATGATAATATGAGGCGTTATCAAGGCATTGCCATAGCGACTATTACGATAGTGATAGGGCCATAGCAGCAATCATCATGTGTACTGTCACCATGTAAACGAGGCTTCACTTTCACCGAATGTTACAATTTTTATCCGAGTTTTATGACATTCACCGATGTTCTATAGGTATTAACGAAACTTACCGGTTAATCTTGTTGATATACATATATGATTATCACCCGAAATCATCGAATATTAACGTCTTTAAACGTAACATATAAATACATATTATACGTATAAGTATACATATATTGCCGGAATTTAGGATTACTTGCAAATTATGGCAAGTTATAATAAATCTTGTTTTTCAATTAATTGTACGATTAATTGTAAGACAAATAAAAATAACATTGTATTACAAAAAAATAAAGAAGTTGGCGGTGTTACAGGTTTTGGTATTTGAATCAACTTAGGTTTTATATACTGGTAAAGTAACTATAGTTTTTTTACAGAAATAATAAATAATGAGAAAATTATGAGACAATGATTAAATGAACATTAATAATTATAAATTGTCAGAAGATTTTATTATCAATTTGATAATTTTATTGAATTTCTCATATAACTTTAAAATTTGGTATTATTATCAAAAAAATAATTACTTAGAGATATGTGCTTTAGCAATTTATAAAAATTTGATTTGGAGGTCAGAACCCAAAATCCCACTTACTTCTTTGCTTATAAAAAGACAAAATATTTATGTTTATATTTATAAAAACCATGAGAAAAAAATTAATACAAGGTGTGTATAAATTGGGGTAAAAGCTACACACAGCGACATTCTTTGTTAAGTTCTGAAGCGAAAATCTTGATATTAAAATATTTTGTCATGCTTCATACGTTTTCACTAGATTTTTAATGTTTAAAAAATCATAAAATAAATGTTAGTTTTAATAGCTGTTAGTCGAGATAGTCACAATTAAGAATAATAAAAAAATAATTATTCTATTGTTTTGTTATGTTCTCTTTTTTGACTCAAACTTTGGTTTTAATATTTCTTCGTTAATACACTTTTATGAAAAATACATTTGGCAATGTTGTAAAACAAATTTTGTATTATAATACGATTTCATTTATGTATACATTATGGTATCTATTGTTATAGTAGTGTGCTAGTACAGTGTGCCACAATATACATTTGTTTTAAATAGTGTTTGAAAACATACGAAGCGTGATACAACATAACGATTTTCGATTCAGAACTCCACAATATCATGCAAATAATAATAATTTCTTTTGAACGATAGATATTAATTTCAGCCCCACAAGAACAAACCTACAATTTTAGATATTTATTTTATACTAAAAGTTTCTTCTTTCGTTGTTTTATACAATATTTTTAAAATAACTTGTATTTTTTGTGTTTTTAAACTACTTTATGAATTTAAAAAAGTAATGAACCACAAGTTCACATAAGTCATAAACAGTGACATTTCAATATCTAGGTTTATATGTCTCTACAAGGTGACCCATTACTAGGTACTTTGTTAAACACTAAATATATTCAAAGAATTGTGAAGATTTTTTTTCAAATAAAAAGCGAAATAAAACAACTTATATGGGATTTATGTTAGGACTACACAATCGATGCTTTTACCTCTGTATCATTGATTTCATAATTGTAGATGTCCATCAACCTCATTAATAATTGAAGAAAAACCTATTATCGTCAATCTAATAACTTTAATCAGTGTTTCAAAACCGTTACCTTTGGTTTTTTTTTCCAAAAAAAACATATCTTGAATATATCTCTAGCAGTCCGTTATTAGTATACAAAATTCTAATTAATTCAAAAGTCAAAATCTAAAATCGTGCCAAAATTTAAAACATTTTTTTTGTCTCTTAATTGATTTTTTACTAATTGTAAGAGTGTGGGGTTGCAAGATCCCCCATCGGGCGCCTCCCCGGCTGGCGGATAGGGGAATGCCTCCCAGATATGGGTGGTATCGGGGAAATGAAATACCCGAGGCGGACCAAAACTTGACTGATGATAGGCAGCAGGTTCATCAAAATCAGGCTCTAGCGTGGGAAGAATAACTTCGAAGCGGTAAAGCACTGGAAACCGAAAAGCGCAGCTGTAACAGCAAAAACGGTTTTCGTACTGCGATACAGAAAAGAAACGGAAATCTTACTGTATTATAATTCCAAACAATCCTAATGGCTGAACAAAATAGAATAATGGCCCTCAGTCCAGGGCACCTCTTAAATGAGGAGAGGGTGCTAAGAATCCCCCTGAGGTATAACAGTAAAAATCTTGGTAACAGACCAAGAATCAAAATATATGATAAAATTCTACGTATTGCTACGTGGAATGTTCGCAGCTTATTTATGCCAGGCAAACTAACAAATGCAGAAAAGGAAATGGAAAGGATGAACATAGATATCCTAGGATTAAGCGAAGTCAGATGGCCTGGATCCGGAAAGCAAAGGACACAAAAGGGATATATATATTACTCTGGAGGAAGTAACAATGAACACAGACATGGAACAGCTGTAATTCTCACAGACAAAATTGCAGAATCCGTCGTTGACTTTGTACCAGTCAACGAACGGATTATCTTCATAAAATGAAAACAACACACAGAGATTTAAATGTTATCCAGATCTATGCCCCAACAAATGATAAAACAGAACAAGAAATAGAAGAATTTTACAATAAAATAGATGAAGTAATAAGTCTTACAAAGAAAGGGGAAATTACCATGGTCATCGGAGATTTCAACGCCAAAATTGGTGCTGGTGTGGAAGGAGACAATATAGGAGCATACGGTCTTGGTATAAGGAACGCCAGGGGAGACAGACTGAATCAGTTCTGTACTGAAAATAACTTCCTTATCGCCAATACCTTTTTCAAACAACATCCAAGAAGATTATACACTTGGAAAGCGCCAACTGATAATAAACAACGATTAGTAAGAAATCAAATAGATTTTATCTTGCTAAACATGGAATTCAAAAAATACATACATTCTGTAAAAACTTATCCTGGTGCTGACATCAATAGTGACCATAACCCTGTTGTAATGGACTTTAAAATTAAGAGATTTAAAAGAATTAAACGAGAAAAACTGGCCAAACATATAGATATTGACAAACTTAAAAATCCTGAAGTAAAAGAAAAAATAAGTTATAAAATAGAAAAAGAACTAAAGACAATAGAGGCACGCATACGAACTGAAGAAGAAATTCAAACTACTTGGAACGCGATAAAAAACAAAATAACAGATGTTCAGGAGCAGGATATTGGGTTTAGAAAAAATAACAAAAAACAAGAATGGATGACACAGGAAATCCTAGATCTCATGAGTGAAAGAAGAAGAAATAAAACACGACCATCGCAATATAAAGATATCAATAGAATCATAAGGAAAAAATGCAGAGAAGCAAAGGAGAAATTAATGTCAGAAAAATGCCAAGAAATAGAACTGCTCCAAGAAAAATACGATACGTTCAATATACACAAAATGTAAAAGAAATGACAGGCAGAACTAGAAAACATCAAACAACAACTCTAAGAGATTCGAACAACGAAATAATTTTAGGCATAGAAGGTAAACTCAGGAGATGGAAAGAGTATGTAGAAGAACTTTTGATGACGATAGACCTAATAAACCACCACCAGAAGACCAAGTAACAAATGAAAAAACACCTGAAATATCTAAAAGTGAAGTAATCCACGCTATAAAAATACTTAAAAACAGAAAAGCTACTGGTCCTGATAAAATTCATGCAGAAATTTTAAAAATAATAGCAGATAATGAAAGCAAAGGTCTAGACCTTATAACACTGTTATTTAACAAAATATACGTAACAGGTAGGATACCGACTGACTGGCTGAAGTCCACATTCATAACAATCCCGAAAAAAACAAACTCCTCCCAATGTGACGATTACCGCATGATAAGTATCATGTCCCACGTGCTAAAAACATTTTTAAGAGTTATTCACACACGGATCTATAAAAAATGCGAATACCAAATAAACAACACACAGTTTGGATTTCGGAATGGCTTCGGAACACGAGAAGCACTTTTGCTCTTAACGTATTGACTCAAAGATGTAAGGATATGAATGTAAGTGTATACGCGTGTTTCATTGATTACCGTAAGGCGTTCGACTGTGTGAATCACCAAAAAATGTTACAAATCTTGAGGCTGACAGGAATTGACGAGGAGGACTTACGCATTATTACAGAACTTTACTGGCATCAAACATCGAAAGTCAAAGTAGAGCAAGAAAACACAGACGACATCCTAATAAAAAAGGGCGTACGGCAAGGATGCGTGCTCTCTCCGCTGCTGTTTAACCTGTATTCGGAGGCAATTTTTAAAGAAGCACTAGAAGAAGATGTAGGTGGAATTAAGATAAACGGCACTACTATCAATAACATCAGATACGCCGACGACACTTTAATAATGGCAAACAACCTCATAGAACTACAACATATGATGGATAATGTCGTTCAACATAGTGAAAGATTTGGTCTACAACTTAACGTATCCAAGACTAAAGTTATTGTATTTGCTAAAACACATGTAGCTGCAAATTTATACATTAAGGGAGAAATTGTGGAACAGGTAGCCGCCTTTAAATACTTAGGTACCAACATAAACAGCCAGAGTGAGTCCAAAAAGGAAATATTATCAAGGATAGAGCAAGCTCGAAGAACGTTAATGAACATGAAAACCTTCTTCACTAGATCAGACCTCAGCTTAGAACTTAGAATTCGTATGACTAGGTCCTACATCTTCCCATTTTGCTATATGGATGCGAAAGCTGGACACTAGATCCAAACACTGAGAAAAGACTAAATGCTTTCGAAATGTATTTATACAGGCGAATGCTGCGTGTTTCATGGACGCAACGTGTAACCAATGACGAAATTCTCATACGAATGAATAAACAGAGAGAACTAATGAACACCATTAAAGTAAGAAAAACACAATACATAGGACACGTGATGAGAGGCGAAAGATACGAACTATTGAGAATTATCATAGAGGGAAAAATAAAAGGACGACGATCAGTTGGAAGACGCCAAAACTCATGGCTGAAAGATTTGAGAAGATGGTATGGGTGTTCATCCGCAGAAATTTTCCGAGCTGCAGTTTCTAAAGCTACAATTGCCATTTGGATCGCCAACCTTCGACAGGAGAGGGCGACATAAGAAGAAGAAGAGTTAAACGCATGTCGATTTTTTTTTTTGCAGGTTCTGACAATTGCGTTATAACTATCACCTACTGTAAAAGAAACGAACTATTGTTTCTAATTGATACGTTGTGTAAAGTAGTAAGTGTAGTGGCCATCGTGTTAATGTGTTGACATTTAAATCACTAATATACACAATGCCAAACATTTTTAGCTCTATTTGTACCTACTATTATATGTATGCTATAGTATGGGAACCTATTAAGGTGTTCCAAAAAAAAATTTTAATTTACAAACGCGCATTATATTTTTAGTGCCGCATTTCAAACAATATATTTTAACCAAATATGAGCCTTTAATGTTGATTTTTAGAGGTGCCCTTTTATTTTCTCTTTAGATAACACGAAGAAAAATACGCAAATATTTGAATTTTTTGTCTAGTAAATGTATGGACATATAAACTATACACCGTGTCCCAGAACTAATAGACGCCATTGATACATCTCACAGAAAATAAAATTTTGAGACGAAAAATCCTTTGTTATTTTTTGATCAGACCCATAGATAATTAGTGATTAATAAATATAGGTGACCAATCAGGTTGTTAAAGCTTCTTTACTCCCGTAGACTGCCGTGCGAGCGAGCCTGCTACTGTCCCGCCTTCATTTCACTTTTGCAGCCTTCTCTCACTTTTCCCCTGTTTCTTCTTGCTGCTATAACGCGCACCTGATTAGCTACCTATTTTTATTAATAACTAATTATCTATGGGTCTGATCAAAAAATGACAAAAGACTTTTCGTCTCAGAATTTTATTTTCTGTGAGATGTATCAATGGCGTCTATTAGTACTGGGACACCCTGTATATCTAAATATACTTTGATTAAATTCTTGTGTTATTTTTTATTTAGTTTATACACACATAAATCGTTACAGCTGATATTTTTGCCATTTTGTAATACACAAATACTACATACGGAACTACATAATTTATTAATAAAATTTATTCAATATTAGTTGGCCCCTGCTTCGCCCGGGTATTGAGATTTCAAACTAAAAATTATTTTTATTAAAATAAAAGAATACCTAGATTACTAACAATAAGGGGTAGTAGATAAAACTTTTTATTAATCAAACAATTTTGAGGGTCGGTTCACTAGTTACAGAGATTATCCCTTACATTCAAACAAATAAATATTACTTCGTTATATTAGTATAAATTATCTACATTGATAATGATATATTGTTTTTAATATTTATATTTATACTCTATCCGGCCAACAGAAATAGTTAAGCCACGCCCCACTAAATTGAACCAATCTCTACAGTGCCCAGTTTCACACGGTACAAATTATTATTTAAGTTTGTCCCCGTTCTTGCAGGACATAAATGCTTGTATGGTTGTTTGTGTTATGTGATTTAAAAATTAAGCCAATAGAAAAAATTCTATTTAAATTTAGCGCACATTTATGGGAGTGGCTTAACTATTTCTGTTAGCCGGATAGAGTATAGGCAATATTATTATACATAACAATTAATATTGAATATTGCATATTTCTTTGGTATCGTTAATTTAATAGCACCCCAGTATATTACAAAGACTATTTCACAACATACTGTTATAACAATATTTGAAATGCTTATATACTAATTATGATTACTACGAATAATAAAGCAATAAATAAACAAATTATTTTTCTTTAGGGCGACAAGAAACGAGATACAGCAATTCCAAATGAAATTGTATCTTGTACGACGTGTGGAGCGAATCCGTGTACACATACAGCAAACAATGGATGTGCTACAGAGGTAACATATCAATTTCTATTGATAAGTATAATGTTCAGCAATTGTGCTTTTGCATGCTTTATCGTAGTAGTTATAGTAAATAGACAGGTCGCTGCTAAATTCGGTGTTTATACCCTTAAAGTCTCCGTAATCTAACCTGGAGTAGTCATGCTTATTACAGGTTCGCAAAAAGGAGCCTCCTCATCCTATTCGTGTCGCAAAGACGATCGACGTGATAGCGCGAGTTACGTTTCCTACAGCCTTCGCGGTGTTTCTTATTTTTTTCTTCTGCCACTATAAATCCGTAACCGAAACACCCAAAGAAGAGGAATAGTTAATGGAAAAATAAGGGTTCAATGTGCTTTTGAATGAAGACTTTGCAAGAGATACATATCATATTGTAATGGTGGTGAACTTATGATACATTTAAAGGGAACAAAAATGTTACTTAATATTGTGGACTAACATATTATTTACTATGAAAAACAAAATAACAGATGTTCAGGAGCAGGATATTGGGTTTAGAAAAATAACAAAAACAAGAATGGATGACACAGGAAATCCTAGATCTCATGAGTGAAAGAAGAAGAAATAAAACACGACCATCGCAATATAAAGATATCAATAGAATCATAAGGAAAAATGCAGAGAAGCAAAGGAGAAATTAATGTCAGAAAAATGCCAAGAAATAGAACTGCTCCAAGAAAAATACGATACGTTCAATATACACAAAATGTAAAAGAAATGACAGGCAGAACTAGAAAACATCAAACAACAACTCTAAGAGATTCGAACAACGAAATAATTTTAGGCATAGAAGGTAAACTCAGGAGATGGAAAGAGTATGTAGAAGAACTTTTGATGACGATAGACCTAATAAACCACCACCAGAAGACCAAGTAACAAATGAAAAGCACCTGAAATATCTAAAAGTGAAGTAATCCACGCTATAAAAATACTTAAAACAGAAAAGCTACTGGTCCTGATAAAATTCATGCAGAAATTTTAAAAATAATAGCAGATAATGAAAGCAAAGGTCTAGACCTTATAACACTGTTATTTAACAAAATATACGTAACAGGTAGGATACCGACTGACTGGCTGAAGTCCACATTCATAACAATCCCGAAAAAAACAAACTCCTCCCAATGTGACGATTACCGCATGATAAGTATCATGTCCCACGTGCTAAAAACATTTTTAAGAGTTATTCACACACGGATCTATAAAAAATGCGAATACCAAATAAACAACACACAATTTGGATTTCGGAATGGCTTCGGAACACGAGAAGCACTTTTGCTCTTAACGTATTGACTCAAAGATGTAAGGATATGAATGTAAGTGTATACGCGTGTTTCATTGATTACCGTAAGGCGTTCGACTGTGTGAATCACCAAAAAATGTTACAAATCTTGAGGCTGACAGGAATTGACGAGGAGGACTTACGCATTATTACAGAACTTTACTGGCATCAAACATCGAAAGTCAAAGTAGAGCAAGAAAACACAGACGACATCCTAATAAAAAAGGGCGTACGGCAAGGATGCGTGCTCTCTCCGCTGCTGTTTAACCTGTATTCGGAGGCAATTTTTAAAGAAGCACTAGAAGAAGATGTAGGTGGAATTAAGATAAACGGCACTACTATCAATAACATCAGATACGCCGACGACACTTTAATAATGGCAAACAACCTCATAGAACTACAACATATGATGGATAATGTCGTTCAACATAGTGAAAGATTTGGTCTACAACTTAACGTATCCAAGACTAAAGTTATTGTATTTGCTAAAACACATGTAGCTGCAAATTTATACATTAAGGGAGAAATTGTGGAACAGGTAGCCGCCTTTAAATACTTAGGTACCAACATAAACAGCCAGAGTGAGTCCAAAAAGGAAATATTATCAAGGATAGAGCAAGCTCGAAGAACGTTCATGAACATGAAAACCTTCTTCACTAGATCAGACCTCAGCTTAGAACTTAGAATTCGTATGACTAGGTCCTACATCTTCCCATTTTGCTATATGGATGCGAAAGCTGGACACTAGATCCAAACACTGAGAAAAGACTAAATGCTTTCGAAATGTATTTATACAGGCGAATGCTGCGTGTTTCATGGACGCAACGTGTAACCAATGACGAAATTCTCATACGAATGAATAAACAGAGAGAACTAATGAACACCATTAAAGTAAGAAAAACACAATACATAGGACACGTGATGAGAGGCGAAAGATACGAACTATTGAGAATTATCATAGAAGGAAAAATAAAAGGACGACGATCAGTTGGAAGACGCCAAAACTCATGGCTGAAAGATTTGAGAAGATGGTATAGGTGTTCATCCGCAGAAATTTTCCGAGCTGCAGTTTCTAAAGCTACAATTGCCATTTGGATCGCCAACCTTCGACAGGAGAGGGCGACATAAGAAGAAGAAGAGTTAAACGCATGTCGATTTTTTTTTGCAGGTTCTGACAATTGCGTTATAACTATCACCTACTGTAAAAGAAACGAACTATTGTTTCTAATTGATACGTTGTGTAAAGTAGTAAGTGTAGTGGCCATCGTGTTAATGTGTTGACATTTAAATCACTAATATACACAATGCCAAACATTTTTAACTCTATTTGTACCTACTATTATATGTATGCTATAGTATGGGAACCTATTAAGGTGTTCCAAAAAAATTTTAATTTACAAACGCGCATTATATTTTTAGTGCCGCATTTCAAACAATATATTTTAACCAAATATGAGCCTTTAATGTTGATTTTTAGAGGTGCCCTTTTATTTTCTCTTTAGATAACACGAAGAAAAATACGCAAATATTTGAATTTTTTGTCTAGTAAATGTATGGACATATAAACTATACACCGTGTCCCAGAACTAATAGACGCCATTGATACATCTCACAGAAAATAAAATTTTGAGACGAAAAATCCTTTGTTATTTTTTGATCAGACCCATAGATAATTAGTGATTAATAAATATAGGTGACCAATCAGGTTGTTAAAGCTTCTTTACTCCCGTAGACTGCCGTGCGAGCGAGCCTGCTACTGTCCCGCCTTCATTTCACTTTTGCAGCCTTCTCTCACTTTTCCCCTGTTTCTTCTTGCTGCTATAACGCGCACCTGATTAGCTACCTATTTTTATTAATAACTAATTATCTATGGGTCTGATCAAAAAATGACAAAAGACTTTTCGTCTCAGAATTTTATTTTCTGTGAGATGTATCAATGGCGTCTATTAGTACTGGGACACCCTGTATATCTAAATATACTTTGATTAAATTCTTGTGTTATTTTTTATTTAGTTTATACACACATAAATCGTTACAGCTGATATTTTTGCCATTTTGTAATACACAAATACTACATACGGAACTACATAATTTATTAATAAAATTTATTCAATATTAGTTGGCCCCTGCTTCGCCCGGGTATTGAGATTTCAAACTAAAAATTATTTTTATTAAAATAAAAGAATACCTAGATTACTAACAATAAGGGGTAGTAGATATAACTTTTTATTAATCAAACAATTTTGAGGGTCGGTTCACTAGTTACAGAGATTATCCCTTACATTCAAACAAATAAATATTACTTCGTTATATTAGTATAAATTATCTACATTGATAATGATATATTGTTTTTAATATTTATATTTATGCTCTATCCGGCCAACAGAAATAGTTAAGCCACGCCCCACTAAATTGAACCAATCTCTACAGTGCCCAGTTTCACACGGTACAAATTATTATTTAAGTTTGTCCCCGTTCTTGCAGGACATAAATGCTTGTATGGTTGTTTGTGTTATGTGATTTAAAAATTAAGCCAATAGAAAAAATTATATTTAAATTTAGCGCACATTTATGGGAGTGGCTTAACTATTTCTGTTGGCCGGATAGAGTATAGGCAATATTATTATACATAACAATTAATATTGAATATTGCATATTTCTTTGGTATCGTTAATTTAATAGCACCCCAGTATATTACAAAGACTATTTCACAACATACTGTTATAACAATATTTGAAATGCTTATATACTAATTATGATTACTACGAATAATAAAGCAATAAATAAACAAATTATTTTTCTTTAGGGCGACAAGAAACGAGATACAGCAATTCCAAATGAAATTGTATCTTGTACGACGTGTGGAGCGAATCCGTGTACACATACAGCAAACAATGGATGTGCTACAGAGGTAACATATCAATTTCTATTGATAAGTATAATGTTCAGCAATTGTGCTTTTGCATGCTTTATCGTAGTAGTTATAGTAAATAGACAGGTCGCTGCTAAATTCGGTGTTTATACCCTTAAAGTCTCCGTAATCTAACCTGGAGTAGTCATGCTTATTACAGGTTCGCAAAAAGGAGCCTCCTCATCCTATTCGTGTCGCAAAGACGATCGACGTGATAGCGCGAGTTACGTTTCCTACAGCCTTCGCGGTGTTTCTTATTTTTTTCTTCTGCCACTATAAATCCGTAACCGAAACACCCAAAGAAGAGGAATAGTTAATGGAAAAATAAGGGTTCAATGTGCTTTTGAATGAAGACTTTGCAAGAGATACATATCATATTGTAATGGTGGTGAACTTATGATACATTTAAAGGGAACAAAAATGTTACTTAATATTGTGGACTAACATATTATTTACTATTATGCGTACTTATAAATACTTGTATTCTCGATGAAAAGTTCGCAAAACGTGTAGCTTTAACGCACTGTACATACTTAAGATTACTAAAGAATAGTTCAATTGATTTATTGAATATAAATTGTAGTTCTACAAATCTAGAAGTACAGCAAGTGCATTATTACATATTGTGATATTAACTTCGTGTTATTAAGAAACCAAATAAGCAAATGAATTTAATTCATGTATTTGTAAAGTGTACATGGAAAGTGAGAAATGTCCAAATTCAAAAGACGTAATAAGTTGATTATAGCGATGTTTAATTTTTACATACCAATTATTAAAAATACAAATGCTTTGCGTAATATATGGCTAAACGCCATTTAAACATAGAATTTTAAAGTTTGCGACATTTCGCACTTTTGCTTTTCGTCTCTTTTTAAGATTTTTCTATTATTAAACACCCAGTTTTATATGTTAAAACTTCATCATATAGGTACATTTGCTTCATTTTATTGCTTCGTGAAATAAATGTTATAGAAGAAACAAGTATTGCTTTAAGTACGGTATTGCATACAGTTAACATAGAAATTATATTCGCAAAATTGCTGCTTATCAAGCAAGTACATTTATCTTTAATTATAAATATTTACATACTTCTAAGTATTTTTTACTGGCCACAAACTGCTATTTAAGGTAATATATATTTGTTATGCAAAAAAGTTAAGCTATTTTTCTTAAACTGCAGTTGTGAAAGCTGTGTGAACTAAGGATTGTTGTTAAACACATTACCTAATCCTTATATTTTACCTGAGCTTTAAAAAGTTACAAGTTTACTTTTAATGAATATGTTTAAAAAAGCTAGTCAAGGCATATGTTTAGCTATACAATTATTAATTCTATTTAAAAAACAACTAGTTTATTTAATTTTAATTTTAAAGTAGTTAATAGCATATTACACACAATTGCAAGTTACAATAGCGTAGCATAATTTTTTTCGGTGAATCAGTTAGAAAGTGACAAAAAATTATTTGTAATTATAAAAGATGTCTAATAGCCTGTTTTTATTCTCTTATTCTATGACACGTAAAATGCAAAATTATAAGATGAAGATATGGTGATGATTATGTAGAGTTCGTCGATTTTATCTTGGGCCTGTGCAAACGACGAAAACTGTTGTATCATAAGCGATATAGTCTAACCTGATAACATCATTCTTCTTACGTTTCTTAAATGTAGCGAAGCTAGAAGGAGGTCTACATTGACATAAAAATTCCAGCTCATTATTAAATATATATACTATACCTATGCACGTAAGTTTTATTATTGAGTCATTGTGTTATTACACAATACAAGGTATTCAGTTTGTATTTATTTTTTTCGGCCGGTTTTAAAGTTCCACCTTCGCACAGATATGTTCAAGGCCATAGTCCAAGAGAAAATCGACGGACTTTATGTACCTAAACACAGAGTAATCAACAGTTTAATTTATGTAGTATCAACAAACCTAATCCATATAGAGGCACGTAAATTACTTACATACATAGGCTAATGAAAATGTTTAATTTTGTATTAAAAGAACTAAATCTTATTATTTTTGTATAAGATTTACTAAAAATCATATAATATTAATAGAATCTATGAGAAAAATGCAAGATTTATTCTATACTGACATAATGTATTTATACCTTTAACTATTTTTCAAACGACTTTTGTTATAAACAAAGTTGCAGTTAAAAGAATTTATAATAGGGCTTATTGGACTGCAGTAAAACTAATTTTTATAATAGTTTGATTAGATCCACTTATTGACAGTTTATATATTTAAAATTTTATTCTTCAAAAGAATATGAAATAGGTGCTTTTAAATTTTATACCAAAATTTGAAAATATATTCAACGTATGTGTGTGAGGTTTTCATATTTTATTCGGTTAACTATTGCTAACTTTAAAAATAAATTGTTTCAATACTGTGCTCAAAGATGTATACCTAATCAATATTTATTTAATAGTAAAAATATAGGGTAATTATGGCAATCAATGTAATTACATACTTTACCAATTTGCGATTTTAAGCGATAAATTCATAAAAATTATTTTTTAATAAAACGTCTATACAGAGAGCATATTATTTTGTATACTTATATCTAATTGTTTGCTTATTCCAATTACTCAAAACAAAAATCTGTAGATTAACTAAAAAGTATTTTGATTTTATAGAATTCTGAAAAAAATAAGGCCAAAAATCAACTTAGTAATACATTTTTATTTATACTTTTATGTATAGGTTTTTAAACTTTTAAGTACAATATTTTATAAGTGGCTTGTAAGTGCTTATTGTGATTAGGTACAATACCTATACTGAATCACAATTATATTTGCTAAAGGATTATTTTAAATAATAAAAATTTGACAAAATATAGTTTCAAACTGTTATCTTAATAAAAATTTTAAGGGAAAGGCTAATTTCCATTTGTATTGAAAACAATTTAAAATACTCTTTGTATGGTCGATAATCCATCCACATTAACATTAGTATTAATATTTGATTTTTTAATTTGTAAAAGTTCCACATTTGTTACATAAATTGTTTATCTTTAACAGTGGAACTAACATATTAAAAATTACGTGTACGTACATGTGCATACAAAGTCTATGAATGTTAAGAATAATGTTGTACGTTCTTATAAATGCTCATTTTTATTTACATACTAGTCAATGTACATAAAATCATATAGTAAATATATTTAAATCAAATAGATTAGTCCGTAGCATGCTGACATGCACGATAGAGCAGACACTGTGATTATACAGGCTGAAAAGCTTCGAACCAATTAATAATTATTGTGTAATGATTTGTATTTACTAATTCATACCTAATTGTTAATAAAATTATATGCCTACACTTTTTCTAGTCATTATTGGACTGGATACGAATTAATTATGTATCCAATTTAGAATTATTATTTTTGTGTATTTTCCATATGCGTGCACACATATCGTATGATTAAAAAAGTTTTGGATCGTGAAAGTCAAGGAATATAAAACCCATGTAGAAAATTATTTACTTCTACTGCCATTTCGGTAGTATGATTTAATAATAAATATTCTATGTACTTTTTGAAACATTTTCAATTCTAATCTAATGACCAGAAAGTTGTTATATTTTATGTATCATAGATAGATTGTTAATTCCATTGCAACCCTGATCCAAAAAAGGTTTGATCATGCTATATAAGGTTTTACAAAACTTAATACCAAATTTGGAAAAGATTACTTCTTATAAATAATTGAATTGCTGATGATATTACAATAATTGATCAATGTTTTACATGACTGTTTAATACGACATACTTTGTTAAGTTAAAATCCATTTAAATAAAAAAAAATTAATAATTTGTCTTTGTATAAATAAATGCAATCTTTTGTACATAAAATTAGTCAAGTGTTTCTTTGTTGCTTTATTATAAATATTTGCAATGCTACCTATTATAATAAATCTGTGATTAATGTAATAATTGCCAATTTGCCTCTTTCTTCATTATATTTTTCTAAAGTGCAACTAAAAAACAATTGACTTTAATTGTAGCAACTAATACTAACAATAATATGGAAAATACTGATCAGAAAAACATGGAATTTTAAATTTGAAGCACAGTATATTTGTAAGAACACGTATAAATTATAAAAATGTAGTTGTATATATTATAATTAATTAATATAAGTAGATGCAAAAACGTGAAATGATAAACAATTCCATGTACATTTTCATTTAATCACTGTAAATTTTACGCCATTCGTATTTGTAACTTTTAGAATTAATTGTGCATAATAATATTTAAAATATCTATGCACATACTTATTGAAAATATTATCGATAAAATGAAAAATTTGGTGCTTTTACTTAAACAGCAAATATGCAGAAAATATTATTTATAATTTAAGTATTTCTAAACAATATTTTTTGCATAATATTGCTCTTAGTTCAATACCCCACAGCTATTTTATAGTACTAAGCATTTATACTTATCTACCACTGTCCTTTAATATAAGTACAATAAAAGCAAAATACTATTGTCTATACTTAGTTCTTATTTTTATTATAGATTATGATATATAATTGCATGTACGAACATCGAATTCTTATATTATAACACTTTGAATGTTCTGTTATAAATAAAATGACTAAATCGTATAATGTTTTTTCTTAACATTAAACAAAGAGTCATTCAATATGAAATCAACAAATTTGAATTAAAAAGTGTGCCGCATGATTTTTAAATTTATTTAAAAAAATTGAGGATAATGTTTGAGGTACCACAAATGATAAACTACCACCATTTATTTTTTTTAATACATATATAACTTTTGATCAGTACTCGTCCGAAGTCTTAAAACCAGACTAATCGTTGTACTAAAACAATGTAGATAAAAATGATAATTAATTAGTGCAAATAAGAACATAATATTTATTACCGTTTTTCAATAAATGAAATGCGAGTAATAAATTTTAATACATGCAGTTTTTTGTAATACATTTTATTTCTTTTCTAAAAATTGTAGTATCTATTCCTATATTTTGAACTTGAGGCTTTCGCGGTTATTAATAATAAAATTAAACCACTTACCAGAAAATTTGAAGCAGCATCAAAGATGTTTCGATGTTATTTCAAATAATGTTTATATAAATGTTTTGTTTGAATATGTCACCGACTGGTGCTTGCCAACTTAAAACGACAAAATCACTATTGTTTCTAAATTTAATTAGTAAACAGTAAACCACAACTTTGAGTTAGCCATTTTCGGAACCAGCGATTACATTATTGTGTTTAGGATTCATAAATTTATAATTAAAAGGTTATGATTAAAATATAAAACTGTAATTAGATTTAATTTATCAAAAGTACTTAATTGTATTAGTTATTAGTTAATTTCTTTTACACGCATCGTGGTACAATAGAAACGTATATTCTGTCAGTTTTGCTCGCAATAAATATTACACCAAAAGAACTGTTTCGGGGATTGGAAAGAGCACTGGCATAGGTATGTGTATCTAATGGGGATTGGTTTGAAGGGAATAACATTGATGTAAACGAATAAATAAAATTAGTTTTAAAAAACAAAAATTTCCGTTATTTTTTGAACACACCTCGTATAGGTATATATTTATTATTGGGGTATGATTTTAATTTATTGTACGGCGCCCTAAAGAAACCTATTGCCTTTTAAAGGTCAAATTAAGCTGTGAAAAAAAATTTGAAAATTTCTTAATGTAAGTAGGTGGTCACATCAATGTCATTAAATAATTAATATTGTTAATAGCAATCATTTAGTTAACGAAGTTAAGTTATTGTAAATAGAAAAACATCAAACAGTGCTTGTTCATTATTAATTTTTAACATAAGCTATTGCTACATCCAAATATATTTTGTACGCAGTTGAATTTTATTAATTAGCTTGTTTGTGCTATAAAGCAAGAAATGTTGTAAATCACTGATTTAATTGATAATGAATGATGAATATATTGTTCTTTTTGTACAATTTTTAAACGTCATAAAAGGAAGAGTCAATCTATGCAGAATAGAGTATATCAATTGTTGCATAGTAGGGCAACTTATCAATGGTTTCCAGTCCTACTGACCCCAAATCTGACAGGTGGTTCCGTGTAGCATCGCTTTTGATGTCCCTTTGCTGTATTCAGTTACGAAATAATATGGCAACAGGTTGTTCATGAATATTTTCAAATAATTTCATTATCTAATTATGCTATTTCTCTCATAAATTCCACATAAGATTCATATTGAAGGTCTGCTATCATCCTAACCTAGTTATATTTTCAGTGAAATTGATAATTTTATGTGTTGTAGATGGATTATGATTATTTAATTAAATTTTTGGCATTGGGTGATTCAGGGGTAGGAAAGACCAGCTTTTTATATCAATATACCGATGGGACATTTAATGCAAGATTTATTTCTACTGTTGGAATAGATTTTCGAGAAAAGAGATTAGTACACCAATATAAAGGAAGAAATCATCGCATTAACTTACAATTATGGGATACAGCTGGACAAGAACGGTAAGTCTGGTAGAGTTTGAATAATTCTAAGCTAATTTTTACACCTTTATAGTGCACAATATAACATTTAATTTTTCTTTATTTATTTGAACATAAAAGTCTGACATGTTGGTTTCTATTATATAAATTATTCATAGTGATATAAACTTAAAAAGACAAATAATAACTTGAAGTACACTCATATTTCTTTATTTGTTTTGGATTCAAAGGAGGATAAGTATTGTACATAATTTGAATGGCTGTTTTATTAAACATTCTTCACAGTAGAATCAGATGTGGTTGAAATTACTTATGAGATGTTAAAATATTTACAATTTTATCACTATAATAGAGACTAACTATAACATTTTTATATTTGGGTTGATTATGATTTTATTACTATATTAGTTAAATCTATAATGCTTTGGTATATAATAACATCTTTATTTTAACACTCGAGGAGTTACGATTTGATTACTAAACATCAAATAATTTAAACTTTATGCATGTGTCGTATGTAGTTTTGTAGTTTAGTAGCAAACATTGCTATAGATTCCGTAGTCTAACAACAGCATTCTATCGGGATGCCATGGGATTCCTGCTTCTATTCGATCTAACAAATGAAAAATCGTTTCTTGAAATTCGTAACTGGATAGAGCAACTGCGGGTATGACTATAACAATTGCAATCATCACTACTGGTTTTTAATTTATTTTGGTTTTATTTTCTGTACTTATAGATTTTTTATGCAAAGCTTTTTTTTTTGTTACTGCGTCTGCATGATTTTGCACTAACATTTTTGAGCCTATCTTACTAATATTATCACCAAGGTACATCTATAAATATTACACCATTTTGTTTATACACTTACTCATAAATTTTTGTTTAGTTTATTATTTTTTAATACTTTATGCCATGCTTATTGCTCATATTATTGAACTTTGCTGTGTATGTTGATATTAATTTATTTTAGATGCATGCCTACTGTGAATACCCTGATGTTGTATTATGTGGTAACAAAGCAGATTTAGAGGACCGAAGAATTATTACAGAATGGAGAGCTAAAGAATTTGCAGAAAAACATGGGTAAAAAACTTTATTGAAATTTCTAATACTACTGAAATAAATAACCGGACATAGTACATTATCAATATTTCATATGAAATTCGTTTAAATAATTATATGTAAATTATATTCTTATGAATACTTTGGTACATATTAAATTTATGTATTATTAGCAATGAAACACTAGCCTTGGCATACATGTATATATTATGGTCTTATCTTAACAGCTTGGAATATTTAGAAACAAGTGCAGCTACAGGTCAAAATGTAGCAAGAGCTGTTGATGTACTTCTTGAAAAAGTTATGGTTCGAATGGAAACAGCTGTAGATCGAGCTTTATTGCCTGGAAGAAGAGGAAGACCTAGAGACATTGATGATGTAGAATCTTACAATCCGCCATCATCTTCTTGTTCTTGCTGACATTAAAATATTTCAATAATGTTGACATACTTAATGTTACTATATGAATACTTAATATGGTTATTGAAAATGTATATATATCAAGTGCTGTCTTGTTAGAGTTGTTGATACCCACATCATGCAATATGAATAACAGACGTTTATTTTAATGTTACTTGAAGCTTTGCCAATTTATGTTTTAAAACTGGCCAAATTTGGATTGAATAGTGACCAAATCAAAACTACTTTACATTATACTGAATGGTGGCACTAACTCTGATATTTCTCGTGAAGATAGCATTTTATAAAAGAAGATGATATACTGTTCTTTGATGTATTAAGCGCAACAATTATAACTTGTTATTCTAGTATTGTTGTGGAAAAATAAAGTATAATTTATTAATTCCCGATATTTTTACTATAAATTATAAGAGAATGTTAATCTTATTAAAAAAATACTAAAGCGTGGAGCAAGAGGTTTAATGTTTGGGCTGCTGCGCTAGCGAGGTGGATTCGAAGTGGTTCGAATCCCCACGCCGACCATCGAAAAATTTCACGCTTCTCTTCTCTTCGCAAGGCCTAGCACTTGGCAAGAGTAAAACTGCTCGAAAATTTCCCTAGAAATTGCCATGAGTCGCAATCCACGTAATACTGTGTAGGCCCCTTGAATCTTTGAAACACTACAACATTCACAACAAAGTTTCAAGCGGGGAAATCGCTTAAACCTGATACAGGTATAAAAAGGCAAGAAGTTAATTTTAACTTTTTACATATTTTATTTCGTAATAAGTTTATTTAACTAGTAAATTTATTTATAATAAAAAGTATATTTAATTAGAAGAAAGTTAAAATTTATAATTAAGTCAGTATAATTTTAAGTCATTAACCAGACCAAATATAAATCCTAAAAAGTAGGTATAAATTAAGAAAATTATAGTGACTATCTTTGAATTGTAGAAGAGTTAAATAGACTGTTTGCCCTAAATCTACAGATTAGAGACACACAGATGTATCATTATATTGTTTTTTTATGTTTTGACATCCAGGTACATGAAGTGGGGTATACAAAAAATTGTAAATGGGCATACTAATACAATTTTGACAAAAGACATTTAATCTTTTACCGCCTGTAATCTTTTTTTAAATATATTATTTAGTATTATTGTACGTCTATTGTGTTTATAGTTTTTTACTTTTCTTCTGTGGGTAAGGGGCCGTTCAAGTATTACGTAAGCACTATGGGGGGTATTTGTTTTGCTTATTTTTGACGACATGGGAAGTGAGGGGGGTCTAGATGGTGATTACGTCAGCAGTAGATATTTACTTTTTTACACATACGGCAACCCACACATTGTCTATGCTTGAAAACGAAACGCATATTCGAGGATTCCTAACTAATGTTTACGTAAGCAGAAAAGGGGTGGGGGTAAGGGTTTTGCTTACTTTTGCTGACAAAGGGGGTTAGTAATTGTAATAAATCTGCTTACTTAATACTTGAACGGCCCCTAACAGGTGCTATGGATTGATATTTTCGCACCCCATAAATTATTTATTTAATAGAGCTGTCTAGTTTATTTTTTTATTCCAATATAATTTAATCGGTGGTAAGTAATTCTTTTACTTTCATTGAGTTAAAATTTTGCTTAGATGATTAAACTCTATTTATGGTATTCTCATCCACTACGTACGAAAGTTATATTTTAAAAAATTACTAGAGTTTATTTTTTGATTAACAATATTTTCTAATTCAAAAGGCACCGCTTGCAATTGATTGAAACATTTTATAAAATACTCTTGCACGCCACTGACAACTATGCTAACAAATATATTAATGCGCGGATCCACTTTATACTATGCGCGTAGTGTAATCTGTCACACAGGATTTAAGGGTAAATGATACATCTGTATGATCTATAATCTGTTGCTAAAGCTTCGAACTAACAATAAATATTAAAAGTTTGTTTCCCTGATACTACAATTTTTCATTTTCAAAAATTATGGTTATGTTCCTTAATAGGTGCAAGTATATTAGTTTTATAAAATCTTATAATTAATGAACAATGTGCTTTGGTCCTTTTCGTAGAATATGCCATTGGGGTCCTTTAACAGCTTTAGGTATATGTTTTAACTAAAACTTCTGTAATATAACAGGCTCTTTTTAGGAATAGTTAAACTTGTTACTGGAGTGACTCTTTACTGTAGCAGTATGTGGTGGCCTTCCACAACTTGGCCAGGATTTTTTAATACTTGTTGTTTTATGTCTCTTTCGGGACTAACATTGTATAATTTTATGTCATCAATGTTTCATGGTCCTGGATATTTACCACTCGGATGGAGACCTGTATGTTTAATTGTAGTAACTGGGAAAAGGATTTTTATTAAATCGTATATTTATTTTCTTACTAGATCAAAGAAGATGATATTGAGTTTTTACAGTGGTGTGGTGTATGCCAAGGTTATAAAGGGCCAAGATCTCATCATTGTCGTAAATGTATGAAGTTAAATTATTTTAATATAATTAAATAGTACCTAATACACAAACAATTTTTTTAATTTTATGTGTAGTGTTTTTTACAAATAGAAACTAATTTATTTATAGGTGGACGATGTGTTCTTAAAATGGATCATCATTGTCCATGGATAAATAATTGTGTTGGATGGGGTAACCATGCACATTTTACAGCATTTCTATTATTTGCTGTGTTGGGTTGCACACATGGTTCTATAGTATTAGGTTGTTCATTATACAGAGGAATTAATAGAACTTGGTATTTATATCGTGGTATTACAAATGTACCCATAGTTTATTTAAATTTTTATGGACTAATTTTATGTGTTTTTGCATTGGGATTAGCAATTGGAGTTGTGCTAGCCGTGGGTATGCTTTTATTTTTTCAGGTATTGAATTTTAATAGTCTATTTGGTATACTAAGCTATAAGTATATTTTAGATTAGAGCTATTTTAAGAAATCGTACTGGAATAGAAGATTGGATTTTAGAAAAAGCAAACCATAGAAGAAACGATTCTAGTGAGCCATTTGTTTTTCCGTATAATTTAGGAGCATGGAATAATTTTAAACAAGTTGCTACTATTAGTTGTGAACCTGTTGGTGATGGCATTGTTTGGCCAGTAGCTGAAGGCTGTGATCAATATACATTAACAGTATATTTTCTTTGTTTTGAGTTTGAATTTTTTTATATTATTTAATTTTAGAAAGAACAAATAGAACAAAAATTGGAAAAACGACAAAGAACTAAGTTATATAATATTTTATATCCTGCATCAGGATCTTGGTTTCCTATTACTCAAGGATTATTGGTATGTTTTCACCCGCCTTGTACTGATGAAGCAAGGATAAAGCTTCAACCTGGTGATGTAGTATTAGTTACTAGATGGAGAAAGTAATGCCAAATTTTTTAACACATTGAGTGGTTTTTAAATAATTTATTTTATAGGCATTGGTTGTTTGGGGAAAAATTACAACCTGAACTTTCACAAAATGAACAATCTATGGCAAGAGTAAGAGGATGGTTTCCTCGTAAATGTGCAGTAGAACTAGTAGAAGGAAATACTACATTAAGTCAACAAAACTTTCAAGAAAAAAAATTAAAATAATGAAAATTAGTAAAAAATAGTTTTTGATTGAAATCGTAACTTATTAAAAATTATTAAATAAATCAAAAAATAAACAAAAATGTTACATATCTAGTCATATAAAATATTTTACCTGACAAAAGTTTTTATATATTTACATGTTCATTTTTAACGGATTTCTGCATTACTTATGTAATGTATTTCAATTAAATATAACTTATTTGTGTTAAACAATATTTAAAGTTAAAGAAATTTTTAATTTTGAACTATTATTTTTTTACACTAAATCTGCAGTATTTGATAATTTTGTTTTACTGGTATAACGTACATATGTATATAGATCATCTAGTAATTGATTACCCATTTTTTATAATATGAATTTTCAACTGTTGCCTAATTTGGTTTTATTGTAGAATTTTTTGAAAATAATAATTCAACTAATCAGAATACATAGAATTTTAAAAATAGATTTAGAATATTAGAAATATAAAAAATAAAGCAATCAAATCAATGCAACTTAGAAATATTTCAATATATTATTGAAGTACCTACATACGTTAGTTTATCATGTTTAGGTATTAGAAGAATACTGGATTTATGGAGAGAACTTGCATGTATTTAAACTACACATTTATAATAAAATTTAAAAGAATCGTTGAACAGTTATAAATGAAAAATAAAAGAGTATTGAAAGTAATTATTATTTATTTCTCTTGTATTATATTTATATCAATCAATTTAAAAAGTAAAATAATAAATACAAAATACTTTCCTTTCTTTTTATCAGAGATCATTAAATTATATTTAAGCAGTATGATTTAATTTCATTAATGGAACGAAAGCTATAAATCAATATTTTCAACCGTATATTCAATGTAATAAAAACCATCAATCTATAATCCATACACATTTACGATTAATAATAGTTCTTAATTGTTCATATTTAGTATTTAAAACCTTATGCTGATCAAAAAAGTATTAAAAAGAAAATGTGTTATGTGTAATTTAATTTAGTGTCAATTAATTTATAAAACTTAGTTTTCTACATGGAGAACTAAAATAAAAATTAGAATAATAATATAGTTTTGATTATAAGTACATAACGACACGTAATTATAAATGTTATTTATTCCCAATAGTATAAGTTATTTACTACTTGCTTAAATTTTGTATCGTCAAAAAGTTTCTTTAATATAAGGAATTAAATTTAATGTAAAATATGTTTAACTTTGTTGATGGGCATCTTTGTCATCGACAGTAAGTATTAATTTTTTCCTGCGCACATTTAAAATCATTTTTGATCTCAACTTAATGACTGATATCATTTTGTCCTACAAAAATATATAATTTTGGTACAAGTACCTAAATTAATGAGGCGACTTACTAGTACTAATGCAATTGAAATAAATGTACTTTTATTATAATTACAGCAAATTCCAAAAAAAAGAACCATTAAATTATTGCTATTATAAATAAAATGTTATCAT
This sequence comes from Sinopyrophorus schimmeli, assembly GCA_036325965.1. Lineage (NCBI taxonomy): Eukaryota > Metazoa > Arthropoda > Insecta > Coleoptera > Elateridae > Sinopyrophorus > Sinopyrophorus schimmeli. The sequence goes on from JARFIZ010000013.1 coordinate 4,631,288, forward strand.
ATTAAATTGTTTTAAACATTTGACTAAATTATCTACATACTTTTGGGTCTATTGATATTTATAAAAGAGCAAATGCAAGATTAAAATAGCTTTCTAATTTATTTAATTTACATTTCTTAGAATCAAAATAGGCACATATATTTTATTAAATCAAATTCATATAAGTACATTTGATGTAATTTGATTATTTATGACTTGCAGTCATTGGGTATTGTAAGTGTTGATGTAAAAACTACAATTTCAAAATTAACAACAAATATAATATAATACTAGATTTCTAGTTAATAATTTGAATTAAAATTTAATTTGTACTGTATTTATGTGTTAGTTGCAGTAATTGCTGAAGTCTTCCTTATAAGAAAGATACGTTTAATCTATTTCGGTATTTTGAATATAAGGGAATGATGAAAACATAATGAAGCACTATAATTACAGTTTTTTTATAGGTTTGATAATTAATATTTTAAAAAATATGTAAATACTTTTTTGAAGAACGTACATTTTATTTAATATCTTAATATTACATTGAAAAACCCAAACTACATTTTTCTCTTAAGCTATACTTAATGTTAATGAGTGTCGCATTTTGTCTTACTTATAGAATATTATCAGTAATTTACAGATTATTATTAACTACATTCGATTTGCGATACGTAACAATAAGAATTATAATTATTTACCCAACACCAACTATATAAAATATTTATGTGTTAAACTTAAAACTAAGGACCAAGACTTATGATTAAACTAGTATTAAAACAATTCAAGAAAAGTTAATGTTCATGCATCTCATAGTAAGTCTTATTTAGCTAACGTTGCTGCATACTTGTGATTTACCTATGTACCTATTTATCTATTATACTTTAACATAAATTGCTATTCAAAATACTAATAAAATGTACACATTCAAATAATAGAATATAGCACATGTAAATACCATCTGGTTAATGTTTATTAATAGTTGTAGCAAGGATAATTTAAACATGAACTGTTTGTTACCACCTTTGAAGAATTACATTACTATCTAATTAAATCATTTTTGTTCTTAGATTATGTTTAAGTGTCTTATTTATATCATCTAGTAATACGCTGGTGTACTCGCTTTGTCGTTAAATGTACATCTTAGAAACCTACTATATGTATTGTCATTCATTATACATTACAATTTTTTTGTTTAAAATAAAATTAAAATTATGAAACTATAAAAAACTGATATTAATACTCTTAAGATGTAAAAAGTACTAAACTAAGTAGACAGATTAGGTGTAAGATCTAGAGCTAAGAAGGTCGTCAAGATCATCATCATCATCGTCCCAATAGGGACTATCCCCAGTTGTTAACTTTAAAATGATATGAAAGAAACGATTAATAAAATGTAATTTATTAAATAAGTACTTGTTATAGTGTTGATAAAAATGGTTAAATATTTTACAACATCATTAGTGGTAGTAATTAAACAAATATCAAATCGACAAATTAATGAAGAAAGTACTTACCTCCATTTTACTGGAGTAACAAACTGTAAAAGAATGAAATATTCACATTTTTAGTTTTAGGTAAACTTTATCGTTAGTTGGATTAGACAAATTTTAGTATCGCTTAGTTTTATCAAAGAAGCTGTTTTATTTGATATTTTAGTTTAAATTTAAAGAATTTAGATGGTATTGTGCTTAGTTTTAACTTTAAACGTTCGATTTTGCATAATGTAATTCAAAATCGTGAAAAAACTACAACTAATGTTTTTAAAATCGCATATCAAGAAAGATCAAAGTACCCTGACACATTAATTTTGTATTTTATAAAAATCTTTACTTTTCTATTATTCTTAGCAATAACTTCAAAATATTGAATATAAAAAAAACAATCAAAAATATACGAGAGAATAAATTAGTACTTTAAAAATTTCGACTACAGCACGACGGAGCACACAAAAACCCTGGAAAATATGTGAAATAAACTTAAAAATTTGTAAGGGTTAAATGTACATCTAATCAGGACAACAGAATTAAAAGGAATCTCGCGCCCTGAAAAATAAACGTAAATTGTACCTCCGTAGGCCCCTTAAAATCACTCAAAAAGCAAGGTTGTTTTTTATTCTATGATTGCAATAATGCGAGTCATGTCAAGGGCTTATTTTATACTATTGTAGAATTAGTAAAATTTCATTGCTCCTCAAATAGCCGAAATTTGTATAATGTACAATTTAGGAAGAAGACTTTTGGTACTCGGCACATACTTGTTGAGTTTACAATTTACTTCTTAAAAGATATACTATACATATAAGCAACCGTTTAAAAACAACTATATACAGTAAAACCTGGGTAAATTGATCCCCTAGGGTTCTTAAAAGTTGTTGCTGTGTGCAGTTGATCATTGTACAGAGAATAATAAATGTAAGTGCAATCAGGCTGATTCTTGGAAATATTGGTCACTGTAGAGAGGTGGTCAAATTATAAAAGTGCTCATTGTTGCAGGTCTTACTGTACATTATATCTCAGAAATAAAGGAGAGGATCAAGTGCCCCCGTTTTCCTTACTTGTGCGAAAAAGTAAATCGGATTATATCTATATTATTTTTATAAGCGTATAAAGTAGATTGCAAAATACAAATACATATTACAAACCTTTCTTACAACTTCTTTATATTTAATTATAAATAATAATCATAACTTTCTGCTTATCGTGATATATTCATAATGTGTTACCACCCTATATTTTGTCTTGTAAGCATTTTCTCTGGCTATACTTATCACAGATAGCGGTGTAAAGATATTTTAATACATACTAACTAGAGTACTATTTCAGACAATGTCCAGAATATAACCATATCTAAAATTAATAAACTAAATGTTTAAGAGTTTTAAACAAAATTTAAAATACAATTTTAAAATCTATCAACACAAACTTATTTTTGTAAGGTACAAAAAAAGAAAATTCTGTATTAATCATCGTCACTGTTTTTATTTATTACTGTATTAATATCTTCGGTTTGAAACAAAGAACTTAGTATTGCAGAAGACGGCGAAATTTTCAATAAGAAACCTTCATATTCAAAAAAATATATATTTGCTGCTACATAAGAGCAACAACCAAAAAATCGTAATTTATTTGCACATTTACAAAGCTAATGTTTAATGCTTTTAACTCCTGTATTAGTAGGAGTATATTCACCGAAACAGTTTTGTTAGCAATGTGTCGGGACCAAACTTAAATTTTTAAAATATTGAAATTTTCTTTCACGTAATACGCATTGAAAGAACCATCTTCATTTAATATCTCAGCGATATTCTCCTAAGTTAGGCCTGTTAGTGTACAAACGTATTATTCCGATAGAGATTTGATTTAATTTTGTCAAATAAAGTTTATTGATATTGAATTGTAAAGTTGTTAAACATTTTCGTAACTTCGGATGCTATAATCGTAGATGTATTTGGAAGAACTTGAAAATAATCTAAATCATTTGTATAAAAATTATTTCAGAATTGCAGATTCTATAATTACAATTTTTGTATTTTTAAACTTATTTATTATTTTCGAAAAGCGTTAACTTATAAAAAATGGAATCAATTTAAATTTATAAAAATTATATTTTTTGCAATAATTAAAATTGTTTTTTTAAATGATAGATCAAATATATGCCCTAACATGTCCCAAGCACGACCAAATTGAAAGAACCGATTTGAGAATTTTTTTTTTTTTTAAATTAAAATTAATGTTTTATTTAAAAACCACAATAACGGGGAGGGCTAAAATTTTCCAAAAGTATTACTAATGGTAGGATACATTACATAAAACAATCTGCGGGGGCTTTTATGTATAAATTATTTGATATTTGACAGAATTATTAAAATAATAAATAGCTAAGACTTTTAAATACTTTATTTTTAAAAATCGTGCTTTAAAAAATAGTATAAATAAAAAATTTCATAATTTATGTAAGTATTATAAAAAACGTGTAAATAGTCAAACTATTGGATACATATAAATATAAAATATTCACCGGTCAATAAAAGACAAAAGTGATTTGAGTCTTTATTTTAACGACTATTTTTTGATTCTTTGTATCCGAAAAACTAAATCTTTCATAAATTTTTGATAAATTTTACTGTTGTTTTTTTTTACAATGATCAATAAACATTTTAGTTTTTGTATAACCATTTAAAAAGAAACATGTTTTATTAAGATTTTTTTTCATATCAAGCTATTTTGCTAATGTGGATGAAATAAAAATCAGATACGTAGAACCCAGACTCAAAATTCATGATGACCGACGTTATCATTGTTCAAGTAAGTTAAAGTTAAATGCAGTGCTGGCATTGTTAGCTTAATCGACTTATATTTAAGCTTATTATTATTATTATTATACGCTTTCTATATTAATATTCATCTCCTTCGTCGCCTTCGGCTTCAACTGAATCTACGGCAACTTCTTCATAGTCCTTTTCAAGAGCGGCTAAATCTTCACGAGCTTCAGAAAATTCACCTTCTTCCATTCCCTCTCCGACGTACCAATGTACAAATGCTCTTTTGGCATACATTAAATCAAATTTATGATCAAGTCTGAAAAGAAAAGTAGTGAATCGTTAAACTTCTGTTATCGCAATGAAAAGGAAGAAAGCATCATTTTACCTTGCCCAAGCTTCGGCAATTGCGGTTGTATTAGACAACATACAAACGGCTCGTTGAACTTTAGCTAAATCTCCGCCAGGAACAACTGTAGGTGGTTGATAATTAATTCCAACTTTAAAACCTGTAGGACACCAATCAACAAATTGAATTGAGCGCTTAGTTTTAATGGTTGCGATAGCTGCGTTTACATCTTTGGGTACGACATCTCCTCTAAACATAGATAATGTACTCAATATTTATATTTAAAGTTTTAAATAAAATCAAAATGATATTCATAAGTATATCTAAACTTATTTTTTTGAAGTTGCTAAAAATTACATGTAAATAGAATTGGCGTAAAGAACACAACTGATTCTATTAGAAAAAATGAACTGATATACATAGGTACTAAAAAAACTACAAAATTTAAACTTCTAAAAACTGTTATGCTATTGAAACGAGATTGCAAATCTTAGAATATTCATACGTTACACTTTTTAATTCAGCCTTTTAGTTAATCCCCTAAAATTGAATAGAAATCACGTAAAAAACAATTATATTTAATATTTCAATTTGCACAATTAGAAGTTTAAGTGTAGGTAATTTGCATTTAGTTTAATAGCTTTTGTAAGAACATACCTATATAACATACAGCAAGCCATATATTTTCCATGTCGAGGATCACATTTTACCATTTGATTAGCTGGTTCAAAGCAAGCATTTGTAATTTCTGCTACAGTAAGCTGTTCGTGATATGCTTTCTCAGCAGATATTACAGGAGCGTATGTAGCTAATGGAAAATGGATTCTTGGATACGGTACTAAATTTGTTTGGAATTCCGTTAAATCAACATTTAAAGCTCCATCAAATCTCAGCGAAGCAGTTATAGAAGACACAATCTAAAAATATGATATATAAATATTTGGCAAAAAATGAATAACGTGAAAATTTGTACTTGTCCGATTAATCGGTTAAGATTCGTATAAGTAGGACGTTCGATATCTAAATTTCTGCGGCATATGTCGTAAATGGCTTCGTTGTCTACCATAAATGCACAATCAGAATGTTCTAAAGTTGTATGTGTAGTTAAAATTGAGTTGTAGGGTTCTACGACTGCCGTTGATACCTAAAATTATATGACAATGGTTAATGTTTTAAACATATTTCTTGAAACATACTTGAGGTGCGGGGTAAATGGAGAACTCCAACTTTGATTTCTTGCCATAATCCACACTCAATCTTTCCATTAACAAACTTGTAAAACCAGAACCAGTTCCTCCACCAAACGAGTGAAAAACTAAGAAACCCTTTAAATAAAATATATATTATTTTATATAGTTTTATAAAGGTGAAACTTTACATAATAAGCGTTTAAAAAACTTTTTTGCAACAAAAAACTATTATAGGATCATTTAAAAAATTGTTTCACCTGTAAGCCTGTGCATTGGTCAGCAAGTTTACGGATTCGATCAAGAACGATATCAACAATTTCTTTTCCAATAGTGTAATGTCCACGAGCGTAATTATTAGCAGCATCTTCTTTGCCTGTTATAAGTTGTTCTGGGTGAAATAATTGACGATATGTTCCCGTTCTTACTTCATCTGTAAAATACAATTACCTAGATTAAGTTAACGATTCAATATCTTTAACATCATTGTCTTACCACTAGAGCCACCACCATGAGTGCATACCTAAAACCGCCCCTGGGAGTCAAATTGACTTTTTATATTATGTAACAGTATTAAAATTGAATATAAACTAAATTTTGAAATTATTTATATCAAAAATCTAAAACTAAAAATTTCTGCAAATTTAAGTTTATAAAAGCTATAACTACCTACTGCTAAAAAATTAAGCAATAATTCAAAGTTTGTTACATTTTAACCATCTCCTAAATTGAAACAAAGGAAACATTTCTCTACAGTTCTGGTACACTTTTCACAAACGCATTTGTTACATGTTACACATTTATCTTTTCGGAACTGTTTTACTGAAAAATAAATAGTAGGTTCTCTATCTTTCACCGGCTATGAGCTATCTACTTCTAAAGTGTCGGCACTTTATGTCCCACGAACAAGTAAAACAGCAAAAATCTAAAATTCAAATGGACAGTGTCTTATAGTATTTTATATATTTATCTATTTATTAAATTCTAACACTAATTGACAGACAACGCACAGCATGAAATTATACACAAGAGTTGGATATATTATAACGTAGGTGAGTACTAACAAAAGATTTTTGAAAATTCTTTCCTAAGGGGGTTAAATTAAGGATGAAAATATTAATAAAAGTTTGTCATTTTTGAAGTTAGAAATGTATTTAGGCATGGGCAGAGTAGGTTACCGAAAAAGTGTAATATTTAAAAAAATGGCATATGCTACCTGAGTTGTCGATTAGAAACGCTATCGGGCAGACAGCTAGTATTACAATAATTATAAATTGACTATTTTGGCGGTTTTAGGTGGGAAAATAAATAAGTCTAAAGAAAAAGAACAGAATTTGTTTATATATGTATCACAAAACGATATAAAAAGTTTTAAAATTATAACATACTAATTCCAATATAACCACAGTTAGGTTGTTTTAAAGTTCGTAAGGAGTCAAATTGACCCCTTCGGCGGTTCTAGTGTTAATGCTATTAGTTTAGGAGTTTTGGATCTGATACTTTGGGATTTTAAATAAAAATACTTTTAAGAAAAGTTGTTTATAAGTCAAATGGCAACTTATTACACATTTTCGGAAAGCTATTGAGCTTTAGCCAATTTTGAAAAAATAATATTCGCAATTTACCCAGCGAAAAAAAAAATTAAAAAAACTTATGTACTTGTTCTATTTTTGAAATTCTATAAGCTCGTAGCACTTTAAATGAGACAGCCGGTATTCAACAAGTTAATAACGAAATACATTTATCTATGCTTTTTCTTAATATAGTAAAAGCAATACTAGTTTTCCAAGTAATAAAAGAAAACAGATAATTTTGATAACTAGTTACTATTTAATATTTTTTTATCTGGGATAATAAACTTATGGACATGCGCTCAGTACTAGACACGCAATTTCTACATAATTTTTTTCCTCTAAATAACATATTTCCTACCACCCACATTTTAAACTCTTCATTCCATTGTATAAAAGGCTTTGTGTGTGATATTATTATATGTATAACAAATTTTCTGGTCACGAAACCAGAACGTTCTTTTTAATCGTCTAATATGCTATTAAATTACTCACCAACTACGGTGGGCTCTAAATCTACAAAAACGGCGCGTGGTACGTGTTTGCCTGATCCCGTTTCGCTGAAGAATGTATTAAAAGAATCATCGCCACCACCGATGGTTTTATCGGATGGCATTTGACCATCTGGTTGTATTCCATGTTCCAGGCAGTAAAGTTCCCAGCAAGCATTTCCAATTTGTACTCCGGCTTGTCCAATGTGCACAGATATGCATTCCCTCTAAAATTAGAAATACATAAAACTGATTATTTTTATACAAAAGATTTTTTTGGCACTATGTGCATTCAACAGTATGAATATGACCAGAATATAAACAAACCTAACAGATTCTAATCATTTTCAAAAATTAAATTTCTAGGGCTGCACAGTACATAGGTAAATAAAACTATTTTCTAAAATCTGAACTAATAGCTCAGAGTGTAGTATTGTTTAATCAGGTATAAACAACAATAACTAATCCCTTACGGTGCCATTACCATTTGTTTGCAATAAAAAAGAAACAATTTTTACAAAGAACAATGTCAAAAGATTATACGATAGAAAATTACGAGTTTGTAATGCTGTAGCTATTGGTATAATTCAGGAATGTTAATAGAATCAAGCGCAAGACTTTCTTCAGGTGGTCGTCAAAGTTTTTGTACTATTCGTGTATTAAAATGTGTAAAAAACTTTTTTAAATGTAAATATTAATGTTTTCTCTTTTAAAAATAGTCGAACATTTTCAATTTTGCGCCAACGGAGATATTTAGTGATATGCGTTTCGCAGAACTGCCTTGCGCATAACCTTCTTTGTAACCACATATTTTTGAATTGTTGATATCTCGTTTAGTTTTTGTTACATTGTTATTTAAGTATAACGTGTTTAAGTGTTGGTGAGATATTTGATATGGGAGCGTTCAAGTATTACGTAACGCAATTTTGAAGATTTTGACCCCCCAGTAACGCGCCGTAACGTTTTTCAGACTTCCCCCAGCCTTAACGTTACGTAACAACGAAGTGACCATTTTCCCGTAATACATAAACGAAAGGGGTTGCCAAATTGGGAAATTTTAATTCCCTAGCTTTTTATTTAAATTAAAAAAAAAGTTGCATAATGCGATGCCCCCGTATTGCGTTACGTAATACTTGAACGCTCCCTATGTGCGATTTTCTGGAGCAACAATGCAACGTAAAATTTTATATAAACTGGGAAGAACTTTCACAGAAACGTTACACTTTTGAAATAAGTTTACGGATATAATGTTCTGGCCCCTTACGTAATGTTACGAATGGTTTTCACGATTTAAAAGTTATCGTCAGGCAATTGAGGATTTCGAAAATAAGATGATTCTCCTCCGGCAGCAACCATTACTTGCTAGACCTGGTGCTCTGCGATTTTTTGTTATTTACGGAATGAAAAACAGTGCTGAAAAGACGCCGTTTTTAAAGTAAACTTCCGTTTCGGTCACCTTCGACTTTCGACGCAAAGTCAATCGAAGGTTTGGCCGAAGCCGAAGTTTTATATTAGCCGCCGAAAATGGACGAACTTGTACAAAAGTTTACAAGTGTATGCCGGGGGTTGTAGGTAGCGAGTAGCGAGAAGATTGGTTCTTTTATTACTAGTGTATTGCAAAATACTAAATAATTCCTGCACATTCTGCATTGATATTGTTATGGTTTTTAGCCAGTATTATAGAATTTCTTATTAAGGCTGCGGTTTGACAAACACAAATCGCAATATCTGGTAGGTGGCAGGTAAGTCGGCAAATTTGTATTTTTAACCCCAGTGCGAACCAAAGTAGAAATACAGATTGGTATAGAATGAATAGACTACTCACCACCAGGAAACCGGTTGCAAAGTTGAGATTCTTATTTTTAAAATAAACTGTTGCAATGTACTTTCTTTGTTTACAATTTTGACGTATATATTACTTATTTTATATAAAAAACATTTGTATAATTATAAATATGCTTTCCTTTTACCTTTTCCAATATTATACATTCTTTATGATCGGCCGTATTCGTAACATGCGTTTTGCGTCTTTATTGTGTTTACGAGAATATAATTATAAAAAGTTCTAAACAATTAATAATAATTTATATTATTAAACTATTAACACGCTTCCGCTTTATTAACAAGTTTTAACTTCTTTAAAATAAATATAAAATACCTATAATATACATCATATATAATCATATATGTATGTATTTATAATTTATAATTGCACCCATTAAAAAGTCGTTGCTTTATTAAAAAGCGACATTGGCTATATTACAAAGTGTGCTTATAAAAAGAGATAAAAATGTATTGAATTACTTCAGTGGTTATTATTTTAGCCCACTCACACCTAAAAATACAAAAAGGCTGTAAAATTTGTAGTTATCGTTCAGAATCTGAGTCCATTGCTTTTGTATTGGATGCAGATTTGTATTTGTAGTGTATAATTTTTTTTTGTCATTTAAGTGAAATATTTTTATTTTACGAAAATGCCAAAAACGCGGATTGCATTGAGTCAGAAGCGTAAATTAAGCAACCATAAAAATTCTTCGTTTGCCAAAAGGCAAGCACTTAATCGAAGTAAAGTACTAACCAACGTCCAACGGTTTGTTTATAAGAGTATTTATTTTCTTATAATTTATAGTTGTTTTTTTAAATAATGTTGGTGCAAATCAAAATGGAATTACGACTATAGACACTAATGTGCCTAGTTTGAATTCCAATTCTCCCCCAACTTTAAATGAATTTTCTTTCATATCGGAAGAAAGTTACAACAGGTAAGTTAATTTTTCTAATATTATTTATATATTTTATTTATCAACAGATCAGTTTAACTGAATTATTAGCAATCTTTTTAAAATTAATTTTGTTAAAGATTATTTCCATCTGTTTCGTTTCTTTTAAAAAATTATACCTACGGTCAAACCTCCTTATTCACGTCCGTTATTTGCGTTATCGGTATTGCGACCACTTGCTGTCTATGCGGGTGATAATTTCTTTATTTTTGAATCCGAACCTTACACGTGCCGCTATGGCCTTTGATAAAAGCCGTTTCCGCCACGATGCCGATTTTTTGTTTTATTACATCTTATCATCTTATCATTTCATCTCCAAATCAGTGCAATTTATAATACTGAGAGAAATTAAAGGAAAATAGAACTTTTTAAATAAAAAGATTCTTTAAATTGTTTAAAAATCGCTTATTAAATTGCTTTTATTATGATTTTGTTTTAATTTTCTAACCTGGGAACGCATTCCTTATAATACCACACAAATTACTATACCGTATTCGCGACATAATTACGGAACGTATCACCCCGCGAATAAGGAGCTTTGACTGTACCTACATACGTAAACACATACATATGTATCTTATGGATTAATAGTTTTCTTTAAAGAAACCATATAACAAAATGTTTCGTCCCAATTACTGTTTAATCGATTGACATTTTGATTAACAAGTTTGAATTAATTAAAATAAATTAAACAGCAATTTAAAGAATATTCTGTATTTCTAATTTAGAAACAAAAATAGTTATTCTCGTTTCCATTACTTTCAGTCGCTCTTTTAATACCATTGAATGCTTTTATTCCATGCCGTTTTATGTTTTTTTCAGTTGCTTTTTAAATTAAGTAGAAATTAGATGAGGAACTATTGACCGAATGTCAGTAAAGATATAAATTTTAAAGCCTAAAAGAATTTGTGACATTATTCACAAAATTTTATAAATAACTAGCTAACTCCACTTCTACGAAAATACAACAATACCTCGCCTCCTGTAATCTTACAACCCTGCAAGTTTATGATTCTCGGAAGTACAAATCTAAGCAGCAAAACTGTATTTCGAACGAACTTTAGAAACCTTGTTACTTTTAAAATGCCTACTGGTAAAGGTTTAAAATAATAACGGTTATCGTACGTAGTAAAATAAACTAAAATTTTTTTTTTTCATATTTGAAAAAAGAAATGCAAATAATTATATAAAATAAAAAATATAATCAATAAAAATTAATAAATTGAATTATATAATACAAATATATTGATCAAATTAGGGAAGTACGACCATTGTGGTTATTTGCTTTCTTATACACATTTTGTTTCAAACATAAATGGCACCCGGTCATCCGGTAAATTAGTTTTTTATTTTGTCAATTATTTAAAATATTTCATTTGATGTTGATTTCATTGAAAAATATTTGTAATAGAAATAAAAAAATAATTTTGGAACTGTTCAACGGGGTCTCACAAATGTGACTACGTGTGACGGGGGGGGCAGAAAATCATGAAATTAGTGTGACGTAATTTATGGATGGCCCCTTTTTGGACTCGCTTAGTGTGTTTTTTTTTTAGATTCTACTCTAATTGCAAATTTATATACAGTATCGGAAATTATTTTTTGCGGTACTTTACATACAATGAAGGCCTACCTTGTTCTGATCCAGAATACATTCTACAGGCTATTCAGAAAAGAATGAAAAATTAATAGTAAGTTAATGTACTTACTTAGATTTTATTTTGTATAGGTATCCATTTTCTTATGTATATGCATTGTTTTAGATAAAAGAATAGTCAATTTCTAATGCCTTGGTATTCTTAGTACAAAAGAATATTATTGAAAATTTCTTTTGAAAACATCAAGATCAGTTTACCGAGTATAGGCGATATAACCTTAGCAAAAGTGTGAGAGGAAATGCTTACATACGTACACAAAGACTATGGTGAAATTTCGAACATCATATGCAAGAGAAAGAAAAACTACCGCATCGAATAATTTTTATCCCAAGTAATAGCAACAACTTTTACAAACCACTCTACAGAAGAAAATTGAGAAGAAGAAAAAAGATAATTTAAATTATTCCTACTAATATTTTTGAAATAAATTTTTATAAATCATCAAGATTATTTTACGAAGCTTTTGGATTAAGAATATACCGCCCACGTTTTGGAAATTGTTTTCATCAAGAACTAATTTGTATTATTTTGCATTTGAATACGTCTAGGTATGTTTAGATCTGATCAGGTTTTATCATATAAAACAATTTTTTTATGAAATATAGTGATTTACGTCTGTGATGGTTTTGCCAGAAGATCAACAAAACAAGAATGAATATTCCAACTTGCAAATACCATCTGTAATGCAAGTTCAGACGTATAGCATTCCCTTTCATCTTAAAAGAAGAGCTGTATTGCCGTATTTAGGTAAACTTTTTTAAAATCAAATCTGTTTTAGGTTGTCGTATCCTATGTGCTCCAACTGCTTTGAATTGCTCCGTAGATCATACGCATCATCTCTGACAAATAGGTATAATGCGAATATTATAACATTTTTTAATTTTAGCAGAACCTTCATCATTTTCATTTTAAAATCTTTAAAATCACAAAGAAAGGAGCAGCCTAGGATTATAAATAATTTTGCATTGAATTTTTTATTTTTAGCAGGATTTGTAAATATCATAAGTGTACGCTACGGCGTATCTCAAGCTTTGACTTCTCGAAGCTTGAGTGATTTAATATTCAGAAAATAAAATCAAAACAAGTTTATTTATACAAACAAGAAAAAAGACAACGAAATGTCTAAAGTTACACACAAACAAGTTGCACAAAACAACAAAAAACACAAAACAAACGAAAGGTTCAAAGTTAAACACAAAACAAAACGAAATGGGTTGATCGTAATCCTCACGCACCAAAGGAGTCACGTTATTTAAAATCAAAAGGAGTAAAAAAAAACTTTCTTAACGACCAAAGGGTAAACACTTTTAACCAAAGGGATCTGTTTTTAACTAACTAATTTTGCCGCGCTCCACGTCTTTTATGCTTTCGATAACGGTGGGAAAATTCCCGCCCGTCTGGTGCAGAAGAATACCCGCAATAAAAATGGGAGACAGTCCGAACGAGTACGTGCAGGGAACAAAGACTTTAACGTAAAGTGTAATTTCGCTGCAATGCAATAAAAATAAAATTCACCGTTATGGCTCCCGCAATGCCTAAAAGGGCAATTAAACAATTTGACGGATATTCTTCCACCATCCGGGCTCGAAACCATAAAAGTATTCTCAAAGAAGCACCGCGAAGGGTATCTACGAACCGCTTCACGACCAAAGGGTTTACGCGCATTCTCTCACGGAGGGATGGGCAATAAAAAAAGGGGCTCAAAAAGGCTATTAGTAAAACTAGAATACCGTCGAACCGAACTTACGAACAAACGGTAAATGTACTACGGAACAATAAGTTTGTTAATTTTTTTATTTAAACAATTTGTATCTTTTTATTATATTTAAACATTAATTGTTAAAACTTGTTTCCAAATAAAACTGTAAATTTTGTATTAAAATTATTATAAGTTTGTAATAAAATGTTATTCATTTATAAAGTTTATATTTTGTTCTTATTAATAAAAATTGTAGCTTCGGTGTTACTACAGTATACTCTAACAAGTGCTTTGTGATGTGTATTTTTCTAAAAAATAAACCTACTTGCATACAGTGATGGATATAGGCCTAGGCCCGTGAGGCCCGGGCCTAGGGCGGCATAATTTGAAGGCCGGCTAAATTTTGGAAATGTCAAAATTTTAGAGACGAATAAAAATATTTGGATCAAAATTAATAAAATTCATCTTTTAAAAGGGCGGCAGCAAGCCTAAATCCGTCACTGCTTGCATAACTGTTATATTTACTTTTAACCTACAACCTATCAACCTCAAATCCTATACAATTTTGTTATTTGTTAACAACCGAAATGATAAAATTTAAAAAATGTCCAAATCGACAAAAATTCTGTGATTGAAAAGGGGCTATTTATGTTTTATTTCTATATACTATGTAATTGAATTCTGTTTTCAAGAATTTTATTGTTGTAAAATTAAATTTATTTTTTACGATTAAGTTTGTAATCAAAACTGGCCGAGTGCACTACGAACGGTACGACTTCATAATGTCTGAGAATAAATCCCTATATATTTTGTGTCACTCATCCCCATTTAAAACACAAAATAAGATAATTATAATTGGCGCCTATTTTCCATTAAATGTGAATTAGGTTACCATTATTATTTTAAGTATATTTTATATATACCTAATATGCCTACTGTAAATTTTTTTTCAAACAATGTTGAAAAGCATTAATTGTAAGAAGTTTAAAATTGAATCAATCAAACTTCCTGTATTTAGAACTCGTCGTCTATTGCAATATATATATAGGTATATTATTTTAAAAGTATTTAACCACTTCCCGCACAATTATTTTCAAAAGAAGGACAAAAAAAAATATTTATATGGAAATATTTTTAATATTATACATATGTATATATAGTACATAAAAGAACTCTTGTTTATCACAGTTTTTATGTTTGTTTTAAATTTCCGTAAATGTTTTGCCAAAAAATATATAGTAACATTAAAATTGATGTCGCCCGATTTACCCCGGGCATGTGCATTTTTGTCAGTTTCGCATACCCGACATAACTCGAGCGTATGCGGGTAGTGGTTAAAAGAATTTCAGTAAATATCAATTACAACGTGATAGCAAAATCGTGAAATAATAATGAACGATTTAGAAAATATATAATGAATATTGGACATTAGATTTTTAACAGCTTTGTTGATTATTACACATTTTCAAGTTAAACAAGTAGTTAATTTAATTTAAAAATATCTCATACAAGCGTTTCAAGTAGTTTACCGTGAACTGCCATCTACCAGGTACTAGCTCGACTAAAATCAATGCAGATGCATGAAATATGCTTGAAATTATTCGAAAATTAACTTGGGGACTTTAGAGAAGATTAACAAATATTTTCCAAAAATTTTAATGGAATATTAAATTGTTTAAGAATTTCTATGACTCTCGGTCGTTTTTACCGATTCGACAACTTTGATATTTTTTACAGTTTTCCCGTTTTTATAAAAATAAAAACATTTTTCAATTTTTTTTCTCGAGAGGCATAGAAAATTATCTTAAATTTGTTGTCCTAAAAATTCAACCTTTTACGTGGCTTAGATTTTCTTTAAATCCCCAAGTTGTAGCATAGGGAAAATGCATGGCGGTTTCCAGCCTTAAAGTAAAACGTTCGGCTTCGGCTTCCGCTGAAGGTTACGGCTACCGACGAACAATCGGCTTCGGTTTCTGCCACAATCTGACCTTCGGTCGGACGATAACGACATCATTGCAAATTAATTGTTACAGACCCTAAAAACCGTCGCAAATGAAGCTATCTTGAACTGCCTTGCAAAATAAAAACACCGCTGGGAAAAATGTGTCAATAGGGTAAAGAAGTATATTGAAGAGGACAAGGACCAATAATCTGTGAAATTAATAATAAAGTTTAAAAAAATTAAAGATCGGTTATTTTCTAAACCAACCTCGTAGATTTTTAAATTTGTGATTGTAGACACAACGGTAGAAAAGCTCTTGCAAAAAATAAAATTATGTATATTGCATTATATGAAAGCGATAAATTAAATTCGTATTTAAAAATTATTTTATTCGATATTGTATTTTTAAGCATATACCTAATATTAGCAATTTGAATTTGCGATGAGTCAGTTTTAAAAGCCCTTTAAAAGAACATCTAAATAATAAACTGTTACTGTAATTATTATTGGCTTTTAATAAATTTAACAAATTGAAAAAAATTGTAAGATATGTTAATCTTTTTGAATATTTCATAGTCAAATATCATATTCAAATAACATTTTTCTACTTTATTGCTCGTTGGATCATTAAAACTACGTTAAATGAAAATTTTGTGTAATAAAATCGATACGTACACAGGGTAAATTGAAAATTGAACCACAAAAACCTGCACCGCTATCGAGAAACGGCAATAAATAATAGATCGTGACTTACAAAATCTATTTAAGGAAACTACAAAAAAATTCTATTCAAAGTTTGGATGATAATGACTAATAAAATACTTGATTCTTGTAAATCTATTATGTACATACCTACCTACTTAAATTTTTCACTTTTTATCAGGTCTTTCAAATAATCTAAAGCGAGATAATAAAAATTTAAATTATGTAAGTTTTTGCATTTTTGTTAATTCATTAGTGTAGTAATATAAGTAAATCCAAATAAATTAAAATAAACAATAGCATATATTCAAATATTAAAAATTGTGTTGTCTACAAGAATTAAAAATTAAGTAATAAGATATCTAGGTAATATGATTTACATTTATGATAGCAGCTACATATTAAATTATCAAAGAAAAACTCTAAGTCCATATTTATAGGAATACATTAACTTTAGCTTATGTTGGCTAAATTTCGCTTAAGATGAGATTGACTTAATATTGTACAAATTGGACTTGCAAATTTTTTGTCAAAATTAAAGTAGCTCAATTTATTTAGATTTTTTATTGAAATTTGAAATTTTTATATTAAAAAACAACAATCATATGTAAATTATGTGTTACGCTATAATTAAAGAATACTATTTGAAAACGCATTTCAACATGTATAATTTATAAATAATTTTTAAACGCCATATATTCTAATATTCATTTTTTAAATTATGTGGTAGATATTTAGAAGGAGGTAGTACAAATCGAACACCAGCTTAAGATGGCGTATTATACAGGGTGTCATACGAATAAGTACTGAAACTTAACCAGGTGATACCCGATACCAATCTAAACAGTAAAAGTTGATTACAATATGCCCCTAATCTCAAAAATAAAAAAAAATAAATAAATTTTCTTGTATATGGCTACATAGTGTCGTCTCCATATGCTTTTAAAAAAGTGTGAGATCATTTGATACATCCTTCATTGCTAATTGGCATATTTGATATGCGAATTTTTTTAATTTTTAAAAATAATATTATACTTATTGTATTAATGACATCGTTATAACAGACTTAAACAAATATTTTCGAAATATTATAAATAATAAGCTATTTATTACAGATATTTAAATTAAATTTTACGATACCATAACTCAATAATATGACGCATAAGGTCATTTGACTTACGGTATTTTCTGTTCAGTATAGGGTCTTTTATAAGTGGGTTAAGTTTCAGTATTTATTCGTGGGACATCCGGCATATGTATCAATGGCAAACTTATAACAAAGGGAAGTCAAAATAACATATTATAGATTACAAGAAGCTTAATTGATGTTATTTACTATTTTTATTATTTATTATTGTAAAACAATGCATTTTTTTGTTAATAGCATAAAATTATGCCTTTTGGCTTTTTTTGCAAAAACTCATACTTTTGTAAAAAAAAGTATAAACCTTTCTCTTTATACTTTACTTAAATGAAAGTCATATCTTCTACGTATGATGAAAAAATTAACGGCTAAATAAAGACCATTCCTAGTAAATAACACATAAATTGTTCTTGAATTGAAATAGAAGTTGTTAAAAATTCGTAGATAAAGCTCTAAATCAGAATACTACATAAGAAAAAACAAATAAATAAGTAAATATATATGCGCTATACTGCAAATAGGTATTTCATATTGGATTGTTCAAACACTATTAAAATCGTTTTAAATGTAACGGAAAAGTGTTAATAAGAAATATAAATAAGAGTAATAAATCATAACATATGAATGAAATATGCCAGATTATTCTTTACACAACTTCATAATAAATTGAAGGTATATAGTTCAGTTCGTAAACATCAAATTAAAGTTGGTTAAAAGTATAAAAGAAGAGAATCTTTTTCATATCCAAAATAGCTTTTGTTAACTTTTCTAGTTGTATTAAAGTTTGATAAAAGTTAAATTAAATATGTGGATAGCTTGCACGTTCTAGGCAATTATAAAACCGTAATATAACTATTTTTGTTAAATTTTTCTTTAACATATATTGATACAAAAATATGAATGTCAACATTTAATTAAAAATAAAAAATCTTAATATTAACTTATTTAACTCACAAATAATCTATTGTAATAATGTATATAGGTAAATAATTGCCATATAAAATATGACTGTATTTATTAGGACGAATTAAGAGCGAGCAGGACTAAATTTGTCTATGAAAAAAACATGTTAATTGCGCCCCTCTTTGTTCTCAAAAAGCTATAACTTCGTCAATGCATATACTTATATCAGGTTTCCGAAAATTTAACAAAACAAGCTATGTTGAAAATGTAAACTACATTTGGCAATGGAAATTAATCTCATAATATTATATCAAAACAGAATAAAATTTTTAAATATTATTTAATATCTGTATATTATGATACAAAATCGTCGCGAATTGTTCTGATGACTTTTTACTTATGCTTAAGATATAGTGACCAGTGGATAGGCCGGCAGGTTTTACATTCACGACTTTTTATTTCAATATGTGTTTATCTCGGAAACTATATCATAAAAAACATTATGTCCTAAATGTTTTGAGTACGTTAATGTTAGTTAATATTTAGAAAAATATATTCTAGCCTATACCTGTGTTTTATATATCTTATATATCTTACTAGCTGATGCCCGCGACTTTGTCTGCGTAGAATTAGTACTTCGAGTAGTCTATTTTTTCCATCCCTTACTTGAGATTTGATTGATGCCCCATACAAATTTTCATTCCCTATTTCACCCAATTCAAATTTTATTTTTGCGACAAAAAGTAACATATGTCCTTTTCTAAGGTCCAATTTATCTCTATACCAAAATTCATCAATAGTAGTTCAGTGGTGTAGGCGTGAGAACATAGCAGACAGACAGACAGAGTTACTTTCGCATTTATAATATTAGTATGGATTAACGAAATTACATACAAGAACCGACGAAGTAAAACAAGAAACGATTTTTTCATGACGAAATTTGATACAAAATATACCTATAGAAAAAAAAAACAATTTTTCAGTTAAATAATATTAATTAATCGTATTACAAATGAGAAAGAACTGGATAAGTACTAGCAGTAGAAAGAATAATAGTCCTAAAATGAAATGAACGGAACACAATGTGAGAATGAGTAATATCAAACAAAGCGGATAATGTAATGGAGAACCAGACAAGATGCGTTGAGAAATAGGAATCGACCTACCACATGATGGTTGAACACCAAACGAATTCACACAAACTGGATGCAAATGGCACAAAATAGGAAAATCTGGAAGTAATCATGGAGACCGATGTTTAGCAATAGACTAAGATAGGCTAATTAAAGATAATGTTGAAGATTAAACTTGTAGGATGATTGACTATGTACTCTAAGGGTTAAAGTATTTCTGCTAAATAAATGATAATTAATTTGAAATACACGTAACAAAGTTTTTCTTTTACTAATGTACAATGTATTGATCTAGTTAATTGGAGTTTCTGCTTTTGAATATTAAATAAATGTGTGGGCAAACATTTAATACACAAAAGTAATGGCCAACACTAAAGTTAAAATAATTATTTAGATAAAAAAATACTTTAATCTAATATTTAGGATGTACATACATATACAGGGTGTATTAACAAAAACTTTACCACACAAAAACTAAGAAACAAAAGAGTTTTTCAAAATCTAAAACAACCATTAAGTTTTATTTGAAAGGGGACACATTTTCGCATACAATTCATATCGAGAAATACCACCCCTTGGACCCCAGCATTAACCCCTATTTTTTTCTAATTACATGTGTGGTCAAGTGACACACTATTTGAAAGATTTTTTTATATTCAACCCTGTAAATGTTTTTTAAATTATATGAAATAACTTTGAACATATTTTAGATTGAACTATTTATTTGGGAATATCAGTAATTAAATAAAATACATCAAATTTCTTAAAAAAACAAATGTTTTTTCAAAATAACATCCAGCAACGTCCATTCAATAAGACAAGCGACTTTCAACGTCTTTTCTTGCATTCGCAAGTACGTTCGGTTACAGTAATCGGCATTCGGTTGCAATTCTCGGGCGCAGCACCGAAAGATTTACAGGCGGTGTGGCATAGATTTTTAATTTTAGGTCTCCCCACAAAAAGAAATTCAAAGATGATACATCAGTCGATCAAACAATGTTATAATTTGACCAAATTAAAATTAAAGCAAAAAAGAAATAGGGATTTGATACTTGGCAACAGGGGGTGGGATTTTTGACTATAAGATTTAGGTAAAAATACGTCCCATTTTAAAAAAACTTGACGTTTTTTTAAAATTTTTAAAAACTTTGGGCAGGTCAAGTTTTTGATGGTGCCCTGTATAGAAAATGTGGCATTACAGTAGCTACCAATATAAAATTGAAAATACAATGATATTAAAAAATAAGAACTATTTAAAACAAATCGACTACTTGTTGTTGACATTGGAAAAAATACTACAATATCGGTAATATTAAAAAAAATAATTTTGGTACATTTATAAATAAAATTACTCCACTTATATACTGTTTATTTGTTTTTATAATACGAATTATTCAATTTTTTTTAATTGAAATACTTTTTATTAATTTTCAATAACATGAAAATGTGTATTTAAGACATGACAATTATGCATACATATATGTCAATTTTTTCATACAGGCGGATTTTATTATTATTAAATTGGTTCCTAAAAAATGCACGAAAGTTGAAATCTACGAAAGTAGAGAAATGTAAAGAAAACTTCAAAAATTGTAATGTTATTACGTTTGTGTAAAACTTTTTATAACTATTAAAAATACAGTAGCGAGTACAAAATACCGAATTGTACGAAAATAGAGAACCGCCTGTACCTAATCGCTTGCCTGTACCGTTCCGTTCCTTTAAGCATTTTTTCTTAATAATCGTCTTTTGTGGTTGTACCAGTCTCCTTTTTCTACGATGCAATCAATCGCTGTCTAACAATCATAACGAAACATAAATAAAGACAGGATTTTGACCTCCGTTTATATGTTAGTGTAACTGTACGAATTATTTTAATGGGAGTAATTATTTATTAAATTTAATAGTATTGCATTTTTACTTTCCACTATTCAATTATTAAAGTATAGCAATGGTTTGATTTAATTTAATTAAACATAAGGTACGTAATTGGTAATTTATCGAGACACGGTCATGACTCAGACTATAATGCACATTGATACGTAAATTTAAAAATATTTATAAGTGATATTTGATAAAGGAGTTACGTTTTAATCACTAATTTTTTTTTTATTTAACACGTTCGTATTTGTATTACAGACATCCTTGTACAAAGGTTGTTTAATATTAAATTACATAATAATAAGTTATGCATTTGGATTGGATTATTTAGAACGTAAGCTATCACATATTGGCATAAAAATATTTGTTTTGCGATCATTTCAACTGAATTGTAGATGACAGAAATATTCATAATTACTGTGTACAAAAATATGCGGTTAACCATATACAAATTATTCATCTTAAATAAGCATGATTTATATATCATATCATGTAGTACATGTTCTTTTACTTTTTGAGATATTGTTATCAGTATTCGCTAACAGAAAAATCACTGTTTTTCTATAAATTTTAGTTTATTTTAACACTTGCATTACATATAACAAATTAAATGATTTAAAAAATTGAAACTGAATAGTAATTTTTATATCAATATAGTCAAAGTTGGCCTTTTTTGAAATGAAATAGTATTAGGTTATAATATTCACATTCTTAATTTTGCATCACAATTAAAATTTATAAGAAAACTTTTATTATATTTTTATTTAATTAACATAGTGTATTTATTAAAATGGACATTAAGAAGAATTATGAGATTGGCTTAGATTTAATCATTATACATAATAAGTTTTTTATACACAGTAAAATTACATGAAAAAGAGTATCATGCAGGATATTCAAGAAATAAGAAAATTGCGAAAAACCAAAAACTTCCTTTTTAAAGTAATTAGAAATACTACTTAAGATGATGAAAAAAGTTTAATTAAAAATGTACTGTTAAACAAAACGAAATATCTAACATAAAATCGCTTTCCTGTTATTTGTTTCTCGGTTCATTATTTTCACCAACTGTAACTAAAAAGTGCATTTAAATGTTGCAAAAATGCAATTACAAAACCTTTACTATGTTTCTAATTAATTATAATAATAGTTGACTTTATTAATATTAGTTTGACGACAATTAATTTTTATTAATTGAAAAATCGTGTTATATTAAATGATTACATTTAGTAAAAAAGAAAATTAGTTCTAAATTGTATTTTATTACATTTAATTGATAACTTAAGTTGATCAAGATGATGTCACATCACAATAATTAGTAAGGGAGTGCTCCAAAGTTGATTAAGTTTCTAGTTGAACAAATACTAAATTGTCTTAAAGGCGAGGCATTAGATATTTAATTTTTAATATCGATATGTTAATGTAAGAACTTTAGACATAAGTTTGTAAAAGTAATTTTTTACAAACTTATTTTTAGTTAAAGTTAATATTTTGACTGAAAAGTCATGATCGTTTTAATTTCATTATTTATTTTATCAATAATTCTTGGATTGGTTACAAAGAAAATTGGATATAAAAACCATCAATGACAAAAATGAATAGTATCGTAGTCCCACCAAAACCCTAAAAAATGAATTGAAATATATTTATCAGGTACATTTTTCAAATAAAAATAAAATTTATAATATTGAAGCTGTTATTTATGTAACTATTGATTCAAAATTGTGCAGTTCGTTGTCCCAAGTCAAAACTTAATGGTGGTTGAAAATTGGTGGGTAATGTGTTATGGGAATTCCCCGTTAGAGATAAAATATTTTAGTTTGAAAATGCAACAAAAAAAATTGTTAAGGACTCGCTATTTATAAAACGTCTTAATTGGATTTGGTTTTTGCTTTTCTGTTTCTTAATGTACAGTGAATGAACTAAAATATTTTATATTATATTCGCTTCCCTAATGATAGGTATAATATTTTTTACGTGACTCTATGACATATTTTGCGTTTGATTACTGTATGATTGTCGTGCTTCCACGACACATTAGGGTGTGTTTGCTTTACAAAAAAAAATGATAATAAAAATAATAAAGCTATGTAAATAATATTTTACGGTCGTTCACTTGCTTCTTATATGCATCTTTTGCTTTGATTGATATTTAATAAATTTTATTAATGTAGAATTTACAAAAAAATATGTACTAAACAATTTAATGTCGCTAATATTTTTTATTGCTATTATAAATTTTTAATATATTGGTTACATTTATTACTTACGATAGATGTCAAAAATTTGCATAGATTAAAGTAAATAAGTGCGATAACCTTATGCAACAATAATTTCTCAAGAAAATTAATGGACGTGATTCATTACCATCAAGGCAAAGTAACTGAATGCATATTTTTTTTTAATGCAATTGTTGTCTTTTTATGAGAAACACTTAAATCCAATCTGTCTAATAATTTTTTATTAACCTTCACTGTGCCCGATAGATTGCAATATAATTCCTAGATGTAAATATTAAGACCGTAAATTGATCATGCAAAATTTATTAGATGCGATCGACTAATATGGAATTTAATAGGCAGACCAAACATAAAATAATTTTACAATTAAAATTAATAATTTAGCATAAAATTTTACAAATTATATTGATAAATGTTATGTATATTTCAAAGAAACTAAATATTATAATTTTTTTCAATAAAATAAATATAAAAAAATTAATGTTTGGCATAAAAGAAATACTACTAAAATACGTTTGGAAAAAAATTGATTAACAAAAACTTACCATTTTGAAGAAAATAAATAAATTTGATCAAGACTTGAAAATTGAAGAAAGTATCACGTGATGTCAGTGATGGAACAACCGCGAAACAAACGTTTGTTGGATAACTCGCACGAGCTTTTTAAAGCGGCTGGTTAGTAGGATACTGCGCAGCAATTTCTTCAAAATATTATTGGAAAAGCGATTCCTGCTACCATGTCCTTTCTGAAAAATTATGTCACGTTTTTCCTTGTAAATGCCTACATATAACATGAGCTGAATTAAGTCAATTATCAATTTTCTATAAATTGTACATAATTATATGGAATAATTGTATTTGATTCTAATGGTAATATTTCTTAAAAATATTTAAAATTTTGCGTAAAAATATTAATTATATTTCGAATTGTTTTCTTGTAATTGTCGTTTTAATCAATAAAAGTCAATTAATACTGAATATGTCAAAGGCAGTATTAAATAATATTATCCATGTGTATTTAATTTATTATAATTTGTTGAAAAATCTATTTAGTTGTATGTTGAAGTTTTGATCGAAACAGTAATTTACACAATAAAATTAATTTGAAAACTTGTCTAAATGTGTTTTTATATAGGGGAAGCCGTGAAGTCATATAAAAACGGAAATTTGAAAATAAATACCCTTCTTGTATTACACAGCCAATATCCCCGTTTTAGATTATTGTTAAATCAACAAAATCGTTTCTCATAAGTACATAGGTATTACTTAAAAATTATTAATATAAGGGTTGCATTTATATTTTTAGTACTTACTGGTAATCTATACATACAGTAGAACCTAAATTATTCCAACCCCTTATTATTCGAACTCACCGAACCCTAGACTTTTTTTTATTAAGACGCTTGTTCGGCGGTCGGGAATAAGTGGGTGTTTTCTAGAAACGGATGTTTGAAGGCGCCCTTTCAAACTCCATGACAAGGAAGAAAATGTCGATGACTGTGACTTGGAACCTCCATTCGGACCCCACCATGACGAAATATTAAAAGCCATTGATGGAGTTTTTTAATAACCTAAGAGACAAGAGGAAGCAAAAGTGGCCCAAGAACTTCACTCAACAAAAATAAATTATTTTGATGTGACAAAAAAAATTATACGATTTTTTTACACACATCCTAAACCAAACGTATTACAATGTGACATAATCTTTAAAATAACAAAGAAATATTAAATTGACTTGTTTTGTATTTTTTTTAATTTTTAAAAATTAATTTAATTAGCCGATAATCGAGGTTCTCTGTAGATGGATACGGATGATACGGGCCATCTACATGTAAGTCAGAATAGTATTTATTAAATGTTTTTTAAGTAATTGTAAAATGTTATGAATATTATTTATAAAAAAAAGAACTAACAATACTTTACTGAAATCAGCAAAGATTTATAGGTTTTTTTTGTTTATTTCTGACTTACATTTATAAAGTAAATTTGAAAAAACGTTTTATCTCGTTTAATATCGTTTAATTTCTGGATTAATATCGAATATTTAAATAACGAATGAATAAAGAAAATAAAGATGTCTAATTAATATTAAAATTTCAATACAAACCAACTAAATTTGTTAGCATTAACTATGCTTCAATATCGTGAAAGGTAAAAGTACTTTTTATAATCATGACAATTTACTAATCAATACACGTTAATTTTTTATAAAATCTTATAATAACGGGTTTTACATGCATATTTTCTGATTGAATAAAAAACGTGTAATTTTACATTAATAGAACGGCAATTTTGTAAGAAATATTAATTAATAAGCCAACATAAAGAGTTTTAGGTCGATAGCATTTTGTGCCAGTTTTAACTATAATGGCCAATTTCTTTTTAGTTACTAATTATAATTAATTTTAGTTAGATAAAAGACGTTATAACAGCTTTTTTAAACATAGTTTATTAGATTTTAGACGTATTTATTATTACATTATGTAAATGTCCTTAAATTCTATACTACGTTTATGTACGATCTATTGCACGATAATGCGTAGTCACATAGAGCAGGGATGAGCACCACGCGGCCCGCGGGCCGCTTGCGGCCCGTTAAACATATTTATGCGGTCCGCCAAGCATTTCTAAAATTGAATTTATTTATTTCAATAAGTGTACTAATTCATATGTGCTGTTTGTTTTACTTCTTAAGGGTAGTACAATTTCTTAAATTATTATTAAGTTAGGCCCGCTAAAAAAATTTAAAATTTAAATTGACCCGTTGATTAAAAAGTTTGCTCACCCCTGACATAGAGCATTGGTCTAATTTTTTTTTTAACTGAGCTTAGGCACTTGTTTTTACTGTTTCACTTTAATGGATCCATATTAGCAAATTTAGTACCACTAGGACGATTTTGCAAAATTCCTACGTATAAAGGACAATTAGTACTATGTGTATACAAAAGTTGATAGATATTGCAAGAAAAGTGATTTTCTTCATTGAAAGCATCGGTAAGTCACGTGGTTTTTTGAGGGAACGTCCATAAGACCCCTTATTTGAATGAGATACTTTACTGTAATTTTAATTTGCGTTTAATTTTTTTTTCTCTCACCTTAATATATGTACATAGGTATGTATGTACAAGTATCTCACATATTCTGAAATGTATTAGAAATAATTAAAAAGCTATTGGTTTAATAAATATTAAAGTTTACAATGCAAAAGTTGTTTGTTTATAATTTGTAGAAAATCAAACACGCGTAAGCTAAGCGTGTTGTTTAAATGTCTTTAACGTAAATATTTATTTTCTTAGTAAACTTGTCAATCATGAAAACAAGAGCCTTTAAATAATCTGCAAAAAAAATAGAATAACTTGGACCAGAGCCGCAGTAAAAAAATCATGCCAAATATCTAATTTAAGCTACGGGACCTTTTTTGTAAAGCGTAAAATTTCTTCATATATTTGGTATTGGTGCCAGTTTGTTTGATGAGCGTAAGACCATAACTCTTTCTTGTTGCCCTTACAACGGTACTGACTGAGAAAATTTTATTATCCATTATTAATTATACTATTTTTGTATTTTTTTATAATTAAACAGTTTGATTTAAGAAAATAAAAAAAAACTAGAAATGATAAATTGTGGTTTTGTATTACACGATGTGGGTTTTAGAGGAAAGCTTAGAAGTTATTACTAAAATTATCTTCAAATTAAACAATTATATGTTAAATAAAGAAACAAAACGATTCCTACTTATTTCCTGTTACGTAATTGTATACCAAAAGTACTATTAATAAGTCTCCAAGTTTTGAATATTAGCTTATATAGTAAGGTAATTAATTCAAAAAAGGAATACATCATTAACAAATAGGTTTTTTAATTTAAGACGTTTAACCATCCTTTAATGCTGAATTGTATTTTCACTGAGGTCAGAGTTTTAAATACTGCTTGACTATCAGTTCTTATAATAATCCTCTTATATGTATTTATAATTTTAAATGTCCAAAGTATAAAATGTGATCTACAGAGTCTCAAGAAAAATGTTAGTTATTTGAATCAGGGAACAAGTAGGTCAAGAATGGACAATTAGCGACCAATTTATTTTCTGCCATCTGGTGTTTCAAAGAGCATACTATATTTAAGTATTTTTAAAAATACAGAAATCTTTATAATTATGAAAGATTATTATCAGGTGGCAATGCTATCGACCAACATATGCAGCTCCTGATTGGACTTTTATATTTTTAGACATTTGCTGGTAGTCGGTTGTCAACATAGCCTCCATTACATAATTTTGAATTGCACGTGTTTTTTTTAATGTGGGTTGGAAAAAGTGTTGTATTAAAATTTAAAGCAGAGGCCTTCCGATTCCTGCCGGATTTTATGATTTATTTGAATTCAATACTCATTTAAAACCAATTATTTAAAATGTGGTTGTTGCCGCCTCTTTGTTTTGCATACGGCTACCAAATTAAAGAAAGTAGACCAGCAAATAATATTTTAAAAAGTAAATAACTGTAGGCAATACAGGAGGTCAAAACAAAAGGCTAAACACACGTAAACTAATAGAAAGACTACTAAAAAAATAAATTGAATGCTATACATCGAAAGAAACAAGATATAGTCTTAATAATAATAATAGAAGAAGAAAAAGATGTGTGTTTTTAAAAATGTTATGATCTAAGGAATTCAATATTCTCAGTTTAACACTTTTCTATTAAACATTTTAAAACTTACCTACATATTAGAAACTAACGAATAAAAGCTACAGGAAACTTTCACTAAATATATTACTGTTCACATTGAAACATAGTTGGCGTTTGCACCTCATATTGTAAATTTTATTTTATTTGAGCTTTTAACAAAGTTTTTACAAAAGTATTAAGAACAAGTACAAGTTTTGTCATAAATATTTGCATTACATAAATACATTAGTTTACATAAAACTTTTATTTAAAATCTAATCTTAGAATTGTGCGCCTAAAAAATTGCTCATCCATATTTCTTTAAAACTATCTTTTTAGACGACGCACGAAAAATTAGTTATAAAAGGCGCTCATGACATTCCAAAGAACTCTAATTGTAAAATGTATGTTAGTAATTTTATATAAACATATATCTTTTCTCACTACAAAGAGAGTCAAAATACTTGTTCTACATTTGAAAAGACATACTGGATATTTTACGACTATCAATTTTTCACTTAAAAAAAATCGCTCACTTTTAAATCCAAGTAAATAAATTTTACTGTTTCAGTGTCAGGGCTATCACCTTCATTCTGAATCCAAATACATTTTTATTGAATTAAATTTTTCTAATGGTTAAGATTTTTTCTTTGTTTGCATTAACGAAGAATTCACCTTAAATTTTTCCAAGTCCAAACAAGCTTTAACGTCAAACTTAAATATACAATTTAAGAATAAAGAGAAACTGTTTCGAACAAAATCGTGTAAATAATTGTGAAATATGTATGTACATACAACAGTTTAAAATAGAATTAAGTTGTTACTAACGTAAGGCCCACCTACATTTTAAAAGTAAATATCAAAAATATCTGTTGCACGATTAAACCCTTACTGTACTACTATAAGATAATTTTAAATGCACCTAATTAATAGCTCATGAGTACGATTAGTATTTGTGAAATGCAATCCCACGTAAAAATTATTTTATATATAAATCATACATGCTATACTAAAATTTTATAGTGGCTATTTGCCAGAGTTGTTGAGACACTACATATTTTCGATATTTTTAAACTAGATGATTATTATTATACAATGAATGCATTGTTATACTTAAAAATTTAAATATAGATTGTTGCATTAGGAGTTATTGAGTGATTGAAAGCTGATTATGTTTATGACTAACAAGGCAAACGCACTTTTTAGAGTGCGCCAAATGCGTTCAGAATCTAAAACAAATAACATTTGGTAATAAATACATTTTTTTTTAAATTTTAGTATCATTGACCTTAAATATCAAAATAAAAAGTATTAAAATGTTCCCCACACCGACGCCTACGGAAACTATGGACAGTAGGTTAGCAAGTCGTTTTGACGCCAGTTCACATCAGTGATCTATAAGACTAGTGGCGTTTAAGTGATAACACTAGCACTTATCAGGTACATGCCCATAATATTCTTCTTGGTCTAATTAAGCGAGCTTACATTTAACACAATAATCAATTCTTAAGCTATTGCTAAAGATTAAATAACATACATTCAAGAAATTTCAATTAACACAAGAAAGCTGTGTCTAATATGATTTATTTTGCATTTGCATTATACGTACGTAGAGCATTATACGCAATAATGAAAAAGTAAAAATTTCACTAGTCATTATGTTAATAATAGAAAACGATCCCTGGAAACATCTGCTCGCAGACTTACCACAGAGGTTTGTAAAATTGCCAAGGTGTACAATTTTTGAATTTAAGTAAATAGGTAATTATCGTTCAAATTCCTACGCATGCAAAGAATGTACTGCATTCCATTAAATATCGTCAACTTTTTTTTATGCATTTATATTTTAGTAATATCGAAAATCAAAGTAACTTAAAATTGGTTGAGATAAAGCTTTGATTTCGGTTTCATATCGTAGTTATTAGTTTGGTACTCAATAAATTTTTAAATCTACCATGTGTTAAATATTTATAAAAATCATAATTTTGCACATATTTACCCAATCTATTCTTTTAAATATAGTAATTCATAAACAGCTTAACTAAACGTTGGTTTGATTAAGTAGATACGTTTTCGAGTTATAATTACATCTTATTTAGTTCATTATTATTTTTTATTATGTGTATTGTTTTGATACTATTTAGTATTCAAAGAAATGATGTGAAAGTTTCTTTTGGATTTAATTAAAACGTGCAGTGTTCCTAAAAATATGATCAACCTAATTTTAAATTCTTATCCTCAGTCTACTGCCAATGAGCGTGAATCATAAAGTATGATTCTCGGATGAATATACATACTAACAAAGTACTCATAGTCTATAGAAATACCATATAAACGCGCAATAAAGCAGACGTACTTTTAATAGCTCTACTGAGTATCGGTAATTAAACGTTGCTTCTTGTCACAGTTTTATTCCTTTACTTGATTTACATTACAGATAGAGCAGTGTTGATACAAGCCAAAAGAGGTAGAGAATATCATAAACTACGAACGAACAAATGGCAGGCCAATATGCAAAATTGGTAAATAAACAATTCAATTCGCCCATTAATCTTTATTCCGAAAATAATATACGAGATGTCCTGGATAGAGAATCACAAATGCTTTCAAATGGCGCCGTTGGGTAAGTTGTTAATTATTTAATTATTGATAAATGAAAGTACAAGACTAAAATAGCCTTTGGCCGTCCGATATCAATTTATAAGGGTTAGTTAATAGTACGTGAAGCATTAGTAATATAGGTAATGCATAAAAAGTAAATTTAAAATTTCTACAGTAAAGTACACAGGGTGTCTCAATGGAAGCAAAAATTTTTTATAACATTTTAATAAACAATCAAAAGACAATATTTGTATGTTACAATTTAAGTAACTTATCCATTTATATAATAAAATAATATAAAAAAGAACAAGAAAGGAATTCATATTTGAGAATATGGCACTTATTGGAATCAAAGGCTAGTGTTACAATTGTTTCGTCAAGAGTGTCAATTGTAACAGTAATCAAAAATAGTTCCAGTTATTCCAACAAACATTTTAACACTCAAAAGATGTATAATTTTTGGCACAGCTGGATTGCGCCCGTTTTTGACAGTCTCAGCATTGCAACCATTCTGTACTGCTCTTATAACCTTCAAAACAAACAATACCATCGTTGTCGTCTTCGTTTAGATCATCTATATCTTTAACAAACTTATTAATTTGAGTTGTGACGGTATTTATTTTAGTTGATTTTTTTCTCTTTTAGCTTGGAGTCGAAATGTCTTAATTTTAGGATCTTTTTCTTAATCACTATTTTTCTATTTAGCTCCACTCTTTTTTGATTTAACAAAATTTACAATTGCCTCCCTGCTAAAATTGACATACCTCTCTCCTACATACAACTTATAATTGTTGGGAACTGAGAATTGAAATATTTATCCTGTGTTCTATTTACAATTTTTCTAATCTTCAATAACTTTCATATGTATAGTAATAAGTATTATCTGTTTTGCAATCGCAAATTGTCGACGAGCAACATATTTCAAAAGTATCTAAATTAGTTAGTCAGAATCAAAAATTTTCTATCATGGAGAATAACAATTTCAAAAAAATTATAAATAACTAATTAGTGAGAGAAAGTTTACTCTAACTGGTGACTAAATTAAAATAGGAACAATTATAACACTTAACAAAAAATCAATACTCCATAAATATTTTCTCGCGATATCTTGATTTACTTATGCACAATAAAACAGTAAATTACAAAAAAAAGCACATAATCCATTTCAACTCCAGCCAACTGCACTCTGAAATTAAGTTCCTTAACATTTTTTAATGAACATGCAGTAACATACAAACTAAATAAAATTTGATATCGCGAAAAGAATTTATTTTCTACCAAAAAAAATATTGGTATCAACGCAAAATCACGCATTTAAAAATAATCTACAGTATAAACACATCCATTATATTCTAAAATAAGGTAGGTAGTTAAATCATAAATTCAGTTTTTACGTTGATCACTATAAAAAATGATAGTAAACATCTTTAAAATAATTTGTGGCATTGTAAAAATAGACACATATTGTCATTGACATAATTTGATAATTTTTCGCTAACTGTTAGATTTTTTTATTGCTACATATAGTTACCTTATTGGTTGGTTAATGCTAATTCTACAACTTGCATTATAAATGTTGTAGAAAATTATAAGACATAAAAAATCTTGATTTATTATTTGGCAACATTTCTAATACTAAATTAATCTATTACAAAATTTTTATTTGAGTATGTTTCATTTTAGATTTAAACCAATTAATAAAATAGATACTTTGTCTTAAAGTAATTAGAAAAAAAGGAACGATACAGTTAAATTATTTCTAATATTTTTATATCTTATTTTCTTTATCTCTTTGAAGAAGTTTCATAGTAATGTTGATAACTGCACTTGCGAATTAAATTTGAAATGTTTGAAAGGAATGTATAATTATTTGGCGAAATATCAAACGAGGTTGTTACTTCCAAAATGTAATGCTTATCGTCGTCGTGCATCTCTCGTAGTGCCGTATCTGATTTTTATATTATTTTATAGAACATAAATCTAACTATTTATTATTAAACTCGATGTGTTTCCTTTTTTGACTTTATCTTCATTTTTCGATTTAATATACAAATATTTTTGTAAAAACAGGAAAAATTAAGTTTAATGAATTTTATAATTTTTATCCTTATATATATTTTGATAATTTGTATATTTTGCTTCCTTGGTAAAATTATATAAAAACCAGATACACCACTACGTGAGAAAGGGGAGGATATGTTTGAAGGTGCACAGATAATTGCACAATCAATGTTAAATACTCCCATAAATCATTGATATACATTTCAATTTTCTAACAATAGGAAGTACGTATCTGGAGATAGATTTAAGTATAAAAAAAAACATTACAAATCAAACCTATGTAATACAAGTCGAATATTAATTGATTTTTAACGAGTTCCTTTGCAATTTAGATAGTACTTACAACTTTAGTGAAAGCAACTTCTTAAAAATCTATTTAAAAATCGTCTTCAATTTAACACATATTCTGGTTATTTATGACTTACCGAGAGGAATGTTCTTCGAAATAATACAAGGTCTAAATTTAGAACACTTAAATTTCATGCTAAAATAAGCAAAAAGTGTAACTGCGATAACAAATGGGTACATTTGGGATTCAAAATGCTGCTGAGTAAAATTTAAATTTAACATTTATGTAAGAAATGTGCATTTTATTAGATAATTGTATCGATAACGTAAGTTAAAAATTCTTGACGAGAAGTGTGAATTCCTTATAAATTATAAATAAGAAGTGATTTAAAAATTTTGCCAAATTATAATTTCTAATAAATCTCGACTGCAATTATACACATTGTAAATCAGCGATTGCGCAAGTGCATGTCTTAAGCTAAAAGCAAAACGTCTTAGATACAAAAGTAACAAAATTTAAAGACGAAGTGTTAGTTCGCAGATTTTAAGACCGCGATACCTAAAATGCCGGTTGTTTAACGCGATTGAATAGTTTTTTACGAATCGAATATTAGTTGAACAGTAAATAAAGATGAGTGTTATTTTAGAAGAAAGGTGGGTAGCAAAGATTATTATTATTATATTAATTTATAAAATTATATAAAATATAAAAAAAAAATTGAAATTGTTTTAAAAAATATAAATTATATACGTATTGAAAACTAATAAAAATGCTATTATTAGATAGGTATCTTTTTAACATTTTTGGATGCTGTTTAGAATAAATTTTATACCTACTACGAATTATTGAATAAGTAATTGTACGTATTATTGCTGCTTGCTGATGAAGATTTTGTTATTTTGCTGTTTATACAAACAAATCTTTCAGAAGACATTGCTATCTATAAAACTTTAGCAAACTTAAATAAGCTTAGCCGAATGTGGGTTTAATAAACTTTGATTTGAATAGTAAACGAGATAGACATGACACAGTCTTAAAAATTAAAATAACTTAATATCTTTTGCGTATCTGAAGTTAAGTTCTCTTCAATTTTTGTATATACACGATAATCTTTACTTTTGGGCACCTCAAGGCAGAAGTGTACCCATAGTTATTACGTTTTGCGGACAGTAGGTGGCGCTAATTATTTTAAAATTACAGATTGAAAGCAATAGTTCCCATTCGTATTTTCCATCGCTTTTCTAACTTAAATTTTTCGTAGACAATATTTGATAAACAGATATTTATAGATATCACACGTGCAAGTATTGGTAACGTTATGTATACCTTAGCAACATGTAAATAAATATTAGAAGGGTTTGCAACAAAGAATTTAATGCTTTTTATTTTCACCAGAAGCAACAAATTCGATACAAATAACATAAACGCATTTTAAGTACATACTTTCTTTATTCGTGCATTTTTAAGTTTTGAACGGTTTGTATTTAATTGTAATTTATTCAAACAATTTACAAAACTAGACAAATTATTCGATAATAAGTATTATGTGAATTAATTTTTTTTAAAACTAAGAGAAACGTTCAATAATTATATTTTTGAATATTTCTTAAACCACAGCTATGATTTTTTTCAACCTTCAAATTTTGCATTTTATTATATCAATAAACAGCCCGAATTTCATTAATTTTGAATTTGCCTTTTGTAACTTTACATTTAAAAAATATCTTTTTTTTCTAAATATTTTGAATACTTAAGCTACGATTTTTTTAATTTTCCCAAAATAAACCCTTTATTAATAGTAACTTATCCTCCAAAGGACTTAGCGTCATAAGAAAAAATGGTCTTCGATTCTTTTCAAACTTGGTGTAATTATAGTGTTACATAAGCAGAATATACACACAAAAAAACTTTTAAAAATATTTTGAGATAAAACAGTACTAGTTATTTTTTGTTCAAAAAAAAAGTTATAATAACTTTTGAATGCTAAGTGATATCTGGAAAATTCTTTCACTGTGATTGTCAGTAAGGAGTGGTGCGTCGACAAAATAGAAATTAGACCAGAAAAATTATGTCTTCGGTTGAAATCACCAAGGTGGAAATTATAATCTCAAAATTGGCCATTGTAGCAAACGGTTACCAAACATTTTAAGGGTGATTTTGATAGGATTTGATTCCATATATATTTGGAGTTTAAAAACACATTTTTAAACTTTATTAATTTAAGTATAATTATTATTAATGATATATGTTAGAATTATTAACACTTTTAATGTTCTAGAATTAATTTCAACAATCCAATGGTAAACAAATCAGGAAATCTTCAGCATTCTGCAGTTTTGCGATTCTTAGAAGAAGAAGAGCATAGAAAACGTGGTGGCTCACAAAGTAAGTAATTTTAAACAATTTTAATTACGGCCAAGGCTTATTAGTATCTAAATATAAAAATTCAACTGCTTTAGCAGTCCACGCAAGTTAGACTTGACAAGTGTTGCTGTTATTTAAAGTTAACAATAATCATAAACAAGCACGTCCCTCGGGTATTATTATTAGTGATATGAATCATGAAATTTATATAATATTTAAATAGCATCCACCAAATCTGCAGCTAAGATTATAATTTGATATAATTGGCTTTATGTAAGATTTCAATATTTAAAGCAACATGCAACGTCATCTTCCCGTAAAAATCAGGTAAGCTAAAAATTACCAACGCATGCGTAATTACATCCCCTCTACTTGTGAGGTATTTCTTATAGGGCCGAACTGGAAAATTTTTGAATTTCTTGTATCGGTTAGTTAAATTCGCGATTCTTATGCGAGTTTACTGATTGTGGTTTATCATTAAAATTAACTGCTGTACTTCATTTTTAACATACCTTACAGGTAATTGGAATGCATTAGTTATCAGTACAAATAAATGCTTAAATATTTGTGCCAAATTGTATAACATGATTGATGAACTTGAATTCTTTTAGAATGAACCTTTCTCAATACGCGTCTTTACACATTTTGAAACAAACTTCGAAACGTTTGTCTGAATTAGGCAATTCACTACTAATTTGTAAAAGACAATTAATATGTACTGTATCAATTTAAATTATACTTCTTTCCTTACTTGTTTTTAAATGTTTTTGCTATAGATAGTGAATATTCATTATAAAAAAAGCTTCATCCGTTTATTTGTTAAAAATATAATCAAATAAATAATTTAAATAAAATATAAGAATTTAATCCTATACAAGTCATATCAGAATTAACAAGAATAAAACAGACAATAATTAAGTCTAATTACATGGAAAAAAATTATTGTAATTTATTTTATTCGTTCTTATTACAAATATGTAATTAAATATAATTAAAAACGCTATTTTTACTTTTAAAAAACTTTATTTCGTCTCGCTTGCATTCCTTTTTACGCGAATTCATTTAAAAATAAACCTGTTGAAACAAAGTAGAGTATATACTAAATATTTGGAGTTTAGATTCCCATTTTAGTCATGCCAGAACTAAAAACACATGTCGTTCAATTTAATAAGTATTACAAGAAATGAAATATCATTTCTTATAATTATATATTTATTAGATTTGTTATAATAATTTCTTAAATTTTTATATTTTTTTTCTTTAATATGTAATAAAATATTATTCATAATTATCCATTAAAATTTTTTATGCATATCACTTTTTTTTACTTTCTGAACAATATTGAAAATATTTTCTAAATCATATACTTTTTAAATTCTAAAAGAATTAAGTTCTAAGAATAAGAATAAATGGAAAATTGAAAGGAAATTTAGCAAATGTACCTTACGAATATTTGTAAACAATTGTTACAGTATACATAAATAAACTTATTTTTCTAGATGTTAGTACATTAGTTAGTTAAATTCTAAGTTAAAATCTAGTGCATGCCAAGAAAAAGTATGAATTAAAAGTAATGTAAACTAATAAAAAAAATTATAATCAATTAAAACTAGTAAATTTAAATACTAAGCATGGATACCTACTGTACGAATCAGACACTTATAGAACTGTTGGCGAAAGTTCAACAATTGCGTTTAGAACAAGAAATAAAAAATTGGGAATCGCTTCTAAAGTATATTATTGCTTTCGCGGGTCGTTTGTTATTGTAATTGAATGTGCTATTACTCGATTCTATTTTAAATTCAAGTGTGATTTGAAATTGACCAGATAATTTACATATTGTGAAATCGGATTCAACGTTTCTCATTATCCAACACTTCACAGTTGCATCTGCATTCCTTTTTTTGATGTTTATATAAAAACTTTTCTTCTAAATAACTATGAAAGCAATAAATAAATATTTATTTTGCAGTAGTAAAGTTATGGAATTCAAAACTTCTTATAAGTGGTGTTTCTCTAAATAAAAATTAAATGCGTTTTTATATCCTGAATTAATTGTTTGGACTAACATTAAGTAAGTACATATTCCTTAGATCAGATCACATGAAGATAAACATCCAGAATTTAATACTTTTCCATATTACAAAACCTGTAGTGATGCATGCCAAATACAGCAGTTTCAACAACCAAAACTAACGAAAGTAAAAAAATTGAGGAACTTTTTTATTTTTCTTATGAGTTTTGTAATTTTTCTATAGAACTGTAGAAAGCGTCACAAACGGTTGAAATAAGTATTTGCCTACTTATATTTTAAAATCAAACGAACTTACCTTAAGTGAAGTTCGATTGTAATTATATGAGAGTCTCGTTCGAGATGATTACATTGTAGTAGTACCGCTACTTCAACTAGTTCTTACCACAAGTTTAGAGAATAAATTCAAAATATTGCGGGCTCCCATCCCGCGCTCCTGCTCTGCACCCAACCGGTCATTCTTCATATAGTTTAAAGCTTCTCATAATATTAAGGAATTAAGCTATATTTTTTTTTTTTTTTTTGTATTTGGGTGGGAAGACACTTTTTAGGAATAAAAGAAGGGCGGATGTAATCATCTCGAACGAGACTCTCATATAATTACAATCGAACTTCACTTAAGGTAAGTTCGTTTGATTTTAAATTATATTTCGAGTCTCGTTCTTCGAGATTACATTGTAGATGTTTAGAGCACGATGTCTTATTAATTTGTCTATTTGAAACTGTTAATTTTATTTATTATATATAATTGACATAGAGCTTAATGACATAATATCCGTATCAAAAAATTTTATTTGTTTTTTACTCTTTTTTGATGCGAAAAGAGTGCTTTAACAAATAATTCATTTCCTGGTTCTATTGGTCGTTTGTAAAAATTTGCAAAAACTTGTGAATTTACTGACCATCCCGCAGTGCTTTTTATGATGTTCACGTCTAAGCCCTTTAATTCCGCAGCAGATGTAGCTGCGTGTCTTGTGCTGTGAGCGGTGTACTTTGGGTCCACACCCGCTTCTATTAAACAACTTTTTATCCATCTGCTTATAGATTGTGAGGTTGCTCTATGATATGGCTTTTTAAAAGTTATAAATAAATAATCTTCGTCTCGTCTTAGAGATTTGGTTCTGTCCAAATAGTACAGTAAAATCCTAGACACACAAGCACTTTTCGGTTCTTAAAGAAAGGTAGAATAAAGGATGGTTGTGATGCTCCGACTCGAGACGTTTTATCCGATCCGTTATTTGGAGGAGAATATTATTTTAGATATTACAATATTACTTATCTTTATTAGTGACAACGTTTGCACTCTGTGTGCTGTAGCTAATGCTAATAGAGATACCAATTTAAATGTGAGCAACCTCAAAT
Source organism: Sinopyrophorus schimmeli (assembly GCA_036325965.1). Lineage (NCBI taxonomy): Eukaryota > Metazoa > Arthropoda > Insecta > Coleoptera > Elateridae > Sinopyrophorus > Sinopyrophorus schimmeli. Next base: position 4,670,584 of record JARFIZ010000013.1, read on the forward strand.
CCAAATAATCAAGCGGTTCAAGAGCTTCTGCCCAGTTTAAGACTGTTTCTGTACTCCAAATTGAGTTATATTTTGGCCTCGATGGTCTGCTTTTATAGACTCCTTTGAAAAACGACTGATCAAAGCATCACGACCTAAGTCTATTGTACTTATTAAATTAATAGCAGATCTTTCGAAATTCAATGTACCATATGAAGCATTTTGGTTGAACCGAAAGGTTAAGTATTTTAGCACAAGATAGACATCCGGTTGTAGTGGATCTCTATTGACAACCTCGCAATAGCACCACCAATTCTTAAGAGCTGAATGATATTGTTTAATTGTAGATTCTGTTAGCGATGAAATTAAAATTTCTACTGATTCTTTTGGTACTGATTTTTGTCGATAGGAATTCCTGAGAGCCTCCCTGCAACCAGGGAAAGATGTTTCACCAGCGGATGACTCAATAACCTGCAGGGAGATAACAATAAATCGATTTAAACATTTCAGATTTAGTATAAATCTTTTTGATCCATCAGGTTTAGGTACAAGAAAATATGGCGATAAGAATTGATCTACTATGGTTTCACATTCTTCTACTGCCTTAATAGATAATAACTTATTAATTTCAACCTCTAACAATCTTTCATCTTCTGGTGAAAATTGTAGTTCTTTAGTAAAGCTCAGAGATTGTGGTGGACAAGCATTGAAAGGAATTTCATATCCTTTTATGCAATTTAAGATAAAAACATCTTTGGTGATATTTTTCCATTCCTGGAAAAAATCACTTAGACGCCCTGCTAATGCCCTCACCTTGTTGTCTACTTTTTCTTGCCTAAATATGATGCCCGTTGAGATTTGTTGAGTGATTTGGGGGGATTGTTGTACGAGCTTTTGCTGTTGCACTGATTTGATTGAGGACGTCTCGGCTGATAGAATTTCGGGCTCTGATACGAGGTCCCCGGCCTCATATTCTGGTCCCGCCAGTTTAAATTGCGTGATGCTAATGGTTTGGGAATTTTTTCCCGCAGAGGAAGTCGAATTAAGAGTCGAAGTTTTGATTTCTTTACCAATCTTTTCTATCGATTTTGCGGCCTTAATTTTTCACTCAGCTTTTCCCCATATAGCAAAGATCCCGGCTTGGTCTTTTGTAACAGATCCTTCATCGGTTTTGTAAGACTTGGAGAAATAAACCCTCTTCTAGCTGAAGAGACTTGAAAATGTAGCTGAGATATAAGTTTGCCTGCATCGGCTAACTTTTCTAATAATTCTAGGCGATCTAGGGCTCTTCCTCATCATTTAATATCATTGTGATGCCCTGCCCCAATGCTGACAAGGCCGAACCGGCTAAATTTTGTTCAATGACGAATAACTGATCTCTTTTGACACCTGTTTCGTTTAACGTCGGCACTATTTCGTCGTTCAACTCTGGTGCTTCAAGAGAAATATTTCCACTACGTGGATATTTATCAATAACGATATCTTTAATATCTTTTGGTAACCCTTCTGTCAACCAGGAAGACCATCTGGATACCAGACTTTGGTGTAGTTCCACTTGTCTCTGGTTTTTTGCTTTGGGATCATCTCCCAGAACCAGTTCTACCTCGTCGTCTAATCTTTTAGTCTCAGTCTCATCCTTATCACCAGCTAAACTTATTTCGTCATTACCTTCCCTTTGTATGCACCCGTTATGGAATGCCCTGAGTTCTGGTCATCATCTTCCGAATCTGACGATTCTCTAACATGAATCTCTTTATTTTGTGGAAACTCGTCCATATTTTCCTTATTAGCATTATTTTGATTGTCATCTGCAAGAAAATTTTCCAAAATAATGCCAGATGATAATCAACAGCACTAGTAGTTATTGCCTCCTACGTGCAAAAGTCACTAGCCTGAAACGCCCGTCCAGCCTCATTCATATTGAGTACCAGACGTCGTGTACTTTTTAAATGATATAAGCTATGCTTTTAATTATTATCCTGTTAAATTTACCTGTCTTTTTGCCTTGGTTATAGTATCCGCTAAGCATAACACCATTTTTCCAACCTTCGTAACCGTTTGTTATTATCCTTTTCTTCCTCTCTGTCTCTACTACGTTTCCTGTTTTTTCCCATATTTACTCCACTTAGCCTTTATTAATTGTTAAACTCCTTTGTAAAATTAATTTCTTATAACCTCAAAACATGTGGCTTTGCCTAGCACAAAGAACGTTATGAAGAATGACCGGTTGGGTGCAGAGCAGGAGCGCGGGATGGGAGCCCGCAATATTTTGAATTTATTCTCTAAACTTGTGGTAAGAACTAGTTGAAGTAGCGGTACTACTACAATGTAATCTCGAAGAACGAGACTCGAAATATAATTACTATTTTAAAAAATTTCTGTAATATAAATATTTCATATTTTAATCGATTCATATTGTACGTTCGTCAAGCAGATTTATGCTCGTTTTTTGTATTGTTTTTAACATATTTATTATTTTCATACGTTATTTATTCAGTTGAATTTAACTTCGGAATCTATTCTGATTCTAAGATGTTACAGATCCTTGATTTTAGTGGGCAGTAGACAAAAATAAAACATTTTTTAATTCAGCTTTAAACACCTGCACAGTAATAGAAATATAGGTAAAGTATCCAAGAATTTGTAACATTTTTATTTTAAAAATTAATTTTTGGCATTGATAAATGGCACGTCTACTTTTACAAATACTTCAACACCGAAAATAGAAATAGTGTGTATTTTAAATTTAATTATTAATTTGCTTTATTCATTAAATTGCACCCATTTAAGCAGCAAGCGTAAATCAAAAATGACGCGAAATATTCAAGTGATGCAGATTGTATAGTAAACTTTATATTAATATCACAGCAGGTATTATATTTAGAGATTGTGACGTGATTATCAAAATCTCCGTGTGCAAAATAGGAAAAGTTTTAAATTTCAGCTATGTGAATTTTTCATATACACGTTAAAATTACAAATGACACCCAAGTATCAATTTATTAAAGCATTTACGTTTGTCAGCACAATAATAATTTTAAGTGGAACTAATATTAAAATATTTCTTTTGGAATAAATTGAATGCATATCTAAATATTTAATTTCTTCGACATTACATGTTTTCTATTTTTTTTTAAATTTTATAGTTATATGTACTAGTCGTTGCTCACAACTTCGTTCACGTCAAAACACCGGGAACACTGAAATTTTTCAACACGTGGTTGTCTCTGAGGGATGTCACACCCTTTGAGAGTTTAAAAAAAAATTAGTCAAAATTTTTAAAAATCTCAAAAAAAAATTGGTAAAAATTTATAAAAGGTGTAGACTGCGAAATTTGCTATTTGATATAAATACATACAAATGCAACTTTGGGGAGTATGAAAGTTACGTTACGTTTTAGAGAATTTTTTCTACTTTTAAAATATACTACTATAAAAGTCAAAGGTTATAGGCTAAATTACGAATTTTTTTTACAGCGTATACTGAAATCATTTGGTCAGCAGTTGCCAGCAATTTCTAATCGATACATATAATATTAACGACACAAAGTCTGTTTCTATACACAAAGTATTACATTTTAACCGTTAATGCATAATTACAAAATTAAATAAAAAACTGTTTAAAAAAAACCTGTAACTAAAATGTTTTTCAAATTTAAATAGGCTAAACCTGTGTTTTCCAAACCTTTTTTGGGCCATGCCCCACCTAAACTTTAAAAAATTAATTATGTGCCTCCATGTAACACATGCATAATTTTTAATATTCGAAATTTTTAATAATTCGCTAAGTATCTTAAATGATGGACCTTAGGAAGAAACCACAAGGAACTTCTTAAAAAAACTAAGGCTAAGAGTCGCCATATAGTTGAATTTACATTCTGGAAAAGTCGATTTATTTTAATTGCCCCCCTTAACCAATCGAATTGCCTCTTGTGGGGCGTGGGCCCCACGATGGGAAACAATGGACTAGAATGTATGAATAAAACGTGTCTTAGCTGCTACACTGTTAGAAATTTTCATAGTAATTTTACTAAACTTGTGTAGGAAGTTTTTACGCACCACCCTTTTGCAATTCGGTATTTGAAAAAAAAAATTATTGATTTTTTGTATGTATTTTAAAACTTTATTATTAATAATATGGATATTTAATGCAAAATACTTAAAAAAAATTTTTTTTTAATTAATTATAAGCAATTAAAAATTGATAAAATTTAAACAAAAATCACGTGACTATAAACGCGCCAAAATTGGCCACCATCTTTGTGACGTCATAATGTTATAGCTGTTTAATAACAGGACAGCGTTTACGGTTATTACACGTGAGTTGACAATAATATTGAAAATTTACTGCTAAAAAACGATTTGTTAGTTAATTCCGATTAGCTATGTGTGATAAAGGATTTATAAAGGCAAAGTCTGATAATATTCCTGATGTTGATATATTTTTTACTGAATTCTACTTATTTGATTTGTATACTTGGATAAATAATAATTACTAACAATAGTGTTATAAAATACTTACATCGAAATGATCTTCACAACAAAAAAAAATTCGATTTTGTTTTGGGATTATAACGATGCACTGCTTGAAACCATTTATTTCGACGTTTTTCATCTTGGGGAACATTTAAAAACATTTTGTCAGGAGTTGTTTTTGTAGTATTTGTACATAATGGTACAAAACAAGAACGATAACTTTTGTGGTTTGACATTTTCAATATAAACTTGAGTATTTAACCATGACAAAAGAATTAAATAGATCAAAACACTGCATTTATTATTTCTGTATAAGCTGCAATGAATGAAAACTAACATTATGACGTCACACACGCTCGTGTTTGTTCGGGAGCTGTCGGCGTGTTTTCGGCACTGGATTCAAAATTAATTTTTATTTTGATATAACTTTTGAAATATTGCGAAAAAAAAAATAGTTTTGTTATAAAACTTATATATGATCTTTCCATTTATCACAAAAAAAAAAATTCAAAGACCTAATTATGGAACTTAGTCTTGTAATTTTACTACACAACTGTTTCAAATTATTACAAATCATCAGTCGCAAAATTACTAATCATTTATTGGAACTATGCTTAGTAATATTACTATACATTATTCGTAATTTTACTAAGCCAAATGTATCAAAGAAATGTAGTAATTTTACAAAAATGTATTGTAATTTTTTTTCTGTTTCGAGCGATTACAGTGTCCAACTATCCACACGGGGAGTGAAATTAGGCCGCTCTGCAACAACAAAGTTCTGAGAAGAAAACAATAGTTTTCATTAGTAAAAAGTTACATTTTCTTATTCAAACACTATTGTTTTTACTGAAAAAGTATACTAGTAAGGCGTGTGATATTTTTTTACATAAATTTTAATCATATTGACTATTTAATACAATAGAATAGTTTTTAAAATTCGCGTTTGAAACTTTTGAAACGTTATGGGGCACCTTGGAACGCGACACAATAGAACAATGCAACATAGAACCTCATTTACTTTATTGGTTTTTTGTTGCAGATTTTAAAGTTATATTGGTTAGAGAATATATGAGAAATAGTAATAGGGATCTGCATAGTGAGACTAATATGTGAGAGGCTTTTACTTTCCTCTAAAACCTGACATGACAATAGTGTCAATTATAGATATAAAATTGTTGTTGCCAAGTTCATGCTTAGCAAGCAAGAGTGTTAAGGAAGTATTTCATTGGTTAATAATTTATTTTAATATACTTTATGATCTTACGCGATTTATTGGCCATGTTCCATTGCACCCCAGACCTGGAGCACAATGGAACAAAAAAGTTTTTTATAAACACGTAAATATTTTAGGTTTAAGATTAATTTTTAATCTCTTTTTTGTGTTCAATCAAGAGTTTTAGGTCTGTTCTTAAGTGTTTTAAGCAGAAATTATAAAAATATAAAACACAGATTTTTCTAAAAATCGAAATAACTTTTTCGTTTCATTGTACCCCAACTGTCCCTATGGTAATTTTACAAAAATGTATTGTAATTTTGCAAACTTGTATACTCGAAATTACAATTGAGAATTGTAAAAACAGATAGCATTCATGACTAGATTGAAATATATATTGTAAAAATGCAAACAAAAAATAATAATTTGTGTAATTTCAAATATTGGTTAGTGTAGCGGGCTTCTGACGGTGGCAGCGCTGGCGGCTACTTAATTCGTACGTTTTTATCCCTGGTCCTGTAAATCTCAGGTCAACTCTTCGATGGGGCAGGTGACTCGTACAACGTTGGGTTTACAAATGCTTGTTTAGTTCCGCGATAGCCCTTTATATGGTATGCGGGCGTAGTGTCGTTACGACGATTTGACGGTGCGCCCTCTAGTAGGGGTGCCGCGTATTTGGGTGGGGGCGTATTGTGCGTAAGGGGATGGTTTAGTAGAGCGCGTGTTACATTAATAATTTTACAAAACTTTAGATTTAATCCTACAACTTAGAATTGTAAAATTACAATAAGTATCTGACGAATACAAAACATTTGTAAAATTGCAAACCTGCTTAGTACTCTTGCTATACAAAATGTAATATTACAACAAATGCGTGTTAAAATTCCTTTACAATACAATAGTTTGTAATTTTACTATGCAATTGCTTAGTAAAAATGTAGTAAATTTACAAACATTTTTAACAGTGTAGTTGTAAAATGCAAAATTCAATGGCTACAAAGTCAACTTTCGTTTCAAAATATCAAAGAATAAAATCGAAAAAATTAAAAATCAACAAATTTTAAAATCACATCAATTTAAAGAAATAATATTATAAAGGTTCATGTTCTTGTTATATAAAGTTAATTTTTAAACCAATGGGAACACTGCAATTCTTTAGTCTCCGAGGGAGGTCACACCCTTTGACCAAACCAGGTTATAGAGTCCAAGAAAAAAAATTCATGAAACCAAAAACAAATTATTTAACTAGTAATTATAACAATTTTTTATATATAATAGTAGTATCCGAAGGATGACAGAGAGGCGAGGGGGAACCGTATTTAATTTTTTTTTTAATTTTTCGAAATATGATGTAATTCTACACCTGGTCGCTGTGTTGTGTCCAACTTATACAGAGATTATGATTCTCTATAAATCGTCTCTTTGGGCCGTACTAATTCGTAAACTTTATTGGGCGTTCACGCGTACGACAACGCTTCATCCTTTAACAATAAGCTTCATCGTCATTAAATGAAGGTTATACGAACATATATAGGAAAAACAAAGAAACTTTCATTTTTATATATCTAAACTACTGTTTGTGAAAAATGCAACACCATTAAGGAATCATCAGAATTAAATGAAATTTAATACACAAAGAACTGGTGATAGTACAAATAAGTGACAAAATTTTCAAAACAAAAAAATAATATTAAGTATCCGAAATCAGTATCTGGTGTGGCCACCGCGCGCTTTAATAAGTGCTGCTATACGACGTGGCATGGAGTCAAAAAGACTTTTGAATGTCTTCCTGGGGAAGAGCATTCCATATTGTTTCTATGCGCACCCATAGTTCATCTATGGAATCTGTAGGACGAGGATCACGAGCGAGACGCCGACCAACCAAATCCCAAACATGTTCAATAGGCGACATATCTGGCGAATACGCAGGCCACGGAAGGAGCTGTACTTGTTTTTCTTACAAGAAGTCTTGAACATTCCTCGCAATATGCGGACGGGCATTATCCTGTTGAAAGATAGCTCCAGGAATGCTTTGAAGGAAAGGAACGACTTCAGGTTCCAGCACTTCACTAATGTACCTATTGTGGTTCAGATTACCCACAATTCGTACCAACTGTGATCGTCCATGATACGCAATCGCACCCCAAACCATAATTCCAGGAGTTCGTCCTTTATGGCGTTCGACAATACACTCCGGCAGGGAGCGTTCACCGGCATAGCGTCTAACACGAATACGCCCATCATTGTGCCACAAATTGAAACGGGATTCATCCGAAAACACCACTTGTTGCCAATCTGCACGCCAGTCTATATGTTGGCGAGCCCATCGCAGCCGCAGGCATCGGTGGTTTTGGGTGAGAGGAATCCTGTATAAAGGAGTTCTTGCACGAATTCCATGGTACAGCAGACGTCGATGAATTGACAAAGCAGACATTGATACACCTGTAGCGGTTGACCAATGTGCTGCCAACTGTCTAGATGTAGCTGTACGGTCCATCAACGTCATGCGAACCAGGTGTCTATCATCGCGCGTTGATGTCACTTTTCAAGGTCCACTCCCAGGTTTTCGGGTTGTCCGATTCTCGTCGGTCCACTGCTTCCAAACTCGAATCACTGTGCTGCTGTTCCGCTGCACACGAGTCGCTATTTCCCGATAAGAAAATCCCCCTTCACGAAGCCCGATGATTCTCCCCCGTTCAAACTGCGGCAGTTGTTGAAACGTCACTTTTTGCCGTCGAGCAAGCATAGTTACGTCTTATCTAAAGTTGACCATAAGCTACCATGAACATGACTACTGTTAAAGTCTAATTACAGCCTTCTATCTGTAGAGTTTTTTGCAGAAGTTTAGAGGCTTTGTTCAGACCACGCATGCGTGGTTGTTCTGAAATTTGAATCGTTTGCATAAAACGATGTACTTTGTATTTACTGTAAATTTCAGCTTAATCGCGGCATTCCTTCAGGGTGTTGCATTTTTCACAAAGAGGAGTTTATATAGTCGATCACAACGAAAGTTCCCAGGAACACCCCCATGATAAGCTTAAGTTTTCCTCCAAATTTGATCAAAATTGTTTACGAGTCTATAGGTAACAAACATATACACATCTCTTTTATATATTTATTTTTATAGATAGAAGATAGATTTTTAAATACATAGTATTTGTTGCAAATAATCTAAAAATTAAACTACATAATTATTACAGATTTAAAACGTGTTGCGTGGCCTCCACCACCAGAAGCTGAAGGACATTTAGAAGAAATTTCTCCCCAGGAATTGGTAAGCACCGCATAAAATCGACTACGTACAATATCAAACAATATAAACACTTGCATGTGAAACATCAATTTCCATTCTTTAGAATAATGTAATAATCGCACCATTACTTCTTTTTTAACATCTATAATATTCAAACTTCGGTACAAGAGGAAATGTGGCAACCTTTGATATGTTTTGCTTGCTTTTTTATTTTACATATTTCAGCGGTATTATTTTAAATAGAGCAAGATTTTTTGAAATACTGCTGAAATATCAAAAATATAAATATTTTTGATATTAAAGCTATTTTTTTTGTCAGGGTGCGCCACAGGTTTCCTCGCCTGGTTTGTCCAACAGTCAAGCCCTAAGTGCTAATTATCAACAGCCAAGTTCTAATATTCAACAAGGATCTCCTCATTCTAATTACCAGCCACGACCACAGTCTGCTAACTACCAACCTCCTTACTATAAACCAGCTGTCCACCAAGCTCCTTCATCCCCAAACTATCAAAACAGATCTGTCTCACCTCTGCCACCCTCCAGTCCCCAACCATCATCAAAACAGTGGGGTTCTGTACATTCTCCCGTTGCTGCTGTAAACAAACCTAAACTCTCTATAGATCAGAATCAATATCAATCTCCTTCACAGCAATATCAATCCCCTCATCAGCAATATCAATCTCCTCAACAATATCAAACTTCCCCTCCACAGTATCAATCTTCTCCTCAACAAAATCAGCCTTCTCCTCAACAATACCAGAATTCTCCCCAACGTTATTCTACTTCTCCACAACGTTATCCAACTTCTCCTCAACAATACCCTACTTCACCTCAACAATATCAATCTGCACCTGATCAATATCCATCTTACCAAAACGATTCGGAACCATATCCTCCTCAATACAGAGTAGTTAGTTCTCCTTCTGCACAACATCAAGAATATCCGTATCAGTATCAGACTTCTCAACAATACTCTCCATTGTCACAAAATTCTGCTGCTCAGTATCAGGTAGTATAGTACCTAAATAATACGGTTGATACATATAGTACACCTTTTCTTAAATGTGGCTTTATAGAATAACAAATAAAGCAAACCTAATTTGACATGTATCATTGATCTTTATAATGTATTTTAATAATACAGCAGCAACAACCACATAATCAAGGTATACCACATCAAAGACAACCAACCCCAGTAAGATATCAACAATCGGCACCTCCACCAGCAACAATTACTTTACGATCTCAAGTTCCAGTGAGCCAGGCTCCTGCCCCAGTTTATACTTCACAACCAGCCACGGCAACTTTACAAGGTTTTATTAATAAATCCAATATTTAATCTTTTATGAAAGTTATAATACAATTTATAGGAGGAAAGAATTTGCGTGGTGACCTTAAATGGCCACCACCAGAAACAAAACACCTAATGGAGGAAGAAAATAAAAAACGTATAGAAATAGCGAGAGGGCCAGTATGTAGACCACGCAAAGTAAACAGAGATTATTCGGGTTTCTTTGCCCAGCACGCGCTGAATAGTACTTATCCCGGCTATAAAGTACCTCCTGGAACACAATTTTATGCTCGCGACTAAATAAATGTTTTACTTTTCAATTAATACCTAAGAATATTGTATTACATGACATTTATTACTTTCCAAAACGATCAAAACACAAACCCGATACAGAATACTAAATGTCATGTTTTTGTAAGATTAATATTAAGGTCCTATACATATGATGCTATTTTTGTGATAATGCTGAATTGGGAAATATGATTACAAGCTTATAATGTGTTGCTCATAATTTACCTTACTGAAATAAATTTTATCAAACCAATGTTGGATAACAGTATATATTTTTGCAACAATATTTTTAAGCTTACTAATGGTAATAAGTTGTAAGTAAAAAATGTTTATATACAATACCTTACGATTATTCTGTAAATATCTTGTAATTTTGGTTGTATGCTGCTTAACGAATCGATTCTAATTTATTTTAACAATATTGTGTTCTTTAAAGATATGTAAATATTTGTAAAATGCATGTGAAATAAATTATTTAATATTTTTGTTGTTCTCATTAAATTCTTAAAGTTTACTTCAGGTAGGAATTAAAAATAAATCAATAATAATTAACGAAAAATAGTTTAATTAGTTACTTAAAGTTATAACAGCTTTGCGTTTTTTAAAAAATATGTCTTATGACAGATTGTCGAAGACGGACAACTGTTATAAAATTTATATAAAATATGGTAATATTTTGCAGTTCTAAACATTAATGAACGTTTAAATTTTCAGTTATGATCAATCCTTATACTAAAGAAAAACCTTGTGTTTGTTGTATAGCTTGAAGTAATTTATATCTTAACTTTTCTTTTGTTTTATATCTAGGCAAATCCAATAAATTAAAGCACGTGTGCGCAACAGGCAAATATTTATCATCAGCTGTAGGTTGAATAATTATCTGTAGAGTTAAATAATTATTTAATGTTACTAGCTGCTATTATATACTATATATAGTTATTACCTTTATGGCTTTCATCCCTTGTAATGGTATTCTATCACAACCAGTTAGGAAAAGCAAGAATTTCTTCTTGTCTTCTAAGGACAGTTCATGGATTATCTCCCAAAACCATCTAATCGTCACATCCGAAGATTTATAACCATTTTTATATTCTGCTACTTCTTCTAATACATGCCAATCATAGTTTTCATTTCCAACAACTACCGACATAAGTTCATGTGCATGAAATATTTTTAACACTCTACCACCACAAACTTTCATAAAGCCTGACGAAAAGGCCTCAAATTGATCATGAACGGACTTATTAAAGGTAAAATCTACATATAAATTTACGTATTCTTGTCTACAAGGATAAATATAATATAAATAAAATGATTAACAATTTCTTACTTATTTTCCTGAGTAACGGAAATATTGTTACCATTAGGCTTTAAAGGAACTACTGTGTGTTCTCCAAATATATCTCTACTAACTTCAAAATTTAAACAAAATACTTCTTCGAAATCAGAATCTGTATAATCTAACAGTGTCCTAAGCGAATTTGCAGTAGTTGGTGTTAAATCCTTGAGATCGCTCAAAACCACAGGTTCTTTAAGTAATTTCTTATATAATGCCAATGGAAAAGGTAGATCTATAATTGTATAATTATAGATTGCCAAGCCACATATTAGACCTAAAATACAAAATTAATTTTAAATTAACCACGTCACAATATTCAATATTACCAATTAAGAAATACATCGATTTATCCTCAAATGGGTTCTCAGAAAACCAAATCGCTCTAGTTTCTTCATATTCCCTGAACATACCATACTTTGGATCCAAAATATCTCTTAATACCAGCAGAAAGAATTCTTTTCTAACACCACCTGCATCTTCTGCCTCTTCTCCATAAAATTTAATCTAATAACAAAGTTAATCTACAATCTATAACTAACAAAAAAATACCTTACTTTTAAAGGTTTCTTCAAATCACTACTATTTACTTCACTTAGTTCTCTAAGAGTATCAGCCACTATATTTTCTCTAGTGACATTTAAAACTAGATATTGTGTAATCATTTGTGGTGCTCCAGGTTGCACCAACATTGCCATAAAGGCATGTTGAGCAGCAGCATTCATAGCAGATTGCATCTAATAATGAATTACAATAACCTCCAGAATAGTTAATATAAGTGATATTTACCTGTATAGATTGATCTGTTTGAAGAAGTTCTAATTTTGCATGTGCATCAAACAAAAATGGATAATTACACAAAAACAATTTGTTTGTCTGAAAAAGAAATATAAAATCAATAAATGTTAAAATTAAGAAGGAACAAAAGCTAAGTTCTTGGTTTAAAATATGATTATACAAGTACTTACACCTGGATCTGTAAGCCAAAGAAGGTAATCTACCCTTACATCCAGACATTCTGAGATTTCTGGCAGATGAAATGTGTCGTTTGAAACTTTACTTCCTTCCACACTACGATTCAATTTATGTAAATACATTAACATGTCCAACATTGTAACTAAACTAGCATCATAAAAAACAGTCTAAAATCAATTGCAATACATATTTCTCCAATAGTTGATATGTGATAATAACATACTTTATTTTCTGGTATTTTTTGATTACGAATTATAAAACAGACTACACTCTTGAAAATATTAACAAGCCGTTCAAAATAATCATGACTAGTAGATGCCCACCAACCACCAATAATCCGATTTGCTGGCTGTTGAAGCCTTAACAAAGCAGTTGCAAATGGTTTATGGAGTTTTAAATGCTGTTTTGGATTATTAAATTCATGATACAACGGTAAAATAAGATAAATCCTAAGAGTTTCTACATCGGGTGGCGACGAAGATAATTTATTCAATAAATCTTCAGTCACAGAGGTCCAAATCTATAAGATCATTTACAAAAAGTTTAAAAAAAAATTAGTAAGAGTAACTATATACCAATTCTTTTATGCTGTCATTTTCAAATTTTCCTATTAACGAAAAGGTTTGCTCGGCGGCCTCCATGTCTACACCATGATGTTTACTTGTACAACAATAATGTTCTTCACGAGTCAATAAAAAGGAACCATTTAAACAAGCTAGACTTTTGAAAACAGTTTCTAAATAAACTAACATTTCTTGATCCACTGTGTTTTTAGCAGGAATTTCTAAGCAAGTACTCAAATAATCATAATTTAAAATTAATATTTGCATTTCTGGTTCAAACATCCTACAATCAAATGATGGCAGAAGTTTACTCCTTTCTGTTACAGTTGCAAAGCAGTGATCTCCTCCAGCAAATATTCTGTTAATGATATAGTGTGATTGATTGTTATTAACTATTGCGGAGCCAGTTGGTGATATCCATGGACCTTGCACAACTTGAGGAGTGGACGCGTTTGATGGCTTTCGTCCTCCTAATTGTCCTGCACCTCCTAGCCCAAACCCATATACTCGGCCCCTTGATGGAACTAAAGCTAAAGTGTGTCTACGTCCACATGTTATTTGTGTAATTGTGGAACCCATTAATTCTAGAACCTAAATTTAATATTCAAATAAAATAAAATAAGTTTTAATTGATGGAACAGTTGATTAACCTTTCTAGGTACAATTTCATTTGTAGTACTACCATGGCCCAACTGTCCATACATACCAGCACCACAACTAAAAACTCCGCCATCTAATGTAAGAAAGGTGGAAAATTCATCACCACAAGAGATATAACAAATTTTGACATTTCTAAGTGTTCTTAATTGGCTTGGGTAACTTTTTGATTTGGTATCGTTTAGTCCTAATTGCCCATGAGTGTTTTTCCCTAAAATAATATTGATTACATACGGCAATATCTGGATTAGTATAAGTCAGTGGTTTCCAAACTTTTTGTACCTGCGCCCCCCTTTAAAAAAAAATTGTTGCGCCCCCTTAATTTTTCTAACAATCTAATTTCATAAACACTCAACTGATATTATAATTTACTTAATGGGCTACAAAGTAATATACAATATTATGTAAAAATATACATAAAAATTTTTTGATACCTTATCGACTTCTTTGGTTTGTATTCGAAAATGATATTTTGGAAACAGCTGTATGCCCCCCTTGCAACAGTCTCGCGCCCCCCTAGGGGGGCGCGCCCTACAGGTTGGAAACCACTGATATAAGTAATTGATTCTGCCAATAAACTTGACTGTTTGAAAGGTGTGTCAAATTATATCAAAAAATATTAGGCTGTAAAAATTTTTAAGAATTTATTTTTATTCGCAATTAAAATTTAGTTTTGTTTTGAAATTTACCAACCAGACTGATAAAAGTCGGACTATGCAAGTCATTCCTGTACATAGGGTAAGTGTGGGTACTACTGCGGTTTTTATGTAAGGCTTTACTTTGGAAGTATTTTTTTTAAATCTATTTCAAAATATCGATAATTTTTTTATTTTATATCAGAGTTTCCCTTATTTTGAACTTAAAAAAAAATCAACAGCGTGACAAATTAATATTTTCTTTAATTAATAAACATTTTAAAGAAGAGTCTCCATGCATGTATTACTGCGGGTGAAAAAGTAGTTTGCTCCTATTACGGTGTGGGAATTACTGCGAATGATCCTGTTACTGCGTGGCTATTACTTGGGAAAACCGAATATAGCTGTTGAGCTTTAAAATTGCATTAAACATGGTAAAAAACTTGTAAGCAAGAGAGTAGATATTTATATTGGATTTATTATTAACTTTGACCATTATTTATTTCTGTTCACGAATAATTTAGCTACTGCATAATTCTTATAGGTTAGAATGAGCGCATTTGACATCCGCAGTAATACCTACATGCACATGAACTAGCGACGTCTCTATTACTGTGGTTGATTTCAACCCTCCTATATTTAATAATTAATTCAATAATTGTCATACATGTAAAATTAGTATGTTGTTATTATTTTAGAAGCATAAAATACTATTTTTTTCAAATTATACAAACTTATTTATCATTTATTTATACTAAAATAAAAAGATCCGCTGTAATACCTACACCTGCAGTAATACCCACTCTTACCCTTCCGTTTTTTTTTCAGAATCAAAAGTATTTTAATGTAAGTAACTAAAATCACTTATAGCCTAATAAAATTATATAAGAGCAGATTTATGAAAAACCTATCCTCCCAAGTGCATTAGAATAAAGTTTTATAGATGTCATATAGGTCATATATGGAATTGAAAGAAAACTCACCCCATCCAAAAACAGCACCAGATTTTGAAACTGCAAATGTATGATTACTTCCACAAGCTATAAATGCAATTGGAATTCCCCCTAGACTAGTTAGAATCACAGGATTTTGCTCAGTTGATGATGTTGTTCCAATTCCTAACTGCCCATGATCGTTTGCACCCCAAGCATATATGTCACCAGCTGTTTAAGTGTTACTTTAGTAGTGTGATTAATAATTACATAATTAAGTTGTATCATACAAAATACTTACAACTAGTTAAAGCTACAGAGTGGTAATTGCCACTTGCAATTTGCACAACATGGAAAGTCGCTAAAGCCTTTAGAATTTTTGGAACTGGTTGAACAGTTTCGCCAAGCTGATGTCCTAATTGTCCATGGATATCTGAACCCCATGTAAATATTTGACCCCATTTATTTAAAACTATTGAGTGACTTTCGCCACAGGAAACATGTGTAATCTGATATGCTTCTAAACCATTTACCAGATCTATAAATAAATGAATAACAGAAGAAAAATTGTATTTTAAAAACTTATAATTTAAAGCTGCTCTTACTACTAGTTATTAACATATACATAAACAGTGCATGAATTTTGTTAGTTAATAATTCAATGTAAACATACACATTACATATAGAAAATTAATGTTTTACAATAAATAATCTATTGTAAAACTTAAAAATCTAGTTATAAAATAGCTTTACTGAAATTGTGAAGCATTACATACTAAATAGTGACATACGTGGCCTTTTTCTAGGCTGACCATGTCCAAGTTGACCATAATCATTACTACCACAGGCATAAACTTGGCCATCTTTTGTAAGCAACAAAGAATGAGTTTCACCGCAAGCCACTTCTGTAACAGAACTTGCACCAAACCAGTCTAAAGGTCTAGGTGTTAATATATGTTCTTCTTCGATTCCTCCTAATCCTAATTCTCCATGAATTGTACTTCCCCAAGCAAACATTTTACTATCTTACTTCAGCTTTATTAAAATGCATACTGTTTTTTTTATCGTAAAATCTAAAAATAAAATAAAACGTACATTCTTATCAGTAAAGATGATGTTATGAATTTTAGAAATACACTGTTCTAGAATTGCTATAACAGGACATACTAGTGGGGGAAACCAAAAAAATGGTATGATATGCATTAAATAAATATTTAATTATGAATGATTCATCTCTACTGTATTTACCTTATAATCATAAGCCGTACTACGTGAAAACATAATAAAAATCACTTTTAATTTGTCATAAGCAAATGAATTTAACAGATCTCAAGAAATAAGGTTAGAAAACAACGATGGGATCAATTCTGAAATACGCAAACGCGATAAAGTCCCGGGCTTTCACAATTCTTGAAAAAGCTTGTTAGGCCGACAATATTTTGGGGCTGAAACGGGGTTAATACTGTTCAAATCTAATATTTTTGTTATTAATACTAATGTATTATTAAGTATTATTAATACAAACACTGTATATAATGATTTATACCTACTTTGTTTTTCTTTTAGCATTTCTCGATATTTATTACAAAAACTTCCACCGTCGACTTATTACAATTTTAAAGAAATGGCCAGTTGTATAAATAAGTTTTGATTAAAATTTTAGTTAAATAAAGTATTTTTTACTTAAAATGGCTAATCCAGTTAAAATAGATAAAACGCACAGATTTAACTTCTTTAGGCAATTGCCCCAAAAGAATTATTGAATATGAATTGACCTCTTAAAAAAATTGAAATACCTATGCATTTATTTTAGAAAACCTAAAATGCATATTTTAATATAAAATAGCGTAAACAGCGTATGCATTTGGATATGCAGATAAACGCATAACTATCCGAAGACTAGTGATAACAATACAGTCGAACCTAGATAAGTCGAAGTTGAAGGGAAACTAAAAATAATTCGATTTATCAAAAATTCGAGTTATCGATATAAAAATATTAACGTTGAAATAGGCAAGTCCTAGGGAATCAGGTTCGAGTTATCAAAAATTCGGCTTATCGACGTTCGACTTATGGAGATTCAACTGTATATATATATATATATTTTTGATGCGTATGCGCTTAGCCAAATATTTAGGGTACAGAAAGGGAAAAGAGATAAAGAGAAGAGACAAAGTAGGCATTTTCCTTACGCGTGCAAAAAGGAACGACAAAACTATATCTACTCTGTTCTGACATGGAGAAATCGAACACTTTACTACCGCCGCACCGCGCTCGAAAATAAAATTTTCGCAGCGAGTGTTACAAAACAAATATTTTTGTTACTTATAAAACAATTATCCACAATGGTCAACAACGGAGTTTTCAACATTCAGGGAACTTATCTTATTGTAGCAAAATATGGTTCATATTACTGAATTTCGATTTCTGTGCTGTTATATTTTGATATAAGTTACAAGTGTTACAAAGATACCGACATTTTTTTTAGACGATTGACCGTGAAATATGGTAGAACTTAATTACAATTAAGTGTAATGCATAAAAAATGTACACACCATTTAATAATAACTCTAAAGTGATATCATAGGAAAAACATGTAGATTTAGGCTCTCTATATTATCAAAGTTTTCTGATTGTTATTTTAGATTTTTTGCTCCATTAACTTTTTAACTACAAAGCTCAAGCGGCTTCATTGTTTTTAGACTTTAGGTAGGTAACTTTATCACTGTTGTTATTTTCTTGAGCTAAATTTTGTAGAAGATACAATTCCCAAAAGTAATTACTTCTTGATATTTGTTCTGAAACTGGACCTTTTATTTGGGAATATTTCCTATGAGAGTATTTTGTTTTTGTAGATTTACAGTTAAACTTTGTATAGTCCTGATATTAATTTAAAATTTAATTAGAAGGTTTCTCCGCCTCGTTTACAAACATAAATATTTTCAAGTTTTTAAATTTTCAAACGATAGTTTGAAAATTTAAAATGATTGAAAATGATAATTTTTACATTTAATTGAAATTATGATGTTAAAGTAATAAACATTATATATTTAAATGATAATGAATAATTTAACAAATAAGTAAGCTTCTTTGGCATAAGACAATTTTTAATAAACTAAGTAAAATTTCTTTGTCAGCTTTTCAAATAAAAGGGAAAACGTTCGGGCTAAAATTATAATGGAAATTCCTAGTTCTACGTGACGGAGCATAGATATTGCTGGAAATGAGTATTTCCCCTTTGTTGCTTATTTTAGTGTATTATAAAACTTATTTTAAAACATAATTTAGTGATTATTACAATTTCTTTTTTAAATGTAAAAGCTGCGTGGATGACATAAATTAAATGTTTAGTAATTTCTTTTTATTTTCCCAAGTTTAGGAAAATGAATACTTACTCAGTTTAATATATCCACTTTTTTTAAAAGGCAATTCCCATTTAGAGTTTTGCATTGTATTAAGTAATAAGTATAAATTTCTCCTTTTGCTGGTTTCATTAAACGAATCATTCATTTTATATTTTTTGGTATCTTTTTCTACGAAACGTTATTATATTATCTGATATTTTTATATGTACCTAATTTACTTCACAAAAAATATACATATCAATACGACAACAAAAGTATCTTTCTGTGTTTTGTCAAAGAAATATGAAAATTGATTACCTTTGTGATTTATACTAGTAAGCATGCTATTCGAAAATTTCTAGTTTAATAATAGTTTTTGGATTTGTTTTTGAATGAATTGAATGCAGTACGTAAAGCTATCAATAAGTTTAACAATAAATTAAAGTACAGTTGATTATGATACATAAATTAAAAACTTTTATTATAATATTTTTTTCTTTTTATCATCATACTTATCAAAATGTTTTGTCAAAATTTAAGTGATGTTCTCTGAGATTGTTTACAATATACCTAATATAAGAGGGTTCGCTGTAAACAAAGCCTACATCGTCAAACACACACATAAATGTCTATTATTGAATTTTATAAATAATGTCAAATTTATGTCGTAATATATAAGTCGCAATAGGTGTTGATTTACTACTTAAATTTAATTATTTTTGGAATGGTTTGCTATTGGTGAAAATAAAATTACTCTGATTGCTTTAAAAGCCCAATTAAAATCAAATTTAGACTTAACTTGGCTCGTTATTATTAATTCTTAATAAAGCCAACCTTAATTTTATTCGATGAGATATAGCGGTTATAACTTCAAACTTATAATTGAGCTGCCTTTGGGCGTTCTGATTAATTGAGAACACCGTGCTTCACGACACTCTATTCAATAAATTTTCTATTGAATTTTGAACTTCAATTATTAGTTTGACCGTGAATTTTATATGTAGATAATTTCTTATTGGTTAACTGTGCGAAAAGCAAGAAACCGGTTACTCGAATTTTTAATGTAGCAAAAACTTAAATTTTTCAGTATCATTGTTCGAACTAATGTTTTCGTCGATTGCATTATACGAATAGTTTAAGTAATAGAAAATAATAATATTTTTTATATTCTACGTACGCTCTTTACTCAATAATTTTATTGGCTACGTTTTAAATTAAACTAAATTAAATCTAATGATTTCTACATTTTTTGTTTTTCTCTAAAACACTTTTAAATTATGCACTAAAAGTTGTAAGCTGCATTTCAAACACTAAACTTTGTGCTTATTACAGAGCAATTTGACATTTAAAATAATCACATATGTACATATATGTTTGCATTTGGACAAAGTGTAAAATACGGTTTAATAACTAAACTATCTTCAATATTTGTTACTTGCTTAACTTATTTATTTCCACTGTAACCCGAATTTACTGCGATGATATCAACATAACCTTGTGCACTTCAATTAGGAGGTTCTTCGGATACCCTCGACTGTCGAGTCTCCCACCGGCACTAACCGATCGGCGCCTTTCGTTCGTTTTATATGTGTACGGAAGTTGAAGCTTCTTAGATGTTCTGGAGTTTCCAGAGCATTCCGTGTGCGACGAGACCTTCTAGTCTTTATGTGTTCAGGATCACCATATACAGTTTGTCCCAAATAGAGTAAGCTATTAGTGAAGATAGAAGTTTGGTTAAATGGGCAATGTTTTGCAGTTTTGGTGCCCATTCAGATTCTGTTAAGAAAATTTTAAAATTCCGAATAGTTTCAAAGTTATCGTAAAAAGACTGAAAATTGTCATTTTCTTTAATGTCAAATAACTTTGTAATTATAAAAATTACAAAAAAAAAGTTTAATATAAAAATTACTAGGTTTCATATAATACAAGTAAAAATTAAATCAAAATTAAATTTAAAATCGCAGATTCCAAGATATTGATACCAACTTTCTTATTTTAAAAGTACGCCATATTAGATTTTTACATAGTTAAATAGCATTTTTTTTCTCTTTTCAACCATGTATAACAACTCATATTTAAATAAAAAATTATTAACAATATTAAATTTTTCTATTTTAAATCAAGTAGCCATGAATTATTTTGGAAAACTGTTAAAGTATGTTTGTGCAGCAACGCAGGAGCTTTTGTAATATTTAATGTAGGTACAAAACATACCATACTGCTCAGTTCAAAACTTTGCCATTTTGAATTATTTATAAAGCAATAATAATTATTATTCAAAAAACTTACAATATTAGTCAGAAAATAAATATAATGACGTTGGCTTGTATTATGCTGTTTTATTGTTCTTTGATAATTCATGGCTACTTGATTTAAAACAGAAAAATTTAATATTTTTATTAATTTTTTATTTAAATATGAGTTGTTATACATGGTTGAAAAAAAAATGCTATTTAACTATGTAAAAATCAAATATGGCGTCCATTTAAAATAAGAAAGTTGGTATCAATATCTTGAAAACCGCCATTTTAAATTTAATTTTAATTTAATTTCTCTTTGTATTTTATAAAACGTAGTAATTTTTATATTAAACTTTTTCTTGTAATTTTTATAATTACAAAGTTAATTGACATTAAAGAAAATGAGGATTTTCAGTTTTTTTACGATAACTTCGGAACTATTTGAAATTTTAAAATTTTGTTAACAGAATCTGAATGGGCACCTAAAACTGCAAAACATTGCCTATTTAACTAAACTTCTATCTTTACTAATAAGAAAGATACCCATGTTAGCCTACTCTATTTGGGATACACTGTATACGCATTTGCTGTAGAGAACACTAGAAGAATCTAGGGCGTGCTTGTTAAAGTATTAAAGGCAATTACAATAAGCGGAATGTATTGCAGTTTTTAAAATTAGTTGGACTTAAAACAATATTTTTTGTACATACATTAATATGTATTCATATATTTTTGTTGCACTTCATTATTTACATACCTTTTATATTATGTTTTTGTCTTTATAAAGATATTTTCATCAGTGTATAATTTATAAATTATATAGTTGCCTTTAATTAATTATTAAAATAATTTAATTTTATTGGTTTTGACTTTATATGAAACTGTTCAGTTTTCATAAATAAAAACAGCTTTATGAAATTCTATTTTCTAACAAAGAGCAATAACTGTAAAAGTCAAGACACGTATTTGATTTTATTCGTGTCCATCACATAAAAAGGTTACAAAGATATTTTAGTTGTAAACATCTTAAGTTAAAAGTTTCTTTATAGAATAAACATAATCTTACTTAAAATCGACTTACATATATTTCATATTCTGTGTATGTAATAAATAGAATCTTTTTTGTCCTTCTAAAGGTCTCTAGGCTATTCGTTGTTAAACCTTAAAATTGTTTTCAAATTTAGCTCATCAGGAAGCAAAAACACGAATGCATAAATCCTTTTAGAGAGGATGAAACTATAACGGCCTACACTTAAATAGAATATAAAGTGGCTTTTAACTAGAGAGTGATCGTTATATGAGAGCCTGTTCTTTCAATAAAAAAGGGTTAGCCTATAAAGTAGTACCTTTTGAAACTACGCTTCTTAATAAATATTAAAATATCTAAATTAATAATAAAACTAAAATTAGGCAAAAAAATTGTAAGTCAGTTAAATTGATTACACAAATTAATATTTTATGTAGATATTAACATGTATGGGTAATAGCCCATTATTAATTCAGACATACACGTTTAAATCAATTAATTTTATGGCATGTAAAATTGATATTGAAACATCACAGTTAATTTTCTAATTAAAATAAAAAGTGGTATAACGAATTATGTATTTTAATTTTGATATAACAAAGATTGTAAATTTTAAACTATCTAATTTGTATTTGAATAATTGTTAAGTACAGTCTCTCTATAACGAAACTCAAGGCACCAAGTTTTTTCTTTCGTTATAAAGGATTTTCGATATATAGAGATATAAAGAAAAAGAGAGTATAAGAGCACAAACACACTTTCTTAAAAACTTTGATAACCAGAAGTACGTCAGTTTCTAAAATTTCTATTCTTTCGTATAGTCCGTAATTTTGATCTGATAGTTTTTGCTACGGTTTGTATTTTTTTATAAAGTTTATTCATATCTTCAGATAAGGGAGAATCGTTTTTGTAAAATAATAAAAACATGCCTAATAATTTGCGCCAATGCACAAAGTTCTCCTACGCTATACTCTGTCCGGCCAACAGAATTAGTTAAGCCACGCCTCACTAAATTGAACCAATGTATGTAGTGCCCAGTTTCACACGGTAGAAATTAATAATCAAGTTTGTCCTCGTTCTTGCAGGACATAAATGCTTATATAGTTGCTTGTGTTACGTGCTTTAAAAATTAAGCCAATAGAAAAAATTCTATTTAAATTTAGTGCACATTTGTGGGAGTGGCTTAACTCTTTCTGTTGGCCGGACAGAGTATAACTATGTTCACAGTTCAAAAATCAATTCACAATTTGACTTTATTGGTATTTCAGTTAAAACTGATTGCAATGCGTTCCAACCCATTAGGACCGTAATGGCAAAGAATTCTTAAAAAATTTAAATAAAAAATAATTAAATGACATATTAACAGAGACATATTGTTTTGTTATAGATGTAAACCATTACATTATAGAGAGTGTTTTAATGTATAGGTAATAATGTAAACCAACCAATATCGAGCAATATCTATGCTATAGAGAGTTTTTTGTTATAAAATAGTTCGTTATAAAGGAAGAGCATTTCTATTTCAATATCATGCGTAATTATTTGCTAGGGCTTCAGAAGAGATAAAATAAGATAGAACGGTCAGCAATATTCCGAAATCATCGTTTGTGATGATCCCAAGTAAAGCTAAACCTAATAATTCAAAGTAATAGAACTAGAGTACAATCTTTTCTAATGTTGAATGTGACTATTTAAATCACATTAAATTAACATTTAAGCTGCTCTGTTAGAAACAAAATTTGTTTAGGTATGTTTTTTGGTACGTCACTTTGTATCAGGAATAAAGTGTACATTATTATTTTAATCTTTGTATAAAGCACTAAGCTCAAACAGCACACCTAAATTTTTTCCTTACAATTCAACAATATACTAGCAGTACATGCACATAACATTGTTAAGTGAATAATCATCTGCGGTAAAAAAACGTGTTGGATAAGAGATCGCAGTGCGTCCATCTCTGCAGGGAGAACCCTTTACTCCCATCAGGAGCACTTTTTTTGATGAAATTAATGGCGTACGAGCGGCTATATCTAAACCACGTGATACTTTGCTGGATACCGTTAGTGTAACAAAATATTTACATTTTATTATGTAGATTTTTGTACTCTGGAAAAGCCTTTCACGTCTGTGGAGGTAGGATAAACGCAGTAAGTAGTGTTTAGTATTGTAACATCATTAATATAATATTAATATTAAGTGTAAAATTAAAGGTTGCCTCCAGAGTTGTTCGTACAAAGAAGGGGTTATTCAAAAAGTACTCCCGCGGGGTAAGAGCGAAGGGTTAAAAGAACCCATGCGAACATTTACGCCTACATGCATTCCCTTGTCCAGATATGCAACCTTATATACTATTTTTTACTAAAATTATTTACAATTGCTACCATTTTAGTAATACTTACCTAGATGTTTTTTGCTATTAGAAAAAAGTAATAAAATTTTGTTAGCCAGAAGTTAGTATTAGCGAAAAAAGACTTAAAAACAGTAATGTTCCAATATCAACAGGTTGCTTTAAGCCAACATTTAACAAGGTTCAAGAAATACAATTTGCCGTCCATTGTAAGAAAATGGTCAAAATGTTATATTGATGTCAAGATGACTGTTAATGTTGATCGTTAAATAGTTAGTTTGTGTATTATTTACCTTATTTTGCTCATTTCCTACACTTTACTTAAGCGCTTTTATGCGATCTTATACCCGAAAGACTGGTGCTTTTAACGACATTGAGGATCAAGAGTTCGCATTTCAACCGGGGCACATTATTGTCTAATTTAAAGAAAACTACATATTAAGCTAGTACTTAAACTTATGCATTGAATGCTCTATTTAATAACCATTATCATATTCCTGATATTCAATTATTTTTGCATTGGCGTGATCGAGAAAGAAAATCTGCCTGATCTTGACTCTATATGATCTCGGTAGTGGAGGTCGGCAATAAAGATACATGTATGTAAAAGGACATTTTAAGTTTCCCATTTTACACTGACATCAAAGCACAAAAAAAGTTGAACGGCAAATAATTATTTAGCGATAGACGGGGGTTATTTTATAAGTAGACGAAAAAAATTTGAATGTTATTAAAAAAAAATATGAATTAAAAATAAACTATAAGGGCGGCGAAACGATTTGCGTTTACACGCTAAGATTTATAATCCAACTTCTTTAGGTTGAATGTTTTTCGATTCAATTTCCAATCCAACTCACCATTTCGTCCCGATTGGGTTGAAAGTACGATTACTCGTTTACACAGTCCGTTTTACTGGTAGGATTTATGTGATTGGACCAACCATGCGACAAATCGTTGTGTGTAAACCGAACTTATTGTTAGGTGCCGCTGATCGTTTCTATGACATCACACCCCTAATTTTTGCGGTCGCAAAAATTACGGTACCGCTTTCGAAAAAACCAAGGTTTTAAAAAACGTAAAAATGCTGGAGGGTTTATTAATTAATATGGTTTGTAATTCATAAAACCCTATCGTTATATGGTAGTTATAATTTTTGTGAAAATGAAAGTTCATCAAAGTAGATATTTCTCAAAGACAATGTGAATCTGAATTGTTTTAAAAACTTTTGAGTTGAGGTGGTATATGGTATTGTAACAAACGCGATGAATAAATGTAGGTGCCGCGATAGATTAAGTAAGAGAATGAGATACATTAATCTCTAACATACGCACCCAATAAATTTCTATCTACATTACCTTGAATATTGACAGCGCTAAAGATGAGAAGAATCTACATTTTTCTAGAAGCTCTGATAATTGATAACACGACACACATATAAGCGTAGCCGATTCCGTAATAGGCTGTTTTAGAACTCAGTTTGTTCGTTAGTGTCAACGCTCTCAACTCCGCACGCCCGGTGAAACTCAAGGTAATCTTTTTAACGCATTGTTTAGATAAATATTGTATATAAATAAACATTTTAAATAAATACGAGTGCAAACTAAATAGTTTAGTGAATTAAAACTGTAAGTAAATTAGTTCGTAAATTAAACAATTATTACGTAAATATTCTAGTATTTAAGTTATTGGTGTCGGTAAATTGGTTAATTCTTTTGTTAAATAAATTGTAATCGTTATTAAAATAAGTGACAAATGTTATTATTTGCAACCCTAGTTTAAACCCTAGTGAACTCGTTATAATATTATAAAGTTTAATAACATTTATTGAATGTGACAATTAACGCATATGATAAATAACTAATAGACATTGTACCAGAAAATAAAGCTCACGGTAACGCAAAAAGATTACGTAAAGAACGTTGAAAAGTTGTTTTCCAAAGCGTGATGATACATATGAATTTCTTTAGTTATTATAAAATTGTTGGTCTGTTTCTATAATAAACGACCTAATGAAAGTTGTGAAAATTACTGCATTACAAATAAATAGATATAAAATAAACATATATTTATTTCATTATTTAATTTAAAAAAATGCATGTAGTACTTAACGTTTCTTTACAAAGAAACCCGATTACAATTTTGTTCCTTTGCTTATCATTTTGTTCTTTTTTGTTACTAACAAATAAATTGCTTGCTATCTCTGCTATAAATGCAAAAGATGCGCGAAACCATGGAAGGCAATATTATCATTTCAAATAAATTGTCACAACAGCTATGTATACATATACTGCTAAAGATATTATTTCTGTTTCTGTTTCTTTGGTGTAACAATCCGATAAATGGGTTTTTAGTTTAAACCATTCAATATAAAGTTTATTATATAGGTAGGTATATACAATATTTAAACTAAAATAAAAAGTTCGTATATAATTTTTACTTAATGCACACTTCAATGAAATAAATAGATAACGTTGAGCTTTTAAGACTTTATAAATGGATCCCATTGACAAAATTTTATTACATTCTGTGTTGTGGTTAGACTCTCTATACAACTTTGCTAATTTGAAATGCCTAGTCTATTTTGGTTTGGTGTGTTAAAGAGCTTGTCATGCAAACCTTACCACAAACAGATTTTCCCGTTGTTTGTGAAATGAATTTTACGAGAGAATTACAATTATAAAATTATTATATCGTTAAGAGCCTGCCTAAACGTATTATACTAACAATCACGTTAAAGTTTCTGCAATGATAATTATGCTAAAAGAGATTTCAAATAAAATTATATATACTCTAATTAATTCGCAACGTTAGCTATTTTATTAAAGCACGTTTGTGTATTTTCAAATTACGGTTTTATTACAGGCTCAACGTACTAATTTTATTTTTCAAGTAAACTCTAGCAATTTCAATTTAATATCTAGATATTACAAAAAAGTAGTCTGATCTTTCTGACTGAAAACCAAAATAAAAGTAAATTGCAAAACGGTTCATAAATTTTTACTTTAATAAATTACGTTTACTTTCAGACATGGCAATTTCTTTCCTAAAATGAAAGGTTGCATTGAATGACTGGATTGTTATTGAAGATATCGCGACCTGTAGGCTTTTACTTTGAAAGAAAATTAATCTAGTGTCGATATTAGAACATTTGTAAGGCTTTCCAATAGAGTGCTTTTATTTTTATCCATATCGCTTTTCTATATAGCAAAGATAATTGTTTCACACTTTTTTAATAAATTACTTTCTTTATTAAAAAGATAAAATGTTTTCTACTTAGGTACTGCTAAATACTTTGTTCTAAATGAAGATCTGGCTGTGAGAAAAGTTAAGCTTTGTCTACACCATAGTGCCACTCACTATAAGTTCATACTGCTATTCTGATTCTGACTGTATATTTGTTTCAGATTGCTTCCTATTATTCTTCCCAATGAATAGCAGTTAAGTAATTTATATTTGGTAATTACTATTTAAAATTTCCCCAATTTTTCGGTCGCCTTATTAGTAAATATTTTTACCATTCAGGATCGAAAATTTACTGTAGCTATTTTATATTTTAATTATAGTCCAGTATTTAACTATTTAATGATTGATTAACAGTATGTTTAAGGTATGAATTATATGATTTTCACAATTTATGGTAAAGTATTACTTTACTTTTTGGAACCTTCTAGTTAAGATTTTTTATTCAGTGCTAATCTCCAACAACTCTTATTTATGAATTTCATGAATATTTATTTAACTGTGTTGAATAATATAAATTATAGGACATGTTTTAAAATATTAATTTTTTCATGCGGGTATAGTTGCGGCATCTAAAATACGATGACCAACAAAATCGGGATACAGAATACAATAGTAGCAGTGAATTTCACTCTTTGGAAAACAGTCTCAACTAATTTTATAAACATTGTGACTTGAGACACTTCTCTTGTCAGTACTTTAATATAATAAAAGTGAGTTCTACTACATGAATAAAGTATAAAAGGTGCATAATTGAAATATGTGTAATATATGAATATAGGTATATAATATAAGTATATAATTTAATAATAAATTAATATAAATGCGATAGGCATGAAAACAATACACAATAATGTGCTTATGTAATGTTACTATTGTGAAATAGCAACGACCAGGCCAGGTCCGTTAGCGATCCGATAAATATTCTTTGAGATGTATCGTTATTGTAGCAGTATGCGATCGAAACCTGAGCGGTAGCGATAGCACGAATATCTTTATTGATTCCTGTGTAAGAATATTTTATCGAACCGCGAGAAAAACCGAAAATATATCAAAGTGGCAATATAATGTGAACCAAGTCTTACTGTTCTTTTTGTTTATAAAGTTTTATTGAACTTTGCTAATATAACTTAAGCTAATTTTTATTAAGTAGTCGAATAAATTGCAAATCACTACCCCAGCTGTAATTTATCTGAAAATGTTTAACTCTTCTCACACTTAAATGAAATTGTTACTTATTGTCGTAAAAATATTGTCGATAACATATATACCTCAATTTAACAGTAAAAAAATTAAAAAAGCATTGGGATTTACCACAAATAAGGGTGTAAGAAGAAAGGGTAATTCCAATTTAAAAATAGAGTGTTGGCTGTGTAAAGTTGTATATTTTTATACTAAAAGACCTCTGTTAGCCATCCTGAACAAGTTTACTTTTCTAGAAAGCCAGTATTGTTGCTGGGGTGGTGATTTTCAATTGGGCGGATGGTACCTATCTATATTTTGATGCAGTACCATGTAACCGCATTTGTGGACAAAACATCAATTTTATTTATATTACATATAGTATCTTATGGTTTCGATAAATAATTACAACAGTTCATAACAAATAGTTGAAGATCATTTACATATTTATTATTAGCGATACTTAACATTGTGATTTGTTAAGAAATATTGGATAAGGGTAAGAAATATTAAATAATTCTGAATAACAGTATAGTTTATGATTCTAAGTTGTCGCTAGTGGATTTTATAATTTTCTATTGATTTAACATGTAAATCTAGTTTTTTTTCAATAATAGTACCTTTGTATGTTACGGGGATTTGGGGACTTCGTAATATACTGAGGGGCAGTAGAAACATTATTGTCGGTCGTGCCTTGGGCCAGAAAAAATATTGGTGTAAAAGTTTGTATGTATATAAAAGTAGGTAAAACGTATAATATAAAAAAGAAAAACTTGGGCAGCAATAAAAAGCTTTAGGTAGCCAGAAATAGGTTTTTTAGAGTTGAGCGAAGATCATAAAAATAAGAAATGTCTAGAATTCTAAGAATGTAACATGCAGAGGCAGTACTGTATCTATATATCGGCTGTAATTTAAGCAATCCCCTTGCTCTCAACGACAAATTGTAGGGAAAATATCAATCTTAAAAAGTGCCCTGTGTTGGATATACGTAAATTGAACGGTCGATTTGAAAATTACGTTTACGTATATTTCTAATTAAACCTATAGTAATTTCTAATATTTATATAAATTAATTAACAATGAATAATTTTCTTCATATATAGCAAACTCAAAAACTTTTACGCTAAAGAAAACTTAATTGTAGACAATAATTAGATGGAGTCTCATTGGGTGCAAAACTTAGCACAAAGTATAACTTTCTATTCCAGAAATTTTAATTGCGTCTGTCTAGATAGACTTCGAGAACAAATAGTTTCAGAATTTTCAGGCTTTAGCGCAAGTAAATTTAGAGCTTGTGAAATGTAGTATGGGGAGTTTTAATAAAATTCTTTAAAGTACTGAGTTAATTGCACAGCTAAAAATACAGGTATCCACCAATTTATGTAATACTTAAAATATTTAAATATTTGCAGGTACACAAATATTTTGAAAATTGTAACTATGTAATTATATGCTAACATGTAGGTATAACCTGTTTGCGGTTTTTACGTCATTGAGATTCATTGGGAGTATTTAACTACATGATAGGTAAGAATAAAGATAAATATATTATTTAGGTATACTCCAAAAATGCAAGTAAATATTGCGTTTCAAAAAGTATGCGAATGACGTCAAGCTTTCTATGATGGCATACTGTAAATTCATCATAATATTCACGTCCAATATCTTTAAATTATGTTGAAAGTTCACTGGAATTGGACACAATAAAACACAGTTGTTAAACTTGCAACGTTTCGTTTCTTTATTGAAACTTTATCAAGCAACTGAAAATTAACAAAGTATAACAACAATAACTACAAGTATTTTATAAATAAATATAAATTATAAAATACCTTAACAACACAAAAAGAAATTTAACAATTAAAACACAAAAATTCTAGATGCGTTAACATGAAAGATTGTAAATATGTAACTATGTAAATATTTTACTATGGTGCTAAATAGTTACATGAAAGATTGTAACTATGATTCTAAATAATTACATGAAAGGCTGTAACTATGATTCTAAAAAGAAATTATTTGCAGTTATATAATTTTAATTAGACATCAATTCCAATTTGAAAAAGTTTCTATTTTACATCGTGAACAAAATAAAAATAATAGAAATTTAAGTGAAATGGTTTATATCAAAATTAATAAAACTGGAAATTTACGTTCAGATACTCAAGGCCTTAGTTTAATATATAATGACATCTTAAATAAAATTAAATTAAAAAATTAAAATCAAAATTATGTACACTTAAGTTATGCAGCGAAAAGGGCACATTGACCTGAAGATCAATTACTGGAAGTCATTCAAAAAATTCAGACTTGCAAAATCAAATACCATAATACAACAAAAAAAATCAAGTTGGAATTGTGTTAATTACTGAACAGAATAGTCAGAATAAGAAAAACAATTTGGATAAAGGTAAAGGTAAAACAAACTCAAACAAAATTTGACCAAAAAAAGTGATACTAAATAAAAAGAAAATTAAAAAAACACTATTCTGTGACAAAGAAAATTGTACTATGCATGAGTGAAGTGTCTGTGACGATGAGCCTCTTGACAAAATACGCTGTCATAGAAGCGCAAATAAAAGAAAATATTTTGGTGTAAAGTGCATCAAGTCCTATGGGGGAGCTGAAAAAAAAGATGATTGACTTCGATGTATCAAATACTCTGAATGATTTCGTGAGTTTTGTACCACATATACAGACATGTGTAATGTATGTTCCAAAGCTAAACTACGAGAAAAAAAATTGGAAACCACAACAATTATGTCTTTTTTTTCATTTAAGTAAAAGAAATAATAAAGTGAATAGCTAAAATAATAAACTTGATATTCCAATTTCTTATAAATATACTTTGCCAGTCAACAAATCGGTCATTCATTGTGGGATTTATCCTATAGATAAGTAACGTATTTCATAACTTACAAACTCCGATTTAAGTAATTTACAAATTAGACTTATGTAAGTATAATTTAAGTTAGGTAAATGTTTGCGGATCGCATCACTTAATGGGCGTAAGTCGTTGCTTAATTGTACTTATAAGTTAAAATTCATTCGTCTTCTTAAATTTTCATGCATAGTATATCACCAATCCAGCATGTTGTTGCTTACCTATATTTTATACTGACAATGTTCATTATTTTTTCAATTTTTTATATTCAATATAAGAGTAAACTGCAAATTTATATTCATTCCGAAACTAAAGGCTGTAGTAACGTTAACAATTTCACCTTTCGCATCGGAAAACACATTTTACATTTACTCCCATCACGTATTGAAAATTACAAAGCAGCGTTGCGATACCACCCATTTGTGTACGCGGAAATGACAGTTGACCTCTTCGAACCCGAGATTTAGCCAATTTACAATTAACGTGACTCGTGCATTTTATTTCAACACCATGGACAATTAGGAAGAAATTTTTTATCCTTAAAATCTAACTAGTAGTCTAGATAATTTTATTTTATGTCTTTCCCGACGTCGATAACGTTAATTTTTTTTTATGTAGCATACTACAGGTTTTGTAAACCGAATTGCTTTAAATGTTCGTAATTAAGTGTAGATGTTGAATTGAAATTTGCGACACAGCTGCTACGGAAAACATTCAAGTGCGAAGTATCTAAAACCTTCAGATTAATTTAATGGTTTTGGAAGTTTAATGTAGTATTTAATTTCCAAGTTTTTGTAATTATTAATACTTAAAGTGTAATCGCTTTGGTTCCTATTTGGTGCTAAATACAAGTCTAACAAAGAATATAAAACTCATTAATCGTTTTATAAATAATTATAAATTAGTAGATAACAAAGAGATATCCAACATAACTTAAATTTCCTTACATCAAAGAATTGTCCAGTAGTATTGATCGTTTTATTTGACCAAAAGGTGGAAAATTAGTATTTTATAATCTAAAAACTAATAATGCAGTTTATAGTAAATTAAAAGATCCAATTCCTCTTCTTCAACAATCTGGTTTGATTTATAAAATCTCCATGTAGTTGTGGAAGTAGTTACATTAGTCAATAAAATCAAAAACTTGAATGATTAAAACAACATGAGAACGATTATAAAAATATAAATTATGTTAAACCAAACAAAACAGCATTAGCTATTCATCATTTTAATGTGGGTATAATTTTCAATTTGAACAAGTTTCTATTTTACATCGTGAACAGAATAAAAATAAAAGAAATTTAAGTAAAATAGTTTGTTCTTTTACCTAGACCGAATATTCGGACTTTCGTCCCTGTCAAGCGGGAACAAAGTCGCTTTTTATTCCCTCGGAACGGATAAGTGCGCGTGCGCAATAGTACTTACGCCGGTTCTCACGTACCTACTTCTATCTCCTACACATACTATTCTTGACAACAATTCTTACTACGCAATTGGAGGTTTCTTAATTTCGCGAACTTTCGGCCTAGGTAGGAGAAAATAGTATATTACACTACAAGGGCCGAAAGTTGAATTTTCGGCCCTGCGCGTCCTAATGCCTGAGGCGAAGCCGAGGGCATCATGACGCTCAGGACTGAGATTTTAACTTTTGGCCCGTGTAGTGTATACGATTTTTCTTCATAGCCGGTCGAAAGTACGTACTTTCGTCCCTAATAGCAGGGACGAAAGTTTAACATTTACTCCCTGTGAGAAGTAAAGGTATGCAGAAATAATATATTACACTACAAAGGCTGAAAGTTGAATTTTCGGCCCTGCGCGTCTTGATGCTTGAGGCAAAGCCGAGGGCATCATGACGTGCAAGGCCGAAAATTCAACTTTTGGCCCGTGTAGTGTATACGATTTTTCTTCATACCTCGGTCGAAAGTACGTACTTTCGTCCCTAATAGCAGGGACGAAAGTTTACTTCTCACAGGGAGTAAATGTTAAACTTTCGTCCCTGCTATTAGGGACGAAAATACGTACTTTCGACCGAGGTATGAAGAAAAATAGTATGTGAACCACGGGAGAAGATGTAGTACTTTCCTCCCTTGTGGCACAATGTACTATTATCAAAATTAATAAAACTGTAAATTTACGTTTAGATACTCAAGGCCTTAGTATAATACTCCTATATAATACCATCTTAAATAGAATAAAATCAAAAAATTATACAACTGCAAATAATCTTTTATCTATAATCATAGTTAAAATCTTTCATGTTTGACACATGTACAATTTTTGAGTTTTGATGGTTAAAATCTTTTTTGTGTTGTTAAGGTATTTTATAATTTATATTTACTTATAACATAAGGTAGAAGTACCCGTTTTGGACACTGTATCAGTTGTGGACGTTTTCCACTTTATTTTGATAAATGTCAAATATAAGAATTATCGCTACTTGCTATAAGTGTAATTAATGTATGGTTAACTACGATAGAAACATCAATGATGGTTTTTTCGTATTTTTTAAGGTATTTTATCAAAATTACTCAAGTGTCTAAAAATGGGCCTAACGTGTCCAAAACCGGTACTTTTACCTTACTTGTTATTGTTGTTAAATACAAATTTGTTAATTATCAGTTGTTTAAAAAAGTTTCAATAAAGAAACGAAACGTTGCAAATTTAACAATAGTTGTTTTATTGAATGTCTCCAATTCCAGTTAACATTAAACAATATTAAAGAATATTAAAATTTCTATATTTTTATTGCTTAAGTAATGTTTTATAAAATTATCGTAGTAATTTTTTTATATTAAATTAGCAATGGTGTTCGACGTTTTTCTTAAAATTCTTTTCTCATGCACTCAATATCTATAAGTTTTCTTTGGATAAATTTTTGTACACTCGCACATAAAGCGACTAATCTAGTTCTTAAAAGTAATTGATTTTTACAATGTGTCTTTTAAACATTATATATACATTATACTGCACTCGAAGTAGTTATTTGTAAAAAGATGTAAAAGTTTTAAACTTATAAACAATAAGTAGGTGCTGTATATTGCAGTGAGTTTTGCATAGTATTAGATTAGTACATAAAAAAAAGAATATTCGAAATATTTACTTTTCGGTAAAAGGGCTGAATTTCAACTTCGTTTTGGTATGCTGAAAAAAATACAATTTCGCTGGAGGAAGTGCTATGAACGCTTTGGAATACGAAATTACATACCCCAGTCACCTCATTTATATATTCTCTTGCAGGAAAGACGCTACTGAAACCAAATTATACGTCTTCTATCCACAATAGCTAAACCAATTACTGTGCTGTTGTCGTAGCAAATTCTAACAGCAATTTAATTTAAATCGACACATCTTGTTTTATATCTATAATGGCGTGTGAGTAAGAGATTAAAGGATGTGACGCGTTGTCAATTAATAAGGTCAAAAGGAGCTCAGTAACGCTATGATCTGATCTGACGATAAAGGATCAGTTGATTGAACATTATTGTGGGTTTGTAATTACGATGCTTCGCAATACTAAGCTCGCATGATGGATATCTGGCCTCAATTGTGTCTACCCTTAGGGATAGGGCTAATGCTTTGAGAGTACTACCAATTAGTTGGGGTTTGCTTTTGTTTATTACCTTCTACTAATGTTGGGGTGTAAAACATCTCATTTAAGATTAGTTTACTATCATCACTTTTTCGACCTTTGTAAGTGTTGAAGCCGCTGTGAGGTTTTATAAGAAGAATTCGTTTGAACTAAATTGTACAACCCCTAGGATTTTTTTTTTAAAAATTCAAACTTCATCTTATATTGATTTAAGGAAAAACGATAGTTTTAAAATGAATTCTACAACCAGTTAGCACAATATTTCAGAATTTAAAAGGTCGTGGCAGTATACAATTTCGTGATTATTGGGGTACTGAGATCATTGTTACAAAGCACATTCTTAAATAATAACTGGAAAATAAAAATTAACGTTATTTTCTAGCAAATAAAATTAAAGCATAAACATTGTTAAAAAAGTCTTTTATTATTAATTACATGACAAAAGCAACTAAAAAAGGCCAAAAAACACCATGGAAAAGCATACATATAAATATATATACATACACTAGAGTGTTCCAAAAAAAACATCACATGAAATATTGCAGAATACATGAAATAACAGTTCTGATAAAATCCCAGCTCTAAATTCCAATTTTAAAAGGTGCCTCATCAAACTGCCATTTAAATAAAATTAAAACTGAGTTTTTAACATTATTCACTCCCGCAAACTATACAACCACTTTTTTTCATAGAAACAATTGATGATCCGTTATCAGCATTAAATTCTTTACAAAACACCTCATTGTTATAAAAATATTTTTTGCTTATAATATAATTAATAAAACTTAAAAATTAAATTGGATGAGTCTATAACTTTCAAAATATTAAACTATACAATTGTTATTTGACTTTTTAACCTCTTGATATTCCATAGTTTAGATTTTAAATTGAAAAACGTCAAATACGCTAGGTTAAATTCAACAATTTTGTCACTAAAGTGTTTGAAATACAATTAAATATGACAAGAAAAAAAAATACAATGACGCAAATGATAGCAATTTTTTATAATTTATAATGTACACGGTAATCTATTTTTTTTTGGTTGAAAATGGTTTTCACATCTTTATCATTAGTTAATTTTTAAACTTAGTATTTTTTTTGTTTTATACACAATAACATACTAAACATTTAGATATATCAAATGTGATTAAAATAAATACTTCAAGCGCTTTAAATATTAAAAATTAACAAGAACTTTTTTTTAACTACGACTGCCCCAACACAGTTATGTGTAGCCGGATATGACAGTTCAATGACATTAGTAAATAACATCTGTTTAACAAGTAATGTGACGCCGGATACGACAAATCGATGATGTCGATAAATCGCCTTCGACTAACATAAACATGCAAAACCGGATACGATACAATAGATCGATGATCTTGCTAATCATATTCGATTAGCAAACAATTTCTTTGAGAACCACAAATATTGCATTGTTTTAGGCATATAAATATTGTCAATTTCAATTAATGTTTAGCTTTTAAGTTAACATCTACAATTATTATTTCACGTTTTTTTTGTAATTACTTAATTAATAATAAATTATAATACCAATTTGAAGTGTTACACTTTTAAACTTCGTGTAATAATAAAAATTAAATATTTTACTTTTGCACGTCAAAAAACCAAAACTTAACTACACCCTATGTTTATCTAAGAAGCCAATTTTATTTTTGCTTGTAGAATACACTACTGCATTTTTGGCTGTACATTACTGTTGAGAGAAATTTGTCAAACCGCTTATCTTGGAAAGTTTTTAATTTCAAAAATAAATATTAATGACTAATACTATCATAAAAAAACATACATTTATTATTCTTAAATTATTATATTTTATAACGTATGTAATTATATTACACGATAAAATTCTAAAAAATATATCTATATTGACTTGAAATTACCAAGCAATCATTTTTCTCGTCAAAAACTCACCTATTTTAACTAATACATTTTGAATAACTGGGAGCCGTTCTTTCAGTTTCTAATTTATTGAGCGAATGCACCAAATTGAACACTAGTATGTACCTAAATAAAGAAATAAAATGTAAAAGATGCCAATCGATAGTGAAATATTCAAAATTTATAAACTTATTCTTGCTCTCCTACACTAAACTACCTATACATATATTGTAGGGGGTAAAGTTATATAATTTAATATTGAAAGGGCTTTGTGCAAAGAACGTATAACTGCCTAATTTGATAGTTTTCAATAATACAACTGAAAATTAATTGTGTTTTGAACATTCTGTAATAAAGTTAATATATTTTGAATTTATGTACGTCATAGAAAAAGAACAAATCTTATCTTCTGCTTTTTAAAATTTTTGTCTTAACAAAAATTTAAAAAACAGACTAATTTTTGAAAATTGATGTACTTGTACCTTTTTTTTCCATAAAATAATACACAATGATTCGACGAGAAACGCAATTTATTACAAAAATCATTCATTCATTCGTAACCGGAATGTATGCCATATACAGTATCTTTCGTATCAGATCCAACATCTGAATTGGGGCGTTGTACTTCTGCATTTTCTGTATTATTTGTATTATTTTTCATTCCTCCCCAACCTTTCCAATTTTTGGAGTTCGTCTCGTGTATCATATTGGCATAAAATGTAGATTAGACTACGTAGTAAATTGTATTTTAGTTCAATTTTTCTTCAGCTGCATAGAAAATGAGTCATTTAGTGATAAAGACGGCCGTCCAAGTTTTGAAGAGCTGAAAACTTGTTTCAAGAATGGAAAAGAATCTTCCAAGGTAGGTTTGAACAGAAAAGAAAAAAATGTACTACTTTTCTAGAAGAATTGCTGTGTCCGATAAATAATTCGTTACTATTAGTATTTAACTGTTTTTAGGTTAATACTCGGTCATTAATGTATACCCAAAGACTGAAGATATGACGCATAGGGACAGTTAGTTCTAAAAAATCGCTGTTAGTCTCGTCTTATGTTATTATTAAAAAAGAGTAAACCGCCTGAAGCGTTAAGAAAAATTAACGATGACTTTAAAATTGTAATAATAAAACCGAACGAAGGGCTTTTATTATTCACCTAAAATACACAACAGTCCGCGGCACACAATGCATGTTTTTGTAATTGGTAGCTTGCTGGTTTTTTCTTTCTGAATTGCATTTATAAAAATTTAAGCAACAAATTGCTTATATTAGCAATATTTTTAATGTAGAAAAACACTTATTTTAAGGTCGGCCCCAAAACCACATCGAGGCAAAAACAAAAAAATTGAAGTTATAAATAATAATGATTGTTCTTATTAATTTAAAACTATGTTACACATATTTCCTTTTTTGTTCGTTGGTTATAGGAATTAGTAATTAATTATATGTAAATTGTAAGCTTATATTTTACTTAACATTTAGTTTTTATTGTATATACAATATACATATAGCTAAAAAAGAAATTTAATATACAGTACAACTATTAAAAAAAGAAAAGCTTAGAACGGCCAAATTTTAAACGGAAAACTTGTAAGAATAATAATTTATTTGAACATTATAGCTCTAGATAGAATAAGGTATTCAATTCTATTCTTAAAAACATAATCCTATAGTTAAACATCTTTCAATGCGTTTAGCACTTCATTTAACCATGAAAATAGATTAGTTGAAACTAACAGCGGTTTTTTAGAATTGAACTACCCTATGCGCATTTCTTTTAGTCGTTAGGTGTATATATATTGTAACGGACACGCACTAAAAATACGGCAACCTTGATCTTAAACGGCCTAGAAGGTGGTGTCGCGAACGGAATAGTCTGGAAACACCAGAATAGATCAGAAGCTTATTGTTCGGTACATATATAAGGCGAGCACAAGGCGCCGATTAGTTCGTCTCGGTGGGAGGTCGATAGTTTCGAAAGGAGGCTCAAGGGTTGAGTGTCTTTAAAAAATTCTAATAATTGTAGTTCTCAGGATTATATTAAAATCTTCGAAGTCAATACGGCCAACAGTTAAAATAAATAAATAATGTGCAAATAAAATAGTTAACCAAATAAGCAATATTTAGTCTAGTTTAGTTATTAAGTGTTAATTTGTTTTTAAATAAATTTAGTTATTATTTCTTCAAATAAGTAATCGCCTTTCATCCTTCACAACCCTCGTTTAAACCCCCAGTGAATCTGTTACAACATGTATGTAGTATGTAGGCCATTAAAGTACACATTAGGAAATGATTGACAAGTTCGTGTTACGTAGTAGCTACAATTTTAGTTTCAAATTAAGATAATTATGATTTATCGATGAATTTCGTTATATTGAACAGCAAAAGTAAATAAATTAAATTGGCTAGGGTATTAACTGTATCAAAAAAATCGACTATTTTTTTTTTGAAAATATACTGAAAATCTTGTTCAGAATACCGAAAAAATACGCCAGTTTAACGGACAGCTCTTAATTTTAATATTAAGATGTCCCGCAACACGATTTTCCATTTCCCATTTAAATAACATGGAAAAATTTGATTTCTCAAGTTTGGAGTTTTTTAGCTCTGCAACGAATTAACGAATCGGTAAATCTTACCATACATTTACAGAAAATTGAATGCTCTACAAAAAAAGCCTCTTATAAATTTTTAATAAATTTACTCCTTCAAAAGTTATTCAAGGTCAAAAATTAAAACAATTGTAAATTCTAAAAAATTTTTACTTTTTTAGAGCATCTATCATACTTATTACAATATTTTGTTACAAATTAGCTTTTGTAAAATTTTTTTGGGTTCCACAAATTTTTTGAACTATTTAAATGGTAGATTATCTATCAAAAAACTTGTTTTTAGATGCTTGCTATTAAAATCAAGATTCTAAAGAATGTTTTTTGTCGTTTCGCACCTTCTCTTTTGACTTTAAGGACATTAAGGAGTATTAATTTACCAGTGTTTATTAACGCATACAATTTTTTCAATGTTTATTTCCACAAAATACTTATTAGGTAAAGCTTATAACTTATAAGTCTTGGTGATTGTTATTTAACTGAAATATAAAATAGATTAATTTACTCGATATATATTTTCAAAAATCGATTTATATTAATATCTTAATATTATACTAAAATTTATAATAAATATTTTACTCTTTTTTCATTTCCTCAATACCTAGCGCAATATTTCATGTTTTTTGATAGATAATCTACCATTTAAATAGTTCAAAAAAGTTGTGGAACACAAAAAATTTTTACAAAAGCTAATTTGTAACAAAATATTGTAATAAGTATGATGGATGCTCCAAAAAAGTGAAAATTTTTTAGAATTTACAATAGTTTCAACTTTGACCTTGAATAACTTTTGAAGGAGTGAATTTATCAAATATTTATAAGAGGCTTTTTTTGTAGAGCATTCAATTTTCTGTAAAGGTATAGTAAGGTTTACCGATTAGTTAATTCGTTGCAGAGCTAAAAAAATCGAAACTTGAGAAATCAAATTTTGCCATGTTATTTAAATGGGAAATGGAAAATCGTGATGCGGGACATCTTAATATTAAAATTAAGAGCTGTCTGTTAAACTGGCGTATTTTTTCGGTATTCTGAACAAGATTTTCAGTATATTTTAAAAAAAAAAATAGTCGATTTTTTTGATACAGCCTACTAGGGTATTAACAATTTTTTTGTTACTTTTTTAATGTATTATATTTATTTTCGTAATGTGTTGTTTCGTTAAAATCTAAATTGTATTTTAACTAAATCTTAAACGAAATAAAAATTATTTAAACTAATATGAAAGATAAATCAAATAAATAATTTATATAATAAAAAGTCACAAAAAACAAATATAGTTAAAAGGCTTGTCATATTAACTAACCATTATTTGTTTTGCATATTTTTATATTTTAAAAGCTTTAACAACTGTATTTAGCTTTAGAAACTAATTTTGAATATAAATTTATTTTACTAATATAAATTTTCAAATTATGCAAATAATTTTGTTAATACAAGTTTATACCTTTTTGTAATTAATAATTTTGGCAAAGTTTATTTTGCGGTTTCCCTCTAAAACGCTAGGTAATGATACCAAGCTCGAGAATAATTTAGATCTTTTATTTTTTGGTTTAGTATTTATTAATGAAAATGCAGATAATTAAATTTTATGTATAAAATTAAATTAGAGGCTCATAGAACTTTAGCAACGTATCATAAAGCAGTACGTAAAATTCAAGTCAATGAGAGGTTACGGTAATATAACAGAATTATTTGGGTCTGGGCTGGAGATGATATTACATTCTGAAACTGTATCATTATAATGTTATAAACTGAAGTCATGCATTTGCTGAGAGGATTATGTCAATTATAAAATATCAGGGGTAATTGCTCAGAGATATAATTTAGTACCTACCTATAATAAAGCCCTTCTTAGAATTTCTGCTAATATAACCAGTTTAATTATAGCTTTGGTAGGTAGGTACCCAAATTTAATTTTTTAAAAAAAACTTATAAGGAAAAAATAACTTTCTTTTTTCACCTAAAAGCGTTTTATTAATATTTAAATGAAAATTTAGACGGTATTGCAAAAGTTAATAAAAAGTTTGGAAGGAATCTTAATATACTTATAACAGCCTAAGAAAAGTTATTTCCTTATGCTTATTTATGATAAGTAGATGTCAATATCTCATCACTTTTTGTTTGAATAAAAGTTGTTGAAAAGAGAATTTTAAACTTCTGGAATTGACAGCTGATGCTTGCTGCTTACAGGCATATCTTTTGTTGAATTTCAAATTGACGTTAAATAAAATTGAGGGCTCAAATGCGTAGTATCTTTAAAATTAATTTATTTACATATTCTGGTTACGCGATATAGATTTAAAAATAAAGAAAAGTTTTTTAAAATTTTATAAATATAAAAAAATAATCTCTTCATTTTTTAACGTTTCAGAGAAAGAGACACGTCTGTCACTTACAGTTACATTTATGTTAAGGTAAAATGTTTTTTCTGTGCTTTAAAAGCACTCTGGGGGTGTCTAATCAAATCTATATGATATGTTAGATTGCATTTTGAAATCCCGTTACGTATTAAATTGATATGTATTGATCGACAAACTTCCATTTTTAAATAAAAGCACATAAACACTAATCAAAAATGTTTCAAGCCTTATTTCATTTTCTATGTTTTGCTGCCGACATAATAAAGACATATAAAGGAGTAAATGAAAAGTCCCATCTTGCAGAAGAGTAATAGCTAATTTTAGGCGTTTTATATTATAACTTGATTTTAGAATATAATTTTATAGACTTATTGAAAAGTTTACGACTTCTTCCTGTGTTTTATTTGGCTGAGTTAATAAAGCGAACTCAGAAGCGAACCGACGCTGATAAGATTGCCAACAATTCAATTGAAAGAAGTCGCAAATACTTCTGTAAATACCTTTATCTACTTTACAAAAAGAGAATTCTTCGCAATCACAGGAGCTGAAAATTCCTCGCACGTTTTCGCACGCAATTTAAATAATTAGAATAAATTACTAGAGGGGAAATTCAAATTAGATCATTAGAGGTTAAAGATTTACTGGGTCTCACGTTTTGTTGATATACTTCTACAGTACTAAATATTTCCATTCTACTGGAGCGTCTAATTATTTAATTTTGCTACACATTTTCGATATGTACAAATATAGATTTAAAAACTGTATCTTAATAAACAAATATATAATAAACTGTTAATTATATTGGTAAAATTGAGCAAATGTGTGTTAAAATACAATATTAGAATACATTTCTAGCATTATTATAATACTTTATAGTAAAATTACAGAAACGTGTTGTAATTTTACTAATTCTTTGTTAAAATACAGCTTAAGTTGTAATGTCGTAATGAAGTATAGTACTTTTACAAAAAAGCGATGGTGTTTAACTACAAATGTTTGTAATTTGATTTACTACAATGATTTATAACATCACAAAACAACATTGTAATTTAAATTACATAAAATTAGTTTTAAATTTGCTAATCATATTTATTTACAACGCCACTTAGAAATTTATTATATTACATTGGAATTTTAAAAATTTCAATAAATTTTAATTACTAGTTGTAGCGTGTGATTTTCCGTAGTAAAAGTAGAAAACTACGCGCTACCTCGCCAGCGTTCTTAAACACGCTACCGCTAGATGACCACTCGATATAAGTCGCCGCATACTTTCATCACGACTTTATATCAGAGCGTTATCGTAGAATTGTGCTATAAATACGTATAAACACGTTTATCTAATTTTCTTTTTAATTCCTTCTTTATTGCAATTGTTTTCCAAAAATTTATTTTTTCTAGTGCCATAGCACTAGAAAAAATAAATATTGTGAATATGACATATTCACCGTTACCTTATAAGGTACCGGTGAACATGTCATATTTTTGCAACAGATGGCACTATATTTTTATATATACAGTAAAACCTCTCTTAACGGACACCCCTCTTCACCGGACAATTTTAAAAAATCCCGGCAAAAAGTATAGGAAAATCATGTATTTAGGCCCCTTTTCAACGGACACCCTCTAACGGACGCGGACAGCGTAATTATGGTTACCAAAGACATATTTACCCCTCTTAAACGGACACTTACAAAGCCATAAAATTGAAAAAACGTCGTTTAAAGTTCTGAAGGATTAAAATATCTTTGTTCCATTATACACAACAACACAAGTCTCCTGTAAATTGATTTTGAAGATTAGTT
This sequence comes from Sinopyrophorus schimmeli, assembly GCA_036325965.1. Taxonomy (NCBI): domain Eukaryota; kingdom Metazoa; phylum Arthropoda; class Insecta; order Coleoptera; family Elateridae; genus Sinopyrophorus; species Sinopyrophorus schimmeli. The sequence continues at coordinate 4,714,715 of JARFIZ010000013.1, forward strand.
TTGTTTCTTTGACATATTTCTTATTTATAAAACTAGTTCTTTTATCTACCCGTAAATAGGAAACTCGCCTTACTTTAAAACCTTCCAGAAAGTTTAGTTAAATTTAATTTACGAATTGTTTGGGCTTCATGAGAAGTCAATTGTACATTCTAAAACTAAACAAACAAAAATTATTTCTTTTTTTAAAGTTAATTAATATTAAATATTATCAAGTTATTAAATTAGTTTTTACATATTTCATTTATTTTCTAGTTTATTTTTTAATTCTTTGTATCTATATAACACATATAATAATAATTTTTAATTACATCTATATTCGATCTATTTTATAGTTACTCATTTTTTTAACACCTCTCTTCAGCCGACACCCCTCCACAACGGACAATATTGTTGGTCCCGCGACTGTCCGTTCAAGAGAGGTTTTACTGTATATACATTGCAGTACTTGGGCGACAAAATTTCCATGGCAAACTCAAAAAACGCCGAACAAAGCCCCGTTGCTCAAATAATGCTTACTAGTAATACAGCCAAACACAATTGCGATAAGTTGTGTAATTTTTTAAGTTGGAAATGTTTAACAGTGCACTTTTTCAAAACAAATACAGTAAAAATGTTTTAAAAAATTACAATACCAGACTTATTATTGCACAATTGTATTGCAAAAGTACTTCCTATGCATGTGTTGTAAAAGTGCAATAAAATTTTTTAACGGTGTATACAAACTTTAAAAAAAATTATGGAACATGGTTTTAGATAAACTTAACAATTGTAATTTTAATTTAGTAATATTTAAATAAATAGTCTCTTGAGATTTTTGTGGCGTTCAAAATATAATATTGTTTAATCTACTAAAAAAACACTAAATGATATTTCAATAGAAATCTTAAGTTTTTTTTTGAAGAAATAAAATAATGTTATTTATTTAGAACGTATTATTTGGTTTTTATGAAAAAAATTTAATGTTAAATCATATTTTTCCATGAATACGTATTTCTTATAGAACTAGCAAAAATAAAATTGTTCTGCAGGATTTCATTTTGGTATTATTTAGTGTTTAACCTGTAATGCCAAATTAGTTAAAAATTCTTGTATTTAATTATAAAAACAATGTAATGTCCTATAAATACGACTATAGATACATATTTATTATTAGACAAAAATTAATTATCTACTAAAATTGATTTATTGTTTATACTCTAAGCATTTTGAAAGTTCATTGTTCAAATAAAAAATTACTAGCTATTTTTAAGATCATTTCACCACATTAATTTTAGTAAGGTAAACAAAACTCATGCTTAAAAGGTTTCGAACAAACAAAGCAGTTGACAATCCATCTTATACACAAAATAAAGAAAAGGAAAAAGCACATCTTTATTGTGTTTTTAATGGGCTAAAAAAAAGAAAAGAAATGTTTCGAGAGTCTTAAAGACGTGGAGTAAATTATTTTTTTTAAATTGAATAGAGAAGGTACCTACCTATAATTTAATTAAATCTACGACACTGAAATATCGTTGAATAGACGTAGATGCATAGGTACACCTATACGGAAATGGAATGGCAGTCTGCATCAATTTATTGTATGGTAGATAAATGTCACTTTACATACTCCCTATATTTGCATCTTACGTGTAATAAATGTTAGCAACTTCAGTGCATACAAGAAAATTGTAATAAATTTACATGTATACGTATCTATTTACGAATAACAATATATTCACAATACAAATTTTATCAATAGATACAAAAAACATATTTAATATTTTGAAGTAACTATAACATTTACCTAGTTATTACAATTTTTAAAAAAAATTTAAATAAGATCAATATTCAACTAAATTTTACAGATTTAGTTTGTGTCAATACTACTTTTGTATTGAATATTTTTTTAATGCCTATAGATTGATTTTATTGTTCAAAAGAAAAACTGGGAATTAGCTATTTAAAAATATCCTAATTTTTACAAAACCTTTTTGTAAAAGATTCAAATATGAATTTTATTAACAAAATTCATACATATAATACAGTAAAAGTAACCACCTCTATAAAGGGACCCAGGTCGCTAAACACTGTCAAGCAAAACGTTATAAACCTTATTATTTATTCAAAGAGAATAATAATTCAAGTTGTTTTTCTTCTTATTAAGCTTCATTGCATCCAGTATTGGAAATAGCTCTCTCTCTCAAGTTCTTCCACGGATATAATTTTGTGCGACTGTTATCTATGGTCATCTAGCCACTATCATTATTCGCCTGCCACAGTGTTTGTTTCCTGTTCATGGTCTCCATTGCTGAATTTTAACGTTCTATCTACCGTCTTTTCTTGGTGCTGCATGTCCTACATATTTTTATTTTAAATTTGTCATTCGTATCACATCAACTACCCTAGTTCAAGTTGTTAATAGTACTTATTAATTTCCCTGTTTTTAAATTGCGAGAAAACGCAGTAGTTGATATATGACCTTTTTATTGTTTTTATTTCTTTATCGGGTTCTTGTCCGCTTAAAAAATGTGCAGAAATATTTACCAGCAATTGGAGCAGTTGTTGAAATGCGTTCACGTTTAATAGGATTTTTCATGCAATTTTTCGTTTGGTAGAGCACATGATGTTGCCTAAAAACCTACTAGAAAGAGCAGAACAACGTCTGATGGGTCAACAAGTGTTATTTAACAATAAGCATAGTTTTCACATTTTTTTTACTAATAGTAAAAGAAAAGTTAAATAAACACGACTAAAGTACAATATATATAGGTATTAGATTTATTTTAAATGTAACAAGTAGTAGGGGAAAGTGGTACAAGATGATTCTATGGCTTAAAATGATTCTTTTTGGTTCTGATGAAATGGATAATGTTATCCAGTTGATGTTTTGGTAATGTATAAATACAAGCCCAGCTACCTACCTGTTAAACTGGCATGACGGCGTGAGCGACGAGTGTTGTGTTAAGTAAAAAAAAAATTCTGTGGTGCTGATCTAAGGTAAGACTAAGTTTGCGGCTAGTCAACTTTGTTCGTATTTAGCTTTAAGCAATGACTATTCTATTTATAACTTCCCAAAATGGTCAATTTTGATTGAAACGTGACCCGGTAATCATATAAAATTTAGAAATTAGTTTATAGAGTTTTAAATGTTAAAGTTGGGTTCGGAGCAAGATGAATCGTCTATTTGTAGGTAAGATGAGCCGTATGGATCATTTCACCTTTTACTTATTTGTAATGTTTTTTGTACAAAATAATGCCGCATACCTATAAAAGGAAGACCAAACGTAGCGAGTTGGACGAAGACTCAATGGTAAAGTCGTTAGATGCAGTTATACTCTGTTCGGCCAATAGAAATAGTTAAGCCCTTCCCACAAATTTGCACTAAATTTAAATAGAATGTTTTCTATTGGCTTAATTTTTAAACCACGTAGCACAAGCAACCATATAAGCATTTATGTCCTGCAAGAACCGCGACAAACTAGATTATTAATTTGTACCGTGTGAAAGTGGGCACTGCATTCATTGGTTCAATTTAGTGGGGCGTGGCTTAACTATTTCTGTTGGCCGGACGGAGTATAGATGCAGTAAAGTATTTAATGTTGTCCTAATATCACTAAAAAGATGCGGGAAAAGTATAAATAAGCAAACCTTAGGTGAGTTGAAATATTTAGGTGATAGAAACGATTTTTTATGTTATTATAAATATCTATTGTTCTAAATAATTGATCTCATACATAAGAAATTTTACGCAAGTGATTATTTTATTACACATATTGTTTCAATAAGACGTTGTAAACGATATTATATTTGTTTTTTTTATTTAATATACAAAAAACGTGATTTTGAAAGATGATTTTCTGGTTGGATCCCTTAGGATCAACTTACCCACAGCCCAGTGGTCATCTTGCAGACCCCGGTGAATAAGCCGATCCTTAGGAAAGTTTCTAAAAAATGAATCAGATTTTAATAACACAGTAAATATTAAAGAATCTACGTATGTCAATACTTATTAGATAAACCATCTTTCCTAACTCGCTTTAACGTTGAGATTACTTTGGATATCTTCTTATTTACAACCATTCTCTCTTAGGGGGATCCTCTTGTACCACCTTCTTCTAATAATTTTGAACATTTAATATCACATTTTTTTTATATACCTGAACCACAACAAATGATAAGTAAAATTTTTTAAATACTTCATTAATTGCCAGACCGTAAAGTGTATATTTCCAAATAAAAATTTGTTATTGGTACATAGTCTCAAAAGACCATAACTGCAAAACTTTATGTCTTACAAATTCTAATTAAACTTTTTATCAGGGCCGGATCCAAAATTAAAAAGTTGCTTATCAGACTCATGGGATCAATATATAATTCAGTTTCTTTATTCTTGTATTAGATTTACCTCAGACAAAACTTTTTAGTTTTCTATGTATTGGTTGTGTTACGTAACTGTTTTATTATTTATTGAATAATAAATAGTTGCCCTAACAGCATCTGGATATTTAATAAAATCAAATTAGTGTATTAGTGTTCACTTAGTTTTGTTTAAGAGTGTAAATTATACTTCACATGTTAACAACATTACATTTAAATTTTAATCAGGTTCTTCCATTTAGTATTCATGACTGCAATTGGTGTCATAACGTTGCTGACTACGTTTTATAATATTTAGGAATACTACGTCTTTGGCTGAAATATAAGGGAGCTTGCTAGGGATTATGCTAATTGTAAATAATAGCTGACTTTTTTTGTAGGATAAAATTTTGTACTTTTAATAACTTTTTTTATTGAAATATATAGGATATGTAAAATATAATGTTGTAATATACCTTAATTATAACACTTGATTTATTTCAATAGGTCTATAAAATGTTTTATAATTTTCTATTCTAATGATAAATAAAATGATAAATAAAGTGTAAAACTTTTTTACGTAATTAAATGTAAAGGTATAAAAAATATATCTACTAATTATATTGCACTCTGGTTATGTGAAAATAAAAACTATCTTTATATAAGCATGTGCAAATCCTACATGCTTATCGCATTGAAACATATTTAAGCATCTTTATTGGAACATTGATTAATGAGGACAGCAACATTATTATCGAATACGTTCTTCAAATTTCAGTAAACAGCATTATAGGTATGTATGTATACCCATTTCTGTTGGTTATCGATTACAATTTCCTAAGGGAGTAAATTACCCAAACCGCAAAAAAACGCATCGAATCATTTATTATTTACGTAATCAGTAAGTAGTACACATATCCACACATACGTTTATACATTTGTACCAATTTTATGAAAAAATAGAATAATAAAATTTTATACCTACCTTCGTTAGAAAATTACATGATATTTCTAAATACAACCGTTCTATTGAAACTTAATACGATCGATGTTGCCCAAGAGCACTTATTTATCATCATTTAAAGCCTTAGTCGGAAATGGTCTATAAAAGCCACTTCCGTTTGTTAGCAAACATTAAGTAAAAAAAAGCATTCTGATTATTTGCGTAATTGACTTGTTATACATAAAAGTGTTCAATCTGTTTTTGCTGTTTATATTTTAGGAGCAAAAAAAAAGATTTTTCATCAACTGAAAGAATATTACAAGTTTTTGTTATAAATTCGATTACTTCTTTGCTTTTTACATTTGATTTGAGGCGATAAAAAAAAACAAGTTTAAATAAAAAACTTTTATGAAATTCTAAGTAATTTAAAATTTCTATTGACGCAATGATTAGTCCCAAGACATTTACTAAAGGCATATACGCATCCAGCCACTAAAAAAGGAATTAAGAAAAACGACACAGTGAAATAAACTAACTTCAAAGGTAATGATAAAACTTTGAAGGCACTCAAACTTGTTTTTTTTTAATTTTGTAATTTGTCATAATACTCAAGTAAAAACTTGATTTAAATTCTCCAGGTTATTATAATGCTTACATTTCGTTATGCGTGTATCATTTATAAGATTTTTAAGAGATTGGTTTTTCTAGACTATAAAAAAGTAATCCAAATATGTATAATTCTACAAGTTTTCATTTACAGCAGGGTTCCAAATTTTCCTTTTCTATACGCTTGGGTTATTAAGCTCGTAAAAAACATTTAGAAAACCGTTTTAGCGCTTTCTCAACACTTTATCCCAGCATCTACTTATTCTGATATCAGCTCCTTCAGTTCAAGTTACATTAGAGGTCTTTTTAAAGTATTCAAAGGAGAACGTAACATATTTTTTCAATAGTAATGTTTAACCATCTATGTAATTAGGTGCTAGTCATCGTATTTTTTTATACTTTTATTATATTCGTTGCCTATAGATATTCAAGAATTGTAAGTGCCGAAATACTTTAATAATTATTATTTTATTACAATTGAAGATTTATTGTATATTGTTGCATTATTTATGTATAATTATTATAGCAACTTTTAGCTATTTTGTGTTTCCTTGGCGTCGTTTAAACAATATGTTTTTAATAAGTTTTGCGGTTTTTTGTTACTAGGGGTAAATAGTACAGTTGTTGGCCAGTCGACAATGATTGGCCATATTTAGAAAATTATATAATAATAAATCTATATTTCCTAATATATATTTTCTAATAAATGGTTCGTTTTTTTACCAATTTACTATATCTTATTTTAATTAGAATATATTGGCCAATCACTGTAAATTCACTAATCAATTACTATATTTATATGGCCAATAACTATGTTTGTTAATAAAAGGGCCAATCACTGTACTGTTTACCTCTAGTCAATCACAACATAATTTATAGAGTAAGATTCAAAAGCAAAGACACCAGCGCGAAACACTAATTGTAGTCATAAAGAAAGAAGTTCTTGCCTAACGAAAGAGATGAATATATTTTTTTTATATATTGGCAGTGCCAAAAACATATACTGCAATTTTGTTATTTACCGATGGTCGTTCGTATTGTTCACATCATGTAATTTGGTTGCTTGTTGCAATTTTCAACATTTTGAGTGCTTTAATGGCTGTTAGGCTAACCAATTAATTAATTAATTAATTAATATTAGTAATTTTTATAAAGAATTTTAAGTCGAATTTTTGCGTTCATATGGTTATTGATCTTCGTTACCATCGAACAGGCTTTGATTCTTTCCAGGAATAGACTAGTATATAAGGATTGGCTCAATACTCCAACACCATAATGGTATACTGGGATATTATAAATATTGAGGTACAAGTAAGCTGAAATATTTATGGATTGATATTAGCTACTCAATAACAGATGACACTACCAGGTTGTTCAATAAGTTTTGTCGTTCGATAAGAGAGGGCGTTGCTACTAGCCCAATTTTTTTTTGTTTTGTTGCTACACTCTTCATATGAACGTATGTGAAGTTTCATTTCAATCTGTCAATTCATTCTTTGTTTACAAGCCATTTAGTGTCGCCGTGTCACAGTATTTTTTTACAATGGAAAAAATTGAATATCGTGCAGTGATAAAATTCTTATTTTTGGAAGGTGTAGCACCAAAAGAAATTCACGAACGAATGTTAAAAGTGTATAATGATTGTTCACCTACAATTAAAATAGTAGAAAAATGGGTTGCTGAATTTAAACGTGGTCGTACAAGCCTTGAAGGCGATCCACGTGAAGGACGTCCAAAAAGCGCATCAATACCAGAAATCATAGCCAAAATTCAGGATATAGTTTTGGAAGATCGTCGATTGACTGAAAGAAATTTAGTAGAGGCTCTACACATCTCATTAGGCAGTGTGAGCCATATTTTAAGTGAAATTTTGGGTTTTAGAAAGCTGTGTGCACAATGGGTGCCGCATTCGCTAACAATGGAACAAAAACACATTCGAATGCGACTTTTTCAGCAACATTTGGAGCGTTTTAAAAAGGATAAAGTGGATTTTGTGCGTCGATTTATCACTATGGATGAGACTTGGGTCTATCACCATGATCCTGAATCAAAACAAGAGGCTAAAGAGTGGTGTGAACCTGGTTGTTCGGCTTCGAAACGAGTTCGTGTCCGGAAATCGGCCAAGAAGGTTATGGCATCTGTTTTTTGGGATGCGAAAGGAATTTTGTTTGTGGATTACTTGCAAACTGGTAAAACAATTAATTCTGAATATTATTGCAATTTTTTGGACCAGTTGAAGGAAAAAATTCGTGTAAAAAAATCCTTTTTCATCAGGACAATGCACCGTGTCACAAGAGCATTTTGACAATGGCTAAAATCCATGAATTAAAGTTCGAATTGTTGGAGCATCCACCGTATTCACCAGATTTGGCCCCCAGCGACTTCCATTTGTTTCCAGAACTCAAAAAATTTATGCGTGGCAAGCGTTTTTCATCAAATGAAGAGGTCATAATGGCTGTTGAAGCGTATTTTGCAGACCTTCCGGATTCTCAATTCAGGGATGGGATCCACAGATTGGAGGATCGTTGGAGCAAGTGTATTAATCTTCAGGGAGATTATACTGAATAATAAAGTGTATTTTAAACCATAAAATTGTGTTTTTCTTATCGAACGACAAAACTTATTGAACAGCCTGGTACTTAATATGGTTAACATTAGTTTATTACAATTGCACTATATTAAACCACAGCAGAGGTTAATACGTTGTAACAACCATTACTTTTTTAGTGTAGTTGGTCCCACTACAATGTTGTAGTTAGCACAACTCATTAAATTATAAATTAGTGTTGTCATATTTTTACTCCAATCTATGGTAAACTCAACTACATTTGTTGTTGTAGCAACTGCAATTGATTTTCTGTGTAGGTAATATGCAAAATAGCTTACATTATTTAGTCAATATGCGTAATAGTTTTAATTAAAGGGTCCAATGGATAAAGGAGGTAGAGATGTTTGATTTTCTTATGGTCAATGTGTCATGCCTGTCCAAAAGACAAAAAATGGTCGTAGCTTGCTGCTACACTCTGACCTGAAAACATTACCATTTTGTTTTAATTCTTGAATGTAGCGGGGTTGTTTGTACTTGTGATTTGTTATTGAGATTGTTTGTTTTACGTGTATGTTTACGTGTTGCCGTTTAATATTTTATTAAAACAGAGTAACAGAGAATATTTATTTTGCATTTTTATTTGCTGTAAGTATGTTTTCATTTTGCATTTATTATCTGTCTCTAGAGCTCCGCCTTTGCGCAGATATTTAGAAGGTCATAGACTGGTCTATGACCTTCCATAAGGTAATCATACGTCTAATTACCAAATTTGTTGAAACCGACATTATTGTATGAGTAGAGGTTATATGTGACATTATTTTTCTAACCCACTAATATCTAACCAAAGAGCTTATTATTATTGTACTAACGAAAGTTCATAAAAACTTATTAGAAAAAAACTTTAAACCTGATTTTCTCAAAATCAGATTTTTCTTAATTACTTCCTTTATCAGTCTGACCCTTAAATTAATTTAAGCATTTCATCAATGTTTCTCTTCATATGCATAACTAGGTAACATTTGGGAATATTGCATGATTCTTAAAATATTTACTTCTAGTGAATAATAATGTATTTCTGATATACAATCAAAAAGAAAAGATAAAAACCGCACTGTATCAAATAGAATAATATTCACGCTTGCAAAGTTTAAACGTTGCATAAAACTATCATAAGTCCGCTTCAGACTATACGTGCAGCGATCGAGTCAACCAGATCCGATCAACGCCCGGTTCTCCAATTTAAGTGTCTCTCACTAGGTCCAATGAAGCGCCAAAAGTTTAAAAAATCGATTTAACATATTTTTTCAATTGAATCATAAAGAGGAGAAAATAATACGCCAGATGCCGGACAAAGTGAGTATAATTGAAAAAACTTTCCATCTTATTAATTTATGTTTAATTAAATTTTATTATTTTCGTATATTATATTATCACACTATGCGGTTATTGAAGCAGAATACCTCGTTCCGAAAATGCATCATAACGGTTGAAAAAGTAGCTGTACCTATGCGCCCTTCATACGTTTACACTAGAGGGTCACTGCTAATTCAAACCGCTCCGTCCTGTCTGACAATCAGAACGGATGGAACCGATGAGACCGTCAGCGACTTTTTTCATGTACAGTTCGGAACTTGAAATGAGAGCGCTTGCATTGAAGTTAATGGAAACGATTTTTGACCGTTCTTGATCGATACGACACGGTACACGTCTCGTGTAAATCGGGTGAAAATCTTTAAACTTTTCAGTCAAAATCACCTTTCAATATAACCATCTTTACATGCGCAAAAAACTTCCGACAGAAGTTTTTCCACTCCAGGTAATAATTGCAATAAGTCGTATTTTCAATTTTACCAGAATCTAACTATGAATTTCGTAACTTTTATTCAATGATTACGTCAACCTATATACAGTAGACGTCGCCTAATGTCATCACTTTGGGACCTACATAAAGTGATTACATTAACCGACTGATTACAATAAGCGCAAGACACCAGCGAAGAAGGTAAAACGTACGATTTGAAAGTTGCGATCGCGTTTTTCTCCAAGACCTAACATTGGGTCTAGTTGTTTTTTTTACTGATGTTACGCTTTGATAAACGGACTTTTAGAATATCAAAAGTTTTTAAAGATCCGTTCACAAATAACGGCGCGACAATCTTTTTAACGTAAAATGTTGTGCTACGAAACTGAACCTAAAACATCAACCCTTAATTACTCGCAAAATTCTCAAAAATTTAGGAAGTTGAAAAGGAATCAGAGAATAATAGCTCCGGATATGTCGGTTTGGGATCCATAGGAACGTCTCATAAAAATTTAAAGCAAATCCATTACCTAAAATTTTTTATCTCAAATTTAGCAAAAGAGTTAATTCAACGTAGTTTTTAGAGCCGCAGTTACATATAGTTTGAAAACCGCTGTCCTATTGCCTAATGGATTCAACATTGATCACAATAAACAAAATATTGATAATAATAAACGAACAAATTTTATTTGAATTGGATGGTCCGGTTCCAAGCCAGTTTGATCACACTAAGCGGGTGATAACATTAACCGTGATTACATTAAGCGGTGTCTACTGTATCTAATTATTATACTTCGTTCAGATTATATTAAAAGGCATATGTATAAAAAAGTAGTGTTTAACCTATAAGCTGTGTTAGGAACGAATACGTGGAACTAAATTATTTTCTTGAACGACCGTTTTTTCTTAAAATACCTTGTTCTAAAACCATTGTAATGTAATAAATTGTATTTTAACCCTAATAGAATCAAGTTTAAAAAAATACATTTTAATATGGTTCTTGGTTTTATATTTTTGTTAAAGAAAATAAACAATAATTGTCAATACAAACTAATTTTATTTAAAAAAAAACATAAGGCAATATATTCCATTACAATTTATATTCGGTCGTGTCCGGTTTGTAACAATATAAAATATTCATTTTGAAGGCGGTTCTCCCTGGAGAACTGAGGCTATTTATTGCTGGACTGCCCAACTAGAAACCCCTTAGAAGCACATTCAAACTGCTTTGAATTTTGGTGGATCATAATACTTTTTTGATGGCCCCAAATTTTATTATCTCATATTTGTGATGTATGTTAAGCTGAATTGTTCGAGAAGTTTTAAATTCGATTCTGCTTTCATACGCAAACGAAAAGAGATAATTATAATAAAATTATTAGTTCTACAGAATTAAATTCAATTTGAATAATAATGTTGTTTTAAGTCAAATATTTATAGAGATTAACTGAATCAACGGTAAACAGGATTTGTACGTATAGAAAAATGCATATGGCTTTCGCGTTTCGTGAATCATTGATTTCTGATCAAACACGAATTTTTTCTGTTGAATCTCATTTGGTTGTTTGTTCAATGATTCGGGACACGATATGCTACATTAATAGAAATTACAGTCGCTATTGAAATTCTTTAGACTAATTAAGTTTATATAAAGCGCAAATTAAATTGTAAACATTTGAATTTTTTTTAAATTATTATCGAATGAAACTAACTTTAAATCACTTTAAAAAAATTTGCTGAATAATTCATTTAGTTTTTAATGTCCTGTTAGAGTAAAAAAGATTTACATTAAAATTGTAGTTGTTTGCTGGCTAACTTCAATCAATCAATCTATTATAAGTTCTGATTTCATTGGCTTGTCAAGCTTCTAGTAGTTAGAAAGTAATCCATCATGTTTTTTCAGCATGGGATTGCTATCCAAAATCTGGATTTAATACACAAGGAAGCTTATGCAAAAAAAACTTCTTATGTTTTGTTAAATGACTTTGCTCCCTTTACGTATTATTATCGGTAGAAAAAAATCATAGGGTATAGTCACAATTTTGTTGAGCATTCTCTCAGGTTTCTAACATTTTTTAATGAAGATAATATTACTGTCGTCAACTTTTAGCAAATTCGAAGAAAATAGGTCGAAGAAGATCAAAGAAAGTGATTTAGGACCTTTGAACGACATGTAATCAATACTTTTAACAAAGAATAGGTAGCAACTATAAATCAACTTGGTCACAAGAATTCAGGATATAAAACATTCTATAATCATTCTCCACGGATTTTATGGCACAAATCTTATGCTTTAATCGAATTGGTAGGTGCTTACAATTTTTGCGATTATTGCAATTCTACTGAAATATTTAATTTTTTTAAAGGCTCACTTTAAAAATGTATATTTTATAATTACATATTATTTTATTTAAGTCAACCTTTGACTTATTTTCAATTTTAATTAGCAATACTTAAAACGTTAACATTTTATAAAATTTAATAAGTGTAATATAATTATTTTGCCCAGACAAGAATGAGTTTTAATAACTCTTACAACGAAAATGTGTTAAAAGAACATTTGTTGTATTGTGTAGCACTTGTTCAAGTAAAGAGCTCTTAACAATCACTTTAAAATTTCGTTATGGGCTGTTGACGTTTAAATTGGATCTTAGATTTTTAGCTGTTTCATGGCGAACTTTAGATGAAAAAGATTAGTATTGTTGCTTTGTGTAAAAACTGAAATTAACTGTATTATTTCGTATAATACAATAAGTGTAAAACTTTTAATACAATGAGCCGTAAACAGAAACAAGTTAATATGTATATCCATTTTATAATTAACCTTTCATGTACTTAGAATTATGCTGTTCATTATACAAACTGTTTACATAATACTTCAGGGCATATTTGCTTATACAGTAGCGCCCAAAAGTGAGTGCCTAAATGATTTTTCGGGAAGAACTTTTTAAAATATGGGCCATTTTACTTCATTTTTGAATATGTTATACAGTTTTGTATGAGAAAAAGAATTATTATGTTTAAAACGTGATAAACAAAAATTTACGGCAGTTAAACGAGCTTAGACTCATTTGTGTAAAAAACGCATTTTTCAGAACAGAACACTAAGAACGATTTAATGAAAAATAACTTTATAACAATACACTAAAACAATTTTATAATCATAAAAATGCCTAATACTTAGTTGGGAAACCACGAGATTTTATAACTGCCTGACAGCGAGATGGCATTGAATCAATAAGATTTTTAAAGCCTGAATCAGCATTGCATTCCATTCCTTGTCCAATTCGGCAAATTTTTCATCTTTATTCTTAATATTTTTGTTTTGACAACGTCTTGCCAGCTCTTCCACAAGTGTTCTATCGGGTTGAGGTCGGGAGATTGACTGGGCCACTGAAGAATCCTGATTTGTTGCTGCTGCAATGAAGTCTTGACAATCGAGGAGGTGTGCTTAGGATCGTTATCCTGTTGTAGAATCCATCTAGAAGGCATATTTGTATGGGCCCATGGTAAGACGACATTAGTCAGCATATCTTTGTAACTTTGGCCAGTCATTATTCCGTTAATTTTAATGATGGGGCCCATGCCATTACGAGAGAAGGCTCCATAAACCATAACTGATCCACCTCCATGTTTTACTGTCGGTTTTATGTATTTTGAATTGTATCTTTCTCCAGCAGGACGTCTTATGTATTGTATTCCGTCGCTTCCAAATAGATTGAACTTAGATTCATCTGTGAAAAGTACTTGACTCCACTCGGCTGCTGTCCAATGCAAGTGCCGCTTTGCAAAATCTACGCGAGCCTTTCGATTCTTGAGTTTGATGAAAGGTTTTTTAGCTGGACGTCTGCCATTCAAACCAGCATCACTCAATCTTCTGAAACTGTCATTCGACTAATATTTAGACCTTCACTTTGATTGAATTCTGCTGCCAGATCCACAGCTGAGAGAATCGGATCCCTTTGGAGCGACGAACAATGCGTGTATCCAGCCGGGAAGAAGTAACACGTGGTCTACCAGTTCTTTTATCATTCTCAACAGAATTTCTCTGATCAAACCTTTGAATAATTCTTGAGACAGTACGAGCTGGCATCTTTAGAATCCGTGAAATGGCAGCTGCCTTCATGCCAGAGTTTTCATATCTATAATTGCTTTCCGAATGGCTGGAGAAGTTTCAACCCTTGGCATTGTTAAAACTTGGTCAATTGTTACTGAACACAAAAGAAATAACCATAAATATTTCAAGACAAAAAAAATTAAGTATTAAAATATTTTAAATCAAATGACTTAAAATTTCAGTAAAATGGTTAAATACTAAAATACTGCTTTAATCGAAATTATTATAAAATTAACAACAATTTCAAAGTTTGTACTTTTGTTTTAGAATAAAATCGTATTGCAAACATTTCAATTATACAATTATGTTTGAAAATCAAATGTTAAATATTTTTATAATTTTTATAAAAGTACAAGGAAATTAATTTATATTAAGAAACTTTAATTATCTAAAATTGATATTTTGAGTTTTAGTAATAACATCGATATTGCAATACTATTTATTAAGTTTTTACATTTAATGTGAAAAAATTTAACATAAAAAATTTAAATTATTAATTATCTCTGTTAATTTTATAACAAGTACAAATTATGAATAATTTAATGAAAAGGAACGCACATACTTTAGAAATAAATTAATCCATTATAAATTATATATCTTTACTTTATTGTTCGAAATTAAAACAATAAAATCTGTAATATTCTATTCAACCTCGTTTTAATTACAATTGAATAAATTTAAAATAATATAATTTAAATAATTTTTAAATTAAATAATAACCTTGTTTAATTTAAAAATCTACAAAATACCAAAATTAATTTGGGGAAATATTTTAAGAAAGGTCACTGCTGATGTGAAATTCAAGATTAAAAAGACGCGTAAAGGGAATTATTTCCTTCTCACCTTCTATCTGGAGTTCGGGAAAGCTTTAAAAATACAATAAAACTCTGTAATAATTCATAAAAATGTCAACCGTTTTAATTACAACGCACATAACTTTAGAAATAATATATTAATTATTTATTAAATTATATAGTAATGTGAGGTATTTATTGTAAAAATACTACAAAATGTACAAACAGTTAATTCTGTGGATACTATCTCAACACTGACAGTATTGGTAGCAAAAAAAATTAAAATTGTATTCCAACTTGTGAAAACACAAAATACGATGGTATTTTAACTCCATTAAGGTAATATACCGAGTTTTAATTTTTAGTCTTTTGCTTTAAAGAGTTTTTTCCATGTTTTATAAAGAGTCTGTTATCTACAAAATAAAATGCCACGTGGTCTTGATTAATTTAATACAACGTATACAAAGTGTGTTCAGAAAATAAATAACCTTTATTTTGTTAAACTTTATTATTAATTTTACAGAATGAAAGATATTCCCCCATGCAACTTATAATGCAAGGAAAGATTGGAGGAAAGAGGAGTGCGGGCAGAAGACGAACATCTTGGTTAAGGAACCTGCAGGTATGGTATAAATGAAGCACCCCATCGGTGTTTCGTACAGCTGTATATAACGTACAAATAGCCAGTATGAGAGCGGACATCCATTAAGAAAAACGTAAAAGAAGAAGAATTATTCTCCTAAATTATTGTTCTTTGTCCTCTTCAAAGTGCTGTCTTTTCCTATTGACATACTTTTCCCAGCGGTGTTTCTATTTCGCGAAATAGTCCTGGAGAGCTTCATTTGAGATGACTTTTAAGGTCAATGATGAATTAGCTTTGATGTCTCAATACTCTGAAAACTGCACTGATTTTAATTTAAATGAAATAACACTGTTTATTGAAATATGTTAATTATTTGAATAAATGGGAAAGAAGATTGTTTTGCAGTATTTGGATTTTTGCAATAAAGTATATATGTCGTAGGCATACTATTAAACCTAACGTTGCTTTTTATAGAAAATTAAACTCTAGTGTTAGTTGTCTAATAACAAATTGGTTAACCAATAAATTCGACTCCTACCAGCCAGTAGAACAGGCTGGGTTCCGCAAATACTTCAGCACAACCGACCACATCCACACTCTCCGCCTTCTTATAGAAAAAGCAACTGAATATAATATCAACATCCATCTGGTCTTCATCGATTATAGAAAAGCCTTTGATTCCTTAGAGCAATGGGCAATTATAGAATCCTTAGACAATGCCAGAATAGATTCAAGGTATACTGGATTTCTCAAATCTATATACGAAACAGCAAAAATGTCAATTACTATAGATGAAGACCTGAAAACAGAAAACATAGAAATAAAAAGGGGAGTGAGACAAAGCGACGTCATCTCGCCCAAACTGTTTACCCTTGCACTGGAAGATGTATTCAAGGCTTAGACTGGGATAGAAAGGGAATTAGAGTCGACGGCACGTATCTACACCACCTACGGTTTGCAGACGATGTTGTACTGATCAGTGGAGACCCAGACGAACTAAAAATCATGGTTGAACAACTGAACCAAGCTTCACATAAAGTAGGACTTGAAATAAATATTTCAAAAACAAAAACCACAAGTACACAAAATATAAATCTAACAATTGGAATGGATAAAATCGAAGAAGTAGATGAGTATGTATACTTGGGACACAAAATAAGACTAGGTAAAGAAAATCAAACAGCGGAAATACCCAGACGAGTTGGCCAGAGCTGGGCTGCATTTAGAAAACTGGGATTCATACTGAAGGACAGAGACGTCCCCATAAACCTAAATAGGAAAATGTATGACAGTTGCATACTCCCGGTAAATACATATGGATTAGAAACCACCACCCTTACAAAAAGCAGCTTACAACGTCTTCAACGTACACAACGGGCTATGGAGAGACAAATGATGGGAGTCAGTCTACGAGAACACATTAAAAATGAAGAAATCAGAAACAAAACTAAAATAACAGATATCACAGAGAGACTGGCCAGGCTGAAATGGCAATGGGCAGGACACGTAGCCAGGGCGGATGATAACAGATGGACAATTAAATTACTGAAATGGAGACCTTGGGAAAACAGACGAAATGTCGGCAGACCGATGAAAAGGTGGGCCGATGACATCAAGGCCACAGCAGGAAATAAATGGCTGCAGATTGCACGGGATAGGGACAAATGGAAAATACTTGAAGAGACCTACTTTCAGCAGTGGAAGAACTACGGTTAAAGAAGAAAAGAAGAAAGAAGAAAGTTAGTTGACTTAACCAGTTTTCAAAAGTTTCATATTTCTTCTTATTTTATAAGTATACACATCACAGGGGTATATCTATTATTTATTTATTCTTTTTCATTCTAATATCTATAATTTGTTTTACTCAAGCAGATTACATTTCATTCCATTAAAGTTATACCTGAACAAAATAAATCATATATGAGAACGACACATTAACATGAGTATGCAAGCTCCCTTTATCATTACAGAATGTCAGACCCGACAAGAAAAAATCTTAATCCAGAAAACTGTCTCTTAAATAAATAATAATAGTAATAATAATGCATTTTAAAAATATTGAAATCAATTTAAAGACTACATTAAAAAAGAATGAAAACATTTTTAATTCTCAAGGGAAAATGTAAAGCATTGGTTGTTATTTATTTACTTCAAATCTATTTGTCTTCATGATTTTATATCAACGAAAGTGGTAGTAAATAACAACGTTTAATATGTGTTTGGGGGTATTTTCCAGTTATCTTGGAAATGACAGGAGTTTGAACATAAATGTCAAAGAAATGTTTGCTTGGCTGCGCAAGTCATTAATGATTTATATACGGCTCAGGATATTGTGATATCAAAGTCGCAGTTCTGATTTTCTTGAACTTGTCGTATAGCGGTGGATCATATTTTTTACTTACATTTTTTTGTAAAACTTTATATCTGTATGTGATAGATCATAGGAAATACACTTAAGTGGACAATTGTAGTATTTACATATACAGGGTATTTAGCAGCCCGGGAAAAATTTCCTAGGTAGTTGCAGAAATCATTTTCAACTTTTTGAGCCAAACATAGTAGCAAATGCCCTAATTCTTAAAATACAACAGTTTTGGTATAATTTTGAAAAGGAACAAAGGTTAGGAAACATTTTTTTCTACCATTGTGTTAGTTAAAAAAAGAGTTATAAGGGTTTATAAGGTTTGGTTCTACTTCAATTTCCTTATTTGAAAACATATTTTGCAAATATTGGTTGAATAGTGAAGAGTAAAACAAAAATAAATTATCCCTTATTATTGTTAATAAAAATAATCTAAATTAGAGATTCCAAAATTTAAAATTACGTTACGAGCAAAAGCGAGATGCGGTCGTTAAACGCACCTAGAAAAGTGTAGGTTATGGCTCTACACCGCCCAGTACTTCAATTATTATTACGAAACGGTCTAAATTTATTGTTATCAATAAGTTCTTCGCTGATATCAACATCCTTGTCATTTTCATCTGACAAATTAATAATTACCGGTTCTACGGCAATTGTATTCTTAAAATGATTTTCTTTCATACACATACAGAGTGCGGCGCCATAATCTGAACAAATTAAACAGTTTTTTCAAACAATTTTAATTGCAAAAACGGAATAGTTTAAAAATTTAAGTTTTAAATCTGGGCTGTTAAGAGAATTTAAATTTGCAACAATTTTGAGGTTATGACTACTTAGTACATGGGTTAAGCCATTTGGATGCTAATCGCAACCTCTACAAGTGCAATAGAACGGCGGGAAATACAAATTAAATTTTGTTTAGGTTTTGGCGCCGCACCCTGTATATGAAACACACAACAAGATATTTTTTTGGGTTTATGCTTCTGTAAAATTTTAAATAAAGAGACACAACACAAATATTATTAGGGGGAAAGTGGCATGAAACAGCCAGTTTTAAAAAAAGGGATAAATAATATAGAAGGACATAAATAAATCAAATTTTTTTTTTAATCTGTTATTGTTCATGCATTTATGTACGTAATGTCATAAAACATTTTTCAAAATTAACGATATTTTTCGACTTCTAATCATTTATAAAAAAAATAAAATTTGGCTTTTTCATAACCTATAAGTATTGAAAGAGCCAACCCAAGTTTTGAAAAAGCCATGTTCTTATTACAAGATTAAAACTGCACATTAACGAAGATATTATTTAATAATAATCTTAAGCTATAATTTTAGATCTTATATAATTATAAAACGTTTTAAATAACGCAAATTCTGAATAAAATATTGACTTACATAAATCTAAGAAACTGTCAAAAAATTTGACGTTTGAGATCAATCATTGCAAAAACTTAAAACGTGTTTAGCAAAAAATAATGCAATTTCTCTTTACGCACAGGATTTATATGCCCAACCATTACAACTTTGCATCGGTACCACTTTTGATTGCTTAATAAATTATTATTGCATTTTATGCAATTAAAAGGTTTTTCATTACACTGCAGTCCGGCTATTTCAAAACATATTCTCTCAAAAACAAAATCTCGAAAATTACTATTGAAATCAAAGATTAGTCTTCAAAATATATACGTTATTAGAAGGCCTAATATATCTATAAAATTATAGTGTAATCATATTATTATTAGTTTTGTACGTATAAGAACTTAAAAACAAATAAACTGAACTCAAAACCTTACTTTTTGACTGACAAAATAATTCAAAACGTCGTATCTGACCGCCGTTTATTGATAACGGTCAAATTTTTTATGCTGGCTGTTGATCTTATGAATTTAAAAACACACAATAGTATGTTCTTTAGGGCAAACACTTATATTATTAAAATAATTTAAACACCTTCAATGATATCATATTGAAAATAAACCTGCGTAATTATAATAAAGTTTTTAAAACTTTGTGCTATTTCGCTACTTTCCTATATTAAAATGAATTTATAACATCGTTAATGTAAATGATCAAATTTACCATAAAACTTAAAATATTTCAAAATAATAAAATGATATTAAAATGTGAAATTTTAGATTTGAATTACAAATAGCAATGACCGAATTCTAAGTATCAATATTGATGATGCTTGGTAGTATTCTACAACTAAGATTTTAATATAAATTAGTACATCAGTTTAGCTATTAATTTTAACATATAAAAGTTCAAATATTGAAAAACTAGCAAAATATGGAAATTTTCATTATTAAAAATGTTTAAGCGTTTCTCATAGATCATTGCACATTACAAAAGCAATGAGTCTTGATCATGTTTATTGTCTAATCAAGAAACTTACTTCTGAAATGGAATAGTACTTTCATAAAGTTGCATAATACTTTCCAAATTGTTTACCTTAAGTTTAAATAATTAATTTATAAATAATACGAAATGTTTCACAAAATTAGAAAACGCTACAAAATTTGTGTTTAAAATGTCTTTGATTAATTTAGGAAAATCTATCTTAACGCTATATTCATAAAATCAAATTGAATTACTAACAACTATGAGCCTTTTAAGTCATTAATTTTTAAATATAAATCATGACACGTTGAATTGGAAATAGACCTTTTCAATAGGTGTAAACTTTTACTTTGCTGGTACCTATATGTTATAATGTGATTTATAAAATTAATAACGAAATTTTCACAAAAACTTTAAAGTCCTTGCTCAATTTTCTGTTTTAAAATGTCTTCGTGAAATTTTCGATTTAGAATAGTTAACTATTGAATCCCAAATTTTAAACAGTTTGTATTGTATTTGTAAAAATTAACCTATTTAAAAATTTAAGTCTTACAACTAATGGGACCTTTTAAAATTTTTTTAAATGATAAGAACCATATGTTTTGAACGTTTTTCATTTAATAAAAAATTTCCGTTTAAACTTTGTGCTAAACTTTGCTCTTTTTTTATTTTATATTTAAAATTGTAAATTTATAAAATGTTAATAAACCGAATAATTTTTTTCAGCCAAGAACTTTAAAAGTACCTATTCAAATTCTCTGCTGTTTAAAAATGAACTTCGTAAATTGAAATTTTAATTTAGAAATAACTTAACATATTCAAAGCCAACTCCAAATTCTAATTATCAGATTTGTATTGCTTTGGTAGAGTCTAAACTAAATATTTAAAAATATTAAGGTCTATACAGCGTAAGCTGGGTAGCTTTCAGATTTTAAATTTTAAGCTTAACGTTTCATATATGCAAATGAACCAAAAATATGTTTCCGAAGGGCGCTCTTTCCATTTAAAATAAGTTTTCGTTTCTCATGAATTACACCTTGGAAAGCTTTGCGTTCGTTGGGGTATCTGTTTATGTGCTTCGGCAAAGCGTTATCCGCGGGTATGGCCAATAACTGAAACTGAAGAGAAACTGCTAAAGCTCAAAGATACGTAATAGCCCCCAGCTTAGTTATCATAACGCTACGTTAACTTTATTGCTAAATCTTTTATTCTGATTCTTTTATTACTTCGAAATGTATTAATTTTTCGTTCAATTACACAACGAAAAATACGTTACAAGAAATTGAAACAATAAAACGGTAAGGTTCATTAGTGAAATGCGGTTATAAGAATACGTTCCCAAAATTTCTTTATGAAATGTTAAATAAAAAAGGAATGCTTAAGAATAATTTTTTTGTAAAACTAAATTTTCTTCGTTTGCAACTAATTAATTTTAAAGTTCTCATCCACGTTGCCGAAACTTTTCAGGCATTAGCCGTCAACTTTAACTTTTGTATTATAATCCTTTCTCTCTTGAAAATATTTTATATAAGTAGGGTTGTTCTGTTATAACAATGTTAGTTTTAGAGATTGAATAATATGTAAATGTTACTATGGCACACAAAAACTGAGAAGCTTTATACATTTATATGGAAATAGTGTCAACGCTATACATAAAATACGTTACCTTTCTTATTCGATGAAGGCCATCCTTGCTAGTTCTCAAGAGACTCGTAAAGCAAATGAACGATGTAAGAGATAAGTTTAAAGAGAGCTTACGTATTAAACCCAGTATAATCTTGTAGGAATTAAGATAAATAGGTCAGATTATGATGATAGATCTTAAGATCCAAGAATTTGCTTCGAGTAAGTAGCTTTCGTTGAAATAACTTTAAAATATTCCATCCGGCAACTTTTTAGGAAAAGTAATCCGTTTGGTATGGAGGAATCTTACGAGCGCATCCTACAACTAGAAAATGCATCGGCCATATGGCGGCCATCTGAAATAAGAGTTAATTCTTTTTTCCCTTGGTCTGCAGTAAGGAGCAGAGTATTTTTACGACTTTTATTTACTTCTCTGTAGTAAATAACAATTCTGTTTTTATTAAAAACCAGACCTACATTCATCTGTATAAACGGTTTTATATCAATACGTTCTGCTAGTCTTATCAAGATTGGCGCTGATTTTTATTAAAGATAAAATTGTAAATTAGGGTCTGTTTGCTGCTCTATTTAGATCTAAAATAAATCTAATAAAGTTTAATAAACTTGTAGTCTGTAATTCTCTTCTGTATGCACTATGCAATTAAATAGAAACTTTGCTATTAACTCAACATTAATTAAGTTTTGGAACTCGTAGTTCAATATTATTTTTAGAAGTTTTAATACGACTGCAAGGAGAAGTAGTTAATTGATGAAATGCTGTTGACAGTTACTATAAATTAAGTTTTCCAATTAAGATTTTCTTATTATTATTAGAAAATTTTTGAAAACTTTTGAACGATAATTTTATTTTACATTTTTTTATTTGTAAATGTCCATGTACATTATTTGAGGAAATTAAATTAAAATAATTCTTGTAATTACAGTAGAGGAAATTGATCTTTAGTTAAAAAGCAAAATTCAGAGCGTAACTTGAAAAACAGCAAAAAGGAATCATTGATGGTGTTGATAATATCAACCATCTTCCAGAAGCTTTCAAATTGACAATTTTACAAAGGAAAACTCTTACAAAACCATGCTCAAAAAATAATAAAAAACTACATAGACTATCATATTAATAAATAGAAAATATAAAATGTCAGTTAAAGCTTACCCGTACAGCTGATGTCTTCTCAAACCACAAACTTTTAATAGCGCAAATATACCAAATTCACAAACATGCAAAACTTAAAACAATGATAAAAAGAAATGAGTTACATAAAAATGGAGAGCCTAGAAATGCAAAAAGTGTCGCAGGATCTACAAACTAAAATCAAAAAAAAAAACACTTGAAGACGGGCAACAAGATAGACACTTATGTTAGTACTAAACATATTTAATAAAATTGCAGTCTCCTAAATGCAGGAAAAGTCAAACTATTTTAATTTTTTAGAAATACTGAGTTGAAATTAGGTAGAATAGCTGATGTTGTCTTTAAGATTGTATTAAGATGTTGTGTTTTACTAATCCTTTCAAACAATATCTATTATCAAATATATCCGTTTTAATAAAACTTACAAAGGAAGATGTTACAATTTGAACGCATTTGGTCTTTTGAGTCTACAGCATCAATTTTTTATCAGTGCTAGCGCAAGTGATGAAGAGCACAATGATACCGATTTCGAAAACGTGGGCAACAGGGAAATTACCGGAAATAATTTTTGAAAATTCGCCGAAATTACGGTAGTTTTTCTTTTTTAACCCTTTTTTGGACATTTTCCAAACTTTTCGATTGCACTATAATTATGTACTCGTCAAGGCCTATCCGCGCATGTAACGCAATATTTGATGCAACTTATGACAGCGTTGGTCAAAGTTTGAAATAATTGATTAAAATTAAGAATCAAAATGAAGAACATGCGCAGCGGCTGAACGAGACTTTGCGCAGATTTCTAATAACGCATGCATGAGAAATATCAGCTGTTGACCAAAACAAATTTCAATGTGCGCAAAAGCAAGCCAGGACTTCAGTTTCTTGTCAAATGCCTCTGCCTCGGAATATGTCTGCCATAAGTGGCATCAAATATTGCGTTACATGTACGGATGGGTCTTGAAAAGTACATGATTATAGTGCAATTAAAAAGTTTGAGAAATGTTGAAAAAAAGGTTAAAAGGGACAAAAATGGCGTAAATCCCGCGAATTTTCAAAAATTATTTTCAGTACATTCCCTGCTGCGCACGTCCGCGAAATCGGTATCAGTCGACTTCTCATCACCTGCGCTATCACTGATAAAAAATTGGTGCTGTACGCTCAAAAGACCAAAATCGTTCAAATTGTCACGTGATCTTTTTCTAAACAACCTAAATAATAACATAGACCAACATCGTACGTCCAATTTTAACTAAATAGATAATAAGTTATGGCTTTATGAAAATATTTTGACAGACATGCCACTTTCGGTTATACCGAAAGTCAACAGCAACTTTGTTAATTTAAAAAGAACACCTTGTATATGTATTATTAACTTTTCGGATTCTACGTTAAATTTTAATGTCACTTTATGTAGAATACCCTATACCAAAATTGTATACTTTTCGAGATATTAATTTTTTTAATGAATAATTAACAGGTGTCTACCTTTATAGTGAAAATTCTATGTGAATATCCTTAATAACAAATAAAAAATATCTTCTCGGGTTAATTAGTAGGAAGATCAAGCTAATTGATGACATATCGAAAACTGCTTTATTATATACCAATTTTTATAAAAATCGAGTGAGTAGTTTCCAATATACAAATAGTATAAGCTTGTCGTGAAACAGACTGTATACTTAGAACACATAAAAAATATAATAAATTCCTTAAACTTAAGTTAAACACAATTTGTGACACTTTAGTAAAGTGTCGGATAGCACCTGCCATATAAAATTTAATTTCCAAATTTTGGTATAACTCTATCGGATTTCTTTTACCCGCTCTTTACATTGGTAACATTGAATCCAGTTATTCATCGAACGATTTTCCACAAATAAGTATATGTCAACGAATCGAGTCCAATGGTTTAGAAATGTGTTGTACAAGTCTACCGCTCACCCCGCAGATATTGCGGGCAAAGGATCTACGCGACAAAAAAAGTTTACAGCAGCCGAGGCTACGCTTTTTGTATATGAAAAGAAGGGGTAAAGTGTGTACTTAGGGATGCAGATAGGAATTAACTCTTTCATTAAATCGAAATTATTTTATCGTTTTTTGATACCACTTTAAACTTAAAGTGGCTTTATTTAAATTAAGGAAATATTAAAACTAACTACAATTATATTTTTTTGGCTACATAAATGTGTAGCAGTATTGAAAAAATAATTTGTAATCTTTTCAGTTATTTGGCGTTTTAATTAATTTTATATTACCCAGATATGAAAGTCATTTACATAAGATTTTGGAATCGTTATGTTAAAATTATTATTAATACTAATAATTATTTTGTTCCTTTAATTAATTTTAGTAGTTATCTTATTACAGATGTAGGCTGTTGGATAATACGTACGATATAAGCTCGCAGTGGTACGAATATCATCTAGGATAGTTGTCGCTTTATACAGAGCTCTATGAGTTCATTTGCAACACATTCAGAAGCATTATCTAATTGATATGCCGGTTATACGAGAACAGTGCTTATGTTTCAGTTGAATAATCAGCAGAAGACAGTGTTGACTATACGCAATTACCAAACTGAGAGCAATTCAAAATACGGGAAATAATGCGTGTGCTCCACTACAAAGCGTGGGTAATTTAATGTGTGTAGGCATTACGTAATACATTATTCAAATACTATTTTACAAAAACAACCCCCTTCGGAAATGTATTTTTTACGTATGTTTTTCATTGTACTCGACTACGTCATTAAAGGGGAAAAGCTACATAAGTCCTCATTAGTATCAAAAATACTCAGATACCCGAGATTAAGAAAAAGTACTTTAAAAGAAAATTGTGAATCGACAAACAGCATTAAATGAGAGGATTAGTTACGCAATATTTGGTAAAAAGGCATAATCCTCATTTCTGCTTTAAATTCTTATTATTCCGCTAAACAATGAAGTCTGAATATAATTTCCTTGAAAGATGGCCATTTATATAAGAAAAGGTTTTATTTTAAATACTTTTCGCTGTATAGGTACAGTGAAACGTTAAAATTGTAGCTTTATTGTTATAAATTTCTAAAGACAGCCTTATTAATTACGTTCTTAATATTCAATGCTCTCTATTTTTATTTACTGCAATTATAAAAATAATTGCAAAATTTTATATTAATGAAATTGCTCAACAAAATGTATTGCATATTAGCGGAGGAAAACTAATTAAACTTTTCTGCGAAGTACACTAGAAATTAGATTTCTGTTTTCTTTTGTAATAAAGCGACAGTCTCACAATTAAAAATTTTCCTAAATGAAAATGTTTTGGGCGACATTTCTCATTACTCTTATTAATTTTTAATCTTAGCATAAAGCTAATTAAATTCATCATTTATTAAAACATTGTGCGTATTAATATATATTAAGGTGCTTCGATTTTAAAAGATTCTTTTTTACGCTCTATTGACAAAATATTGCTATAAACTTCGAAAAAACAAAATTCTCATAAAGTTTTCGTCCTTAAATTTAATTCTAAGCGGTTGCTGGTTGATTTTAAAATTTTCTCATTTATTTAACATGTAAATTTAGAGGTTTGTTTTTTAATTATCTAGATCTCTGCTACATTTTATACAATTGTGTTATTCTTAATGGTAAATTTTAGGGAAAATATTAGTCTTTAAAAGTACCCGTAGTTGGATCTAAACAACATGAAAAGTCTCACTCGTCAAAAATTTTAATATCAATTTGTATCAATTTTTGAATTTTTCTCATAAATCTAGCCTTACAGGAAAAACTTAAATGACAATTTTTCTAAGTCTTTGTTCTAGTAAAAATATGTCATATAGTACTTCTCAGTTCTTCTTGACATTCTAATAAAGGGTAGATCAGTCATATAGACCTCATTAATTGGTCAACTACGTCTTTGGAGACAACCCGATTCATTTTTCATCACTATTGACGATTCGTTTCTACAAAAGATCAAGGTAATTGTGTTTCATTCAATTATGGCTTTGATTTGAACATTATTAACTTCATTTGGGTCATCCTTAAGTAAAAAATTTCTAAAACGATATTTTTTAAACCAATTTTTATACTTGCATTCTGTTAAAAATTCATCATTATAAACGTTACATAAATCTTTGATCAAAATCTTTCTTGCTTTTACGGAAATAAAAAATCGAAATATGACTTCTATGTTCCTTTTGCCCTATATGTTAAATTTTACACTGGACTAAGAACTGTAAACCAAATACCAAGTAAATTGCTTCTACAGAAAGTTAAAAGTCACTACTGTCAACTGTCAAATGGATAAAATTATAACATCAACTGAAGTGATTAAAAAAAATGTAACTTTATCACTTTGTGAAAACCGATATTGCTTCCATGCCAACCCAATACGTACGAGGGGGCACCCAAAAGAAACGGGAATTTCGTCATAACTTCATTATTTCTTAATATTTTTACACCAAATTTTAATGACCTTCAAAGTATTCTCCCTTGACCACAACGCACCTCTGCAAACGATCTTTTCATTGTTTAAAACATTTTTTAAATTCACTTATCGTGATGTTCTTTAGGCCTTCCAGCAATTTTTGTTTTACCTTCTCCACAGTGGCAATACGCTTTCCTCTCATGTCCCTTTTAAGTCTGGGGAACAAAAAGAAATCACAGGAGGCAAGATGCGGTGAGTAGGGAGGATGGACAATTGGTGTCATGCCGTTTTTGGTCAAAAACTGCTTTACGGAGAGAGCCGTGTAAGCCGGCGCGTTGTCATGATAACGCTAGGTGATCAATGTACCCAGGTTTTACCGCACATAATTGTTTTTAAACTGCCGAGTATCAAAAATCTTCTTAAATTGTACATTATACACATTTCCGCTCTTTTTCAGGCAGTAGGGAACCCTCTTAACATCTGAAGCTTTTGCGCAGCGACGGAAGAAAGTTTTAACATTCCGCCAATTTTGGTAGCTTTTTCTCTTACTAAACAGAAAAATATTTCCGTTTAGCTTCATTTTTATGTATCGCGTACATTGTGTTTCAATAAGGTATTTGAAAAAAAAAATTATTGATTTTTTTTATGTATTTTAAAACTTTATTATTAATAATATGGATATTTAATGCAAAATACTTAAAAAAATTTTTTCAATTAATTATAAGCAATTAAAAATTGATAAAATTTAAAAAAAAATCACGTGACTATAAACGCGCCAAAATTGGCCACCATCTTTGTGACGTCATAATGTTATAGCTGTTTAATAACAGGACAGCGTTTACGGCTATTACACGTGAGTTGACAATAATATTGAAAATTTACTGCTAAAAAACGATTTGTTAGTTAATTCCGATTAACTATGTGTGATAAAGGATTTATAAAGGCAAAGTCTGATAATATTCTTGATGTTGATATATTTTTTACTAAATTCTACTTATTTGATTTGTATACTTGGATAAATAATAATTACTAACAATAGTGTTATAAAATACTTACATCGAAATAATCTTCACAACAAAAAAAATTCGATTTTGTTTTGGGATTATAACGATGCACTGCTTGAAACCATTTATTTCGACGTTTTTCATCTTGGGGAACATTTAAAAACATTTTGTCAGGAGTTGTTTTTGTAGTATTTGTACATAATGGTACAAAACAAAAACGATAACTTTTGTGGTTCGACATTTTCAATATAAACTTGAGTATTTAACCATGACAAAAGAATTAAATAGATCAAAACACTGCATTTATTATTTCTGTATAAGCTGCAATGAATGAAAACTAACATTATGACGTCACACACGCTCGTGTTTGTTCGGGAGCAGTCGGCGTGTTTTCGGTACTGGATTCAAAATTAATTTTTATTTTGATATAACTTTTGAAATATTGCGAAAAAAAAAATAAAAATAGTTTTGTTATAAAACTTATATATGATCTTTCCATTTATCACAAAAAAAAAATTCAAAGACCTAATTGCCGTAATGATACTTTTTAAAGTAATGTTATTATATAGTAATATTCTTGATTACACAACTCGACAAAAACAATTTTTGTCTTTGTCCTAAAATTTATTTTAAGATTTTTCTATGCATAATGCTCCTAAATAAAGGAAAACACCCATATTCCTTAAAAAGTTTGTTTTTGTGGTAGTTATAATAATAATACCTATTTTTGAGTTACCGTATATAAAAAGAAAAGTATTTAATAATTCTTGTATTTTTTAAGATACCGCGAAAGTCTTATGTTAAGTCCAAAAATCATATGTTTATTAAATAAATAAATATTTACTTTTATATTTATTTACTTTAGGTTGATATCGAGGTGAGAAAGTAAAATGGGGAATACATTTAGGGTTTACTGAGAGAAAGTACTTATAAACATAAAAAAAAAGTAATAAGGTTCACTTTTATATTTTTTTTCACTATTTTGTAATTTGATATGATAGTAAAAGTTGATAAAAAATTATATATAAATATATTTGTTTCGATTTATCAATAGATAAAAATTGAAAATATGGATTTTCTAAAATATTGATTAACCATTTTCCTGTATAAAAAAGCAAACTTTTTCAGGCCATATTTTATTTTTTTGTCTAACTATCAATAGATCTATCGAAATTTCATACTCTCTTATCTAAGACAAAATTCAGGGTCATTTTGATTGGGGTTTCGAATTAGATTAAGACCTTAATCATCAAGAGGTTATTATGAGCACCCAATATATTACTTTGTCAGCACACCATTTAAATAAATCTGTTTTGGAAGAAAAAAAGCATTAGAAGCTTTTGTGTGTAGACAAAAAATAAACTCCACCCCTTATTATATCAAAATGCAATTTCCTTCAATAACATAAAATATTTTTTGCCAGTAGGTACCTGTTATAATATAAAAGGTTTTGTTAGATTTTAATTAATGATTATTTTTTAGATTATCACGTTAAATTATTAAAGAGTTGGCAGGTAAAATCGGTGTAATTTATAATCTGCGATAAATAAGCGACGGCATGTAATAAAAAGAGTAATAAAGGCAAAATATTGATATTAAATATTATTGAGGAAGTTCAACAAAGCGATGCTTTTTTGCTTCGGTTTTCTATCGCAAGCAAAGTTCAGTACTCGTCTGCAGATTAGCTCGTAGACTTATGTTATAATAATATTTTAAAATCATTATATATTTATTTAATATCTCGATAATATAATAGGGAGGTGGATGCGCTCTATTATTCATGCGATTTCAATATAAAATGTAAATTCGTCACGCGTCGCGCCGCCCGAATGTTCCCAACGAAAAAAGCCTACGTTAATGCAAGGTAAATGTTCGAATAATTTAATATCAAAAATTCTCATCCATATGTATGAAATATGTTATGATTACGAATTTCCTTTTCTTAAATCTTTCCTTCTCGTTTTGTCAGTCATAGCAGGTTTTTCAAATATTTAAAATTCGCAGATTACTTTCACGCAGCAGATATTAAATTTGCTTATAGGTTGTTTTGTTAAATCAATTATTTATACCTAACTTGGTGTGATTACAAACTTTCCGAATTAAACCTATTGATCATTTAGCAATATGTATAAAGTTTCTAGAAATTTGGTAACTAAACAAACCCACATTAAATACATTTGTTTGAATTGGTAATTAGTTAGGAGATCGTAAACTATGAAATTATCCTAAATCATTTTGGTAATATAAGCCAATAATTAAACAATCGATAGACCTAGACCAACTCACTAATTATCCATTTGAAGGCATAAATTTTAATTTAAAGTAGTGTTTGAAGCTTCGTCGAATCAATTTTCACAATTAGCAAGAAAGGACGGGCTGCAATAGATGAATAACTTTTAACTTGCGGTTAGGATAGAATTAAATGTCACTACGTCAAATAAACAATACCTAGTAAAGTTTTTTTTCTTCAATCTCTGACTCCTACGTATGCCTTTGATAACAAGAAGACACGTATCGCCATTTATTTTGGACGTTCAGCACACCCGGATTCCAATTACTTCAAACAGTTGTATTTCATTTCCATTGACCCGTAGGATTTGATTTCAAATGTATTACTCAGGCATCTTGCATTTCCATTACGGAATGCCGGAATAGTTAGAGAAATACGCTGATTTTCAACAGCAGCATTCAATTAGGTGTATTTAATGTATCGTATTTCAATTAACATAAATAGAAAAATACGACTTCGTACAATATTTTAGAATCAGACACAAACAATTTTTGCTGTAAATATATACAGTAAAATCTCTCTAACACGACCAGCGTCGGTTCTTGTTCAAATTGGTCTTTTGTAAAGGTGGTCGTCTAAGAGAGAAAGATAAAGAAAGTCAATGCAAATGTCATAACGAATACTATATTAGATTAAATGGAGTTATTATTTATCAGAATCATATTATTATTAAATCAATGTTATTATAAATAAAGTAGTATTATTTAAGAAGTAAGTGAATTATTGTGAATCATGCTTAAAACCGAGTGTGCACATTCGAGCTCAAAGTGGCACATTCCGATCTCGGGAAAATAAAGCGCGCCGCTCCGCGTCGCGCTTCATTTGCTTCCCTCGTTCGGAAATGTGCCACTTTTCGCTCGAATGCGCACATACTCCGTATTCACAGGAAGTGTCCACTTTCCCCTTCGCTCTTTCAAATCGTAAATTTAAATTTAGTTTAGTAAATACCGATATTATGATCGAACATATTTACCATACCAATGAGTGCAAGAGAGCAAAAAGATACAACAATTATATCAATGGGAGCGAAAGGGAACTATTAAAATTATTCAACTAATTTATCGTCTAATTTATTGTGTATCATGTTTAAAACCGTGTGTGTACAATTGGCCCAAGAAGTAATCAACACCCTAGAAACCACTTACAGTGATCGAGCTATTACAAGAGGCAAAAACTGCGCTGCATGGTTGGAAAAAAATTCAAGGTTGATCTTGATAATTTTAGTAACTAGAGGTTTTGAAATCTTTAACAAACACTTAAAGGTATTTGTAATAGCTGTCGCTTTTATTAGAAAAAATTTAGTTGTAGCTACTCCGGTAAATTTTACTTTATAGATTAGACAAGTTGAATGTATATATTTTAAAATAAGTACACTGTAAAAAAATTTTTGGGTTCAGTGTGTTGTAAATGGTTCGGTGTAAAATTTTTTAACACAGACGGTGTAAAAGTGTAAAATTCTGAACGGTGTGAATCCTGCGTGTAAATGCAGTTCATGATAATTTTTTATCAATAAATATGATTTGATTGTGTAGTTTCAGGCTCATACGATATTAGATTATGAAAATGAACATGTAGAAATTAATATTTAAAAGTATATTTCTTTTATATTATACTATTTATTTTAAGGAGTACAAGTGGTAAAGGTTTATTTATAGTTTGTAAATATGTGATAATTGTTTCATAATAAATAATTATAAAAATCTTAAAAGGAATTAATTGTAAATATATTTTCATAGATTAGAAACCACTAATAGTAATTTAATTGGTAAAATTATAAATAATAACACGGAATGGTGTAAAACAGTAAATTACACCGTGTAAAATTTACTCAAAGGAAAATTTTACACGAAGGAAATTTTACACCAAAATTTTACAGTTACACGGCAGTGTAAAAGTCACCAGGTCCAACTTTACACCAAAATTTTTTACATTGTACCTACCAAATCTTGAATTTTTAACTGCATAGAACAAATTTGTCTCTGAGTTTTAATTTTTGCAGAATACAAATAAAACGATTTTGTTAGTAGATATAAAATAAACTACTAAAAATAAACTTTTATATTCTATTGTATTCCACTGTCTTAAGATTAAAAAATAAAAAATATTAACAATCGACAGCCGCAGGCAGCAAAATATAAACATTATTTCCAATTTTAACAAAAACTAAAAAAAATTGTAATAAAAAGCTTATCAATCGTTTGATTAAATATATTTTAACATGAATTTGCTATTAAATTAATAAATTATATTTTTTACGTATGTTACGTAAAGAAATGAGAAATATACAGAACAATATTTTTATTCATTCTCAAACTGTAAAAGATTTAAAGTATTTAAAGCAACGTTCTGTAATTAGGCCCAAATAAAAACAAAATTATAAGGTGGCCCATGTGCATTGGAAGAAAAATGTTGCAAGTGCTGGACAATACAGAGTGGCTAATATGAAGTGTTACCAAGTGACAAAACTATTTTTTTTGTAAAAATTATTTTTATTGTTTCCACAGAAGAAAATGTTGAAAATTAAGCAAATATTAAAACTCTAGATACCTAATGTTTTCGATATGGGCACCGTTGGGGCAAACTATGGCCTCGAAGCGATCAACAAATGCAAGCGTTTGGAATTCACTTTAATTCTCCGTAAAGTGATAGCCTGAGCCCATCCGTACTTTGGTACTTTTTAGTGCCTACTTTGACCTTCAAAATACTCCAAATAGAAAACTCCATCGGATTTGCATCCCAAGAATATGTGAGCCATTTTGTCGAAAAACGATTTGTAAAGTCTGGTAATTAGCCAGCCTTGGTGACAATAATATTCTTTTACCTGTGACGTGGGGTGTTTTTTACCTCTAAATTTTCTAATGCTGCTATAATTATAAAATAATATGAGTTTGAATCTACCCTAAATAAGGAGGACGAAAGAAACGGTAATTGTAACTTAAAAATAGAGGTGTTGGCTGTGTAAAGTTAAATCTCTTTGTACGAAAAGATCTCCTCCGTAGACGTCACGTGCAAGTTTGGTAGCCTAGAAAGCCAGCGTCACTGCTGGGGTGATTTGCTTTGCGACAAAATGTATACCCAAAAACAATGCAGCATGATTTTTTTACGATTTGCTATTCTAGAATTTTTTAAGGGTTAAGAATTGTTCTATTATTCTAGAACTGTCTTATAAAGAATGAATTAGTAATGAACCTGACAGTATGTAAAATTACAAATTTTCAAAAACGCCTGCAGATTTTTTTACTTTACAGACAATGAAACAATTAAAATGTCAGTCAGGCTTAGAATCATAAATAATGCAGGTATATGCATCTTGTTTAACGTACTCTTGCATTTACAGCTATTATCTATACAAAGTTTAAGTAATTTTGAAGAGTAGCAGTCGCGAAACTAACGGTCGCGGTCGGGTTAGAGAGTGGTCGCCTTAGAGAAAAATTTATAAGAAAAATTAAATTACGATATATCTGTTCTGAAACATACTGCCCGCTTTTAGAGGTGGTTTCCTTATAGAGACGATCGCTACGAGAGGTTTTACTGTAGAAGCAATTTAAAAACTTTAAATGAAAAATATATTTCAGTAAAATATAAAAGTTTTGCGCTTATTTAAAATTAAACGACTAAAGTTTTATTTTCAAATGTCAAACATAATTATATTAAAATCCTATCGATCTGCTTAGTAATTCTAATATTTGCATTTTTCTAATTAAAAAATCTCATTAAGGATAAAGTGTTTTTTTATTGAAATAGTCAACATTGCAATAGAAGCAAAATAAACTGCGGCGCAGTTTGCTGTACAAAAACATTTATAAAATATTGTACAAACTTATAAGAATTTTCTAGTTTTATTTTAACATTATTGAATTTCGTTCCTATTGCGCGCCGTGTGAGCATCGCAGTAAATTTAGAAAAATTGTAAAGCTAAACATTTAGGAGAAAAATATTAAAGCAGATTAATAACACTTGTAGTGATTGCGAAATAAACATTTTGTGCACGTTTTCTTCTATAGCAATATATTGCCCTCTCAGATACGGAGGGTTAAATTTAAAATGGAACAGGTCAATATGTTCTCTTGTGAATTTCTTCATATTGGTACTAAATTCATTTTATCTTCTACGCGCGTTGAAAAATGAAATTTCCAATTTTGTATACGACAAGAATGTAATTTTTTACTGTCGGAGTTCGATTTATGCTTAGCGAAGGTCTTACGTTATCTTGTTAAGAGTGAAACAGGTAGCGCTTTGTAGATACGTAATGAAATGATTTGATTTTTTTAAGTTGTATATAATCGTTCTTGAATATCTTATCTTTTGTAATTTTTGTGCTTTTACTATAATACCTACATATACAAATAACTACCAATTAATTTTATAATTGCATTATATTTGAACTTTGTGAAAAATACTTCATTTATTAAGTTTATAAAATATCTAAAACATGTGTAAGAAAGATTTACAGAACGATTTTGTTTTTAAAAGTTTGACGAATTGTTATCAAAAATGATATTTACGTATGCATCTATTAATTGAATTTTATTGGAATGCCGTTCTAATGTTAACAAATGTTAATAAAATCAAAATTTACAAATATTACTTAATTATGGTAAGTTATTGGGAAGAACCAAGCGTGCAATTCGACGCAACAGTAGCACACTTCCTATCTGTGAAAATTTACTCGCGTCGCTTTGCGTTGCGCTACAATAGCTCTCTTGATAGGAAATGCGCCATTTTCCGCTACCATGTAGATATCTTTGTGACAAGATAAAAAAAAGGCGTTTGTTAAAACGTTTTTTATTAATTTTTCTCAATTCAATAAACAAAAAAACACGAATTTGCGTCGAACGTCGAGATTCCTTTCTGTATTACCTAGTGGTCATTTTTAGTTACAAAGGGCTTTTGGTGACACTATCAAAGTCTGTAGTTCTTCTAACAACGAATCTAAACTTAATAAAATATTAAGTAATTATTTAATTACAGCTTAAAGGTGACCTTTTCAGGCACATGGTTCATACTTGCAGCGTAAACCGTATATAAAAACAAAAACTTAACAAACTAAACAAAAATGTACCTCAAATCCAAAAATGTATTAGAAATATTTTATTAGTTAAAATATAGAAAATTTTCATTTAGTTTCTTATTAGAAAGCCATTACAGACAATTGTAAAGAAGAACTATTTCTAAAGCCAAAAAGAAACCGAAATATTGCGAATTAAATTAGCTTTAATAGGGAGAAAATACGTTTGTCTATAATGGACTAAATTAGAACGCGAAATAAAATTGCTGATCTTTATTATTTATTTAATGTATACAGTCAACCCTCCTATAACGCGGTGAGTGCGTACCGCATTATATGGAAACCGCGCTATAAGAAACTCGGATTTAACCGTACAAACCAGTCTAATTTGTAACGCGTTCTATGGAAACCGTCTACCGCGTTCTATGAAAACCGCGCTATAAGAAACTCAGAACTAGTACAAATCACATCATTCGTACCGCGTTATATGGAGACCAAAAAATACAAAAGACAAGATAAATTATAAATTATTTTTATTGAATTGAAGAGTTCGTAGAGGAATATGATAAAAAAAATTGAAACAAAAACTAAACTAAAAAACTGTTTTCCAACAAAAACAAGAAAGACTTTTGTAAAATTATGTAATCTTTCAACACTCATCCTTGCTGTCAGATATGAGTCGCCTAACTCGTCTTCTTTTAATGGGCAAAATGTCTTCCTCACTTGGTTCATCTTTACATTGGTTTTTGATTGTAGCTTTTTTTTCCAACTCCACTAAAACATCTCTATAGGGAGCTAAGCAATTTCTTAACTGTCTTTTAAACTTTGCGCTGCGCACCGTTGAACGATCAGTTTGAATGAAATGAAGTTCTAATTCTTTAGCCAAATTTAGCCCTTTTTTCACATCTTCTAAATCGAGATTTGGCACCCATTCGTTTTCCTTATTTTCGTTTACCAATGCATTTGAGGTGATAGGTTCAACTTTGAAATTACGTCTTATATCATCGTTACGCACGTGGTCTTGTTTACTCATACCGCCATTCCAACGCAACATCTTAATCTCCATAACCGCTAGCTTCTGTTCCATCTTCTGGGTGACTGCCCAGCATTTGCTGCCGTACAGTGCGACTAGACGCACCACATAGAGGTACATTTTCACCCGATGGAGTTAATTTGTAGACTAATTAACCTGTCCTTTTTTCAGGCTTTCTTTTCTTCTATCATTATCATCCATGGAAACCTCGGCCTTGATGTTTCAGTCAAACCGGGAGAAACATGAACTAATTATATATTGCGCTTCAGTCTTCATGCATTTTGCGACTCCAACACTATGCGTCGGATTCAGAAGATGTAATGAAATTTCTTTTAGGGTTTTTTTCCTTTCAGATCTACAATTTCTTTTACAGATTTTGTACCTTTTTTCTTACCTTATGTTTTTGCTGGTTACGCTTCCGTGCGGCCACGTCAGTCGTGGACTATACTGTTCCGGCAAAGGGAGCTGGCATACAGAGCCAGATCCGGATCAAAAATCGTGGTTTTAGTGAGTTTGTGTACCTCACACGCCTCAGCAGGAGATGAGTGTTTGCATGCAAATTTCGCCAGGCCAAAATAACCGGTAGATTATGACATCGCGCGATTGCCTATGTGTTAGTCGCATAGTACACCTGTAACGCTGCACCACTTTAACCATGACGCGTTAATAATATAATGAAAACTAAATGTAAAATTAACAACTCTAAAAGATGTGGTTACAAAGAAATTAATTCGCTAGGTAGTGCTGCGAGCCACATATCAATAAATATCTCCGTTGTTCGGTTATTTTCTGAATAGACCTTGTATAAATAAAATATTATTTTAAATTAAATCATAGAACCTTAATTTCAAACAGTTTCCTTTGCAAATAGTTGCCAAAGTTTTAACCTCTCCTAAATTTTATTAGACGACTAGTTAGTAACCCACAGTTTAAGACACTTTGATCTAGATAATCACTAGCACTGTGCTTTATTAATAAATAGCTTATCATAGTTATACGTACCTACTACTTAATTCATATTCCCATTAGATGGAACACCCGCATTTTATTTTGAGTTAGTAGTAACTGAGATCATCCGTACGTACCATTTTAATTATGAATTTATAATAACACTTAATTTAGTATTTAAACATAAAATTTAAAATTAACAGGATTGCGGTACACTTTACTTAATCTGCAGATAGCAGTAAATTATGGTTATTTGACAAATTAGCACATACAATTAGACTACAATGATAAATACAGTAGTTAGGGTTAAACTTGTGGGTTATTACTTATTATAGTTTAGCATTGCATAAGTTTATTGTAATTTTGTTAAAGTAATGAATTTATGTATTAAGTTCTGGCCATCTTTTTTAGAAATTGCACTTATATGATCAAATACTTATTAAAATAGTTACATATTTATTTATCGAATAATAAAAGAAAGACATAAAAAGCTTTGTTTATATAATAGCTACATTGTAAAAAAATTTAACGCACTTACATACATGTGAATCTATTTGTTTCAGTTCCGTAATTTATCGTTGTCTTTCACAGTTGACTTTGTAAGTATTTGAATTGGTAGAAAATAAGAACAGTCGAGATCTCCATCTTTTCTTCATTACAAAGTCGCTTTTTCATCGCGTCTGGCTGAAAAACTAATTTATCATACGGTACTTTCGCAACTACAAAACCGGCTTTGTAAAAAACCTTTATGTAACTCCAGTTTTTCAATGTTAAAATTTTATTTTTCTTTTGTTGCCGAAGTTGGTACCAAAAACACACAAAATCGATGTTCTACAAAATAATATTTATAATCGAAATTTTTATGGAAATAAGTTGGGTATTGAAATAACCATTTAAAATGGCTTTCAAGGTTCGTTGATTGTGTGGTTTGTGGGGTCTCTTTAGAAAGCAGATGAACAAGAGTGGTGTTAAATCACTGAGCACCCGGATTAGTACCGTATATCACTGTTTCTAGAATATACGTTGCGTATTTTTATAGGCCATTGTCTCGATTGTACTCTAATCGAATTCCTTTAAAAATAAATTCCATTTTGTTTAGTTTATTGCAAAAAGAAAACTGCTATTAGCTACATATAATTTAATCTTTCTCTAAATAAATTTTGTTAATTTAGCAATAAACTTTAATAAGCCATGTTCTTTTTAATGTTGTAAATAGTAAAGTCGGATGTTACTTTTGCTACGGAGCATGATTTGTAGCAACATGAAGAAAACTGAAATATAAATTGTAATCAGCCGGTTCTTTTTTGTATAGCGAAAATAAATCATAAAGTAGCGCTTGCACTTACAAATTTTATTATTTATTTTTTGGGAGTAGATATGTTTTAAACAAGATTATTTTATACCTCCGTTGGTTATCTACTCCTACAGACATATCTGCAATTAGTTACTTTATTTCTAATGCTACAAATTTATGTTAAAAAAGAGACGCAGTTACGATCGATATCATGTACACTCTAAACACAGCAATTGACATTAAATACAGCTTAAATTTAATTTGCAAGGAGAGGTTCAAAACTTTTAATCACATAGGTATATTGTTTTTATTTACAGTATTTGAAAATCATTACTTTACATCAAATCTTGCAAGCAGTAAGACGCACTATTCAGAAATACTGCCAAAAAAAACTTTTAAGTTTTAGGTAGGCTTTATACTTATAATGTAAATTTCTTCGCAACTTTCAAGCAACTCAATACCTCACTTACTACACAATAATAAACAAAGTAAGCTGATCTTGGATCGACTCTCAATGCAGGCGAATCATTTTTTTAGGCCGGTGCACTAGATGATTTGAGTGCACGCAGCGGAGACTTGATCAAAGTATTTCTTGTTGGGTAACGTGTGCTACTGAGTTGCTTAGAATTTGCGAATTTACATTATATAAACCACTACCTAAAACTTTAACGCCATTGTTTTCCAGTATATCTGAATAGTCCGTCTTACTGCTTGCAGGAATTAATGTTGAAGGAGTGTTTTTCAAAGACTGCAAATATTAACAAATGTGTGTAATTTAGAGCTAGTATTTTTTGTTCTAATAAATATCCTAAATGGGTGTAGGGAAAGTTGAAGTACAGTGAAACGAAACAGTCATTTCGATTTTTAGAAAAATCTGTGATCTATATTTTTATAATTTTTGCTTAAAACAATTAAGAACAGACCTAAAATTGTTGATTAAACACAAAAAAAAATAAAAAATTAATCTTAAACCTAAAATATTAACGTGTTTGTAAAATTTAGTCGGACCTTGATAAGCCGAATTTTTGATAATTCGAATTATTTTTAGTTTCTCTTCAACTTCGACTTATTGAGGTTCGACTGTACTTTTTTGTTCTAATGTTCCCCAGGTCTTGGGTATGCGGCATACAATGGAACATGGTCAATACATTGCGTAAGATCATAAAGTATATTAAAATAAATAATTAATCAAAAAATAATTTCTTAACACTATTGCTTGCTAAGCATGGATGGCAAAATCAATTTTATATCTAGAATTGACACTATTGCCATGTCAGGTTTTAGAGGCAAGTAAAAGCCTCTCACATAGTAGCCTCACTATGCAGATTCCTATTACTTTTTCTAACCAATATGACTTTAAAATCAGCAACAAAGAACAATAAAATAAATGGGGTTTGATGCAGGAATGTTGCATTGTGCCCCGTTCCAAGGTGCACCATAGGGTTTCAAAAGTATCACACTTGAATTTAAAAAACTTGGTAATGATTTCCATTTTATATTCAACTGTATTAAATAGTCCAAATGAATAAAATTTATGTAAGAAAATATCATATAATACCAGTATGGTATTACTTTTTCAGTAAAAACAATAGTATTGGGTAAGAAATTAAAACTTGTTACTAATAAAAACTATTTTTTTCTTTTTAGAACTTTGTTGTTGCAGAGTGGCGTAATTTCATCGCGTTCCCGTGTGAAAAGTTAGGCGCTGTAATCGCTCAAAACAGAAGCCCGCGAATTCTTTTCGTATTAGCGTTCGTATTGGCGTAATAGATTTTCGAGTTGTGTAGAGTTGAACAACTCAAACAATTTTTTTGTCAATAATCAAGTGTTAAGTGTACGAAGAGACTTAGTGATTGTTTTATCAATAATAGACGTGACCTAATGGATTCTATATATATCTTACGGGGATACTACCATTAAAAATTACCCGAGAAAGGCGAAATAAAAACGACGAAACGTTGCAACTTTTTAAAAGATTTAGTATCTAACTCCTACTGTCCAAGTTTCTAAAAACAAATCATATGTATAAATTAATAAGTTTACTTTAAATTTAAACTAACCTCATTCATAGTATTATTCCCGGCAAGCAATCCACTTATCCCAACGTTATTTCCATGATTGGACGCATTTCTGGAAGGCGCTGCTCTCGCTGTGTCAATGTCAGGGATGGCATCATGACTTTTCATTTTAGCATGGTTTTGGTTTTTGGAAAGAAGCAGAAATCACATGGTGTTAAATTCAGAGAGTAAAGCAAATGTGGATAGACCCTAACCTTTTTCTTTCAGTCAAAAATACGCGGTTGAGAACCAAGGTGAGGCCCGTTTTTGTAATGAAAGAGGAAACCATCGACACATTTTTCTGGTTTCTTTTTCCGTATATGGTTTTGCAAAGATTGCACATTATTACCATACACTGATTTAAACATTATATGAGATTCTTTGACGCTTTTTTGCAACGTAAAACAAAATTAA
This sequence comes from Sinopyrophorus schimmeli, assembly GCA_036325965.1. Lineage (NCBI taxonomy): Eukaryota > Metazoa > Arthropoda > Insecta > Coleoptera > Elateridae > Sinopyrophorus > Sinopyrophorus schimmeli. The sequence goes on from JARFIZ010000013.1 coordinate 4,756,384, forward strand.
TGTTACTGTATTGCTAGAAATTCATGATGCGCAACAACACGGTAAACACGTTCTGACTCTTTCTGCTCTGGAAGTCAACTGACAAACACAACTTGTAGAACTTAATATTAACTATCTCAAAAGTGTCAGATCATTACTTTATTCTGTTAAATTCCATATCAAATATTTAATTTTTTTTTGTTATTGGGTTTTTTTTTTGGTCGTTTGTAAGAAAAAAAAATTTTTATGGTTTTATTTTATTAATATTCTAACATTTAAATCAGAGTTAATTATATTTAATGCGAAATTTAAAAGAATATGATTCGCTGCTAAAAGATGTGTATTTCCTTTGGAAAAAATATAAATACAATTATAAAATGTTTTCATCGCGATGATAATCCCATACATCCCAAATCGCGTAAAATTAAAATAACATAAACACAGAATATTTTTTCAACAAAAAGCAAAAATAACTGGTAAAAGTAATCCAAACGCAAATAACAGGAAAGCATATGTGCGTGCATGTTTATAATCCAAAGAAAGGTTCGACAACATCATCTCGTGAGATAATTCGAATTGTAGTTGAATGCATAGTGTACAATGCTATCTATTCCAAAGGGACATAACAGAATAACCGTCTGTTCTATACAGCTAATCCAGTAAACTCATTATAAATGTTTATCTCACAAGCTCAAACGTTAACAAGCGAAATAAGCTCCTTAAGTTACATTATTGTTATTTGTAATCAATATGAAAGTAACGGAGCGCATAAGAATGTTTGCAGAACCTAGATCTTAATAAATACCTTGTTTACCTACCAATACATTAATTATTTAGTCTTCTATTGTATATGTAAATAAAATTTTATGATAGAAAATATAAAATATTGTTACTGTTATATTCTACAAATTATTGTCATGTAAGAAAAATAATTATCTTTTGAAACTATGAACAATTATACATAGCAGTGTATCTAATCAGTATATAAACATATGTACATATTTCCCTTGCGTGTGCAATAAAAGAACCAGCATGAAATAATAAATGGTGATTTTTTAAAATTGAACACGCTTTGAATTTGGCACCATACTAATTAATTTTTATTTTGACAGTACCGATTGAGATCTGTTAGACAGGAGTTTCTAGTGGAGTCGAATAGGGATGGTTAATATTATATTGGTAAGTGGTTGCAGCTACGCTATCTGGTGGTTAAAAAAGTAGCACTAGTCAAAATGGATTGTAGGGGAGAGTTGGTCAAAATAGGATAGTCGGATAAAACAGGATACCCCTCTTTATTTTTTAACCGCTGGTGCCATGTATCCCGCTATATAATATTCAAATTTTATCAAAAGGTTTGTGTAGTGACCGCATACCAAATTGGCACATGTTAGTCGAGATAAGAAAATACGAACATATGTTGGAAAATGTGAGGTTCCACTAAATTGTTACAATCACTTTAAAGAGTCGCTTCTTTATTTAATCGTAGAAATAAAATAGTGGTGAGTAATTTTTGGACACTGTTGTTTTAAGGCTCTTATTTTGTATTATTATTTCTGCATGTTTGCCTAATTACTTTGTTACAATTTCATTATATATTTCTTAATTCGTAGTGGGTTAAAACGGGATACTCTTCTGTTTTGTCCGACCACATTTATCGACTACTTGCAAACATTTTAAGTAAAATTAATCTGTCATAACAGTGTTTTTCAAAATAGGCAAATAGATAAAATTTCAACATTGTAAAGGGTGGGCCCATGAAGCATGTCCATGCATAGACCAGGATGCTTGTGAGACATTCTCTTGCGATTTTTGCGTGTAAACTTTGCTAAAAATATTTGGATTGTTTTTCTTACATTCATATCATTATAAAGGACAGTTGCTTTTAAAGTAAAACGTTTTTATTTTTTAAAAAAGATCCTTATTTTCGTGTCCTTTAAGTTTTTTATATCTGTTGTTATTACTATCCCGTTTTGTCCGTCTGGGTAGGCAAAACAGGATACAAAGTATCGTTTTAAAAAAATGCCGTTATTTTGTTTCTTTTAAATTTTTTTGCAAATAAATCTGCTTTTAATTAATAATTGGACTGTAATGTGCCTATGTACAAATATTTGTTAATATTAGTAAGCTGTTCAAAAAATTATTAGTGATATTCTGTTAAGTATCCCGTTATGGCCAACTCTCCCCTACCTCATTTTGGCTAGTTGGATGTTCTCAGGAAGAATAAATTCATTAGTAAAATTTGTAAAATTATGAAAACGATGAAATACATAAAAAATTGTGGCACCAAATTGTAAACGTCTTTAATCTCATTAAATTACTCTGCAATTTTGATATATGGACAATAAAAGAATTATTACTTTATTTAATAATCCTCATAGATAAAATAGAACGCACTTTTATGAAAAATAGGGAGTTGTTTATAAACAATTGATAGATTGTTAGTTTTGGCAAAAAAATGTTTGTAACTGTTGTAAAAAGAAACAGATAACTTTTTTAAACATAGCCTTCTTTGCAAGCACAAAAGTGATATAGTCTGACCCACAAATGAATGCACGGGTTTTAATCTATCAACGAAATTTGAGTATACTTACTATCCTTCCCCCTTAAATCAAAACAAATAAGTCTTAAACCCAATAACAAAATATAAATCTTGTTTTTTTTTAAGTGACCTTAGTTCATTCTTTCATGGGATACGCTTTTTTTCACTTCACTGTTCAGAACATAATCTAAAATTACATTGTTTATTATCATGAAATAAAATAATAAGATAATAGATAAATATTTACATACATAGAAAACAGTATATTTCCATTCAATACAATTTTAAATATACCTATGTAGGTAGGTAGGCTTTCAGTATATGCATGTCGAAAAATTTTCTTTCATTTTTTTTACTGAATTATAGTTAGGAATACGATCATATTATTTTCCTAATATGGCGAAGTGGGATAGAGTAATATACTACGTGCCTTTAGTAAGCGCATTTTCTATCAAATTTTATTACCCTACTAAAAAGTATTTTAAAGTTTTATATGTAGAAAAGAATGTTATTCGTTTCAAATTTATGTCATAAAGTATTTTTATTTCAGGAATGCGTACATAGCAGAGTACTTATATTGTTATTATAAGGGCTTGATTTATTAAAATTTTTTATCTTCTGATAACATGTAAGATTTGAGCATAACAGTTCTCTTATTGATTTTCAATTTTACAATTCACTAAAAACTCTTATAGGGTAAAACTTCCAGTAAATGACCGCTTTGTTGCATCGAGAGCTATTTTGAGATAACAAAAATAATAAACAAATTAATAAATCTAAGAAAACCCTTACAATTAAACATATATATTATTTTTGTATATGAATTGATTAATAAAAACCTTATCGCTATTTGGTCATAAATTGTGTATAATTAACTATAAAAAGTATAAAATAAGGAGTCCAGTGGACGAACACTTTTGTCTTAAAAATGACCAGTTATAGCTCAGTGAATGACCAATTAATTGATTCACTTATTAAAAAAGGAATAATTTATACAATTTATGTTAAACACTAGATAATAAGTTAATAAATTAGAAAACAACTGTACAAACAAATGTTTAATCTGTAACTTTTATTCAAATTACTATGTTATTTTACCTAATTTTTTTGGAACGAAGGATAGCATCATAATTTGTTAAATATAAAGATTCTACCGTTGTTTGCAGTTATAATTCAACCTGGATTTTCCTTCTTTATTTTGGGTTCAAATCGAATTTTTACTTTTTTTATAGTTTCTATTGTTATTTCTTTTTTTTATTCTCCATTTCTTTTTCTATTTCTTGCAATGTCTATTTAATGTTAACATACAAATGAAAATATTGATATCTCAAAATAGGGAGTCACTTACTGGCCGAGTTTTACAATAAAACATATCAATGCATTGCCGATATAAAACTAATCAAAACTAACTACAGTAGAACTCCGATTATCCGAATTAATTGGGACCGGGGTCGATTCGGATAATAGAAAATTCGGATAATCGGACATAGACTGGTAATAAAGAAAAACGAACTGTCACACATAGAATAAACTTTATTAAGTTTAACAATTTAATAATTTTATATTTGAGATACAGGGTATTACGCTTAGGACTGATTCGTATAATTGGCAATTCGGTTAATCGGCGTTCGGATAATCGGAGTTCTCCTGTATTTAATAAAGTCAAAACTATTTAAACTCAATTTAAATAATTAATTATTTACTTTTGGTCGAATGTGGCTATATTTTCTAACTGGTCATATTCGACCCCTTATTTTTTTTTAGTATCGAGATTATTTATTTCGTGATATGCTATAAAACGTAGATATTATATTTATGAATATCAAATTTTCAGTACTTTTGTTCGCTAGTGTATTTTCCATACAGCTTTAAATCATTATAAATCGAGCGACTAATAAAAAGAGCCGATACTATTGTCAAAATACATATTTCATTTTTAATTAAATAGCAATAATCAAGTAACAAGCAAACTCCAATATAAATTTATTTATTTTAAAAATACACTTTTTTTTACATACATTTCTTTCACTTAACTGAAAAAAAAACAGAAGATTGCGCAATTAAATATATCATGACAATAAATGATTTTTTTTAATTGTTATAAACATTATTTCTCGTAACAGTCATTCACTGGTGTGTGATCACAGACTTAACGTTTTACCCTATATAATAAAATTTAGGTTTTAACATTTTAAGATTTTAATGTGCTCAGATGTTATTCATTTCAGAAAATGAAATGTTATTCACATAACATTAAAATTCTAAAAAACAAAATTAATACATATGCAATATGCATACACGAATATGAGAATGTGTGTATCATTAACGAATAAAGAACATAGTTTTTCCATTAAAATATTCAGAAAATTTTATTTGCTGTTTGTTTCCCGTGTTGGATTTTAGAGAGACTGAGATTTCCCGCGAGTATAATTATCCGCTAGAAAAAGAATTCTCTAAGGTGCTTTAAGCTCAATTGAAAGATAACTATTAATCGGTTTATGAGATACTCTTCAACGCCGTTTTATTAATTACTTTATTTAAAAAGTTTTGAAAAAACGGATTGTTTTTATAAAAAAATGTTACATATCACAACTAGAGAAAAAAAAGTTTTTGGTACGTATACTAGATATTCATCTCTCTGTTACGGTTTATTACGCATATTGCTTTTAAGCAATTTGTATTCAGAAAAGACCCTGTCTGTAAATGTCTATACTATCCTTACTTTGACTGCAAATCGAGTACTCGGCTTTTGTTCGTCCAAGGCCAATTCTTATGTGCATAATATAATTTAGAAAAAACGATTTTTATTAAACACTTCACTAAGCTGAAAAGGTTATGTTTGGTCTAATTAACTATTCTATTTTCAATTTTCACAAAGACTTTTTTATTGAAGCAATTCCATTAGATTTATTTTAATAAGAATTCTTTATTTTAAAGGTAAGATTTTGAGATAATTAATTTTGAATTAAAGCGTTTAAAGTTTTAATTAAAAATCTCATTTTGTTCTTGATATTGCTACCTTCCACCAAATATTTGCATTTAATATAGAAGAGAGTTAAATTTCCGAGATTGCAAGGAAGTCGTCTGAGAAATGTGTACTGTATAATAATGTACTACTATACCATACTTTATCTTAACATTGCACTGCATTGTTTTCCTTTCGGCTTGTTTACAGAATTAGCTGTTAGCTGAAACTAGTAGTCAGACTTTGCTGTTCGGTGTTTTTTATACGCGTATTTAAGACAGCTGGCAATATTATTTGTATATTAAACACGACCAAAACGTAAACTTATGTATATTCATAAACATAAGTCGCTCTTGTAACTTTTTAAGTTTGAAGCAAAAAGTTGGCCGTCCTCAAATTATCTCTGCATCAGTAATACAATTCGCAAAAACACTACTACAGCTTGATATATTGTTATCGTCTGGTTCTAATCTTACGGATTGTGGCATCCTATCGTATATTACTATTTTGCAAACATTGCTTTACTGAAACGTGTTGGATCTCTGCCTTTTATACAAATAGGATCTGTTTGTTTTAATCGGATGTTTAAAAAGACACAGTTTTCTTATTTGTTTATATAAAATTATTTTTAATATTAATTTAATACTATAACAGTTAATTAAAGCTTTGGCTGTTCTCCTACAATTAAAGCGTCGATAAACATGGTAAACTTGTTTCCGAGGAATATTTAATCGCCACTTTGGTGATATGTAGGTACAGTAAAACCTCGATTATCCGGACCTCAGTTATACGGATTCGCGATTATCCAGATTGTCAACCGCGTTCGTTTTTTCCTGTTAAAACGGGATACCTCGTAATCGTGCTTAAAACCGTGTGTGCGCATTCGAGCTCAAAGTGGCACATTCCGATCTCGGGAAAATAAAGCGCCGCTTCGCGTCGCGCTTTATTTGCTTCCCTCGCTCGGAAATGTGCCATTTTTCGCTCGAATTCGCACATCCTCGTATTTAGCGGATTTGCTTATATTATTATTTTATTCTACAATTCAAAAAATTTAAAGTCGAATAAATTAGATCTATTTTTTGTTTGAAAAAGGTTAGATATTTTATTCCTTTTGATAAGTTATCGTCGTGCTCTTCCGCACGCCTAATTGTAGCGAGCTTGATAAAAATATTTTTGGGTGTACTTTCGAATGTTTACTAATTTGCGTTTTTGATTAATTAAAATTGTATAAGAGACAAATTTTCTGAAGTGAGCCACTGAAAATCACCTAGTTGATTTTTATATCATCTTTTGTACATTGTTGAAGGTTTATATGTCAAAATTAATGTCTCCAAATATTTTTGGGTAATTTTCATTTTTCTGAAAATTATAAACAAATTAGTTTTAAGGCACATTTTGTATACACTGTTGTTATTAGACTTAATTTATGAATTAATTCAATTTTTAAATATAAAAAAATATTTATATGTTACAAAGGTGGTGCATCACAATTTTAAAATGACTTAGGTGGGGTATGTTAAAAAAAATGTGGACAAATAAGAGTCAAAATTCGGAAAGAGTTAAAGTATTATTTTTTCATGTACGATAATGTCTCCCATCTAGTCTAGCTTAAAAGTACTAAATTAGAAATGTGGTTTTTGGTAAGAATACCCGACTATAATTTTTAATTAAAAGAAAATCGAGAAGTGGTACATTTAGTTCAGTTTGATTTAATTAATATTTTTTGTAAGAGAGAAGAATAAGATAGAAAATTCAATTATTAAAGAGTATGTGCACTTTCAAGCGAAAACTTTTTCCGAATAGAAAATCTGGATTTGAAGAATTCGTTATTAATATAGTCGAATCCAATTAACATGAAGATGTGCGCATTCGAGTAAAAAATGGCACATTTTGGAGCGCGGGAGGCAAATGAAGCGCGACGCAGAGCGGCGCGCTTCATTTTCCCGAGATCGAAATGTATCACTTTGAGCTCGAATGTGCACACTCCGCTTTTCGCCACGATTAACAATGATCAATTTACTTTCAATTTTTTTACCTAAATATTTTATTATTCTATTTGGTATTTTTTACTGTTGATTTTATAATTAACACTTATTTGTTTCGTTTTTTTTTTTAAATAAATACCTAACAAGGTAAAATTGTTTTTTTTTTCAATTATCCGGATTTTGATTATCCGGATGAGTTGCAACATTAATTAGTCCAGATAACCGAGTTTCCACTGTAGTTTTAAAATACTAAGATCTTGAAAGTTTTGGATCTCTAATTCAACGTGTTTTCGAGATAATCAAAAATTATTGAAAAAATAATTTTTTTTATTCAGGAACGACTATATTGATGTTGATGACATTTTAGTATGTTAGTACACAATAACAGCCGTATACGATTTTATACAATACTATTTGAGCGACATTATTATATATTTTTTTATAAGCTTTATTTCTTTTTAAATAATATACCTACTTATATTATTTTCAATTGATTCGAAGTGGCGCGTCATACTGAAAAAGAATAAAGATTATATTTTACTATATTAAAGGCCATAAGGACAATAACCATAGTAAATCGAACCCAGACGGAGATCTGAATCATCTTTTGAGAGTATGTTCATAATAATGAGATACGTTGATACAGCAAGTTGCAGACCTCTATCTATATTGGTTTTTGAATAAATTTAAAAACACAAAAATTAGTAAATAATTGTTTTCTTAAAAGCGGCGTAACCGATTTCAATAAATTTTGGGCATATGGATATACAGTCAAACCTCGTTAGTATATTCCCTATTAGTAAGAACTCCTCGTTATTATGAACAAAACCTTCTGGACAAATATGTCCATAATATCAAGGTTTTACTGTATTAAAAATGTATAAGTCGATTGCTTATTTGTTGAATACTTTGAATAACTTTTAATATTTGGTATCCTTAGTTATTTTTTAACATTAAATGAGATCTTAAGATCTTTACTCACTGCCCATAATAATTTTGAAATAAATGCAATTGAAGAATATTAATATTTAAAAGTGACCGTATTTTTTATCTTATGAATAAAGAACCTTGTAAACTAGTGTTATAAAGATTAAAAAAAATATTTATAAAAAAGTATTCATAAGATGAAAAATGTTAAGTAATGATCCGTTGTCAATAAAGATTAAAGTTTAAAAAGCAAAATAAATCTAGAAAGTTCTAGTTTTACAAAAATTTAAATTGATTGGTGAAAAAGTTTGTAAGCTGTTATTTTTAAAGTTTAAAATACCATTCTTAAAAATTCAATTAAAATTTAAATTAAATATTTGTGCACAACATTCATAATTGTATACCTAAAAGTAAATTGTAAATAATAAAATTGTAATACTATAAATGTTTTCAAATGTACTTATTTTGTTTAAACACAATTATTGTCATAGTCTATGAATTTTTAAAAGCCTGATAATATTCGTAACATTTCGAGTACCTATATACGTATTATGAGTAACAGACTCTTATTGTTTGTTAAGTTTTATTAATAAATAAAAAACAAATGACAAAATATGCTTATCTATTTGAAATTATAAATTACATGAAAAACTAATAATTGAAATTTTATAAAAACTGGAAGAGCTCTTATTCTTTCCATTATTAATATTATATACACTACCTTAGTTTTTATACGAAAAATACATGTAAAACAAACATTTGGTGTTGGTGTATACGGTTAGGTCATCTTACTGCACTAAAAAACAAAAAAAGGAGAAAGAACAAGTCACGAACTATTTTCCTCAAGTTTTGTAGGACGTTAGAAGCTTGATTGAAAATATTAGGTAAAAAGCTTAATAGACTCTCGTTATAAAATTCATATTTTTTGCTCATATTCTTAATAAAATTGTTTTTTGCTTATATTTAAGCTTGTTTTATCAAAGATCTATTTGAAAAACCTGCCAGAATCAGTTTTCTTTTTACATTACTTTATATTTTTTGTTTGTTATTTTTTTACTCATGACTGTCATTGAAAAGCTTTCAAACAAACATTTTTAGAAAATTGATAAGTCTGAGCTTACGGAAATTAGTCTAAAAGTTTTTTTGTTGCCTTTTTCAAGAAGCGTAATAAAAATACTAAAGAAGGATTTTTATTCTAAAAATATGTTTTCTTAATATTATCACTGCATTTTATAGTTATTGATAATTTGAATTTCCAAGTATTAGATTAATATTTTTAACAGAAAGACTATAAAAAATTAGTAAGTTGCAATGTGTAACATTTAATAATTGCTTGAAAGTTTTACTATTAAACTTTGTTATATTAACATTTTAGTCTAAAGGTTTTACAGTTTAAAAACAAAAGTATGTTTAAATAATTCGAATTCATAAAGACTTTCAGTTAAATTAACTTTTAGTAGAATTGAAACTTTCCCATAAGAATATTTTGGAGTAATTTCAAGAAATACTTTAACATTAACTTTCCTAAGTACATACTTTGAATCTACTTGAAGCTTATATTTTATTAATAATTCTTAATTTATTTGCGATTTTTATTACAAATTTACACTTTAACGGCCAACAAAAAATGACAATAATATATTTAAAAAATTAATCAGTTTTTAATGTACGTATTGCTAAATCAAATTTGTATTCAAAACAGCCCGGTAGAGATTTGAAAAGCAGTTTGAAGTCTAATCTAGGATAACATGGTTGAGTAGCTGGTTTGAGTTTGAGAAGTTGTAAGCTATTCAGAGTTCAGACTAATGGCCAACTAAAGTTTTATGGTCAGCTCCATTCAATACCTCTTTAGTGTACATCTAAAACCAGATATGCCTTGGTATGAAAATTCCATTATATTTTTATAAACGCATTTATCAAAATAAAACATTAACAAACTAACTTTGTATGTAAATAACTTTTTCGCAATGTTTCCAATAAAAATTCGGCGTTAACTCGGTTACGATTATTATCAACCCACGAAACCTTGTTTGCACATACAGCTAACAAACTCGTTTAGGAGGCAGCCTAGTACGAAATTTCATGCTGAGTGAAGTTCGTGGACTAACGACTAAACTTTGAAGGGCATAACAACGAAACCTCAAATCAAACAAAACTTTTAATGCTAAATTAAATCACTATTAGCCCTTTTTTCTGTAATTACAGAAGCAATTGGGAAAATTAGGTATTTTCATTATGATCAACAAAAATTAGGTTTTCAAAATGAAATTTTAATAGTATTTGATTATTTGAATACTGGAAAATTGATTTTTATAAAAAATTTTTAGTTTTTACTTTTAGCTCAAAGATAACAATAATTAATTTTTGATATTGATTAAGTGTGTACGTATGTATGAAGAAAGGTAGAAATAATTAAATTGTTAGGTGCACTCTTGTATATCTTAAATATCCATCTGTGTTACTTTATTATGAATAAATGCTATATATTCAGATAAAGTTAAAAGCTCACGAATCCGTTACGTAATGGCACAGTTTTGTACAGGTTAATTTTTTAAGGTCAAGAATTAACGTTCTAGATTTTAAACAACTATCAATATAAAAAAAAAATTAGTTTTGGGAGCTGACCTATAAGCGTAGTTTAAAAAATACGTCGGAAAACAGCTTATAATTTTAATAATATTACACGTTATAGTAAGATTGATGTTTGAATTCCCGCGCTTACCAACGAAAATTTCACTCTCCTCTCCTCTTTGCAAGGTTGAGCATCTGGCAAGAGTAAAACTGCTCGAAAAAGTTTCCCTAAAAATTGCCTTGGTTCGGAACACACGTAAAACTTTAGGTCCCTTGAATCTTTGAAACACTACAACATTCACAATAAAGATTTAAGCGGAGAAATCGCCTAAACTTAACTAGAAATATATACGTTTGTATTTTTTGTACAGTAAAAGTAATTTTTTGTGGATCTGTGTTGAGTCTCGTAAGTATATTTAAATTTTCCATAGTGATATACTTTTTCGTGTATTTATGATGTTTAAGATATGCTTCATGATATTATTTATATGGTTTCCTAAATGCCCATTGATTTAAATTTATTTTGGGAGTTAATTGTCCACAACCGTTTTGGGGAAAGTTGGCTCAAGTTAACGGGGGCTAGTTGTCACCTGTGCAAAGGAACCATGAATATGTGCGGCCTTTTTTATTGGTTTCTAGGGGTTTTACTACATAAACGATTGGCTGTAATTATACATTTGTCATTTTTGTTACCATAACCTAAGTTCGTTAGATAGAATAGGTTAAGAATAGCATAAAGTGTGTGTCAATTTAATATGAACAACCTTTTATTATGAATAAATAGGAAAGGGCAGTAGCTACAAAGTTGCCATTTTGTAGTATGAACAAGTGAGATACATAAGTGTTTCAGGCTAAATACTGACCACTGGTCATCGTCAGAACGCGCGCGGTACTACAATGTTGGTTTTGGGCTGTTTCAAAATAATATGAACTCCGACTTTCAAGTCATATTACGTTACAGAATCGGGTTTTCTTGCCTTGTTTTACAATCAGATCGTAAATGCGATCTTTCATAGTGTTCACCAAAGCCTTCAGATACGATTTGGGTATTTCTTTCCAACATTCGAGAACTTTTGCTTTCAGTTTATTAATGGTGTCAAACTGTCGTCCCCCAGTATAAACTTTTCTGGTCACAGGTTTTCAATGGGGTTTAAAACGGGGTTGAGGGCTGGCCAATCCATTACATTAATGCCTTGGGCTTGAAAAATCCACAATCTCAATGTATGTGAACAGTGGGAGAAATAATAAACTGTCGCCGAGGGAGAAAAGGGCCATTTTCCAGCTTGCAACCAAAGAAAGGAAATCGTGCATGTCAATTTTAAGTGACCTCAACCTCAGTTGTTCCCATTCCACTGTTCACCGGAGCCTGACTTCAAATTCGAATGCTATACACGGGAAGCCAAAAGTGCCACCACGACTCAAGCCGCATCATATCGAAAAGCGCAAGAAATTTGCTAAAGACTACCAAGTTTGGGACAAAGAATGGAGGAATGTCATGTTTTCAGACGAAAAGAAGTGGAACTTAAACGGACCAGACGGATACAGCCACTTTTGATTCAACCTTTGAAAGGAGCCTTAGTTAATGTCTAAACGAACAGCTGGGGGAGGGTCGATTATGTTCTAGGGTGCTTTCTTCTTTAATGGCAAAATTGATTTGTGTCAAATCAAAGGCAGGAACAACTACACTTCTTACCAAGCCTTGATTGAACCTCAACTTGACACCTATTTTGACCAACAAGTCGGCGAAAATGGCATCTTACAACAAGACAACGCAACTTTCCATGTCTCACAAGACACGTGTTCGTTTTTTCAAGCCAAAGGCATCAATGTAATGAATTGGCCAGCCCTCAACCCCGTTTTAAACCCCATTGAAAACCTGTGGCCAGAAAAGTTTACGCTGGGGGACGACAATTTGACACCATTAATAAACTGAAAGCAAAAGTTCTCGAATGTTGAAAAGAAATACCCAAATCGTATCTGAAGGCTTTAGTGAACACTATGAAAGATCGCATTTACGATCTGATTGTGAAAGAAGGCAAGAAAACCCGATTCTGTAACGTAATATGACTTGAAAGTCGGAGTTCATATTATTTTGAAACAGCCTAAAACCAACATTGGGGTACCGCGCGCGTTCTGGCGATGACCAGTGGTCAGTATTTAGCCTGAAACACTTATGTATCTCACTTGTTCATAGTACAAAATGGTAATTTTGTAGCTACTGCCCTTTTCTATTTATTCATAATAAAAGGTTGTTCATATTAAATTGACACACACTTTATGCATTTGTTTTGTCGTTTTATATTTTACCTTTTATTTAGCGGGTGATTACCTACCCCAGACACTATGACAACCATCCCTGACACGGGGTTAAAAGTTGCACTTTTCTTTTTTCAGAAAAATTATAATATGTTCTTTTTAGATAATGGTAGACAAAAACTCTTTATTTCTTTTTAAACTAAAATAAATACACTATCTATTGATATATAAATGTCATTGATAAATTAAGACCATGAGCTCAATAAATACATAAGAAAAAAATTGTGACTTCCAACCCCGGTCTTCCCTACCTAAAAATATGTATCTATTAAATAAAATCTATTAATAATTAAAATATAACTATTATTTTTACACTTTAATAAATTTACTACATATTTAGTTTTTTTCAAAATATTCACTAATAATTTTAAAACAATTGATTTATTAGATTTTTACATTTTAATTAACCTATACGTTAGGAAAAAAAAACAACAGGTGTTCTTACTTATAGCATTAATCATAAATGTTGAGCAAAGAAATCGCGGTAGTTGTTTTAAGTTGTTTGTATAAGATGAACTTCATGCTTACTTGCAATAATCCAGATATGCGAGCACTTAGATTTAACGTAAACACGCCTTGTACATTATTATTGCGAAATGCGGTTTTCTTGGTTACCTATTTATTTTCATTTTTCTAGAAAATGATGTTTGGGCATTTGTTCACACTACTGAATTGCTGTTCCTTCGTAAACACTCATGACTATTTGTTTTGATTTATTTCTTTGAGTTTTACAATGTTGTACTAAATCTGTGCTATTTTCCACTTTTAGCCCTTGAACTCTTGTTGAAGCAAAATATTTCAGTAAAAAATTCTGTTTGCGAGTTTCATTCTGTAAAAATTATTTTTCATTATTTCATGAGTTTATCCTCATTTTTAAAAATCAAAAATTATTGTAAATATATTGCATTTAGATATGTATATCATATATCGTAACATACATACATATGTACATTAGGGTTATGGTTAAAAATTAATTTTTTTTGACAGTCCAAAAAAACCTTCCAATTGATGAAAAAATACGGGGATTATTTTTAAATTTTTTTTAACAAAAATAACACGTGCCACAAGACAATATAAGTTCATTTTTTGATAAAATCGTAGTTTTTTGTAAGTATCTCTTAAAGTATACGTATTTGAGATAAAATTGTAAGAGTAATTTTATAGGCAAATTTAATTCTCTATAAAAAAGGTCTCTTTCATTTTCTTCATGAAATTTATATTTATGGACATATTCTCAATAATAAATTCATTAACTCCATATAGTCAATATTTTAAGACCTAAAACGTCATTTTTTCTGAAATATAAAAAATTTTGTAACTAGAATTTATTATAGTTTTACGAAATTCTATATAGTTTAGAAAGAATGACGTTTGAGGGTCTTAAAATGTTGACTATATGAAGTTAATAAATTTATTATTGAGAATATCTCTATAAATATGAATTTCATGAAGAAAATAGAAAAGACCATTTTGTAGAGAATTGAATTTCTCACAAAATTGTTCTTATAACTTTTTCTCAAATCGGTATACTTTAAGAGATACTGACAAAAAACTACGATTTTATCAAAAAATGAACTTAGATTGTCTTGAAGCATTTGTTATTTTTGTTAATAAAAATTTAAAAAAATTCCCCCGTATTGTTTAATCAAAAGGAAGATTTTTTTGGGCCGTCGGTTAAATAATAATTTTTAACAACCACCCTAATGTACATATGTATATGTATAAGATGTCCTTAGTACAAATACTTTGTGATAAGATAAACTTGAGCGATTTTAAAGTTATACAAATGGTTTTGATGCTTTTATCTTTCCTGTTACCAATATTCTTAACGAACAATATGTGAAAAAAATCTTGATTTTGAATATGGTTTAAGCTCAACTTTCTTTTATATTTTTTAATAAATAAAATAATTTTAAATGTAATCTATTTATATTTTGTGAAAATAACTTTTAGCTTTTTCATGAAACTCGAAACCAACATATTACCTGTTAAGAGAGCACTTTTTCAATGTTAACTTTTATTTCGGAAGTCATATCAAATATTTCACTCGGATGTTGTTAAACTTAAACTAGCAAAGATCAAAAGAGACTAATTTCAAATTTGATTGGCTATTTCCAGGTAATCTATCCATGATGCTATAATGTCAGCACATTCAGTTGTGTCGTATATGAAGTAAAATAAATTTCAGTTTGTGCAAGTTTGGTGGAATCTTGTTAACAACGACGCCAACAAAGTTTGTTGACGTTACAAATCCCATCGACAAATTTCATAAAAACCATTATATTACCGAAAAAAAGTTTCCTTAATAATAATAAGCTTTCCAAGTTTTGTAGAAAGTTTGTTATTCTGCAGGCGCTGCATTGTTTAATTAAACACATGCTTTTCTCTTTCGAGAAAATCTTAGGGGAATAACAATACTGTCCATTGTAAAACTAATTTTCTTGAAATTTTGAGTAGCGGTTACGGGCGAAAATCAATAATATAATGCAGGTGTGTGTGAGAAAATCTCACATGTTGGCATTGTTCACCATCTATGTTTTCTACACTATCAGACACGATCTCTATTCCTTTTCAATTTCGTAGATAAAAGATAGCCGAAAACATTTATCTATTATTATTTTTGTTATTAATTTCGAAGAACATGATTTAATATTATTCATATAGTTTTAATCAGGAATCGGAAACATTTTTTGGAAAGTGGGCCACTTATTTCTTGTATACTATAATAATATTATAACGCATTTAAATATTCTTAATTATATAATTAATTTTTAAGATAAAAATGACTATTCTTGAAGTTAAATTAAAAAGAAAAACAATTAATGAAATGTACTTCTGTAATCATTGATTTTTTAAAAAGTTTGAAAAAAACCACTACAGAGTACATTAAAAAAAATATATACAGTAGGTATACTCCGATTTTAAACTGCCTTGGATACAACGTATATCCAGTTATAACGTTTGACTATATGTGATTCTCCCCAATATGTACCTAAATACTTGCAATTTATCAGTTTATCTTTACATAAAGCATTTTCTATAACATACACTCCGTTCAATATTTTGAACCTCTCCAAAAATGTATTTCTTGTTACAACGCCCTCTACATCTCTAACATCAGGTACAAAATGTTTCAACCGCAGTAAGAATATTAAACAAAACTTGTGCCTGTTAAAGTACAGGTAGCAGATTATATATTTTTTTGCAAACTTGGTAAGAAAATCATGCAGACGCTGTTTAGAATAGTAACAATACAAACTATAACATTTTTAAAGTTGAAAAATATGTTATTATTCTTTACATGAACTTTTTATTTATTATGATAAATCTTACAGTTAGTAATTAGCAATAATACGTTTAGATATTGATTTTATGATCGTTTGTAAGCAAATTAATGAAGATTACATAATTCGTAAAGAGATAAACTTTTTGATTTAGACAAATTACATCTTATATTTGCTCATTTATCCGAGTTCTAAACGAAAAGTTTAAAATGCCTGTTTTCCGTGTAAATTTTAAAATTGTCAAAACAGAAAGTTGAAGAATATTATACTCAATATCCCATAGAACAGTGATGATATAATTCTTCATGTGTTCCATTATAACGTATTCCGGATATAAGGGGTTGTGACGAACTATTATTTTGCAATGCACTGTACCGCAAGAAGGCGCGCGCAGTCCATGTTAAGTAGTGCAGTAACGATACGACAACCAAGATGGTGAACGACTACATCCACGCGTTCGCTATTAAAGACTTTAGTTACTTAAATTAGTTTTGTTTAGTAAAACTTTAACTGTAATGCAAGGAATTAAAAACCCTTTTGTGTAACATTGTCGCCCAACTCGCGGCCGAAGTTCGCAAAATAAATAAATTAATTAGTGTGTTCTAAAGTGCGTAGGTGTGCCTACCGCGTTCCTTTTCTGCGTTTTTCGCGCGTTTTCTTCGAGGTTATAGTTTATGTGCGTCGATAGCTTCTTAAAGTTCTGTTAGTTAAACATTATTTTGGATTTGTATGAGTCATTACTGGTTACGCAACTCAAAAATGGAGCAAACGGTTACGATGACAATGGAACAGTTGCAATTACTAATTCAAGGTGTGCAGCCTAGAAATGCAACTGCAACCCCTACTTCTACTGGGAATCTCGCAAATTGTAACTCCAGGTTTGATGGCAAATTAGTTGATGTTAACGCTTTTATAGCAGCAATAGAAATCTATAAAGACTGCATGCAGGTGTCCGATGTAAATGCTTTGAAAGGTTTACCAATGTTACTTGACGGTTTTGCGGGTAGTTGGTGGCAAGGCGTTAAAGCAACTACAGAAACGTGGGAAGATGCGATAAATTTACTGAGACTGACGTTCGGACCTCAAAAGCCTCGTTATCAGGTTTACAAAGAATTATTCGCTGAAGAACAAAATAACCAGAAAACAGATGTCTTTATTTGTAAGTGTAGAACCATATTATCTCACTTACCGTCGAATACGTTAACCGAAGAGATTCAACTTGACATGGTGTACGGTTTGTTAAGCTCTAAAATTCGCCAAAGAATTCCTCGCGACAAAATACAAAGTTTTAACGATCTTCTTAAGGAGGCTCGTCGTATTGAAGAAATCTTCGAAGATTTGGACGTAAAACCGGTATTCAAAGTAGAATCAGATTCAAACAAAAGACAGCGTTGTGTGTTTTGTAAAAATTTTGGTCACTCTAAAGATCAATGTCGTAAACTCAATGCCAGATTAACAAAAAGTGTTAACTCAGATACTCAAAGTTCAAATACGAAATCGTTGCAGCCTTCGAGTGTTTTATCAACGAGTTCTCAAGATTCGGATCGCGCTACAATTTTAAAGTGTTATGGTTGCGGCAATCCGGGGTACATTAAATCAAATTGCCCTAGATGTAAACAATCAAGCGTTTCTTTATCTGAATTTTCAAGTGCGGACTTTGACTCTAACAAAAGTAATTATTTAGTTTCTAAACTAAATCCACGATCGCGTCCTATGTTAGAAATTAGTATATTAGGTTTCCAAGGAACGGGGTTGGTAGACACCGCCGCCAAGCAAAGTATTGCCGGTCACCGATTATACCAAATATTTCAAAATACGGGACAGCATTTTAGAAGAGAAAGGATTTCTGTAAAACTTGCCGATGGGTCAACAAAGGTTGAAAATGTCTTAATATTTTGTGTAGATGTAGAGTTAATGCAACGCGTAGTTTCAGTAAATTTTATAGTGTTTCCACATGCTCAAAACCAAACTTTATTGGGAATGGACTTTATTCAAGATACGGGAATTGTGTTAAACGTCAGCGAGTCCAAATGGCACTTCAAAAATGTTAAAACCCAGTATCCACTTGTGTTTGAAACTGTTCCTAATGTTGATGATTTGCAAATATCCAGTATAGCTACTTTAAGAATAGAAGAAGGGCATATGTTAGAGATGGAGCAGCGAAACAGGTTACAAGCATTACTCGCAGAGCATTCAGAGATTTTTGATTCCCATGGAGAACCAACTCCTTATTCGGAACATAAAATCAACACGGAATCACATCTACCCATAGCATTACCACCCTATCGAATGTCGCCAGCTCAAAAGCACCATTACGTGCCAATCGGGATAAATGTATGTTTATACGACCGAGAATTCGTTATTTAGGACATGTGCTTACGCCAGAAGGAATTTCAGTGGACTTGGAAAAGACTGCCGCTATTATTAAATTACCTCCGCCGCGTAACGTAAAGCAATTGCAATCGTTTTTACAAACATGCTCCTGGTATCGCAGGTTTATCCCCAATTTCTCCGGTGTCGCACGACCTCCTAGCAAAGTTAAGAAGAAGAATCTTCCGTGGGTCTGGGACAAGGAGCAACAAGAAAGCAACTTAGTAGAAAGGAAGAATCGTGATTTAAAGCCACGCTTAGCTATTTTAGTTAAGGGGGAGCATGCCACTTGGCCAGATCACCTATCTACCATTCGCTTTGCGATGAATACCGCTAAGAACGAAAACTTAGGTAATACTTCCGCTTATTTAACATTCGGGCGAGAACTCCGTTCCTCGATAAGTCCAGAATGACCTAAGTCAAATTAGTAATTTGGATAATTTCGTACCTCAAATTACTCCGTATCTAGAAAAGATGCATTTAACCTGGCGAGAAGCTAGGGACGTTAATGAAGAAAACAGAGATCGTCATAAAGTTTATGCTGACTCCAAACGTGCAGATTTTAAAGAATTCAAAGTAGGAGATAAAGTATTAGTAAACCTCCACACACTTAGTAGTTTATCCAAGGGTACTACCAGTAAGTTAGATCCTCGTAGAGACGGTCCTTACTATGTTATAAAGAAGATTTCTCCAGTTAGTTATGAGATTGCTAACCAACCGAAGGGATCACCATTGGGAGTTTACCATCTCAGTGCTTTGCGTCCTTACCATGGACCGGATGCACCACCGTATGTTGGAGTTAGACGAAGAGGAAGACCGAAGAAGCTTCCCGTGCCGCCAGCTCGGGACGAGCCCCGCGTCACGAGGGGGAGATTGTGACGAACTATTATTTTGCAATGCACTGTACCGCAAGAAGGCGCGCGCAGTCCATGTTAAGTAGTGCAGTAACGATACGACAACCAAGATGGTGAACGACTACATCCACGCGTTCGCTATTAAAGACTTTAGTTACTTAAATTAGTTTTGTTTAGTAAAACTTTAACTGTAATGCAAGGAATTAAAAACCCTTGTGTAACAGGGTTTATTTCTTGTTTCCTTGATTGTACGTTATAAATAAAGTCCGACCTAATTTTCGACTTTCGGTTGCGTTTTTGGCCATTTTCCGCCAGAAATAGCGCGCCTGGCCGCACTTTCAGTTTCGGCCAAAAATCAACCAAAAATTTGGGCCGAAGCCGAAGTTTTCTATCAGCCGCTAAAAACGGAGGAACTTGTACATATATGCGCGAGTTGTGTCCCGAAGATGTTCATAGTGGGTAGTGATGGGTGATGGTGGGTCGTGGTTGGTCGTGGTGGGTTTGTGTTGGCCGGCAAGTAAAATATAATATCTATTACCTGCCAGCTCCTTTTATTCGTTGTAGTTTTAATTTGCATCTGATGATTAAAGATTTAAAAAGAAACCCTTAATTTTTAAGCATCAAATAATTTACTAACAAATTTTTGAAATACAAAAAGAAAATTTTCGTTGCTCTTTAAAAAGTACCTATCCATGTCCCTCATTATATTTAAAGCTGCGTTTACTATTTTGGGATATTTATTTCTATTAAAATTTTGTTCTTAGTTTATACACATGTCTCTAAAGAGACAAGTTTAAACGAATCGAATGCGTTGAAAGGTGCTTAAGCGTAGCCGAGTGTAATTATAATGAATTAATAATTAAAGTGGTTTGTGTAATCAACTTCCAGCAAATGGAACAGGGGTTTACTAATGGACACATCATATACCATATAACGCGATTACTTATTTAAACAAATTGTACATAAGTAAAGTGCTACATATGTATTAAGTTTTTGAGCCATTCTTAAACGTTTTTTATTATTTTGTGAATCATATTTTATAATTTCAGAATAATATATTTGGATGAATGTTTCTCGAAATTTACTAATTGCTTTAACAAAACACATAGTGTTAGTTAAATAATTACGTAAATACATAAATAGTGTAGAAGATATGAACGAATTTAATTATTAAGTCCAGCACAAGCATTTTTGTGACGTCATTGGTTTGTGAAAATGCGCCAATCATAAAAATTGTAATAGAATCAAAAAACGTTATTACAAAATTAGTTAACTATGTATATTAATATCATTTTTAACATTTGATTGATTTAATTTACTTTATGAGATTATAAATGCATCGTTTTTTACATTATTTAATATAATTACAGAATTGTAGGTACGTTAATGACATAATTATTGTCCGTTAAAACAGCTCTTAACTTTCTTTGTCATAAATATATTGTTATTAAACATAACATTCCCCTTAACGTAAAACATTTCAAATAACTTCAGTAATAGATTGATACTTTTTAATTAAGTATTTAAATTTATCAAAAACGACCTTTTTATCGATTTTGTTGATTGGGTTTCGTTTGATGTTAAATGTCAATTTTTTTCAATTAGAGTTCTTCTGTATGTAGTTACATATACGATTGTTTTTCAATCATTTTTGGCTAGGCATTTTCTGAACCATTGGGTTCTTTGACATAATTTGTAGCATTTAATAAATTGATATACCTGTAATATGGCATCCGAAAAACTTGAAGCTTTTTCATCAATTATCTACCATCTACGAAAATAGTTGTGCCACAATTTCAGTTTTCACAGAAAACTGCTTTAAACATTAAAAAACTATAATAGTTAATAAATAATCACAAATTAAAAAATATATAAATCAGTTTTAAATTGGGTTTTTCAACCAAAATACGTTTTATAGCATTGTTAACTACATCTAATAATGGATTGAATATTTTGTATTTATTGGTTACTGTGTGATTTATTATTTATTATTTTTATATCTGTTATAAAATATGCGATAAAATAAATTAATTTGTAAGGTATTCTGTTTATTTAATATTTTTTATACATATAGGTACAATTTTATATTAAGAAAAATAAATAAAATATTTAATTTTATGGGGACAATACCGGGTGACTGATAAATAAGCACTAAAACTTAACCCACTTATAAATGACTCTAAACTGAACAAAAACATACCTGTAGTAAAGTAGCCTTATGTGTAATATTTTTGAGTTATAGTGTCGTAAACTTCAATTTATAAATACGAAATAAATACCTTATTATTTAAACTATTTTTAAACCTTTTGTTCACGTGTGTTATAATGATGCCATTAAAGCCATATGTATTTTTTTTTAATTAAATTACTATAGCAATTACATATCAAATACGCCAATTAGCAATAAATCTCATACTAACTACCTTCATTCCTTTTTAAAATTATATGTGGACGATGCTTTGTTGCCGTTTACGGGAAAATTAAAATGCATTTTTCACAAACTTCTTTAGATTTAGGATATATTGTATATAAACTTTTATTGTTTAGATTGGTGTCAGGTATCACTCTGTTAAGATTCAGTACCTACGGATCTGACACCCTGTATATTATTCAAACATTAGTTTTATTATTCTGTACACATAACTGGTAAGCGATAACATTTAATATAATGAATATAAATGCAATTCAATTTTGTTTTAATTACAACATTGTTTCTAATACTGTGACTTGGAATTTGTAACTTTTTTATTTTAAATTACGATCGGTTTACAATACTTTGAACTGACCCATAATATCAGCACGTATATTAAATTCGACTGTAGCCCACAACTAATGTTTACTAAAAATGCAAATGAACTACATTGCATTTACAGTTATTTCCCAAGAGAAACGTTTTGAATCTATGGCTATAAAAAATGTTCAAAACATTTGAATCGGTTATGTTTTCATTTTTTCAAACGTGTTTGTGGTTTTTTATTAATAGAGTTGTTTGCAAGCGTAAAGTTTGCGTATGCTGTTAAATATTTTATTAAAGAGATTTACTGTTTACAAATGTTCGTCAAATGTCATCACCGAAATTATTTCTTTTTACATTTACGCTTTACTACGAAAACATATTTAAGAAATCTTTTTCTCTTATTTTCAAGAACTTTTAATCAAATAAAAATCTTCAAAAATATTATTCTATTTAGTTTTCTAAGATATTGACATTTGCACACTTATTCTATTTGTCAGTAGAAATACCAGGTGTGCAACCTTAAAACGGCTGTTTTTTTATTTAGCAAAACACAATAATTAACGCAGAAAAGTGAAAAATATTTTATTCGAAGTAATTGCCCTCGCTGGCTATACATTTTTCCCATCTTTGAGGAAGATTGTGGATTTCACCCCAAAAGAATTCATCCCCTTTGGATAAGAACCACCCATCGAGCCATTTTTTAATATCTTCATAAGAATTAAAGTGCTGCTCAGCAAGCGCGTGTCCCATCGACGCAAATAAATGGTAATCTGAAGGGGCCAGATCAGGAGAGTAGGGCGGGTGGGGTAGCAACTCTCAGCCAAGTGCATCCAATGTATCCCGGACCAATCTTGCTGTGTGTGATGATGCGTTGTCGTGCTGGAAAATGATACCCTCATGCCGATCCGCGTGTTCGGGTCTTTTTTTGCACAATTCACGATCCAATTCGATGATTTGTTGTTGGTAGCATTGAGTATTGATCGCTTCACCAGGTTTCAACAGTTCGTAGTAAACCACCCCATTTTGGTCCCACCAAACACACAGCATTTTCTTTTTTCCGAATCGATTTGGCCTAGCAGACGATGTTGAGGGTTTTCCGGGGTCCACCCACGATTTTTTGTGCTTAGGGTTTTTAAAAAAGATCCATTTTTCATAGCCAGTGACGATTCGATGCAAAAATGATTTTCTGTTGTGCCGATCAAGCAAGATTTCGCACGCGGTCTGGCGTCGTTCCATCTGTCGATCGTTCAATTGATGTGGCACCCACTTCCCGATCTTTTGGATCTTTCCCATAGCAAAAAAGCGTTTCGAAATTGCTTGGTGGCTAACATTCAACTTTGCGGCAAGTTGTTTCTGCGATTGGGTATCGTCTTCGTCTAATAAACCTTGCAATTCGGTGTCCTCAAAAACTTTTGGTCGATTTTCGCGCTTCTTGTCGGTGACGTTAAAAATCTCTGAATTGCCGAAACCACGCTCTGCACCGAGTTTCACTAAGAGCACTGTCGCCATAGACCTCCACAAGAATTCTATGCGCTTCGGCGGCAGATTTCTTCCAATTGAAGAAGAATAGCAGTGCTCCCCGCAAATGCTCTTTATCTGGCACAAAATTCGACATGTTTATCGTGATCAAAGGACACGTTATTGTTCGAAATTGCTGACTTTGTCTTTTGTTTACTAATGGCAAAGATCAAAGCAATGAGAAAAAATGGCAGGCAAGGTTGGCTGATGCCTAATGCGCGCGTACTGCCATCTATTAGAAAACGGCCGTTTTAAGGTTGCACACCTGGTAAAGTCTAGCGACTACTTAAATATTTTGTCACTGCAAAAATCTTTTGGGTGAGCTAATAATTTGTCAAAATATCGAAAATAAACTAATGCTGTAGATAGGCAATCTGTTTATAACGTGAAGCCAAACAAATATTCTTGTTTTGTTATCATTTAATTTATAGTATTGGCTAATATAATAAAAATGGGTCAAAAGTTATATAGCATAGCACAGCATAACTCATTTATGTTAATATTTTAATAAAAAAAATTCTAATATATTTTAAAAGTAATATCTATAAGTTTAAGAGTTGAAAGAGTTGTCAGTTTTAAAATTAAAATATTTTGATTAAAACTTAATATACATACTGTCAGACGAATAAGTACTGGAACTTAACCCACTTATAAAAGACCTTAAACTTAACAAAAACATATCTCAAGCTTAGATGAAATATTTGTTAGTTATGGTATCATAAACTTGATTTAAAATTGTGTAATAAATATCTTATTATTTAGAATATATTCACAATTTTTGTTTATGTCTGTTATAACGATGTCATTAACCCTATATATAGAAAATATAGTTTTGAAAATATTTCAAAAACTATATCCATCTCATATCAAATATGTATTGAAATAGCGGAGATATTCTTGGCAACAACGTCTCAAAATTGAGGCGTGACATAAAGTTCCTTACCTTAATTACATCACGGGTAACATGAGATGTTTATAATGACAAACTTTGCATATTTATTCTAAAACATGATATCTAAACGATAAAACAAATGTGCAATAAATAATCTTAATCGACGTTTATTGTGAGACATAATATTTAAAAAATAAAATAAATTTGCAATAAAACACTAAATGATCTCACTTGTTGCCATTTACTGAAAAATTAAAATGCATTTTTTTCGAAATTTATTAGATTTAGGATATAGGTATTACTTACAAATTTTTATTTTTTAGATTGGTGTCAGGTATTACCCGATTAAGTATCAGTACCTATTTGTTTGACAACTTGTATAAACGTTATTATTGTTTGTGTAACACAAATATCCATTCTAAAGGAATTATTTTTTAAAAATAACACTTGTTTACCAGGTTCTTTCCCAGTAAAATGTTCTTTTTCGTTTGGTAGAATGATAATAAAACCTCAAACGAAAAATGAAAGATAAATCGTTTGAACACATAGCGGTATTAAAATCTGTGCCATAAATAACGTTTACATTAGTAACATAAATATATTTTTGGTTACATATGCGTAAAGCGAAGGACTTCGGTAGGCTATGACAACACGGGGCTAAGGTTCTGGACGCATTCACTACGGGATCGAGTAAGCAAATTACACATACCAACTAATAGGTAAGTATGTGTAAAAGCATACCGGGTGGCTTGTTTTACGTATATGTACCTATTAAACAATATTTTGTTGTAAAACTCGCTGCGAAAGTTTGATTTGAGAGGAACACTCCCATTATCGTAAATAATAATTCAAAAATTTAATTTTTCTATTAGAAATTAAATGTAATGCCTCAAGACAGAAATTTTTAATTTATTACGTTGATTACTTTTATTGAAATTGTCGAATTATATAAATAAACTGGCAGTAAAATGTAAAAAGAACTATAGTGTTTTAAAGTACAGAAGGAGAAAACGTAGAAAGAAAAAGAACAAAAGTAAACACTTTCTACACATGTGCAGAAATGAAAACTATATCATACTCTATTCTGATTAAGAGAAATCGGCTACTTTACTACCGTCACACCGCCCACAAAAATCAAGTTTTCGCAGCGCGTGTTCCACAAAAGTATTTTTCTTTATCAACAGTATTTTTAAAATATAAATTACTTATACATTTTTTAATTAAATGCTTTTGTATAACAATTTTTGTACATCTCTAATTTTAAAAATTTTATATTAATATTGTTGGGAACGATGAAGTTTGAGTTATGTCCAGGGCCGGATTTAAACTTATGCCGCCCCTGGGCACTGGAAAAAAATGCCGCCCTATTACTGAAATTTTATTCAAACTTATAGTTTATACATCTTATTTTTTAAAATTAAAATAATTTTTTTTTACACTTTCCAAATTTTGGCGCCCTAAAAAATTTGCCGCCATGGGCACTAGCCCCGATTGCCCCTAGTATAAATCCACCGCTGGTTATGTCAATGTTTTGTGTTTGAGGTTATGGTTAAGGTTTGAGGTTAAGGTGTGACAACGTCAAATGTTCTTGACGTCGTGGAAGGCTATTCCGGAAGAAATCGAAAATTTTTTTAAATTTTTTTCTCGTGATTAATTTTATGGACAAACAAAAAATAAGTTTCTGAAAGTTTCAATTTAAAATTTGAGTTTTAAAAGGTCGCTCAGAATTTTTTTTTATTTATTAGTACATCACCTTGGATTTTTTCGAGCGACATTTTAATATTCAAGTTAAAAGTTCATACATTTTTTCTATTATTTAGTAAAATAATCAACAAAAATTCACCATGAGATCAACTAAAAAAATCAAACAAATGACAAAAAAACATAATTTTATTAAAACTCAATAATTTTATTTAATCAACTACAACATTTTAACAATATTTAAATCAACTTTGTTTATTTCGGGGTGAATTTTTGTTGATTATTTTACTAAATAATAGAAAAAAAATGTATAAAATTGAATTTAAATATTAAAATCTCACTCGAAAAAATCCAAATTCTGAGCGACCTTTTAAAACTCAAATTTTAAATTGAAACTTTTAGAAACTTATTTTTTGTATGTCTATAAAATTATACTTTAACGAAAAAAAATTAAAAAAAAAAATTCGATTTTTGACGGTTTTTAAAATTTTAAAAAATCGTGAGCAACCTCTTAAAAATTTTTTTTTGAGCTGTCCTTTGGAGGTAGCTCTTTAAACATCAAAAATCAACATTTTTTCACTCGAGACTCAAAAAAAAAAAATAGTCCGTTTTTTTGCGCCACCCTATTGTTCATATGTCTCTCTTCATATTCATAATTTTGTAATAAATATTATTTATATCAAATACCATTTTTTAAGATACTTATGTGCGTATCTAAACACTCACTTGTCATACAAGTACGTATATTTTAATTGTTTTTATTTTGGTATTAAAATATTTGATTGCATGAATTTATCTGTTTCTGTTGCTGAACTAGTTACAAAAGTTTTTAATGTTTAAAAACTAAAGTTTTGCATTTTCTTTTTAATTTTTCTCGTGTGTTGTGTATATCTACATATGGATATAAATTTATAAACATCTCATTTGTGTTTGCCAAGTGTTTTGCGTTTGAATTTATCGCTGCAGAACTTACCCAGTGGGGTGAGTTGTACGAAGCGTTTACTTTTATGTTTATTTCAAGCTTACGTACATTCCTTGCTCTCGATGATGCCTTTGTTTCATTATATTTAAAGTAAAATTTCAAACAATAGATCTTAGTTTTCAATATTAATTAAATAATACATTAATTTAATTATCTCAAAAGACGATTAAGCTGTGTAGGTCTTCTTAATGAAAGAATAATTGTTTAGATTAAAGCAATATAAGGGTTGGGCTTATGTTTTAAACGTACTTTTTTCTTTATAATTAATTTTAAATGAAATAAGAGATGCTTAATAAATATATATTCGTAAATATCGATTTTACTACCTTCAGTAAAATTTTAATCCGGTTTTTAGTAATAAAAAGAATCCCTGCGAGGGTTGGAATTTTGTTAAAATATTCCCAAATATATTTGAAACTTTGTAACAAAATCTGACGTTCGTGAAATGCTTATATTTGTTTTATGAATGTGAGATTTTTTTTTTTTAATTTTATAATAAATAGAATTTTTATTTTTAAACGTTGAATATTTCACATAAATATGCAAAACGATAAAAAGCAGGTACATTTATAAGAAGCGATGTAATTTGTTTATTTAAATACCTAAATTAAATTCTAAATTCTGAGTGACTCAATTAAATCTCATTCCATTATTTATATTTAAAAAACTTTTGATGTGTAATGAAAAATGAATAAACAAATAATTCATCTTGTTTGTATGTATGAAAGCTGTTCAAATAAAACTAAATTTCCACATAAAGTACACACATACTTTGAAGAAATGGTCATTCAAATAACATTTCTCGACTGAAAATTGTGAGATACATTTAATAACCGTTAGGTTATCCAGACTGAACATTTCTAGAAAAAGAAACGCTGCCATTTGGACGATATAAATGCCATGGGTATTGTGTAATAGCACTAAAAATCTAGCAAAAATGATGTTCTCAGGCTTTTGTTAAACATGCAATGTATTACTGTTGTTGCTTACGAACATTTCCACTATATGATCGGTTCGGTAATAAAAAAACTCGTTCGTTATTACAACGTACGTTATCAAAAACCAATAATTTTTAACGAGTGTCTGTTTTATACAAACCGAAGATTAACATTTTATGTCAATTCAATATTTGATACGTTTACTGCTAAAGCATCCGAATTGCCGGCTATAAAAATTTGCAAACTAATTTTAAGATTACATATTTAGAAGTATGGAGATATAAATACTATTTTTTACTAACTGTGGAAACCTTTCCCGTGTTTAATTGTTTTTTTTTAATGTTTATAAAAAAAGATTTTCTTACACAAAAGTAGGATACCTACAAATAAATTTATACTCCTGTACGGTCTTTATGCTTTTAGCTTTTATACAAATGTGGGTTGTTATAATATTTAACGATGAACATTATTTCTTATGTTAGATAAACTCCAGATGGAGGCGACACTAACTGAGTTTTTATATTAAAAGGTTATTTATGTAACTAAATTTTTATATTAAGAGATTCTTCCTATAAAATACAATGGCATCTGGTTTACTGTTGTAAAATTTTATCTATGTTATATTTTTCTTATTTTATACTTAATAATTGCTTAATTTTTACAGCTCTCTTATCTATATTATTTTAAACCCAGAAATAAGAAATATTTATGAGACTGTATCTACAATTATTTAATATTTTTGAGTTTTCTTTTATTCATGATTGATTCTGTTATACTTACCTACCGCTGTTAGAGACTTTTCAGAATGTGTGATGGATTGCACTTTCAGTTATCAAGCTCCCCCTAATTTATTTATGAAATTCCATCTTGTAAATAAACTAGAACATGAATTTCAAAAACTCAGAAGGTATTGATACATCAAAAAAAGGCACAAAACATAAAAATACTTACTAAACAAACGTATTTATTAATAAACATCGATTTCAGAATCTATAACAAATATATAAAAAGTAATTAAGATTACAACTTGTAGAAATTTTGTTTTATATTTAATTTATTGACCTAAACTTTATTTTAATTTGCTTATTACACGCATTGAACAGAATTAATTATTTTTATAATTATTGATAATAGTTATTGTACAAATATGTAGATGTAGTTTTTATAAAACAACATGAAATTAATAATTTATGTACAAGTTCTTGTTACGGCAGAAATTAGGTAATCAAGCTGCACTGTCGTCACTGTCGAGTTCACTCCAATGCCCGGAGTCCACAATGTGTTTGAATAAGTCGGGAGTGTGGTGCATTTCCGGTCATATCTCAAGTATTGTGTCCGGTTCCGCTAGGCTATCCGAGAGGGAATGACTGCTGCCCGGAATTGGTTCCGGTAGACCATCATCTAAAACCTCTGTTACTTCTTCAAAGCGACTACTGTAATATAAGAATAACATGATATGTGACGAGTATTTGCTGTGTCATACATTCGAAGACTTTTTTCGATGCCGACTTTTTTATTGGACAATCAAATATAAATTTCGTTTCTTGCAACGAATACGAGAAATATTGATACTAAAATAAATATTGTTAGAAGATGTTCTTCATTTATAGAAACAACAATATAAAAATAATTAAAGATAGCTAATAATAAAGATCCGTTTTATTATGAGGTCTATAAAACAAAATGCTAGTCAATATAATGGTGATATTAACAGTAAATGCATAATTCAAATGTCTGTTACAGATGGTAGCTTAGGGGTTACGTAAGAGGTAGTGTACACATAGGTACATACGATGTATAACATAGATGTATATAAATAAACTTAGCACACATCCATATGTAT
Source organism: Sinopyrophorus schimmeli (assembly GCA_036325965.1). Classification (NCBI taxonomy): domain Eukaryota; kingdom Metazoa; phylum Arthropoda; class Insecta; order Coleoptera; family Elateridae; genus Sinopyrophorus; species Sinopyrophorus schimmeli. Next base: position 4,786,785 of record JARFIZ010000013.1, read on the forward strand.
GTAAGTACATATGTGAGTATTAGCATATTATACGTTTCGTATGTAAATATTTATATAATTAAAGAAATACTTTTTAGATGAATTCTTTTTGAATTATTAGTATGTAAACAAAGTAAAATTTAAAATTATTGACTTTGGTATAAAATTTAAATTAACTAATATTTAGTGAAATACCTGCATATCAAACAAATTTAAATATTAATGTGAATCTATACTGGCAATTTTGATACGACGTAAAATAAATACTCTAATATTTCAATTAAAATATCTCAAAGCGTTTTGTTGGTACAGTTATGCTTATTTTGTGCTTGCTATTAAGGTAAGTAATTTTATTACTCAACATTTTCTACGTTGTCAAACACTCAAAAATAACAAGGATAGTTTTTCAAACAAAATGAATTCTATTTAGTGTCAGAAGTGGTCTTGTTTATTTATTTAGTTATTTTATTCTATACTGTAATTTGCATTTAATTAAAAAATACTTTAAAAATGTCTTTGTTATAGTTTTATTATATGGTATTTTTATTAAACGGATATATTGTGTTTAGTCTTAGTTTGGAGCACAAGTATTTTTCTACCTTTGAAAAATTTATAATAATATACTTATATGTACCTACATACACACTTACTGTTATAATAATACGATCTAAAATTATTTGTTGTGTAATGAATAAAATACGAGGTCTGTTCAGAAAATGTCCAACCATTTTGAATAATGAGTCAACGGAGATATTGAGAGATATACGGTTGGCAGCGCTGCCTTGCGCATAACCTCCTTTGCAACCACGAAAAATTAAAAAAAATTCGATTTTTGACGGTTTTTAAAATTTTAAAAAATCGTGAGCAACCTCTTAAAAATTTTTTTTTGAGCTGTCCTTTGGAGGTAGCTCTTTAAACATCAAAAATCAACATTTTTTCACTCGAGACTCAAAAAAAAAAAATAGTCCGTTTTTTTGCGCCACCCTATTGTTCATATGTCTCTCTTCATATTCATAATTTTGTAATAAATATTATTTATATCAAATACCATTTTTTAAGATACTTATGTGCGTATCTAAACACTCACTTGTCATACAAGTACGTATATTTTAATTGTTTTTATTTTGGTATTAAAATATTTGATTGCATGAATTTATCTGTTTCTGTTGCTGAACTAGTTACAAAAGTTTTTAATGTTTAAAACTAAAGTTTTGCATTTTCTTTTTAATTTTTCTCGTGTGTTGTGTATATCTACATATGGATATAAATTTATAAACATCTCATTTGTGTTTGCCAAGTGTTTTGCGTTTGAATTTATCGCTGCAGAACTTACCCAGTGGGGTGAGTTGTACGAAGCGTTTACTTTTATGTTTATTTCAAGCTTACGTACATTCCTTGCTCTCGATGATGCCTTTGTTTCATTATATTTAAAGTAAAATTTCAAACAATAGATCTTAGTTTTCAATATTAATTAAATAATACATTAATTTAATTATCTCAAAAGACGATTAAGCTGTGTAGGTCTTCTTAATGAAAGAATAATTGTTTAGATTAAAGCAATATAAGGGTTGGGCTTATGTTTTAAACGTACTTTTTTCTTTATAATTAATTTTAAATGAAATAAGAGATGCTTAATAAATATATATTCGTAAATATCGATTTTACTACCTTCAGTAAAATTTTAATCAGGTTTTTAGTAATAAAAAGAATCCCTGCGAGGGTTGGAATTTTGTTAAAATATTCCCAAATATATTTGAAACTTTGTAACAAAATCTGACGTTCGTGAAATGCTTATATTTGTTTTATGAATGTGAGATTTTTTTTTTAATTTTATAATAAATAGAATTTTTATTTTTAAACGTTGAATATTTCACATAAATATGCAAAACGATAAAAAGCAGGTACATTTATAAGAAGCGATGTAATTTGTTTATTTAAATACCTAAATTAAATTCTAAATTCCGAGTGACTCAATTAAATCTCATTCCATTATTTATATTTAAAAAACTTTTGATGTGTAATGAAAAATGAATAAACAAATAATTCATCTTGTTTGTATGTATGAAAGCTGTTCAAATAAAACTAAATTTCCACATAAAGTACACACATACTTTGAAGAAATGGTCATTCAAATAACATTTCTCGACTGAAAATTGTGAGATACATTTAATAACCGTTAGGTTATCCAGAGTGAACATTTCTAGAAAAAGAAACGCTGCCATTTGGACGATATAAATGCCATGGGTATTGTGTAATAGCACTAAAAATCTAGCAAAAAATGATGTTCTCGGGCTTTTGTTAAACATGCAATGTATTACTGTTGTTGCTTACGAACATTTCCACTATATGATCGGTTCGGTAATAAAAAAACTCGTTCGTTATTACAACGTACGTTATCAAAAACCAATAATTTTTAACGAGTGTCTGTTTTATACAAACCGAAGATTAACATTTTATGTCAATTCAATATTTGATACGTTTACTGCTAAAGCATCCGAATTGCCGGCTATAAAAATTTGCAAACTAATTTTAAGATTACATATTTAGAAGTATGGAGATATAAATACTATTTTTTACTAACTGTGGAAACCTTTCCCGTGTTTAATTGTTTTTTTTTAATGTTTATAAAAAAATTTTCTTACACAAAAGTAGGATACCTACAAATAAATTTATACTCCTGTACGGTCTTTATGCTTTTAGCTTTTATACAAATGTGGGTTGTTATAATATTTAACGATGAACATTATTTCTTATGTTAGATAAACTCCAGATGGAGGCGACACTAACTGAGTTTTTATATTAAAAGGTTATTTATGTAACTAAATTTTTATATTAAGAGATTCTTCCTATAAAATACAATGGCATCTGGTTTACTGTTGTAAAATTTTATCTATGTTATATTTTTCTTATTTTATACTTAATAATTGCTTAATTTTTACAGCTCTCTTATCTATATTATTTTAAACCCAGAAATAAGAAATATTTATGAGACTGTATCTACAATTATTTAATATTTTTGAGTTTTCTTTTATTCATGATTGATTCTGTTATACTTACCTACCGCTGTTAGAGACTTTTCAGAATGTGTGATGGATTGCACTTTCAGTTATCAAGCTCCCCCTAATTTATTTATGAAATTCCATCTTGTAAATAAACTAGAACATGAATTTCAAAAACTCAGAAGGTATTGATACATCAAAAAAAGGCACAAAACATAAAAATACTTACTAAACAAACGTATTTATTAATAAACATCGATTTCAGAATCTATAACAAATATATAAAAAGTAATTAAGATTACAACTTGTAGAAATTTTGTTTTATATTTAATTTATTGACCTAAACTTTATTTTAATTTGCTTATTACACGCATTGAACAGAATTAATTATTTTTATAATTATTGATAATAGTTATTGTACAAATATGTAGATGTAGTTTTTATAAAACAACATGAAATTAATAATTTATGTACAAGTTCTTGTTACGGCAGAAATTAAGTAATCAAGCTGCACTGTCGTCACTGTCGAGTTCACTCCAATGCCCGGAGTCCACAATGTGTTTGAATAAGTCGGGAGTGTGGTGCATTTCCGGTCATATCTCAAGTATTGTGTCCGGTTCCGCTAGGCTATCCGAGAGGGAATGACTGCTGCCCGGAATTGGTTCCGGTAGACCATCATCTAAAACCTCTGTTACTTCTTCAAAGCGACTACTGTAATATAAGAATAACATGATATGTGACGAGTATTTGCTGTGTCATACATTCGAAGACTTTTTTCGATGCCGACTTTTTTATTGGACCATCAAATATAAATTTCGTTTCTTGCAACGAATACGAGAAATATTGATACTAAAATAAATATTGTTAGAAGATGTTCTTCATTTATAGAAACAACAATATAAAAAATAATTAAAGATAGCTAATAATAAAGATTCCGTTTTATTATGAGGTCTATAAAACAAAAATGCTAGTCAATATAATGGTGATATTAACAGTAAATGCATAATTCAAATGTCTGTTACAGATGGTAGCTTAGGGGTTACGTAAGAGGTAGTGTACACATAGGTACATACGATGTATAACATAGATGTATATAAATAAACTTAGCACACATCCATATGTATGTAAGTACATATGTGAGTATTAGCATATTATACGTTTCGTATGTAAATATTTATATAATTAAAGAAATACTTTTTAGATGAATTCTTTTTGAATTATTAGTATGTAAACAAAGTAAAATTTAAAATTATTGACTTTGGTATAAAATTTAAATTAACTAATATTTAGTGAAATACCTGCATATCAAACAAATTTAAATATTAATGTGAATCTATACTGGCAATTTTGATACGACGTAAAATAAATACTCTAATATTTCAATTAAAATATCTCAAAGCGTTTTGTTGGTACAGTTATGCTTATTTTGTGCTTGCTATTAAGGTAAGTAATTTTATTACTCAACATTTTCTACGTTGTCAAACACTCAAAAATAACAAGGATAGTTTTTCAAACAAAATGAATTCTATTTAGTGTCAGAAGTCGTCTTGTTTATTTATTTAGTTATTTTATTCTATACTGTAATTTGCATTTAATTAAAAAATACTTTAAAAATGTCTTTGTTATAGTTTTATTATATGGTATTTTTATTAAACGGATATATTGTGTTTAGTCTTAGTTTGGAGCACAAGTATTTTTCTACCTTTGAAAAATTTATAATAATATACTTATATGTACCTACATACACACTTACTGTTATAATAATACGATCTAAAATTATTTGTTGTGTAATGAATAAAATACGAGGTCTGTTCAGAAAATGTCCAACCATTTTGAATAATGAGTCAACGGAGATATTGAGAGATATACGGTTGGCAGCGCTGCCTTGCGCATAACCTCCTTTGCAACCACATGTTTTTGGATTGTTGATAACTCGTTTAGTATTAATGATGTTCTTATTTGAGTGCAACGTGCTAAAGTGTTAGTGGGGATTTCTAAAATGTGCAATTTTCTGGAGAAACGATGTAACGTCAATTTTGCGTAAAACTGAAGAAAATTTTCATTGCAACGTTTTAACTTTTGAAACACCTTTGGAGTACGTCATGTTACAAATTGTTTTGACGATATAAAACTGGTCGTTAGTCAATTAAAGATGATCCTCGAGCAGAAAGGCCTTCCACTTCAACCAATGACTACTGCGTTCAAAAAATTAACGATGTGGTGCATGAAAATCGCCGGTTGAGTGTCAGAGAACTTCCAGAAGACATGGGCATCTCAACTGAGCTATGCCATAAAATTTTGGCTAAAATATTCAACATGTATTGTGTTGCAGCAAAATATGTTCCTTGTTTGATGACCGAACAACAAAAAGAGGATCGAATGGAAGTTTGTCGGCAACTCCTTGAACGAGTCAATGACGTTGAGACATTTATTCAAAAAATTATAAGGGAAGACATAAGCTGAGTTTAGAGCCATGGCATTGAGACATAATGTGTTGGCATTGGATCCCCAATCCCTAAAAAGCACGTCGGTCTCAATGGAATGACAAAGTCATGCTCCCTTTTTTTCATTTTCGACTTTAATGGAATTGTGCATTTTGAATTCTTGCCCCGAGGTGAAGTAATGAACCGTATCAAAGCGTTTTGCAACGGTCACATGAAATAATAGAAATATAGACCAGGATTGTGGTGAGGCAACTAGTAGTTTTTGCACTACGACAATGCGCTTGCACATTCAGCTCTGTCAATTCGTCAGTTTTGTGCCAAAAATCAAATGATTGTCCCCCGCAGTGTCTTTACTCACCAGACCTGGTTTGTTGCGATTTGTTCTTATTTCTAAAATTATGGCCGTTTTTATAATATTGATGACAGCAAGGCAATTTCGTCACAGACTTTAAAAGCCATCTCAAATGAAGTTACCCGAATTGCTTTGAAAAATGGAAATACCGCTGGGAAAAGTTTCTCAATAGGAGAGGAGTACTTTAAAGGACACAAGTAGCAATAATCTGTAAAATTAATAATAAAGTTTAAAAAAATTACGTTTCATTATTTTTTGAACAGATTTAGTATCCATTATAAAATAGTTTTTATAAATAAAGTTTGTAAATGTAAGTGAAATTGAAAAAACTATATTTAGATATATAGATCATTGAACAATTAACAATTTGTTTCTGCTAGTTAAAATTTAGATATTCTAATCTAACACCAATTTGTCATGGAAAATACTAGAATTACATCAACACATATATCTGGTTTCTAGCATTTGACATCGTTTATACCTCAAGTTGCAATTAACTGTTAGTAATATTTCAACTGACAAGCATTCACATCAATCTGTTTTTAAAATCCATCTTTTTAATTACAAATAGATAGTACAAAAAATTGAAACCGCTGTTTGCGTTAGTTTACAGTAGCTGATAGTTTTCAAAAATCGTAAAATATTGCATCTTTAACCTTGTTATCTTTGGTAGTGGAATTGAAGTCTTGTCCAATTTATACAAACGCAGACTTTAAAAAACTTTTTCCAGAAACAGATTTTAATCGGTTTCGATTTTTTCTAAACAAAATAAAAATTTTATGTGATATTAAAAAAAACAGAATATTGAAATATTAAAATGTAATGTTTTCTAGAGCACAAAAGCTACCTAAAGTTATGAAAAATAAACAAAGTTAACTGACTTTATAGACATCTATAAAGGAAACTGAAAAGAATGAATAGTATGCTTATATTTATAAAACACATTTTTTTAAAATAAAAATTTGAAATTCAAAATGGATCTTTTCAAAAATTGTAAACGAGCAGCCAGTGTTTTTTTAATGCAAAAATGAACATATCTTTTTTACTTGTAGTGCAAAAATCAGCGACTAAATCAAGCTCGTTTTTGCCTTCTTCTTATAAGTAATAACTTTTGTGTTTTTAGGTTATCTAACAAATTTAAATAACAATTTGCTAAAAACTTGTATACTTAATTCTAAATCACAATTTTATAACCGCAAAATAAATAAAGAAGCAAACGTTCTATCTAAAAAAATATTTTTGAAGTTAACTTTTTTCACAATTTTTTTAGAGCAAATTGGCCTGAATCAGACGATATATGAAATATTGCCCCGTCTAGAACTTCAATTATGTAGTTTCTACTCATACGTATTCTACACGCATGCGCAGTACCTATTATGTGTATAAGTAGCATTTTTTTGCCACGAAAGCATAAGATGTCTTGATCAAGACGAGAATTGAAATTGTTTCCTTTGTCCAACTTCAACTAGTAGTATACAACAGCTCGGGCACTACCATCGGCTTAATATTCACCCGATATTTAAAAAATTTACGTTCTAAATTATTTGTATTATACTTCAGCTTTCATAAACCCCTAATTTCTTTCTCAAATTATGAATTAATGCCAATTAATAAGTAAATTGAAATATTACATTTAAGAGATAATTTCAATGAAATTCCACATAGGTAACCATTTCATAATCAACAAATAATAAAATCGTCAACAAATGCAAAGAAAGCAATACATAAGATCAACTGTTTTTAAAACCTAAGTTTCACTTTAACTCGCAAGAATTTCACGCATTTTTTTTTATACTATAGAAGCAAATTACAGAAGTAAGGGGTACCGCAACTCCCTGTGAAATTTTTGAACAAAATTAAGCAAAATGTGGACTAAATGTCTTAATAAAAAACCATGTTATTAATGACATTATTAAAAAAAATAAAATTTGCTCACTTATATTGAAAAAAAGACGCTAAATTGACAAGTGGCATTAAAAACCTCCCCTTATTTTACGCCAAACCACCTGCAGTTAATGACTCGGCCTTACTATTTGCCAAATCCTGCACACTGCACAATACAAAGAAAAAATATAAAATTTTAAATAAAAGGTATATTCGTTTTAAAATTATAATTTGTGTAATAAGAAGTAGACATACTTGAAATAAAAGGAACGTCTATGATATATTAAAAAAAAATTAATTGATTGAATATAAATCGTATAGTTTAAAAGCTACTTAAAGATAAATGTGATTGAACAATTATGGTTCATTTTTCACAAAGTCTAAATAATATAAAGCAGACAAAAAACGTTTTTCTATTAAAACTGTGCCACAAAAAAAGTATTTTAGAAATTTTGGATCATGAGTTTCCACAAAAATTTACTTTGAAAATGACACACGTTTTTTGCATTCTAAACAAAAATGTTTTTAAACTCTAATAACAGAAATTACAACTTTAATATTTTATAACAAGAAATCTAATACAAAAATTACTGTTCTATCGCAGATTCGAAATAAATCGTTTGCACAATTTACATACTTTTATATGTTATATAAGTATGACTGTATTTTTCTTTTAGTCCTTTTTATGTGTTTTATACAATAAATTTTCTATAATTGCGTATTGGATATTCGAAACGTGTAACCTTCCTAATACTACAAAATCTGGAAACTGCGTACGTACCTTTCAAAGCTGTCGATATCACCGTTTAACAATCTGTCTTTGCGTTTTCTCTTTTTCCTTCCTTTAAAAGACAAGAGCAGGTGAAATATAGCGAGACCGATCAGTTGCCCTCCCGCGACGTACGCCAACCAAAGTTTGTGCGGCCAAATCAAAGGTATGGTCGCTAAAGATCCGTATATAAGGGTCTTCTTCCAACCGTTTACCCAAACGACACCTTGCCAACAACGCCACATTCTGTTGTTTTCGGTCCTGAAACACGTAAATTTACAGCACTTTTCGAAAGCAGCAAAAGAAAAATTCGAATTATCGATTACACATTAGTCACGTAGAATAGAAGTTTGCGAAACAAAATTCCGTCAATTTTCAACATGTGCAGGAAATTGCATTGTGATCGGATTCTTCCTGTTTTCGAGCTTATTTAATAAAGCGCTCTGCAAGTTCTCAACTTTTGTTCTAATTGACTGATTCAATGAACAGAATTCTGAATTCTAATTGATGAAGTGCACAAGAACGTAATTCTATTATCGGAAATACCTAAGCAGCGACTGTGCACGTGAGCTTTTCGAAACTTGCCCAATTATGCGAGGTGCAATTAATAAGATTTTATTGTTTGTCGAGTTATTTGAAAATTTAAGATCTCGAAACAAATTATTTGAAAATTTTTAGCACAATAGGGGTATAATTTGTAGTAGAACTTTCAGCGACACTGCAGCGCATTATTTTAATGTGACCATTCTTTTCTGACGTTTTTATAGAGCTATTAAAATGCTTTCGTTTTCAGCGTTAACCAATGAAGTGAAGAAAAAAATTATAATTCTAAAATATTCAGTAAGGCATTAGCAATGCAGATAATAATGTATAATTAATATTATGATAATTTGCACGGCACAAGAACTTTTACGAAAAAAGCAATTATCAGAACATTTTTTTAAAATGTATGAGTTTATTTGTTATTGTAGAATTTTTTATTTATAAGGGCAAAACTTGTAAATAAACCTAAAATTTTAAACCAGAGATACTGGAGTGTGGATAGGTTCATGTAAATACATATTTACTAAGCTTATAATATTTAATGAACTGTTTGTCTGAGATAGGTAGTACATATATGTGTTTAATAAAAAAAAAGTAAATTGTTTTAAAAATATTTTACGATTTCTGTTTTCTTTTTTTTTTGTTAATTTTTTTCTAAATTAATTTTTGTGCTCAATTTTGCAATTCAAAGTAATTATTTGTCGTTTTTGCAAATGTTATTTTACCAATAGAATTACCAACTTAGCGATAAAATTGAATACAAAACTGTAAGTACTGCTAGTAAAATTCTAATTAAAAGAGCTTTATTTTCGATGAAAAATTGTAAATTGTGTTGTTTACGCCCCGGCAGGTTATTTTTATTTAATGAGGATGAACAATAAACTTTTTTTAGCAATCTAGTTAGAAATTCGATCTAAAACCAATTTAAATAAGGTTTGGAAACTTGAATTTATTTACAATTTACCCTTCTATTACCGAATATCGATTTGTGAGCTTTAGATAAAGGATAAAACATTCCTACCTGAAAACCATCTTGCAAATGTTGTGACTTAATGTTTTTGTAATATAAACTATAAAGTTTCGTGCTCATGAAAAAAAAAACTGTGATTTACTGTTTTACGAGATAAGGACGAACAGGAATAGAGTGATTTAATGTTTTCACTCTTCGCAGTAAATGTAAATTTCTCAATATCACCGGAGTTGTTTTTTGTAGAATACGAAATTTTACAAACCATTTTTAATAGCTTTTTTATAATGTTCAGTAATATAATTATGATCTCCAGTTTAGTAGTCCAACTGTTAAATTTAAAAATATACCAGTGTATATGTGTTTATATTCAATATCTTGTTTGTAAGTACATAAAAACTGCATATAGGTTATTAATATAATATAATTTACAATAATTTTTTTTTATTAGAATATTAAAATTTATTGTATTTTAAATAAATTGACTAAATATGCACTTACCCTGATGAGCGTTTAAAACTGCACGGCCGAATTAATCGACGAAATTTATTATTTATGACTATAAAAAAAATAATTATGAACAAATGTCGAATATTTATGATAATTTGCACTTGTACAGACATGCCATAAAATTTTTGATCAAAAATTAGGATTTTATAGAATTCTAAATAAAATTGCGGAATCTGTAGTGCGTTTAAAACTGCATGCTGTAATCTATTCTAATTAAAACAATTTTTTTCCAAAGAACTTAATGTGTTGTAGTTTTTATTAAAAAATGTGAATAAGAAAACCATTAAAAGTTATGTTGTAAGTAAAATTATAAATTATAAATGTATCCCCCGCGTTAAACGGGGTTTTACTGTAAGGAGATACGGAAGAAAAAGATTGATGCATACACACAACAGCGATGAGTCATAACCAAAATTATTTGATACAGACTATATATCAACTGCTGCCACGTTATGAAAAGTCAGTTACGGAAAGATTTCCGTAGAGTTCCGAAAGCCCTCGTTTGGGTTATAGAATAAGTGCAAATTCAGAGGAAAAGAAATCGGGTAACTCCGAGTGTCTTAGACACAATTAGGAAAGTTGTTTAAATAAATTAATGGTAATTATATAAACAAATTAGTATACTAGAATACTAGTAGTGTTAGTGTAAAATTATAAAATAATTAACAAATTACTGTAAAAATAAATTTGTGTGTAAGTTAAAAAAAAATTAGATTTAAACAGCATAAATAATTATTGTTGAACCGTTTGCCAACATTTTGGGATTCACGCCCTAAGCGAACCCCCGCAAGCTCGTTACACTATTATTTTGTTTCTAAATATTAAAATTATATGCCTAAAATGTAAAATTTACAGCACAAGGCGTATTTGAAGCGCGTTTGAGTTAATTATAAATTAAATTTTTTCAGAATTTTATTCATAATATTGGCCTAAGAAAACCTGGAAAACAAAAAAAAACATTGAAGAGTTTAAAAATATAGGTTAACATTCAATTTACTTACTACGAAAGATAGACACTAAAAACATCAAACGCTCTTGCCCCGCTTTACCCTAATAAATAAATAGTATAAAATAAATTAGTAAAAAGAAATCGATAAATTACAAGGAAGCAGTACCTATATATAAATTAATTGTTATACATTCAAGAATTTTTCAATATTCAAATTCCAACGGACCACTCAAAGCCATTATAATATTGCATATTTTTTTTGACTATGTAGTGCTATTCTAATTTAACAAAACTTATAATTAGAATATTTGTAAATATAGTATAACTCAAAGCTGTCCATGTTATTTTGGTTTATTTTTAAAATTGTTAAATTAATAGTCGTTTTTTTTAATAACACAAATGCCGTAGTCCCAATTTGCTTAATGAACTTAATTACATTGTTAGAGTGCAATAATGACTTGTAATAGCGTTACCGCAAGATAACAAACGGTTGAACGAGTCCTGTTGACTAATTAATTTAGAACGATATCCATTGATCACAAATTTTGTTTTGATTTCACTAATTGCTTAACTCTGTACGCCTTGGTCCGTTAATGCGTTATATACTATTTTGTTAAATTGATGAAAACCGATTTAGAACAATTTAGTTAAAATCTTGTCACATGCCATTTTTGTTAATTTACCTTCTAGAAAATGAAGTAACTTTTGTGATGAACTACTCAACTTACAATTAGATGAAAATTTTATTCTATCTATGTTGGTTGCTTTATGAAGTTTTCAGTAATGAAGCAGAATGTCGCAAATGGTTCTCTTGCCTTTAAAGTTGAATAGTGCGTAATGTGAAAGCTTTAAGTTCCCTTTTCCATTGTAAAGTTTAAACTTTATGTAATTAGTTGGTAAGTCTCTGAACCGTTTTACTCTATACAGTGTGTACGTATTAGTTTCTAATGCTTTGTTCTGGACTTAGATGGCGAAACAATTTTCTTTATGGATTTCAAAGAAACCCTTTCAACAAATTTTTATAAAAGTTCAAAATGCACTGCATTCATTTCTACTAATACAAAAGATTTTGAAAAGCAGCATTTGATTAAGATATTATTTAAGTTCGAATTTACCAAAGTTGAGTAATTGTCGAGGCAAGTGGGGCAAGATTGTTAACGGGTCCAAGATAAAAAAATAATTTTTTTTATAATCGTTAAAGTAGTTAACATTTTTCTTAAATATTTTTCTGATGTTAGTAAGTATGCATATGTAACATATGGCATTGGGGTTTAATATGCTAGTTGTTCATGAAAAAAATAAAACAGGGCATTGCTATCTTGTAAAATATTTGATACAATAATAAAGATTTATATCTTGAGCAAATTAAATTTAATCTAACCAATCAGTTTGACTACTGGTAGAATAATAAAAGTGATCATTTCACTATATGCCATACGATAATTGACATTTTTTTAATTGTTATTTAACAAAAATTTGTTAGATTGATCTTATAGCAAGCTGATGCGGCCAAGATGACGAATTTGTCATGTTGCCACATAATATTTTTTAACAAATATCTACTTATTGTAAATTTTTTATAGACGTTGAAAAACAATAACAAAAAAGTGAACTGGACGGATTACCCTACCAGTTATAAGTAAATGAGCTACTTCAAACGTGCCAAAACTTTTCTAAATTGTCATTTTGCCCCAATCTGCACCTTATCTTGCCTCAAATGTCTGGCAAGAAGACCAAACTAACCAAAACATTTCAATATTTTTTTTTATATTTCAATAGATTTATTTTAGGTTTAAAAATATTTTTTTCTACAAGTTTTGTTTCACTATATTAATATTGGTAACGGACACAAAATAGAACATTCCAGTGTTCTCTATAACAAGCGCCTAAGTACGGCGACCCCGAACGCATATGTGTTCGAAGGTCGAATCGGGAACAGAATGCTCCGAAAACTACAGAGCATCTGAAAAGGTTCTTCTTCGGCCCACATATAAGGCAAACAAAACGCGTTGATGAGTTACTCTCGGTAGGACACTTGAGAGTCGAGCGTCTCCGAATCAATTTCCTATCTGGGCAGCTCACGGTAATTTTTAAGTAAATGCGGCCAACAATGGAAACAAATAAATATTGTGTTAATAGCTTAGTCAATAGCGTAAATGAATTAGTTAAGCAAAGCACCAATATTTTTGGTACTTTAATTATTAAGTGTTAATTCATTATTAAATAAATTTACCTACTAGTTAACTTAAAATAACTCACCAATTTTTAAGTTCGAACCACAAAAAACTCATTAAAATATTAATATTTCTTTCTTTAAGCTCATCAGTTTCCACACCTTCGCCTACTAGTACAATTTTATAATAAAATATAGTTATTGATAATTCAAAATAAAATTTTTCTCGATAACTTTTTATTAATTTCTGATATTACTATTTGCTATTAATAGGTAAATTATTTTTAAAAACAACTTATTGTATAAAACAAGATCATTTTAATTTTAATTAATTATTTATTAAAATTACAACGTAATGGTTCCAAAAGAAAACTTTAATTTTAATTTTTATTAATTTGAACAGAAAAGAATATCCTTATTACATTCTTTAAAAAAAAATCGACAAAATTGTTATATGTACCTATTTAAAGTTATTATAAAAATAATCTTTAGAATAAGAAAGTTTTATGTATGGTTTTAGAAAAATTATTTCGTGCAATTTAAATTTTATAAAGTTCTACCTAGAAGAAACACGTAGCTAGGGTAACCCCAAAGTAATAAAATAGTAATCAATTATTGAACAAAGGTTGTCGTGCAGAAATTCCACAACAAAAGTTACCGATTTCCTTTTTTCTATTTTTGTTCAATTTTATGTTTTCAAAGTAATTTCTGTAAAGGTTGCAGGCTAATACAATTGTGTTCGAGGGTTACATGCATACGTAACGCGATTGTAAGAATTGAGTAATTTTATCTCGGTTGCAACTAGAAACTAGTTCATATTACCGTACACGAATTCTGCAGTTAAAAACTTCCGGTTTTAGGAATATGTGGTAGTCTTTCGGGATTTGTTAGGTCTGAGTCTCTAAACAGCGACAGACTGTTTGTGAACGAGGTCATCTGGGAAATCTCTGTCTGTCAATTTCACGTTACACTCCATTTTTACCATTACTCCGTTTTCAGTTATCCCTTGAGATTTAATTTAATGAGAAAATTTTTGGATTTTATTATTATTGTTATTATGTGCGCTCTGATATAAGATATTACTACTTCTCACAAAAAGGCTGTTATTTTTTATAGAAATGGTAAGGAAAATTTTGTATTAAAAATAATTCCCATAACCTGGAGCAAAAAAACAATATATTATAATATCACAATATCTCTTATGAGTGTTATTGCACTAGCAATTGATAGCTTTAAATTTAACAAAAAAATACATGAAATATAAAGTCTTCATTAATTAAAATTGATTTTAAGGAAAATGGTGTTTTTAACTCGTTTTCAATTTACTCGAGAAAGTTGAAGATAAAAAGAATTTCTAGCGAAAAAACAGTTTTAGTAAATGATAAATTGTATCAAGAAACCTATACGTTTCAATCACATAAATCAATTCAAACAAAAACACATTTGGGATTTGTACAGAAGAAACTTGAATGCACACCTTTTGTATATGAAGCAACTTGGAAATTCGTTTTACATCTACAAATTCTAATACTGTGAAATTCCTTAATTAAATTTTTTTGAATAGCTTTAATTTCAAAAGGCTTACGTTAACATTGAAGTGAACATTGAATATTCAACAGCCTGGAAGCTGTATTGCTTACCGATAACATATTGAAATATTGAAAAAAGGCTGTATGGCGTTACAGCTGTACCTACGGCGAAATAATTTTATGTCATACATAAAGATTGTGATTTTAACATGAATATGCAGGTTTATACATTATATTTTTCGTGTATTCTTTAAAGTACAAATTTTGTTGTGATTGATAATAATGCAATATAAATCTAATAATTCTATTGAATTTTATACTTCAAGAACATGTAAGTAATTTTAACATATGCATTGTATAATGTTTTTGTATACCCAAAGTCAGGTTTAGGCAACTTACTTTTTTTGCATTATACAAGGGATCTCCAGTTTTACATGGATTTCTAATCACAAAAATTTCTAGGAAACGTTTTCTGTCAGTTTTACTCTCCCGCCAGGTTTTGAGCGTTGCGAAGAGAAAAGGAGAGCATGATTTTCAATAATTAGCAAAGCGATTCGAACTCACGACATGAGCCCAGCAGCTTTACACTAAACCACCTACGCCACGTTTCTAAAATAATATTTATAACATAGTTTATAAAACAGAAATGAGTAATTTTCAAATGCGACAAAATTTAAATAAGTTATCGTAAAATTTGGAACCGATTGTGACAATCGATATGGGCTTGACCTATTACTGCTATTTAAAAAAAGCTTTTTTTCTGTTATCAAATTTTTGTTATTCCTTACTGATTTCAGAATAACATCGAATGTAGATAATCGTGCATGTCATCGTTTCTCAAAATGTGATCCGCGACCCAGTGTCGGTCTGCAGGCAAAAAATGCCGGATCTTAAAAAATGTTACATTAGGTACCTTATATTTAAAGACCGATTTAAGCTATCCGTTCCGTTTGAGAAACGCTGACATGTGTGGTACTACAACAGACCCGTACTAGACTATTCCAGTGATCTATACTGCAAGTATAAAAGTACGGGCGAGAAGATGGCGTCGCGACTAAAAAAGTGTGGAAACAATATAGTATTCAAGAAGCTTCCTCTTCGGTACACATATAAGGCAATCGGAAAGTGTCGATCAAGTTCGTTTTGGTGTAACACTCGACTGTCTAGAGTTTTGAAGGAACCTCCTAATACGGTTGTTTAAATTTTTGAAGTAAATGCAAGCAACGGTAAAAATAAATTAATTAAGAGCCAATATCATTATTACAGTCAAATTAACATTATTATTTTTCATGTTATTCTGATTTTGTTATATTAATGGATTATTTGTTTCATAATCACTGTGTATATATAGTAATTTTACGGCCCTTAGGGAACACTTGTTCTAGGGTCGCTTTTCCTTAAATGAAAAAAAAAATTGAAAAACAAAATAAATTTAAAAATCAATTGAAGAGTCGAATAGTTGATTAAAATTCTAACCGTGATTGAATAAAATTAATTAGTTGCTATGCAACGCACAATCATAAACATTAAAGAAACTAAAAAGTTCAATGTCCGATAAAGTTGACACTTTAAAATTAATTTTATACCGTTTGAATCGAGTGTACCGTAATTGGTTCACAAAATGTATAGGTACAAACAAAAGACACGAAAAAACTATTAAAATCGAATGAAAATGCAAAATTTAAACGAACGTGATCAAAACAAACGAAATAGTTTAACAAAAATTGTTATAAAGGCGAAGCATAGATAAATATCGGTGGGTTGCTACGCAACTGCGAATGTCAAAAAAATTAGAACAATCGAATGACAAATACATAATTTAAACAAATGTGTCTATAACAAACAAAATATTTATAAAAATATCGTTGTAAGGCCGAAGCATCAATAAATGGGTGATTCCTAGATAACTGTGATTTTTATAACTAAAATTTTTTTGAAATTATAAATGTTTTAAAACGCTTGTTTTAGGTGTTTTTTGTCTCCAATTATACACAGAACTAAGCCTGTGCTGTAGTTTTACTACAACTACAACAAAATAAAAACTATGACAAAATTTGAAAATTTTAATGGCACGGTACTGACATATAATAGTCCAAGCGGCCACCGTTAAAAGGGTGGTAAACCAGATTAAGTACAAAATAGACTTTATTACTTTTTAGATATTTGACAAAAAATAAACCAACTATCCGGCGATCTGTAACTTGTCCAACTGTTTTTATTTATAATTTTTTTTCCTAATTTTTTGTAAAAATGATGTATAATACATAAATACAATGTTTTACTATTCGAAGAAGTTTCGATCAGTAGAATATAAAAATTTAAGTCTGGGGCCCCTATTCTTGACAAAACTGTTTGCCAGGCTACCCTCAAAATATTTATTGCAATGATAAATTTTTTATATAAGGTATAAGAAAAAATTAAACGTGAAAACTTGTTTTTTATCTCTGTTTTGTATAGAATTGGTCTGGTACATTAATACTTGACCAAAATTCTGCTAGACCACGATTTAGAAAGTCCTTTGTTGCTACTTGTTGAGCGCTAGTTTTTGTTTTGTTTTTTGCAAAATTTACATTCAATTGCTATTCTGGCAAAGATTTTTAACAAAACTATAACAAATAAATACAGAAATAAGTTAAAACACTGAGGAAAAAATAAATTAAAAAATTATTTCTTATTTTTGCCATGATACTGACATTCACGGTACTGACATTTGAATTTATAATTGGCCTAACTTTATAATGCGGATAAATAAAATAATTTCCTAAATAATTTCGATTGTTTACGTAAAAGTAAATAAAAATTTACTATAATAAATTCAACGTCGTATTGATAACCGTAAATTTCAATACCACGGTACTGACATGTAATTTTATGACTTACTATTTTCAAAATAAAACAAATTACTTTAATTATATTTTTGGAACTTTAAAATAAATACACAGCTGTAAACGTTGCACAAATAGTCCCTCCTAAAAATGCTGCGAGAAGGAGTGGATGAAACTTAATTAAGATGGCGATTAGGCGGCAAATATTTCAAACTTAAAAATTTAATTAAAATTCCCGGACATAAATCAAAGACGATTATTTTTTTTACCAAACATTATTTTCGTATAATTGCAATATAATTTAATGGAGTATATATTCGACTTAAGTTATGAGAAGTAACTTTTAAATTACAAAACGAATATCAATAGAAATTTTTACATTTAGTTTGAAAAATGAGAATCGGACATGCCACGGTACTGACATTTCCAGTATATTTTCGTAAGTTATGAATAATCTAAGACCAATATCTAATGTAGGTTGAAGAAATTATCAAATTTATGATATTAATGACTTCTTAATAAGAAAAAACTATGTTGGATGATAAATAAAATACTGGACATAAAAAATCTGTTATCTGAGAATCACCCCAATATCAAATAAATGTCAAAAAAATTTGTTAGACTAGTTTAGTTATTAATTGTTAAATTCATTATTAAATAAATTTTATTATTAGTTTTACACCGTCTTTTAATATTCACCCGTTACAACATTAAAGCATGAAAACATCTTTCAAACTTTCTTTTAATATTTCTTTGCATTCATTGATAAAAACATATATACATAACTATAACGTAAATTAATAATTATGTAGGTATAAGTTGCAAGATTTATCACTAAAATTAAATAATTTGAAGCAAAGCAACTTGTGTAACTAATAGTATTATAAACTTTTCGACAACTAAAGATCAAGTAACAGTAGAAATATTGCAAAACCGTTTAGTGTTCATATTTAAAAATTATAGTTGGTTAAGTAGTTCTTACAGCTTACGAGTTTCTACTCTAGCCTTGCATTGCTGATAATGTCACATAAATCACTAGAGATTTTACTAGTAAACTTAATATCCGTTATATTGGAATAAAAACATTATGGTTTTTTTTAGTTTCGTAACAAAGTGTACGTATTACCACAAGACTACTTTGTCTGCTGCCATTTTATAAAAAAACGCGTACTTACAAACTTTAATATAAGGTATAAATAAAATTGTACGTTTAATATTATAATTTAAATCACTTTTCAATTTATAAAATATATCGATGCTCACAATAAACGATTATACATATTATAATATACATATTGAATACTTTCTCCCATATCTAACAACAATATTATGGTTTGACAAGTTGTTGACGTTAAATTGATTAAATATTATTAAATTTACACATTAAATTTATGCAGAATTTTAATTCTTGTTGAAAATATTACAAAATTAAAAATAGTCGTGTAAACCATTTGAAAACAACTTAGAGAAACCATCCAATCTGTGACCCCCTATAAGTAAATGGCCGTTAGGAGAAATATTTTGTCTATTGTTATAGAATTGTTATTCAAAAATCAATTTATATTCATGATATAACAAAATTTAATACTAACAATATTTTATTCTCACCAAAGTAACATCATCAATTTATGATGATTTGTAATAAATTTGTGTTTCTATTAATAATTTTTAACAGAATTGACCATTGTGTGTACCTCTGTTGTAAGAAAACTTAAATTAAGATGCATTTCGTTTGTTACTTAATATTTTTTTTATTTTGTACCATTCAAGAGAGGTCTGAGTAACATGATTTCACAAAAAAAAATTTACACTTTGTATTAGAAACCAATCTCTAAGTGTTTCTGAAAAGTGTTATAATTTATCGAATATTGTAACTTAACAAAAAAATAAATGGCGCTAGTCCTATTTGTGAATGTGAACAATTCTGCTATTAAATTTTGTTTTTTGGCAACGTTTTTCTTCTTGCGTTTTTGTACCCCGCTTGAATCTTTGTTTTGCATGTTGTAGTACGTCAGAGATTCAAGGGACCTACAATTTTACAAACTTTTAATTTACAATGTGTTTGTTTTTATAATTGTAGTCTATGATTGAAGATAACTTTGAGAAAAATTTGAGTTATGTTTATTAAAAGCGACCTAATGACCCTAAAACTTATTACAATGCAAAAAAGAAAGAACGTTGCTTCAATTTTTACACAAAACATTGAAAAATGCTTTAAAAATTGTACATGTAGGTTAGGGTGGCGCAAAAAAAACGACTATTTTTGTTTTGAGTCTCGAGTGAAAAAATGTTAGTTTTGATGTTTTAAGAGCTACCTTCAAAGGACAGCTCAAAATAAAATTTTTAAGAGGTCGTTCAAAAATTTTTAAAATTTCAAAAACCGTCAATAATCAAATTTTTATTTTTTTTTTTTTTCGTTGTGGAATAATTTTATAGACAAACAAAAAATAAGTTTCTAAAAGTTTCAATTTAAAATTTGAGTTTTAAAAGGTCGATCAGAATTTTTTATTTATTAGTACATCACTTTGGATTTTTTCAAGTGAGATTTTAATATTCAAATTAAATTTTATACATTTTTTTTCTATTATTTAGTAAAATAATCAACAAAAATTCACCCCGAGATGAACAAACTTTATTTAAATATTGTTAAAATGTTGTAGTTGATTAAATAAAATTATGTATTTTTGTTATTTGTTTGATTTTCTGTTCATCTCGTGGTGAATTTTTGTTGATTATTTTACTAAATAATAGAAAAAAAATGTATGAAATTTTAATTTGAATATTAAAATGTCGCTCAAAAAAATCCAGTGTTGCACTAATAAATAAAAAAAAATTCTGAGCGACCTTTTAAAACTCAAATTTTAAATTGAAACTTTCAGAAACTTATTTTTTGTTTGTCTATAAAATTATACTGTAACGAGAAAAAAAATTTAAAAAAAAAAAATTTGATTTTTGACGGTTTTTGAAATTTTAAAAAATTTTGAGCGACCTCTTAAAATTTTTTTTTAGAGCTGTCCTTTGAAGGTAGCTCTTAAAACATCAAAAACTAACATTTTTTCACTCGAGACTCAAAAAAAATAGTCGGTTTTTTTGCGCCACCCTAATGTAGGTACTATACGACAACTAAAAAATTATTAATAGTTGCTGTTTTTATAAAAAAAAGGCTGGGTACGTTTTCTTTAAGTTTTGGAGAAAATTGTAGGCCATGCCAAATTTAAATAGCCGGTTTAAATACACTTTCTTGTAAAGAATAATTGTTTTGTTCTTTGGTAATTTCGTTTCTTATTGTTAGGGTTTTTTAAATCATAATTATACTATCATAACTTTAAAAATCTAAAATATATAGTTATACATGATTATATATAATTATAAAAAAAAATTTCCCGGGTAATATACATGTGATCAAACAGTGTTTAAATTATTTTCCAACCCCATTAATATCAAGAGGAGTTGTTTTATATGAGAATGAATTAATAATTTTTACATTATTTCTTATGGGAAAGGCTGGTATGGTATACGTCCTATTCGGTATATAAGTCCAAAGATCAGGAACCAATTAAGGTCGTGTACCGAGGTTCTACTGTATAAAGATACAAGATTAGAACAAGATTAGTTAAAAATAAAGATTTTTAACTAATCTCTAAGCAATTTTTTTATTGTTTATTGTGCCAAAGCCAAATGGCTTGAGTGTAAATATAATGGATCAAATTTTATTCTATTTATATTAATACGCTTTTATGTACTTATTTCAAGAAAAATGTGTTGTATAATTACTATAGTAAAGTATTAGTTCAAGAATTAACAGTACTATTTTATGAAGATATAAAGGTTTGGATATAATTCTTTACCCATTTTTTGTATTTGTGTTTACCAAGTTTTTATCCATTAATAGGTACGTTAATAAATGTGTGAATGTATTTTTCTTCTTTCTTTTAATTATAACAGGGCTTAACAATTTTCAAAGTTTTATTGAAAGGTTTTCATTATTTCACATTTGTTGTAAATGTACAAATAGATGATTTGTGGCATTAGTTGTGAATCTCTTTATTAAAGAACGTGTGATTTAACTGAAGTTATTTTTCTTTAATTTTAATTTTGTATTCGTGTTTTTGTAAGTACACATAATATATTTTATTTAGCTAAGATAATAAAAAAAATCGTTATTTACAAAAACACTTTCATTTATTTCTAAAAAATTTAAAATGCTTAATTTTATAGTCCATTAGCTTGATGTTCTTGATGAACTTTTAAGATAAAAAGAAACGAACTTAAAAATTTAATTATACTTTAAGTTTTACGGGAAAAAAATGCAAAATTATATTTGCAATTCGCATTTGCATTCACTTTTTCAAAGAATATTTGGATATTCTTTGGAGATGTTATTCGATTGTTGAGTTCAGTAAAAGAAAAAGAAAAGTTTTGTTGTTCACCGCACAAAGAAATGAAGACAGTAAACAAGCAAAAAGTTTGCATTGTGTACTTTTAAATGAACACGAGCTTCATTTATATTCTACTCCTACAAAAAGAAACGCGAAGGTGAGAAAAGTTAGAATCAAGTCATTTTTAAACTCATCCCTTCTTTTACAATTTTTTTTGTATATCGCTTGTATTACAAAAGCGACGGTTACTAAGGACAATTGGGTATATTACTTACCTGACACATAGCTGTAGAAAAAGTGTTATCACCCATGTTATTTCCAGCCAAAACACCAGGACGGAAGATGCTCTGAAATAAAAGATAACGCTTGAAAGTAATACATTGCTCAGTCTAATTTGATATAAACTTTTTTGACCTTTGACTTTTTTGTTTAATGTATAGAAGCTTCGGCTTTGTAATTCGTTTCAAGCATTTCGATTAAACTTTTAGCTTTCTGCTCTCTCGTTTTATTAACCGCAAATCAAATTATACTATTGCAGGTTTCTAAATATTGCTAACTTTACTTTATGAAATATAAGTCAGTAATATAAATACAGATTAAACAACACGTTATGCAAATTAGAAATAAATTAAAACGAAAAATTAAAAATAATTTAAAGAACTACTGCAAAACGTTCAGTAAATAACCGATTTGTTGTCTATAGGGCTATTTTGAAATAAAAAAATAGTAAACAAATTAATACAATCTAAGCAAACGGTACAGCCGAAATTAGATAGAATTTTAATTTGGTCATAAATTTTCTAAAATTATCTATAAAGAGTATAAAAATAAAAAGTGCAGTGAATAACCACTTTTTTCTAAAGAATGACCGGTATAGTTCAGTAAATGACCCATTAATTGGTTCATGTATTAAAAACAAATATTTTATAAAAATTTGTTAAACTTATTTTTAACACTAGGTAACACGTAATTAGAAAATATGTGTATAAAAAAAGTTTAATCTTCAACTTTTTATTTAAATTACCACGTTTTTTACAATTTTTTTTTAACATTTTTTTGGGACGAAGGCTACCATCATAATTTGTTAAATAGGTATAAAGATTCTGTCGTTTTTTTTTAAATTGCAACTCAATTTGAATATTTTTTTTCGGTTTGTAGTTGATGTTTTTCTTCTTTTTGGAGAATAGTCCTCATTTCTTTTTGTTTTGCTTAATTTTGCAATATCTATGTAAAGTCAACAAACAAATGAATTAATTTTTATTATATCAAAATAATCGGTCATGTACCGGCTGAGTATTACAATAAAGCATACCAGTGAATGGCCCACATATAATTAATAAAAACTAATAATTAAAGTAAAACTAGATAAACTCGATGAAAATAATTATTTACTTTATTAAATTGTTTTAAATAAAATAATTGATAGAAAAACGAATAGTATTTGCAAAATAGGATAAATGCCCAATGAAGGACCAATTTGTTGCATCGTAAACTATTTTGATTTAAAAAAAATAAAATCAAAACAATCGTTACAGTAGGATTGATATATTATTTCTGTTTATTAATGTTTATTCTTTTTATTAATGCAAACATTATTGCAATTCGGTCATAAACTTTGTAAAATTAACTATAAAGAGTATAAAATGAAAAATGCAGTAAATGACCTCTTATACAAATATTGATCGGTTATAGGCCAGTAAATGAATTAATTAATTCACCTACTAAAAACCAGTAATTTATAAATTTTTTATTATTTATTTTAAACACTTTGCTTAGATGTAAGTACGGTCGTGTACTTTTTGTATTTAAGTATTTTTGATATTCTATAAATAACAGTTTTTGATGGCGCTTAAAGTTTACGCCCATCTTTTTTAATTGTGTCTTTCAAAGCTTCAACACTATATTGACTTTTGCAAACTGCAATATAAATTAATTAGTTTAATTGTTATAAACAATATTTTTGTAACGGTCATTTATTGCTAGTGATCATTCACTGAAGTTAAACTTCAAGTAACAAGCAAACTCCAATATAAATTTAATTATTTTAGCTATACACTTCTTTATTACTTTTATTTATGGAACTCAAATGAAAAAGAAGACATACAAGTTTGTATAAATAAATAAACCATGAATATAGATTTTTTTATATTGTTATATATAAAATTATTTCTCGTGACGGTGATTCACTCGTAAATGATCACAGATTGGAGGTTTTACCCTACATTAAATCTAATTTATTTTCATTTTGGCAAGTTACGGTGTACCAAGTTAGTTTTTAAGTAATCAAAACTATGTCCAGAAAAACAGTTTTGATAATTAAAAAAATTTCTAAATTTTATGTTCATTTAAAACAAATATGCTCTTTTCTCCAGGTTTTATAATAAAAAAAGTTATTTGGAATATATTCAAGCGTTCTTCTACAAACGTAATGAAATACTGATTTAATTTGTAATTGTTAATAAAGATAATGCAAATAACAATGGTATAATTCTTTTAAGTATGGTTGTTAAAATATTTCAATTTCAATTATGACAATAACTGTACTTAAACAAAATAAGTACATTTGAAAACATTTGTAGTACTTATTACAATTTTATTATTTACAATTTAGTTTTATACAATAATGAACATTGTGAACAAATATTTATTTTGTTTTAATTTTTATATTTCGGAATGGTATATTAAACTTTAAAAATAACAGTTTACAAGCTTTTTCTCCGTCCAGTGCAAAATTTCATAAACTTGAATTATTTTAAAATCTAAATTTATTTTACTTTCAATCTTTATAACTACCAGAAAAAAAGTAAAAAAGATTGCACAAAAAATAGATACGATAGAAGATTAACGTATTGTTGAAAGAAGATTTAAAAAAGAATACAAACTGTTTAAGAATTTAGGTTTTTTATTAGTATAGAAGGAAGGTTTTACATATTAGACACGTACTACGGTAATCCAACGCCAAATATTAAACGTTTTTTAAATAAAATGTAAACAAATATTATAAAATAAGTTACAAATTTTTTTAAAATATATCGATAACAATTACACTTAATAATTAATTTAAATTTTTGTATTGTTGTTGAATAGTAACATACTTGCGTTGACAAGTAAATATTGGAATTCTAATTGGCTATTCGAAATTCGCATACAAATATTTGTATTTGCATTGACGAATGTCTAATATTAGACGTTTCTTGCATCTTAATAAATACTTTGTTAGTAATAAATAAACAAGTATCAATCTTGAAGTATCAAAAATAAGATCAATAATATTTAATAATAACTCTAAAGATTTATAAGCTTTATATAGTAAAAATAGAGGAAGCGTGGGGCAAGTGGTTTAGTGTTTGGGCTGCTGCGCTAGCGAGGTGGATTCGAAGTGGTTCGAATCCCCGCGCCGACCATCGAAAATTTTTCACGCTCCTCTCCTCTTCGCAAGGCTGAGCACCTGGCAAGAGTAAAACTGCTCGAAAAATTTTCCCTAGAAATTGCCGTGGTTCGCAACCCACGTAAAACTGTAGGTGCCTTGAATCTTTGAAACACTACAACATTCACAACAAAGTTTCAAGCGGGGAAAACGCCTAAACCTGATACAGGTATAAAAAAGGCGCCAACAACAACAATATAGTAAAAATAAATGTAACATAATTGTTGGCCCTTAGAGCCGGATATAAACACTTACATGAAGTATTTGTATTATCTATGCCAAAAAGTGCTACACAATGTTCATCAAGTACACAAATTGATAAAACATCATAGTTATCAGAAACAACAGAAAAGAAATCAGTTTTTTTTAATTCAAATCAATTGTGATTATAATTGTTGTTAATTATTAGTCAAAATATCATATTCCGTTTCCGCAATGGAATATTTAAAATTACTAATAAGTACGATCCTTTATTAAAAATTTTCTAAATTTTATCAGGTGTAGGTACTTTTTGCTGCTAAATCGGACGGAAATGTCAAGTGAATAATTTTAAAAAGAAGTGGAACGTTTTCAATTTTGAATAATTGACAAGTGATGTATGCATAACTTACTTTTATCAAGTTGAAATGTACGCCACTCTTCGCTGAAAGGTGTACATAGATACATGCTTGTATGATCAAATTGTACGTTACATTTCTTATTTTTCATAAAGAAAGTTATTAGTGTTTAAAAAAATAGGTTTTCATTTAAGAATTGTCAATCTAGAGACAACAATAAAGTTTTCTTATAAGCCTTGGATCTTTAAATAATATATAGGATATTTACTTTAGACAAATTTTAGAAACTTTATTTTAAAAACAAAAGTTGATTGTATATCATATTCTTTTTAAATTTAATTTGCGATATTAAAAAACAACAAAATACCTTAATAAACTTTTACGTCTGCTCTTCATTTTTATTATGTAATTAAAGAAACCATTAAAGCAGTTTATAAAACGTTCTTATTAATTTTAAAATGAATACATAAAAACAATAGACAACATTTTTTGGATTTTTATAGCTGGGATACTCATGTAGCATGCACCATTAGTGCAGCAAATTATCTGGTTAATTTTTTAAATCCTAACGCGATATAAAATCCTATTAAAAACATGGCTTAGTTGTGCTGGAAAATAACTAAGATCGATATTTTGAACCGAGATTGTTTTTGTTAAAAGCCCTTCAATTAAAAATGTTTCTAAACGATAAGACTACAATTTCAAACTATCCACAAGCACAAGATTAATGCATTAGACAACCATTTATTCACATTAATGCCATGATTTAATCGCACGGAAAGATCTCACGATTATAATTTGAAACCACACATCTTCTACTTATCAAGTAACTAAATACACGAATATAGATATGTAATCAGGTTAGCGTAATATCACTTTGATTAACAATTCTATAGATAATTTAAATTTAATCGAATTTTGTACAGAAGCATTTCGACTAAATTCCGCAGCTAATTTGCATTTCAAATAAAATATTTATAATGCAGGTAAATCACATTACTAGAAATGTACAAAAATGATTTATGTTCTAAAACTGCTATTAAATATTAATAGAGAAACGGGAGCAAAACATTTAATTATATTAAGCCAAATTATAGAAGAGGTCATCGAGCATATCGATCCATTTATCAACTATGATTAAAATTTGTAAATTTTATTCTTAATCAGAAGTTTATATGAAAAACAGGAAAAAGTTATGTATTATTGCAATTATATCTTTCGTATATTCGTACATCTCTTCATCCTTCACATGCTATACGAGCTAGAAGTAGGAAAATATGAAATATTGCAAATTGATGTTCATCAAACCGGAATAAGTGCCATAAATGTATTCCAGACACAACTAGAATTTTTCAAAGCATTTGAAACCAATGTGCAAACAAAACTAAAAATGGTATCCAAGGCGGAAATGGCAAGTTTAAATTCACGTTAAAATTCTCAGAACGTAGCTTGACCTACACTTTATCTTTACTTCTAAATGTTACGACAAATAAAACGTAGCTCTTTTGGCTCTACAATTGCCCATAATAATTCAGCATTTCGCTATTAAATTACTGGCTGCGTTTATAAATGTAATTTAAATGGGTATTGTATTTTCGTCGTAATTAATTTAGATTTAAATAAAAGATGAACCAGTATCAACTGCTGAGTATTTACTTGTGAATATGCGTATCAAAACTCATTAGTGAAAAACAAAAATATAAAAGCGGTTTTACTCTTTCAACACGTTCTCGAAAAAAATGCCTGTCTAAATTCTCTTTGTGCGAGAATAACGAAGAGATAGAGATATAAAATATATTGGCCTCCATGCAATGAGGTAGAACGCCTCCACATACGCATGCGAATGTCAGGGATAAGCAGCAATATGGAACACATCGGGGATTCCTAAATTAAACAGATAGGGATTGAGCGTCAAAATTTTTTAAATTGTTCAGGATATTGCATTTTCACGAGGATAGATATTACGCGAACATTAAATCTTTAAAAGTCGAAACGCAAATGATGTGTGAAGAACCACGACATTGCATGTACGTAATACCTTCTATTCTTTCATTTAATTAAAAATTATACTTTTATGTTGATGAAAAAATAGTTTTACATTTATACTCATAAAAGTATTACTAATATAGCGTACAAAAATTAAAGTTTGATTTAAAATTCTAATGGCATGTTCACGTTACATTAACTTTTCGATCTTAATTTTGAAAGTGTTAGATAACGCAGTCAACTCACGTTTTTTCCACTTTAGAAAACTCGAAAACTCTATTCATCTACTTCTCTTTGCTTAACGCCTAAAACCGTTTAAATACGAATAAAATTTTATATTTACGCTTTCAACTAAAATACACCTACAGATACAATAATTGTTGCAAATTAAAAATTTACATAAACGATATCTATGTAATACTTATATTTTAATAAAGAATAAAATTTGTCTTTTACAAAAGTTTATAATGGGTATGATAAATTGCTTTTGATCATGTGAAATAAATCAATATCGATATGACAAATAGAGGTGCTAGTCCAGTTGAAAATAAATCAAGTGATAAGAGCGTATTTTTGACCTATCGTTATGAAGATTTCATCTGGAGACGAGGATGCCTGCCGTAATCCAATTAAATCTAAATTAATTTTATTTAAATCTGCATTTATTATATTTTCGAATACAAAATCATATCTTTCGAGCTCACTCGTATCGGAAATTAATTTAACTTCAATTTATCAATCAAAGCAAAACATAATTAACTTACTACGTTTGTTGATTCGTTTGTGAAAGATAGAAATTAAAAGAAGCCGATTTTTTAATTTGTCGAGGGTTTTTGATGAATTCTTTTTGTGCAGCTATACGCAAAACATAAATGAAATAAAATTCATGATAAAAACTTGTATTACTTTTAAAGTAAATAGAAAAAGCCCTTATATATTTAAACTACAAACACATACATTTGCATGATATGACAGTTTTAAGCCCAGGATAAATAGGAGCGAAAGTCAAACAGCAAGAGTGCTATAATATATGTACACACACTTTAACCTGGTTCAACAAACTCAACCCTGTAACACAAATACTAAAGTAAAATCAAAATTGACAACTCTTAGTTTTCAGGTTTAATACCAACAATAATATTAACAAAAAGCAATTTTCATTAAAGTTAATTTTTATAAACACCACCAACTTTATAATTTCAATAACTAAATATTAAGAATATTGAAAATATAATTAAGATTTAAGATAATATTTTCATATTTATATACACGTATATTAGGAATTTGCTACAGCTGGCGCTCTCTTCCTTCTATCAGCCTTTGATTCCATCTTTTTCTATCTTTCCAATCTCCTACTGTTAGTCCTCCATTTTCCATAACCTCGTCTACATCATCTCTCCACGATCGTCTGGGTCTACTTCTTTTCTTCTTCCTATAGGGCTCCACTCCGATATTTTTTTATCCACCTCTTCGTCTTATGTGACCACACCATTTTAGTCGTTTTTCTTCGATTGTGTTTATTGTGTTCTTTTAGATGTTCATTCTGTTTCGTATTTTTTTATTTGTGATTCTCTCTATACGTGTCACTCTACAACATCTTCTCCACACAGTAAAAAATTTTGCGTCAATACGTCAAAACATTTGCTTTTTTACACTTTTGTGTGTTAATTTGACACAATGAGATTGTGTAGTTCATTTTTAAAGAATTGAATTTGGCGCCAGAGTGTTTAGTGTATTTCATAGTTTAAATGTGGTTAAATTGTAGGAATCTGAAAATTTTCGCTGTCAAATATTGAGGTCAAGTCATGATGTTTCTAAAGGGTTTTACGTTTTGTTGTTTTCACTTCAGTAGTTGCATTTGTATTTTTTGTCTTTATTCACGTTTTAAATTTGACTGCTTGTTACGTTTTGTATTACGACGGTAAGTGATCTAAAACTGGTTTTTAAAATTATTAATATTAAATCGACTATCGTTATTGGACATGCCACTGGCTACTGTCCAACATATTTTATTCAGTAATACCAACACATAAATAAATTACAATGGCGCCAAATTCATAATGTCCTCAATCTTAAAAACACACTGTACAATATGATTGTAAAATCCAGACCTGCCTCTAAAGAATACTTGAAAACACCGGGACAAGGGAGAAAACCAGAACATATTTGAGAAAACCAAAATGTATAAAACCATCCTAAACATACAGGGTGCCCCACGAATAGGTACTGAAACCTAACCGGATGATACCTGACACCAATCTAAACAATAAAAGTTTATATACAATGTGTTCTAAATTTAAAAAAATTAGTGAAAAATGCAATTCAAATTTCGATAAATGACAACACAGCGTCGTTTTCATATGCTTTTAAAAGAGAATGAGGCTATTTAAATACGAGCCCAATTTTCTTTTTCAATATTGATATTATTTAGGAGCCCACGTAGAAAATTTAAGTTACATATATGTATTAGAGTAATGCACCCAATACCAATATGTGTACTGGTATATTCGCTTTAAAAATTATCCATTGCTTAAAATTAAATTCCTTAACTAATCCGGGAGGATTTGCGTTATGAGATAAAATCTAGCGTTTCACTTTTGCTATAAACTTTTTGTAATTCTTAGTACTTAAACCCTCTATTCTAAGAATGCTTCATGGACGATCGAAAACATACTTTATGCACGACAATGTTGGGGTCCGTAGGTGTCAAAGTTTCTGAAATTTGATTGCGAGTTCTGATATGTGTGATTTTGGTTGTTGTGTAACACAACTATTTCACTTACAGGTAAAAAATAAATTAAATTGGTAATCAGTAAAATGTTTCTTCATTGAAACTCATACATTAGAATATTTATATCTATACACATGAGCCGGCGTTAGATAAAATACATACGCGCAAGTTTTTCCGTTATAAAGGTGATAGTAAGTCCTCCTGAGTTAAAAAATATAGAAAGCAAAATAATCAATTTTGTAAGTACATAAGCTTAATCTAAAGTTTAACATCAATTGTTTCTTTAGTGAAAAAATAGATAATAATACGTTAATAAATGGTTTAAAATAACTTTTTAAAAAGGTTCGCAAAAGAAAATTCATCATAATAAAAAGTATAAATAAATTTAAAAAAATTATTAAAAGAAAAGTATGTTAATGATCTACTTCGACCTAAAGATTAATAACAATAGCACATTCAAATACGAACTTTATTAAGGCAATTGTATTTTAGGAATTGTATTGAGACTAAAACAGAACAAGTCATCTTCTAAACCCTAATATTTCATGAAACAAGAAACTACATCAGAGTATTCTTTCAAAACATCGGTAGACAACAAGCAAACAATATGTTTAGA
This sequence comes from Sinopyrophorus schimmeli, assembly GCA_036325965.1. Lineage (NCBI taxonomy): Eukaryota > Metazoa > Arthropoda > Insecta > Coleoptera > Elateridae > Sinopyrophorus > Sinopyrophorus schimmeli. The sequence continues at coordinate 4,818,404 of JARFIZ010000013.1, forward strand.
ACACAACTGGGTCGTTAAACACGATAACATCTCATAAAAACATTTGTTTCAACTTTTTTTAAATCAATTCTTAAACTCTTGATGTTTTTACTAACCGCAATTCAAAATTAAAAAAAGATATAACTTTTCAAGGCTAAATTATGTAATTAGTTAAACAAAGCCGTCGTAAAAAGCATGAATATAAAATAAGGTAGGTAATATCCACAATACCAAAATGTTGAGGTCTAATGAAGCACCGAACTACAAGTAACATTACAAGACTTGTTTAATGAGTAATAACTTCCTAAGACCCAAAGTTGGTATAAAATGACGTCCTTTAGGGTCTACGTGTGTCATAAATGTGTTATATACTTCACTTAAAAGACAAAATAAAGGTATACTTTTTATTAATTACAGAGGTAGTAAATACTTTAAGGATTAATCAACTTGACGAAAAACTCATATAATACTTAAAAAGTACACGAAACTTTTTAAATGTTTTGTTAAAAAATATCCTCTATATTTTTTATGTCGCTCTCCCTTATATTTCCTATAATAAAATTTAATGCAATTTGGGAGAAGCTGTAATACTTCAAGTTATAGCAATTCTAACTTTAAAAAAGTATTTGTTTAAAAGTTATTACCCATAATATTTTTGATTATACCTTGTAAAAAGTTCGATCTTTTTAAATACATCGTAAATAGATATATTGATCTAAAACTCGTTCTTGGTAACTGCACAGGTTTAATGGAGCAAAATATGGTACGGAGATCTCTGAATCTGACATTTATAGGAGAATCATCGTAAACTAATAAATTAAGAACAAAAGCAAAATATAAGTAATAAAATTTGTTTACTTTGATACGGAATCAATTTCCTGTTACTGATAGAATTTAATATTTACAAGATCAAAATTTTTTCAATATAGTCCAGAAGAAATTGGCGCATAAATGCAGAAAACTATTCCGAGGCATTTTTTTTTGTTAGATTGTTTTCAAAATTTGCTAAATATTATGTAAATGCAGTTTGTCATGGGACAATGTGATCTCATTTTTTTAAACAAAATTGTTTCAACAATTACTAAACAATGTTATTTATAAACAGGAAAATGTTTTTTCATATGCTTTACTTTAATACAAATTTAAAAATAACATTTTTTTTGATAAAAAAGATATCAATTTGAAAATTAAAAAAATTATACTTTTGATGGATATTAACTGCTTATAAATCTTTAAAAATAATAATTGGTATGATATTCAACAATTTTTTTTTATATTTTTGTGAGTGTTGCATACCAACTCCGTAGTGACAAATATAATTTTTTTTTCATTAAGGACTGTTTTTTAATTATTTATTAGCACGTTTGCTAGTAACGTAATTAGACACGACCTTAAAGGTAGTTCATTAGTGACAATAATAAATCATATTTTTACCAAAAATTATTTATCCTGAAAATAAATTTCTATCTAATAGTTGTTAAACACGTTGAATGATGTAGAACGTTGGCGCATAAAACTGGAGACGCACAGCGTTGCCAAGCTAGAATGTCTATCCTCCCAATCCGTGTATTTCTTTAACTTTGAATATTTACTACATATTTTCTAACCAAACGGTATAAAAAATCATATTTATTTGAAAAAATTTTTAATCTTTTGTTTTACAATATATTAGTTTTTAAAAAAATTGGTAAAAAAAAGTTTAAAAATATGTATACACGATACTGTAATCTCGCTTCAGAAACGGTCAAAGAATTTAATTTTTTTTTCTATTAAATAAATGACACAGCTCAATATCATATTTCAATTTTAGAAAATTCAAAAAAAATGTGCATTTATGAGTGAACTACCTTATAGTATTAATTTCTTTTTTCTACTTACGCGCAGTTACGGCCTGTCTGCGTTGAAAATTATTATTTATTACACACTTGCTAAATTATTAAGTTTATATTAATAATTATTAAATATACTACACTTTATATAAGAACTATTTATTTATATATTTCATTGATGCTTGATGTCAAACATCTCCTTCTTAAAGTACCGTGCCCAAATCCGGGCAAAGGCTATTTCCTCTGTTGTGCCTTTTTTGTGTATGTCGTAATGCATTTTAAGGACACAAAAGATATTATTGGGAAAATTTCCCTGAGGCAGTTTATTCTTACGGGTTGCGCAATGCCTTGCAAGAGAGAAAGGCGTAAAGTGATACGATGGTTTAGCGTAAGTTTGAACCTAGGCCGCTAGCGCATCAGTGCACATACTAAACCGTTGCCCCACGCCACTCTATATAGCCTTTTGTTGTAGGTAAATTATAACTTGTTTAAATTTAGCTGCAGTGATAAAAATAGGGTAGGTCAGTGCGTCTTTTATTTGTAATTAAAATTGTAGGTCTAAATAAAGTTTAAGGTAAAATTTCCGAGTCGAGGTTAGCTCATTTGTATAATAAAAACTTATGTAATAATAAATAATGCCTGCGAGATTAAATAAACGTGGGCGATCTTTATAAGTTTAAAAGATTTAGTTACTATTGTTTTATAAATAGGAAAAACTAGCGGTTCCAAAACGGATTTTGGGAAAAATATTGAATTTCTGTAACTCTCCCATAGAAGATCGTTTTGATTTGTCCCTCTCGACAACCTCTTCTATTAATTGTTCTCAACTACACCTTTTCGGCTCTGACATATGTTCAAAAACACCCTGTATATAAAAAAATTTGTTAAGTTAAAATTTTAAATATTAATTTGCTTCTGTTAAATTTTAATATTTGAATACTTATAATATGAAGTAGGTACATAAACAGAAAAATTCAATAGCACTTCATGAAATGCATAGAAACGAGAACGTCAAATCGAAACCATTCACTACTAAAGATCGGCGTCATTATTTATTCCTCTATAAACCTTTTTCCTATTAACTGATTAGTCCTTTAGGGATAGTTAAGTTCTCCCCAAAATGGATCTAATCGTCATTTATATAATCTTTCTGCGCACATTTCTCTCGAGGGTGGTGTTCTCAAGTTATCAGAGCAATCTGTCTTTGAATTTTCCATATTGGTTCGCTGATTTTTTCTATTACAATCTTGTTTTTAACATTTATTACATTTACATAGAAAACTATAATTTGAATTAATATCTACCTTGTTTTTATCTTAGGTGAACCATCAACAGCTAATAAATATAATAGATTTCTTTTTAATTAGCAGTAATAAAAAATAATGTTTGTTTTAACATAAATTATTTTAACTAAAAATAAATATGTAAAAATACGCATGAAAAAACCATTTAAAAAGCTTACATCTACATTCAAGTAAAAATAAATTAGAAAAGTGGCTAAATATTTTTACCTCTATAAATTATGGAAAAGTAAAAAGAATCATATATAATACTTGAATTATTTATATAAGACGAAAAACGCGTCGTAAACTTAACACAAGGGAATAAAATTAGAATAATTTCTTCCGATTTTAGGTGCAGGTGTTAGAACTAATAAATTTTAAATGCGTTAGCAGTTGTGTAGATGCTGTTAAAATGTAAAAGCTACACTTTAACAAGGAAATTAAAATTTTATTAAAAATTGATTTTCGGAAAATATCGTTAAAGGCAAAAACAATTGACGTTGATGAAAAATATGGATTTAATTTAAATAATGTAATTTGTATAACGTCCTAGACTTATAAAAACATTTTCAAACATTTATTTATTAAAAATAAATAATTAAATCAGTTCCTTTAGCATAAGATAAGTTCTAAAGGCATTTAATAATTTGATTCTACACGTCGGATAGAGAATTAATCAAAGCCATCTACGGTATGATTGTGCTAGATAATAATTAAACTCAATTTCTTGCTGAATATCTTAAATCTGTGAATTCTTGGCGGGTGTTTGTTAATAATTCCCACAGCACGTTCTTGCGGTTTAAGAACTCCCGCTGCGTGAACGGCGAAGCGCAATTTTCAATATGATATCGTAATTCATTTTCGACCGAGAATGCTTTAAGCTTTAGGCTAGTAGTGGATCATACTATGTTTTTGTTAGGTTACCTACATCAGACCGCCGTATTATTCTAATTTTAAAATTCAACTTTCGTATTTAGATAATATGGTGCATCATTGTGCTTCGCTACATGGAATCGTTAAAATAATTAAAATGTTGAACATGTTTTAGTCAAATACGGCTACAGAAATACACATATACATATACGAACAATGGTTAATTAAAAAACAAACAACATGAAAATTCTTTAATGTAAAATTAAAATAATTTTTTTTATATTTTTTGCATTAACAAATTTTAAAAATATCTACGCTATTGTATATTTTATTAAAATTGATATAGCTATATTACTTTTCATTTTTTTGTTACAGGGGTAAAAAGTTACGTTGAGCAGAAACAGTAAAGTATGGAAGACATAAAGACTATTGATGAGCCAAACGTGATAGCAGATGATGTAATAAGCATTCATTTCTTTTTAGAGTAATGTTTCCATAAGTAACTACACAGCTTTTAAAAATTGTAACATTTAGCCCTGAAACAACCATCCTCAGTTTTTCCTATAAATCAATTATTACCCACCTACTAATTTATATTTGAAACCATTAAAAATGTTTTCTAAAAGTATTTTTTATTCAATTACTAATTTAATTATTACTACTACAGTTCGAGTAAAAATAAATGAGCAGACTTAAAATCGCCATAGTTAACAAACGGAAGGGAATTCTGAGATCTGATTAAAATCGGTTACTAGAGTAGGCGCCTACAAGGTAATTCATCTTTTGTTTTGGTCAATTGGCCAAAAATGGTAAAACGTCATCTAACTGAATTATAATGTGATCAAATTAAGCTTAAAGAACATAATATTCAGTTCATTAAGCCAGACCAGAAAATACCTAACTCTCTGTTACTTATTTCTTGGGGGCTACCAGAAAAGAAAATTTACCACAGTCGGGAGGATGAAAAGAGCCATCGCAAAAGAGTTATCAGAATGTCGGATTTCAGGAATAGATGAACTGAGATCTTGGTCAACCCCCCTCCGTCAGTTTCACGATGACCAGATGGTCACATCTAAAAGTTTCGTAAATTTTAGTTGATTGCTAATAAATTTTTTGAGAATCGAAGTCAACTCATTTATTTTTACTATTTTTCTCGAGTAAAATGCCCCTAAGTTCACAGAAAGCGCACAGTAGATACGTATAGCATACGTTTAGTCACACTTGGACCTGCACGCCTGCATTTGCGATAAATTTATACAAAAATTTGAAGATGATCAAAAAGGGGAATCACATTACAAAAAAAAAGCATGTGGAAACTCTTCAAAGTTTGGAGTAACCGATACAGGGCGCATTACACAAATGGCTCTGAACCATCAAAAATGGTATTCTGCTGGGATCGCTGAGGAAGCAAAGACAAAAGGAAATACCAAAGTTACTCGATGGATAGTTTGGAGGCACTTTAAAAGACAGGACGCCATTGCTAAAAAAGGGTCAAAGCTAACGGCGTTACTTAAATTGATAAAGGTCGAACGACTACAAGCAACTTAAACACGGACTGGTCGAATTTCTTCTGACAAAAGTTATATTCAACTGTTAAGGGATAAAATTAAAGACTGAGCAACAAATAGGTCAAAAAAACGGCGAACATCCCGAAGTCCAACACTGATTGTTTAGCGCACAAAGCGACCTGAAACTGGGCCTCAGTTCAATTAATGCGGAAAAACACTAACGAATTATTTCAGAAATACTCATAGAAACTATGAGCGAACTGGATCCGAATGGATAGATTCAGCAACAGGATAATGCTAAACCTCACATTGCCCAAATAACACCAAACCTCTTTGATCAAAACAACTTTAATGTTCTTGATTGGCATGCAATTAGTTTCGACTTGAACCCAATAGAACACCTAAGAAACATTTTCAAGAATCAACTTGAAAATCTCAATCCCGGAAAGGAGTTATTTGAAAATAAGCAGGCCTAGAACTGGAATCGTCAACGAATTGATGGAGTCGCTTATAAACTCTATGCCACACCGACTTTAACAGGTGATCAATCGTAATAGCAACAAGACATGGTATTAGGTTCCGTATATGTATTAGTTTATAATCCTAGTTTGCATTTCATATATACATAGTTTGGACAAATTAAAATCAGTTTAGTTTATTAAAGTTGCAGACGCGTGAGTCCCGTTTTGCTTGCACTCCAATTTACCTCTAAACATACACAAGTCAAACACTATAATGCCCAAACTTTTTTTTACTACATACCCCACATCCCTTACCTGCACACATTCTTTCTGTTTTCACCAGTGGCGGAGCATTGTACTCCGTAAACCGGAGTTTGACAAGAAAATTTAAATTTGATAGAAATTATGTAAAAATATATTAATTAAATATAAAAATAATGCAAAGCAATAACCGCAACAAACTCGAAATGGACACCTGTATGAACACCTACGACACTCACAAACACGCTACCAGAGAACAGTCTAAATGTCTACGCCGCTGGCCGAGCGGTTTAGGTGAAATATTTGACCCTGGTACGCTATTTCAGTTTCTGCGCACTATGTAGTTTTGAAAATGGTTTTACTCTAATAAAAGAAAATCCCATATGGTCCAACTTATCTGGCGGTCGCTATATAATTCAAATTAAAATTTTAAGTTTTTATTGCACTCAAAAAAACAATTATGATCTTAAAAATTACTTCACGATATGTTTTCTTTCGTTTAGTGTAATAAAAATTGTTTACTGAGTCTCAACGATATGAAGCAAAATTGATTGATTAAAAGTAAATAGACACCTACACTGTTTTCTCAAAACACCAACTTCTTACTTTTATTTCTGAAAAATGCGAGTTGTCCATACAATCAGGACTAAGGTAAATTTAATTTTTTTTTAAAGGTAAAAGAATAAATCACAATTATCTCAACGTATAGGTACTAAATTCTAACAATGAAAAATATATACGTATATGAAGTGTGTTTTTTTAAGGGTCTTGTATATTATTATCCCTTTAAATAATGATATAGTGATTAGACCAAATAACTGTCTATAGCGTCCTACTCAAAACAACTAAGAAAATAGCACATTGTGTATAAGATTTTTTTAATTTGAAAGAAGCAATCAGATGAAGCTAATCTTTTCCTTTATTAATTTTTCTTTGCGGGTTTTCTAACTGTAGTTGGTTATTGATTAAACGAAGACCGTTTTTATTCTGCAGCATTCAGACGCGAATATCCGTTATTGTTCTGTACTAATTTTTATGGTTATTAAAATGTTTTTGAGGTATAGATACTTTCAAGTTTTTATTAACCACATTTTATTATATCTTTTCTTCAATAAGTAAAATAGCTGAAATTTTAAAGTACACAATTTATTATTATTCAAATAAACGCAAAAAAATGAAACTATTCCAGTTTACATTGCAGAGGGCAAAGCTGAGGTTATAAATAATGCGCTTTCTGTTCAAAATACAAATAGTTTGTATCATCTCGCGTTATGACAAATCACGTGTTGCTCTATTCTGTACATACATTTAATCAAAGCGAAGAAAAAGGAAAACATATAACACCTAAATTATTGCATTCTTTTATTTTCTGTATTTTTCCATAAAATGTTGTTATACATGAAAGTATCTGTAAACGACGCTTTTAACCCAGCCGTAGAACATCAGTAAAATATCCGGTAGTAAATCCTTTAGCTTTAAGAGCGACCATAAATTGCAGTGATCTAGTTTGTGTTTTACACAAAATCCATTGCACTACCTCTTTATAGTCATTAAATTATCTTGTGCTTCGACAATATGTACTCAACATTGTGCTTCCCCGTTCTATTTGTAAACTGCTTAATGCTTTTCCCAAATAAATTTACAAAAATTTTATGCATTAAATACAATAATATAAACTGCCATTATATTCTATTAAAGCGTAAGTACTAGAATTAATTATAACGCTACATGCACTCGATTTTGTATTGTTGGAAAATAAAACACGATTAATGACGATTTAGTTAAAAAAAAGTTTTTGCTCTGTGAAAGGCATTCAGCATGTCGTTTTTATATTTATTATTTTTCTTCAAACTTTGGAGAAAAGTTTAGTACTTTTAAAACTTTTTTATTTTTAGTTCACTTAAAGAGTGTTTCTAATGTTGTGTGCGCTTAAACTGCTGGGAAAGGAAACTAATATATTAGAGAAAAGCTTTTCCAAGTACAACATACTTTCGTACTGCCATTGTACAACGGCAGTTTCTAAAAATTTAGCAGGGAGTTTCGCTTCCTTTAGGACGAGGGTAATCTTGAAGATACAACAAAACACGAGTAGTAAATTTGTATAATTCGTTTAAACTTTGTTAAAATACGAAAGCATAAAGTTGCTACCTCTGCAAATTGTTGCTACGATATTAAATTCTCTTTAAACGAACCGAAGCGTACATTTGCAGTATCAGAGCAAGTTATTAATTTTAAATATTTCAGTAAAATCGTTGTAGCAATTATTGTGCATGATAAAAGTGGAACTTTTGGTACTATGTACTATTGCATCTCGTTTGTTTCCTCTCAAAGTTCTATGATGAAACTTTTCGTTTAATTAAAATGCAATTTAGTACGAGTGTGCTACTGTGAAATGGTATTTTTCTCCTTCTATACGAATTGCACTTCACGCTTTTAGCATTTAGCGTCAAGTAAGAGTAATTAATGCAAGTATTTATTCAGTGCTGTGAAATTTTACAAAACAACGACCTCTTCAAAAAGAATTTGCTCATAATTCTACATTTACGTGAAATTGCATGTTTTTATTTTCTTACTTGGAATAGGATTAAAACCAACAAACAAATGGTTTAATTAATTTTCACAGATCACTGTGGGTTAATTAATTGTGACTTCACAATTAAAGGATTAGGTGTGTCAATTTTTATAATTTGCAAAACTGTGAGACTTTAGATCAATGATTCTTAACCACTGTGCCGCGGCACTTTTGTGTGCCGCCAAATTTTAGATATACAGTAAAACCTCAATTATCCGGACCTCAGTTATACGGATTCGCGATTATCCGGATTGTCAACGGTATTCGGACTCATTGCGAAAATTAAATCTAGGTATTTCTTACTAAATATTTTATTATTTTATTTTGTATTTCGCACTAAACAGTGTTTCTTTTTGCTTTGATGATTTTAAGATGATGTGCGGCTGTTTTATTTAGTGAATAATATTTGTTGGGTTTTTTGTAAACATATACCTAATAATTTGACCAAGTTTTTTTCCTTTTAAAATGGGACGCTTTGTATTCGTGCTTAAAACCGTGTGTGCACATTCGAGCTCAAAGTGACACATTCCGATTTCGGGGAAATGTGCCACTTTTCGCTCGAATACGCACATCCTCGCATTTATTGGATTTTCCTATATTATTATTTTATTCTTCAATTCAAAAAATTAAAGGTCGAATAAATTAGATCTATTTGTTGTTTGAAAAAGGTTAGATATTTTATTCCTTTTGATAAGTTATCATGGTGCTCTTCCGCACGCTTAATTGTAATGAGCTTGATAAAAAAATTTTCAGGTGTACTTTCGAATGTTTACTAATTCGCATTTTTGATTAATTAAAATTGTATGAGTCAAATTTTCTGAAGTGGACCACTAAAAATCAACTAGTTGATTTTTATATCTTTTACAGTTTTCTGAAAGTTTATATGTCAAAATTAATGTCTCCAAATATTTTTGGGTAATTTTCATTTTTGTAAAAATTATAAACAAATTAGTTTTAAGGCACATTTTGTATACACTGTTGTAATTAGACTTCATTATGGATTAATTCAATTTTTAAATATAAAAAAATATTTATGTTACATAGGAGGTGCATCAAAACTTTAGAATAACTTGGGTGGGGTATGTTAAAAAAAAGGTTGGGAAATAAGAATCAAAATTCGGAAAAAATTAAACTATTTTTTTTTCATGTACGATGAAGTCTCCCATCTAGTCTAGTTTAAGGGGTTACATGGGTTTCCTCGGCTAAAAAACGGCTTATTTTTAACAATTTTTTTTTTATATAAAATATATAATATTTTATTCAAACTTTTTTATTGCCTTAAATATACACATTTGACAAAGAATTTCTTAAATTTTTGTAGAAAAATATTTAAAACTCTGCCATTAAAACGTCATTTTCGGCGACCCCTTGGAAAAAGGGTGCTCACGCGTTGACTGTAGAACTCATGACAGAATCAACTGATGTCAAAAAAAAAGACGCGCTGAGCTCAAAACTGACTTTGAGCGCGCAACTTCCGAAGGCTCTATCTCCGAAATTATTAGTCCGATCCATTTGAAAATTTAGGACAATATTCTAGAAAAGTTGTAATAATAAAAAATTGATTTTTTAAAGCCGTGAAACCCATGTAACCCCTTAAAAGTAAGGGAAGTTAACCGGTTGTGGGCACAGTTAGCTATTTAGGCCATAACTTTTAACTAACTCAATATTTATGCAGAATGAGCATATTATCTGGAAGCTAGAGACCTTAGATAACTACTGGCAAAAGAATTAATTTTATATCAATTTAAAAAAAAAACATTTTTTACTTTTCATAAATTAGTCAATTTTCTCCATGCAATTTTTTTTAACCTGTGTGGGCACATCAAGAAAATCCTCTCAAAATGGGCAAATATGGAGTAAAACGCCACTATATAGAGAAAAAACACAATTTATTTATATTCAAAGCCTTCAGTTATGAAAATAAAATTTAAAATAGGCTTTCGCAGTGGACTTCACGGGATCATCGTCAAATTTGCACCGCTTAATGGCTCCAATGTACGCATCAAAATTGATTTTTGAAATCGACATGGCTAAAAATGCACTAAAAAATCCGCAAAAATTTCGTAAATATATTATTTAAAATTTTCAAGTTTTATGAATTGGTCTGTCAAAGATGCTCGACAATCCAAAATTTGATTTTCAATAGTTGAGTTGAGAAAAGAAGTCTGTTTGAAATCCAATACCAAAAATTTTTAATTTTTTTTAATTGTTGTAGAAAAATTTTGATATCTTGACATTTTTTTCGTACATGATAATCAAGCGAGGTCTTTGCCCGCCCCCCTCGAAATCAGGCCGCGGCTACAACCCTAGACTCCGCAGGGGGTTATGTTCACATGAACAACAATATTCGACAAATTGTCAGCGAAATACAAGGTTTAAATGACAAAAACTTAAGTGCCCACAACTAGTAAAATGTAGGTGCCCAGAACTGGAAAATTCATAGCAGTCGACAAATGACTGGCAAATTTATTTCGCGAAGATTTTGATTGAATCGAAATTAAAATTATCAATAATATTTAATTTCCTGCATATATTTACATTAGACCGACCTTTTGCAATAAGTTACTTTTATTTATCGCACTTTAAACACAATAAACGATTACATCGCGGTACATTTTTAGAGATGAAAATATGGAATAACGCGTAGCTACTACGCATATGCGTCTGTTCGGTTTATATTAGCAATAAAACATAGTGCTGATATTGCAAACAAATGACGATCGTGAAAACACTTGTATCTGCTCACGATCAAAAGTTATTCGGCGGTGCCCACAACCGGACAATGCCTACACCCGGTTAACTTCCCCTACTAAACTAGAAATGTGGTTTTTGCTAAAAATACCCTACTGTAATTTAAATTAAAAGAAAAGCGAGAAGTGGTACATTTAGTTCAGTCTGATTTAATTAATATTATTTGTAAGAGAGAAGAATAAGATAGGCAAATTCAATTATTACGGAGTATGTGCACTTTCAAGCGAAAATTTTTTCCGAATAGAAAATCTGATTTGAAGGATTCGTTATTAATATAGTCGAATTCAATTAACACAAAGATGTGCACATTCGAGCGAAAAGTGGCACATTTCCGAGCGAGGGAAGCAAATGAAGCGCGACGCGGAGCGGCGCGCTTTATTTTCCCGAGATCGGAATGTGCCACTTTGAGCTCGAATGTGCACACTCCGCTTTTTGCCACGATTAACAATGATCAATTTACTTGAAAAAAATTCAAGTAATTCTAAAACCGTAGTTGCGCTCTCAAAATGTCTCTTTTGTGCTTCGCCTATTTTTCATAATTTTTTACTTTTTTTATTAAGAAATTGCTGTGAAATTAATTTGTATTTAAATCAGGAGGCAAGATTGAAATTCTTGTTAGGATTTTTTAATATTCGGTATCGTAATTGACAATTTTTGAAAACGGGACTTTTTGGCATCTCGAATGATTGCTTGGGGACAACAGGACAAATGATCTGAAAACGGAACAATCCCATTCAAAACAGGAAGTATGGTCACATAATATATAGCTAAAAATCGTTTTTTTCTATACATTCAATTAACCGAATTTTCGATTATCCGAACGAACTGCAAAAATAATTAGTCCGGATAACCGAGTTTCCACTGTATACCTAATTATATTAATATTATTAAATAACTGTTTTACGCAGTGTGTTATAGGTAAGTAAATAGTTTTTAAACATCTTTTTCTTTGTGTGCCGCCAAATTTTGAAATCGCTAAAAGTGTGCCGCAATAAAAATAAGGTTGAGAATCACTGCTTTAGATATTTAAAACTACTGGCATTACATATAATTCACATTGCTGAAACTAATTAAAAGACCACATCTGTAATATTTTCTAAACGTAAAGGAAGCGAAGTATGTTTGGTATGCCTTTTTGTAGCCCCCATTATGTGTCTAAAAACATTACAATATCAATCTGTTAGGTTGTGCCTTTGTTACGTTACTGCACGTTGAAAAATGTTTATTAGAAAAAAAGTTAATAATTTATAAACTTATACATAAATATTTTTAGAAATAAATTACATTTTTTTCTAAAATTCAAATTTAATAATTATTTTTACATTTAGAATGTTTTTTCTCGATTTATATAATTGTTTACGTTCTTTATTACTAGATCATTAATCAGTATCAACCACCAACAAATCAGAATTAAATTTTTAAACAATGGAAACGTAATATATTTTAATTTATTTCTTAGCACTGCAGTTAAATAAAATGCCTATTCTTCGTCAGGCGCATAGAAGTATGTAGTTGGAGTGCCGCATTAAACTGCTATGTTTTATTAAACTTTGATAATGCGCGTATAATTAAAATGGAAATTCTGTTTCGGTTGGTTATTTTATACTGAACAATTATTCGGATATTGATTATATATTTTAGTTGTTTAAAAGTTTTTTTAATTTTTTCCCAACGATAATGAATGTATATCACAACGTTCGTCATATTAATTGAACTTACTATACACTAAAAATTGCAGATCCCGATTTTATATAAACTGGGCGTACTACATGCCATATAAAGTACGATTATTAAACATTTTTAATTATTCACTTGTGTTGTATTACAATGTTTTCATTATGTACAAATTTAACTCAAGTACAACATTCTGTATGAACATAACCGGCATAGAGTATGCGAAAACTTCAAAAGCAAGATTGCGGAAATACGTGGAAAGCAAGAAAAGTTGTTATACTTTGATATTTTAGTTGGTAACCGCACCTGAAAGTTTTCCCACTTTAAAACTAAAGTGCTGTGGAATACAAAATACGATATATAAAAATATTTTCTTAAAGTTGTTCAGTTTAGAAAGGCAAAAAAGATACGAAGTAGATAAAGAAATATTTTTTTCTTTCTTTTATAACGTACGCTATTTCAAAATTTGAATGTATTAAACATAAGATTAAACAGATGTAAATTAATTAAATAACATTTATTGTATTAAATCTATGTAAATAATAACGACACAAAAAACAAATTGTAAGTTATAAAGTTGTTTTTTAAACAGTTTATAATTCAATAAAAGTAATAAATGGTCATTTATCACCTGAGTTCTGCTTATTTTAAAAGGGACAACAGAAAGCTTAAACATTCAACAGGTTAACCCTTCTTAGTTTTGGTTTTTACATTAAACGGTTTACATGCCCGAAGGAATACTCGATTTACAGATGTAGAAGTAGCTAGGCTTGTTGATATTATACTGTTTTCAAAAAGTATTACAAATTATTGTGAGTTTTCAAAGTTAGCGACAAAATATTTCGTAAAAACACATGATACCTAATTGATAAATAACGTATTTAGTTATAATTGTTCTTTGTGTTAAAGTACCACTTTTATTTAATAATCTTTACTAACAAATTATTTTCAGTAGTTTTGTAAGCAAAAGTTTTAAGAATTGTTTAAACTGAGGTTCCAAATGTACATATAAAACTAAAATTGGATATAAAAATTTAAGTTAATGCTACTACACTGTTAAAAATATTTGTAAAATTACAATATTTTACAAAGCAAATATATGGTATAATTAAACAGTTGTGTGTTGCTATACAATATTAGCATATTAGCAATATTACACTACTTCCTAGCAAAATTACGAAAATGAGTTATAATTTTATTAATTCTTTGTTGTTAAAATGGGATACAAGTTGTAATTTCTCAACGAAGTATAGTGATTTTGCAAGAAAAGCAACGGCGTTTAGCCTTAAAGGTTTATGATTTTATTTACTACAATGACCGATGAAATCACAAAACAATATTATAATTTAAATTACAAGAAAATAGCTTAAAATTTTCAACTCATATTTTGTTTTACAACGTCTGTTTAAAATTTATTTTTCTACATCGCAATTCTATTAAATTTTATTAATTTTTAGTTAATAATTGTAGTGTGACCACTTCGGCAGTAAACAAGAACTACACGCCTCCCTATCAGCGTTACTTCAACACGCTACCGCTAGATGACCACGGGATATAAGTTGCCACTTACAACATCATGACTCTATATAAGAGGGTTATCCCAGAATTGTGCTATAAATACATCTCTACGTTTGACTACTTTTTTTTATAATTCTTTTTTTATTGTAACTGTTTTCGGTTTGACTTTTACCATACAATCTGAGCACTATTTTATGATAAACAAAAGAAATTACTAAGAAGCTTAATTAGTCAACACATTTTTGATATATTCTCTTACTTAGTAATATTGCAACAAATGTCTTGTAATATTTCCAAACTGAGTTGTAATAAATTCTGAAGTAAAATTAAAATAAATTTTTTTGTTATTATTTAAAACAAATACAGTTTTATAAAATTACAATATCAACTTTATTCCTTTTGAAAAATACTTTGTATGTATGCTTTGTAAAATTAGAATAATCATTTTTAACAGTGTATGAAACATATCAATTGTTAAATCTTCTTATTATTTAAAATTAAAACGTGGGCTTTTCATTAAAACATAATGTTTATTTACCAATATTTAAGTGTATATAGATAAGTAATACACTTTTTGATATAATATGAACTACAGCTTATCTCTCAAGAGTCTAAAATTTCAAGTGAATTATTGAGAAACGATTTGTGTTTGCTTCCAACTCGTTCGAGTGGTTTCTAATAAAACTATTTGTCTGAACGAAGTTATAATAATATAATTTAATTGATAAGTGAAATTTAAATATTTAATTTCAGCAAAAAGTACCTACTTTACGGTGAAGAAAAGCTTTGTCAATAATAGATAATAATTTAGTTTCTTGTAAGCTACATATCCTCTCTAGAGTTTATCCCTGTATTGAATTCTGATACTAAACCAAATATTAACTAATACGTGATAATATCATTATATGTACCACGATGTCATTAATTCGATGACGTGAGTAATATTTAGATCTATGAAATCGTGTAGATTAGGGATGGAGAAACCTCTTCATGTTGGATAGCCGTATTAATTAAGTTTTAATCAAATAACACCGCTTTCAAGAAACTTTAATTAGATGTACTTACTTAACACGTTAACGAACATTTGCGTCCTTAACAATACATAGTCAAGTGAACAATGTAATACGACTGCAGTTATTGTTCAAAATTAAATGATCGTTTTCAGACCCCGCCGCAATAAAAATTGATTTAAAATTCAAAATACATATATAAAATATATAAACTAATGGTATATTTTTTATTATTATTTATGAAAATACTAAAAAAAGTAGAACTGCGATGCAAATATTCCAATAAATAAAATTCTGTAAATAGATCATTTCTAAATTACATACATACAAAAAAGTTAAAAATGTTAAAAAATGTACATTATATCGATATCCACGGTGGGCATTCTACGGCCAGCGTGATAACAGCGTTTCGCGGAAAATTTCAACCCGACTGGCAAGACCTTAATAAAAATTAGTCGAAAAAATTTGTCATTTTTTATATTTTTTTAAACGAATAAAAAGAAAGAAAGCACTAAAATTAATTAGGTTCACTCGTGGACGAAACGTAAAATTTATTCCGGTCCGAGTTATGCAAAAGGTTGCCCACCTTGGTTATAGATTTTGTTGTTGATATATCATTAGATTCTTACAATGCCAAATTTCAATTTTTATTTCTCAATTTAAATTTGTTTGTTTTCAATTTGAATAAATGTGATTGAGCTTCACTTGAATGTGTTTATTTCCAATTTCAATTTGATTAGTCCCAATTTAAAACTAAAAAGGTGTAGTAGGTACTTACATAATTATGTATTTAATCATTAGTAAAAAGAACAGCATATAAATTATTTCTGAATGTTGTAGTCAAGTTTTATCTTAAAAATAAAAACCAATGCCATTATGTTATTTTAAATCATCAAACTTTATTTTACGACTATCATTGATGTTACTTTAAAAATCGGTACTTAAATAGGAAAACTATTGCTTTTCTGGAAATGGTTCATAAACGATCTGTACTTAAAGCGACCCATACACGTACAATATTTTTGTGCAATATAGTTGATCGTGTGTAGATGATATTGAAAAGTTGTAGAATATATTGTGTGTAATCATAAAATTTAGATATTTATTACGCAATGAAGGAAACAGTGTGTTGAAAATATTGTGCTATATCTCTCAGTTACTATCCAGGCGTTGAGAGGAGTGGATAGAATTGAGAAGAGGTTCTGTGGGAAGAAGAGAGTAAAGACTATAGCAATCGTTCAAAAAAAGTCCGATCATTTTCTTTGTTTTTGCGCTTACGATCACGGCAATCTAAATGTAGCAAAATGTCGCAAGTTACAATTGATTTTTTTTGCAATAATATTGATAGTCCATGCTCACTTTGCACAATATGCTATTGCAGAACTCTTCAATATCATCTACCACGATCAACTTTATTGCCCAAACCCAATTATTGCTCAATAATATTATACGTGTATGAGTCGCTTGGCGCATGATGGAGTAGAGACTGTCACTGCCAAAATTGGCAAAATTTAATTGTGACTTTGCATGTGTATGATATTCTTTAATATTATATTTTTTTGGTTATTTTTCTATTGCTGATTTAGTTCAAGTTTTGTGTTATTTTGGTTGTGGTGCAACACAACTATTTAATTTCTTCTTCTTCTTTAATTGGGCTTATTACCTGTTTTTTGTTGATTTTAATTAACCTATGAAGAAATAACCGCAGTTTCCATCAAATATTCTGGTTCTAGGTTAAGAAACTTATATTGTCTTTTAAGATAGAACAAATTTTTGGCAAATTTTGTATACTATGCCGTGACCATTTGTTATTGAAAAACATTAACTGAAACATAGAAAATAACTGAAAGTGTAAATATTCGAGACAGGTTCATAAATAATGAACCACATGTTTTGGAGGAAGGATGCTGCATCCTCTACAAATGAGGATTTAATGAGATAAAGGCAGCAACTCGGAAAATGGTTGTGGAGAGGTAACGGTAGTCGTTGAACTTTGGCAAAGTAATTATAAAACTTATAAGAGGCTCTGTTTGAATAAAGGTGACAAATTCTCATTTCCATCTCAATTGAATGCTAATGAAGTATTTACTATGTAGAGGTGTTGTACTTGCTTTGGTTGTTTGTTTTGTAATTTCTATCAAAAATGACAATCAGGAATTTAAAAATGTCTAGAGGCACTGAAAGAATAATAAAGCGGCCAAATGTAGCTCTCGAAGTTATATAAACGGTGGTGAAGCGTTCCGTGAATCACAAAAGAAAATCTAACGAGAGGAAAATAATCTTTTAGATTGCTCCAAAAGCACAGTAGCGATTATAAAGAAAATAACGTCAATTAGAAATATTACCATCAATTATTTTAATGAAGTACATTTAATGATAAATGCACTCGCACTTATCTATTTATTAAACAATAAAATTAAGGAAATTAAATTTAATCAAATCTTCTTTAATCACACTATTATTATATGATATACGTTTAAAATATATGTTTAAAAATTATTTTATTAAGAATTTTTCAGCGGTTTTATTATTGTTTTTATCGTGCAAGTCAGTAGTTACTCAGGAATATAACTCTGTGGTTTCTTAATTTTTTTGTTTATATCCGTTACAAAAGGAATCTCTTTTTTAAATAAAACATATATCTGCTACAGAAAAACCTTTGTAGTTTGTGTCTGTCATGACTAAAATTACAAAAAAATGTTTTACATTTTTTTGTTTCCACAAAGAAAAAGAAAATATCTACAAAAATATGAATATTATTTTGTAAAAAAAATTTTTCCACAAATATTTCCAGTTTAATTGTCGTACAAATCTATTAATTCCATAACTTTTTCTTTAAATTAATGAAATATTTATTGCGATTGCTGAAGTATATTCTAATGTTAACATAGGAAATAAGCTAATTAAACTTTTATAGAATGTAGCAGCTGTGTGCAGTTGGCGATACCGTCACTTTATTAGAGTTTTAAAAACACAAGAGCAACAAAATTTTATGTATAAAAGTATACTACACTATAAACCTGATATTTGACTTTTTTTTACAATGGCCTGTGTTACAAAATGCGGTTTTAGTGCGAAGTAGTAGTGTTGTAAAATAACAGAGTTGAAGCGTAATTGTAGATGGACATTTGTTTTTTTTTAGTAAAAACCTATCTACTGCATATTTATTTAATTAAATATAATCATTTATAAAAAAATTCTGTATTAATAGATTAATTTAAACATAACTTATTATCCTTTATTTTTATATGCATCTATTGGTGTAAAGTTATATATACAGGATGATTCGTTGGTAAGTTTTACTCAATCAACTATACCGATTTCTCAATTTTGCAAAATTAAAATACAAAACCAGACATAAAAACAGGAACTGAATTGTTAAATGTCAAGAACAACATGTTGTATAGGTATAAATATTTTAAAAATCTGTTTAAAGATTTGAAAAGAAGATAAAAAATAACGCAAATACTTAAATACATTTTTAAATTGTGCGTTTCATTTTTATATTCTCTTTGCTTATTAAAAGGAAACTTTACAACAAATCAACCTACAAAAACCAATCTTACAAACTAAGACATGATTTAAAAAAAATCAAAGAAAGTATTTTGAATAATTACATTCAAGTTGGTATAGAGACTTCTTTTTACGTGTTTGGGAAAGTATGATTGAGATAATTTTTCACAACTAGCTTAGATGCGTAGAAGCGCTATAGAGTTAAAAAAACATTTCCTCAATATTTTCTTTTTCTAACAAAACCGAGAACACATTTTCAATAAAAGTTATGACAATGTCTTCAGCCCAAACATGTGAGTTCTGGAATTAAATAAACGACCTCTTGTAAATAACGATACATCATTTCTTTGGATTCTAATAACCATATGCTTTATGAAATTTTTGACAATTGATTATTTCTAAAAGATTCTTAAGCTTTGTGTAAACTTTTGTTTTCTTCTTCTTTTACCTTTTTGTACCTGTAGTCAAATTTAGGCGATTTACCTGCTTGGATTTTTGTTGTGAACGTTGTATTGTTTCAAGGATTCGAGTTTTTCGTGGGCTCTCAATCACAGCAATTTCCAGGGAAATTTTTTCGAGCAGTTTTTACTCTTGCCTGATGCTCAACTTTGCGAAGAGAAGAGGAGCGTGAAAATTTGGAGGATTAGCACGGGGATTAGAACGAACGTCACTAGTTCAACAGCCCAAACACTAAACCAAGTGGTTTCAACCTTTGCATCACGTTTCCAATATAATTATTATAATTACTAAAAATACTCCAATAATTTTTGACAAATTACTAAAGATGCGTAAAGGGGAGCCTTGTCATGGTGGAACATAATACCTTTACTATTAAACAATTCTGGTGATTAATTTTTGATTGTCTCTTCCAATATCATGAGTTGTTTACAATAGACCTCTGAATTGTTCTTTTTGTTTATTGAAAGCAGATCAAAATACACAATATATTTATAATCTCAGAAAATCAGTTTATTCTGGTTCATGACGCTTGTACCATGATCGTTTTCGATTAATGTTATTGTAATCAACCCATTTTTTATCACCAGTGGCAATTTATTTTAAAAAAACCAATTTTGTTGTGGTTAAGATGTATGTATATCACAAGTACTCGTTCGTTGTGTTAAATGAATCTCTTTCAATTTATGTGAAACCCAAAAATCTAGCTTCTTAATAACTCCAAGAAATTTTAATTAATATTCGGTTGTTGTGTGTAATACACTTAACTTCACTGCAATCCCTCTCGCACTTATATCGCGTTCCGCTTCAGTTGTGCCTTTGAATCGATCATTATTAACTATAGTTGGTCAATCAGAACGTTGATCATCTTTAGATGAAAAATTTTCAAACGATTTTTTTAACCAAATTCTGACACAGGCGTTCTGTTAAACATACATCACCATATTTTGCACACAAGTCTTTTTGTGTAAAAATTCGAAATCAGTTTTATTGAAAAGAAAAAATTTGAAATCTGGTATTTAAAAAGTTGGTTTTTGTATAGACTTTAATAAAAACATTTTCTTCTATTATAGTGCCCATCTTGCCAAGTAGGTTTTCTCATGCGCTTCCATTATCACTGGTCTCGTATGTATGATCATTTTCAAATTTATTTATATGTGTACACGGAGAAAAAATATCGTCACAATGACCATACGTATCGCTATTTTAGCTATACGTAGTATAGTCATCTTTCACATGGATACGACGTATAGCTAATTTAGCTATACTGAGTTTCCTTATTGGGGATCGTCATAGTAAGTATACGTATTATTGTTTTAGACATTCAAATGATTCTTGCCATGATAATTTAACAATTATGCACGGAGAAAAAAATATCGTCAAAATGACCATACGTATCCTTATTTTAGCTATACAAATCCTTAAGTTGACTGTACAGTTCCATACACGAGGGAAACTGCACATGTTCACAAGAGTTCTTCGTTAAACGCTTCAATCAAATAAAGGATCCTTATTATAAGTATAACATGTAGCGCTGTTTTGATAATACTATGAACTGTCAAATTAACTTATAAATATTGTAACGGGCACGGTGATCGAGTGTAGAGCCGTGATAGACGTACATTAATCAAGCGCGAGATACTCATGCGACCATGAGATATTGAGTAAGCGGATATATCTCAATATCTCTTAAGCCACGACTAACTAGAGGTTTCTATCTGAGTTACCTTGAATTCGCCATATCTCTGTAGAGGAGATTTATCTCGAATACTCTAGAAGCAATTTCGATAGATACCACGACACATATATAAACTCCGCGGTACTCCTACACGGCAGTCTAAGTCAACAGTTGTACGTGAATGTCAATGTTCTTAACTCCGCTCGGTGAATTTACAAGGTGAGCGCTATCGCTATCGGTATAAATGTAAACAACATACGAGTGTCAATCGTTTAAATAAATATACGAGTGTAAATAAATTAGTTAGTGTATTAGAACCGTAAGTTAGTTAGTTAGTAAATAATTAATTATTAAGTGCTAGTGTTTAAGTTATTGGTAAAGAAGAATTTGTTATTATTTGTGTTAATAAATTGTAATTGTAAATAAATGTATTATACAAAGTAGAATTTGCTCTCTTGATGTTGGATTTGATTGAAATCCGTTACAATATTATTAAATTAGCCAATCGCATCGTTGTACTGTCAATATGTCATTTGAGGATACGTCAGATAGTTATTATGACGATATTTTTTTCTCCATGTAGTTGCAATTTGCGAATTATGTTTATTGAAGGGCAAAAAACTCTCTTCCTTGCCCTATGTTAATATGACTTAGTTGAAAAAGTGATTGTTGTTGACCTTGACACAAAAAAAATTAGGAATGTTAAAATTAACTTATAGGCTGCAGTGGTGGGCAATTTACTAATCGCGTAGCACTACACATTGGATTAACAAATAGGCCAACGGCAATATTCTACTTGTAAGTTTAGATTTTAAACTTTATACACTATTATGCCCTTTTTGAAAGTCAAACCTATAACTAGAGACTTTTATTGTCACTGAATTATTACATTATGGGATATGTAGAAGAACCGATAGCTTCGATAAATGTTTAAGTGAAGACTTTAATTTTATATTATTCTATCTACTTACAGTATGGCGCTTATAGTAAACTTTTAGAAAGTAAAAGTATCTTAAAGCTAGAAACGAACAAGCTTAATCTAAATACATTTCTTGGTTTCTTTTAGTTACGTTAGTCTTAGAATTCTCTTCGGTTTTCAGGAAAATAAACATTTCCGTATTAAATTGCTTTATACTGTATCTGGAAAGGAATACTCAATAGTAAGCTTACACAAGTTAATTAAGCTCAATCACAAAATCAATATCTATAGAAACGAAGACTTTTTTTTCTATTGAACAGATATAGTACTCTGACTGGTAATTGTGGTTACTCTTTTTTAACAAGTTGAACCTATAAAATCAATTTCTGCTTCAGCTACAGAGTTTATTTAGTTTTTTAATATTTTAAGTTTGCTGCTATAGGTATTAACAAGCATTATAATACGATATATGTAAATAGAAAGTATTATATTAAATTTTTTATCTTTATGTATGTTATAATATCTTAATTTTAAAATACACTATCGGAAAAAATAAGAAAATAAATTTTTTTTAGTGATTGTCGACAGTGTCTCCATGAAAAATGGTCGTATTGAGATAAAAAAATATATTTTTGAAACTTTCTGTTTCTAGTTTCAAATTCTTGTGAAATTTTTTTCAACTACGATTACTTAGCAATCAAAAGAAATACACTGAGAAAAAAAAATTCCAATTTTTTTTAAGACTTGTGGAAATCAAGACAATCCTGTCAAACTCCATCAATATAGAGGTCAGTTACCTTTTTTATTCAACTTTAATGAGTTTTTGTATGAGATATCATTACTTAAATAAAAAATGGTAGTTTTGTCTTTAATCATCAGCAACAAAATATGGCACCATAAATTCAAAAAAGGTTTTAAGAACCGGAATAAATACTTTATAACGACCTACAATGAGTTTTAAAGAAAATACATTTTTTCCTTGACATTAATTTAAAAAACAACCGAAAAAACCGAGTTTTTATAAAATCTACGGCTATTTTAGAAATATTGATAAAATGACAAATGTTGAATGTAATATGTGCTGCTTAATGTACTCACAATAACTCTGCTCCATCCAACCGTTTTTCTGTTCCGAATGATCACAGTTTTGAAAAGAATTAAATGTAACACGTATGTTGCTTCTAAGCATTACGTAATTGTTATCAAATAAAAAAGACTTTTTCTCGACTTTTCGAAAATTTTACATTAAATATCGTGTAAACCAGAACAAAAATTACCAAAATTTTTTGATTTTTCTTTTGGAAAAATTTCTAGATATTTGAAAAAACAATATCTAGTTGATTTTGACAAGATTTTAATTTTATTGCTTTTTGCACATGTTCAGCAACTGTTTCAAAGGAATAAAAATTAATGATAACCAATAGTTGTAAATTAATCGTAGTGTTCTAAATAATTGTAAAGTCAGTATTTCAGGTTTTTCAAATTAATGTTCAAAATAAAAAAGTTTTTTAAACTCGTGTTTTTGTAGAGCTTTTATTCAAGTTTTCAAAACCGTCTTTGAATATTATACCGAGAGATAATTCATTGCTGAGATATCGATGATTAAAAACAAAAGTGTCATTTGTCGTTCAACCATCGATATCTCGGTAACAAGCGAACTGACCACTGCATTGATTGAGTTCGAAAAAAAATTCCCGAGTTCCAAGGCAATCTAATATTTAACTAAAATTAGAAATTTTTTTTCTTAATGCATTTCTTTGGATTGTTCGATAACCATAGATAGCTCACATAATTTTTTTTAAAAAATCTTAAAATTTAAATCTTAAAGTTTCAAAATAATTTTTTTATATCGATACGCCAATTTTTTACAAAGATACGGCTTCCCAAAAACACTAAAAAATTACTGAATTTTTTTTGTTCTCTTAATTTTTTCTATTATTCTACTAGTAGATAGATACCTTAAACGTAGTTCTGCAGTAAATTTTTTTGTTATTTTCAGCTGTCAATTACACTAAACAAATCTGTTAAACTATCGACAGACAAATTGTGGCAATTACTACACTTGAGAAACTGAATTCTTCGAGCCTGAAATTACTTTCCAGAGGTTTTTTATAATGTAAGAGAAATATAGATAGATTTGTGTTACATTGTTTGAAGTCCAAAAGTAACGATCAGAAAGTTGCAGATATTGATATAAAATCTTAGTAATGTTGTAATCAATGCTTTTTATTGATTTGTTTTTTTTTTCAGAATATATATTAGTGTATTTAAATTTAGTTATATAAAATAAATTAGGTAGCGTTTTAGATTTTAAACAATTTGATAGGCGATATGAATATATTAATTTGTTTAAAAATAAAAAGTAAAAAGGTAGTTTGTTAGGCAAGCAGACTTGATTAGGATGGCTAACAGAGGTCTTTTACGTAGTACACAAATACTCAACTTTACAGAGCCAACACATATATTTTGAGTTGGAATTCCCATTTCTTCTGTTACCCTTATTTGGGGTAAGTTCAAACACCCTTTTTTTACTTTTTGTAGCGTTAAGTTATGTACACTTTTAACTACATAAGTATATTTTATAATATTAATTATTCATTTTTGATTATTAATTGTATATGAATATTGGAGCAAATTTTTAAAATATTCTAAATAATAAGGAATTTATTACTTGTTTTTAAATTGAAGTTTACGATTTCATAACGAAAAATATGGCATAAAAAGTCACTTTATTTGAGGTATGTTTTTCTTCAATGTATGGTCATTTATAAGTGAGTTAAGTTTAAGTACCTATTCGTGAGACATCCGGTATAGTAGTAATCACGAATATCAGGCGTACGAGTAGTGCTCTCGCCCAATTCATAACTCCGTGAGAACACCCTTTAGGGTTTAAGCATTTTGTGTCTTGCTCTAATGCTAATCGATGTCAATATACACATCATATTGGCCTATTGTAATATTACTTTACAGATTACAAATAGTAAGCAACAAACAAAAACAAATTATAATTTATTGATAATACGCAATTTGTAATAAAATATTGATACGGTGCATTTTTGTTTTTTAACAAAACAAATTTCCAAATTGCAATTTTTGTTCAATTTTTAAAAAAAATTTGTACACCTTTCTTCGTTTGGATTGAAGAACCATTAGTTAAACTTATTTTAGTTTCGTTCAATTCTTCCCAGCAACATTACATTTTTGGATACTCATCTATTGCAAGCTTTTTTGACTTAAATTTTTTGTATAAATAATAAATGGTTTTCTAATACAATTTTGTTTATTTATTTATGTGTCGCATGTTAGTCGTAGGCACATTTATTAATTATTTTTTTCTAAAATGTATCAATTCTAACAGATAATAGTTACAATCAAAACGGCTTGCAATATATAACTCTTATTAAAAATTGTTCGATCTTATCCATCAAGTTATACTTAAATCAAATTATTTTAGTTTTATAATAATACAATTTAAAAACAGAATTTTGATATTTGCTAAAAAAATACTAATTCAGTGCAAAAATTTTAGATATAATTATACACGAGTTTTTTATAAATATATATTTTTTAAAATAATTAGTATAATTCACGATCAGATGTTATTTTTAATTTTTATACTCATCAATGAAGGCATGTTTAATTTATTAGATCCTAAAATTGTTCAAAACAATTGAAAACGTTGGGTTGATAACAATATTTAAAACACTTACATTAGATAATACCCTGTTGAGTGGTGATGTACTGCAAAATCAACACCCACGCCACCTAAAACTAAAAGAAAATTTATTAGTATAGGGCAAAATTAAGCAAAAAAAAATTGTTACAAAGTTTGTTTTTATACGTCACAATTTATTTTCGTGAAATAAGTATATTGATCAACAAATTTCAGTAGGTAATACTTATTTTAGAAATTGTCGTTTAACACTGACCATGTGGAGTAAAAAAATTACGAATAATATATATTGTATGTATTTAAATAAATTGTTAATAATAGTAGCTTTATGTTCTATGATAAATAATAAAACAGACATAATCAAATCTTTAATTAATTTATCTAAACAATTAACATATTTAGCATCATAAAAGACTTCAATCTTATTATTAATCTACAAAGACGAAAATTGGATTTCAAGACAGTGGTTTACAAATTGTTATCTCAAAATTAACATTTCCAAATATTAATTATACTAATTGCTGCACAAAGACAGATATTATTAGTCAAAAGATTTCACGTTTGCATGATTTTGCAGATATTCAATATAAGCTCTAATAAAATTACAACAAAGAAATATATCAAAAAAATTTGTTCAGAGTTCACGATTGTCTTATTTCAAGTTTGTTTAATCGTTTATTATATTTTAAGTACAATCGCGCAATAATTAAAAATACCTATATATTTTAGTCGGTACTATATTAGTATTACCACCGAATATTACAAGCAATTGCAAGCAATTTACAAGCAAATCTAATTAGCAAATTTTTTAGTTAATTTATAAGTTAAATATTTTGAAATGTTTCTGTTTAATATCATATCCAAACCGATTATTATCTATTAATTGAATTCCACCTAAAACATGCCTGTTAAAGTTATTAATTAATAATTTTTTAGTAACAGATGATTTTGACGATTCAACTTCCATGTCATTTTCTTCTAACAATCAAAATTCAAATAGCCAAATTAAAATTAAATAAATATGTTTTAGTTCACTTTGTATTCAACGTTTTCATAATTTTTTACGTAAATATTTCACAATCCGGAATTATTTTTATTGAGTTCATAAACGATTGTTTCTAGAAAAGCGATGTAGAATGACATATATTTGTGGATAGATTGAGAGATGAATTGCTGTTGATTGACATGCGAATTTAATTAGGGTTGGAAAAAAAACACGTGTAAACCAATTCCAGAGCGCAATTTTAAATAGATTAGATTAAAACGCTCAGTTGACGGTTTTAACATGTTTTTCTCTCATTGATTTTGTTTGTTTAAGTCATCTGTAGATATGAAATTGTATAGATTAAGGTGACAGATTTGGATTTGGATCGTGCCCTAATATTATCAATTAAAGGAAGGTAGCTATAAGTGTGCAACAAGTGAAACTTTTGGGGTTACAAGAAATTCAATAAACGTTTCCTATGAAGAGTAGAACAAAACAAAATTTAATTTATAAACGATATTTAATAACAAAGATTTGCTCAGATAAAATTGTTTCGAAAATAAGAATTTTTTTACCCAGGATTTACTTAGTTTTAATGTTAACAAATACCTGAATGCTAGAACCGCGAAATCAATCATTTTGACTGTTTTTCAAATTTATCGTCTTGTTACTTTTTAATAGTGGAATATTTTTCTGCCATAATACATGACTTTTCATAATTTAAGTTGGTAATTGCCATCATATAATTATTTTTTTGACATTGTTTTTGTCTTTAATAGGAGACATATCCGTAGATATATGTAGGTACTCTTTTCTTCTCGGTTATTTGTCCAATGCACATTGTAATCTGTTACAAAATAATTATTATTGATAGCAGTAGAGATATCCATTAGATGCTTTATTACATAGAAAAAAGAAACCGAAAACAATGCTCTATTATAACCAAAACTTTTTTGCTAAATGGCAAAATAACATTATGAAAAGGCAACTTCTTGAAGATGGTTGTTTTTAACATTTTGAATATAACGAATCACTATATTTTCTCGAATATAAAATAACCCCGATTAAACAACTTATCTATTTTTTTTATTAAAACTATCAGAAAATATAACGTTAATACAACGTTAATCGTATTATTGTCATTATAATATTTGATCTGTAACAAAAACCAAGAATATGTTTGTGAGGAGTCGATAAAGAGTGAGTACATTTATTTGCGAAACTCTGTATGTTGTTTTTTTTGTATTTGCAAGATGTCATAATGATGGTCGTTTTTTTTTTAAAAAGATATCTGAATTACAACAAATTTTATCGAAATCGTACAGTACAACAAAACTTTTAACATTACACGCAACTGTAATACCAAGTTACCCAAAGTAGAAAGTAATATGAAACAATCATCATATTATACTCCAAGAAACTTTGCGTGTAAATTATTAGTTTAAACGTTAAATGCTCAAAGTTGAATAACTGTTATAAAGTGAATTACTGTCAAACCAAAACCTTCTATCAACTTACATGGCTTAATTATTTGACAAAAAATTGGAAATATCATTTTGTCGCAAAAAACTATTCAATAAAGACAATCTACCTAACTTGAACTAAATTATTTAAACAAATAGTAAATGTGTGTTAAAAATAAACAAGTAGGTAAGTCAATAGAATGTGAAATATTTAAACGAAAGGTGGCACATGTTTGATGGAAAGGACTCAGAACCCAGAAGCGAACACTTCAATTTCTCAAATTTGAATAGATTCCAATTATCATTTCAAATGAATATTCTGGCAGAATAAGTAAATTGAATAATTTTTAATTGAAATAAACGTAATTTAGTATCAACTATTACGAGAGACCATAAATTATTAGAACAGATTTTAAGATATCTTGACATTATTTATTATGATAGTCGGTTATATAAACTTGTATTTTCTTTAAAATATTGTAAATGACAAAACTAATTATTGTCATTGTTTTATAGTTACCAAATTGAAGAGCTTAATGCTAATAACCCTTCACCTATAATTTTGTTCAAATGAATATATTTTATGTAAATAGGGCTTTAACCATTTTTTCTTGAATTCGTCAAAATTCAAACTGTTTAATTAAATACTTTTTAATCAGTTTGTAGAATTATAATATAAGGAAATGTACAAAATAATAAGTAATTCTAATATGCAATAAATAGAAAAATAGTATTATTATGTATTTTGTTTAATAACACTGATAACCTAATAAGAATGTAACAAATGTCCAATTTTAGACATTCGTAAATGCGATTATTTACTTGTCAATGCAAATATTAAATGACGTTTTATAAAATTCTCTACCATTGCTTCTAATTGTAAGACACTCTGTGGGTAATTATTATTAGTAAACGTACGTAAAACTTTGACTGTATTAATTTTGTGGAGATACTCCAATAAATCCAATATTTTGCTTATATGTATGCGTATTAGGGTGTCATTTTTCGGAAATTTTAAACTTGCACAAAGGTAAAGTCATAAGCCTGTTTAAATTTTTGTTTTTAATATTAATATTAAGAATTATCTCATCCTGAATTTATATTTCCCATTTAAATAACAGGAATTTTTTTTAATTTAAATTTTTATATATCGATAGTGGTACATTTCAAAGATAATCCCAATACACTAGTACATAGTAAATTGAATACTCTACAAAAAAGTTTTCTTAATGTTTTTTCATAATCATAGCCATTCCAATAATATTTGAGTTCAACGTTCAAAATAGGTGATAACGAATGTTTTTTTAAATATGCAAGCAATAAACGTTTACATTTAGATGCAAAAGGATATAAAAACGTATTTTTTGTCAGAAAACTGATTTTAATAATCTGATATTTTTTATTATAGTTGCAAAGACCATTAACAAAGTAATTAAAAAGTAAATATAACTTTTATGTCATTTTCTTCTATATTGTTATACGGCACAAAATTTTTAGATAGTCAATAGTTTTGCTATAATATTAAAAAACTCGTTAGTTTAACATATTTTGAACTTTAAACTTGAACATCATTTGAATGGCTACGTTTATTAAAATAGTTTTAGACAACTTTTTTGGAAAGCGTTTACTTTACCATAAAAATGTGTAGGGTAAATCATCCAGTCTGTGACTGCCTGCCGGCAAATGACCGTTATAAAAAATAATGTTTACGATAATTTCAAAAAAAATTATATTCATAATATATTTATTTATCCAAATTTGTATGTTTCTTTTTTTATAGAAGGGCAAGAAATAATGAAATGTATAGCTAAAATAATTAAATTTAGGTATATTTAGTTTTCGAGAGTTAAATACAGTGTTGAAGCTTTGAAAGACGCAATTGAAAAGGTTAGACGTAACCTCCTAAGCGCTAATAAAGCCTCTAATTTATAGAATACCAACAAGAACTTTAATTATAAATCTACACGAAGGTACATCGTAGCCTACAGTTTAGAATTAATTTTACAAATTTTATGAATTATTCGTTTTTTATAGACGAATTAATTAATCACTTATTCACTGGGCAATATCAGGTTATTGTTTAGATAAAAAGGTCATTTACTGGACTCATTATTCTATTCTGGTCTATATACTTAACGTTACAAAATTTATGACCAAATTGTTATAATATTTTCATTAATTTATAAACAAAAATAGTACGGATCTTATTTCAACTGTAACGGCTGTTTTGGGTTTATTAAATTTTTTACTATTTATTTAGGTATATCAAAATAGTTCTCGATTTATCAAATCGGCCATACACTGAACGTTTTACTTTATTGAGCTTATTTTTAAAATCCTTCACTACCGAGATAAAAAATTCCCATGTTATTTAAATGGGAAATAGAAAATCGCGATGAGACACCTCTTAATATTATTATTAGGGGCTGAAACTTTAATATGCTTATTATTTTACCTTTCTAAAAAGCCTAAAGTGATTACTAAAAAAAAAGTTTCTGCAAAATGCCACCTTAATGTAGCTATTTTTTTAATAAATAATAAAGATTTAACTTATAGAAGTTCGTTTAACTTTAAGGATTTTAAAAGTTAAGAAAAACTTTAAATCTATTATGAGCACGCTTGATTCATTAGTTTTGTTCCAACTAAAGTACAGTACCGTTCAGAACTGTACTGAGATTGCCCAATAGTATTTTCCCGTTCCAACAATTTAGGAATTTAGAACTTATAGTGTCCCGAACAAATTCTGAACGGTTCTAAAAGTTCCAGAATTTTTAATTTAAAATCTGCTTAACGTATTATCTAAGCTCACTTATTTATTTCTCTCTATTTGTTAGTAACAGAAGAAGATAATCGTCTTCCTGATTTGTCAGAATTTTCAAGCAAAGATGACGATGATGAAAAAGTTATGTAAAACATTATTGTTGAAATAAGTCAAAATAAAGAAAATTATTTTCATTTTAAATTTGTTTCATTTCTGTTGCAATAATTTCCCAATTTTTTATATTTACATATTTCCTTAGTTTAAATATATTTATATGTATAGGTATATAATAAAAAACACAATATTTTGATTTTGTGATTTTATAGATTAGGATATACTAGAATCTAAATTCAAAACGATTCTAAACTGTTCCAAAAGTATTTAGTTAAGATGATTTTAGAACTATACGTTCGCACATGGATTCTAAGCAATTCTGAATCACGTTAAGAATTGTCTTTTGGATCCAATCTATTATAATCATTTGAGTATTAGGACGATATTTAGGCTTACATATTTTTTAAATTTTAATGATTCAATTAATAGTTTGATTTAAACATCTAGACCAGTGTTTCCCAACCTTTTTTGTGTCATGCTCCACCTAAACTTTTAAAAATTTATTATGTCCCCCCATGTAACATATGCATAATTTTTAATATTCAAAATTTTTATTTGTTCACTAAGTACCTTAAATGATAGACTTTACGAAGAAATCGGAAGAAAATTATTAAAAAAATTTAATAATTCAAGCAAACATAATATATTCAGGTATTCAAGTACAAAATAATTTCGATGTAAGATTTTTCTATATTATTTTAATTATTAGTAATTATTAGAAGATTATTTGCACTCCATACTGGACGTTTACAGAGCCTGAGAGGCGAATAAGAGTTGCCATATGGTTAAATTTACATTCTGAAAAATGTTCATTTTTTCAATTGCCCCTTTGAACAATCAAATTGTCCCCTTGTGGGGTGTGGGCCCCACGTTAGAAAATACTTATCTAGATACATATCAATGAATTTACTAACAATAAGTAAAACGCTATTTTTTATTTACCTAAATGCAAATTCCAAAAGTCGTGAAACGTGTAGAATTAAACTTTACCAGAAAATCCATACTTGCCAAGCAAACAAAAAATAAGACAACTCGATATTTACTTACAACAGTCATAGATATCTCTCAAACATTTTAAACTCGAAGATTAGAGTCGATTTTCAATGGAAGTGAGAAATGCTCTTCTCGTATTATTCACCGTCCTCTAAAGGAATGCTTTTTAAGAGGTTCGTTGCTTTTATAGAACTAAAATTTCTTACCCATCGCAACCTTATATAAAATTTATAAAAACTCAAATTTTATAAAAGCCCAAACCTTTCCATCAGATGTGAATAAAACCAACTATTAATAATTTTATCCTTTCTAAAGGAAACCAAGATAAGCAGGAATCCTTTGTGAGTTGTTAGAAATAGTTTTCAACAAAATTCTACGCACTCGGAAGCTCGGGTTTCCTAAGCTTTATGAAGTGGACAAATTTATCCTTGCTCTCCAGCTTACGTTAATTAATGTAGGGTTAAAAGGTATATAAATACCTAAAATTTCATATTCGAATTATAAAAAAGTTGTTTCTTCGTAGAAATTAAAAAAAAAATTTGTTTCAACTTTAAGAACTTTAATTTAAATTTCTAAATATTTTAAAAGTATGCAGAAATCTGTAGCATACCTAGTCCCTACCTTTGTAAAGAACTATCTATATAATTTTTTATTTTCGTGCAAGTGAATACGTATTGAAAGCTTGTGTATCTTTACTTATAGCTTTCCGCATGTAATATCTTTAGAAACGGTAAGCAATCATAGACAAATCCGGAAATATTACACTTTCGTCCAGGATTTCAAAATATCACAAGGGATAAGATACAACTTCCTTTTGATTGAGTTTTGTTCCTCGATGGAATTTCACTATTACGTAAGATTGAAGCCAGGAATTGTATTGTGTAACATGGAATTCTTTTATTTTAATATAGTTATTGCATATTGTTTTTTTATTTAATATCATAAACTAGATTTAAAAATTAAAACAGAAATATTATTTATAAAAAGGTATTAGGAATATTGAATTTGGAAATACATATATAGTAGCATATAATTTTTTTTATTAATTAAAACACATTTATATAAAAAAGAAATTAATTTAACAAGCAATTTAATTTAATATAAAGCCTAATGTAATTACTTTTTCTATCTTATAACAATCAACCTATAAGTTTTCGACGTAAAGCTTTCTAAATTTGTTATTATTAGAACAGCCGTCACTCACCGATTTACTCGTCGGAATTAAATAAAGCGGCAAAAACTCTTACGGTCGGAAAAAGTTTTCACGAAAAAAAAACGAATTTATTGATGTAACGATCTATCTTGAATATAGAATGACCACTAAACTTAGCAAGTTTTCTAACTCTTTGTGAAACATTAAAGAGCCATTTCTGATTTTATTGAAACAATAATATTATATAAATGGAAAAAAGTTTAAACAGATTTTTAATGAAACACATTAAAAAGAAATGGTATAATATCTTGTGCAAGTTATTGCATTAGAATTAAGAGTTTTGTTAAGACAAATTATTTAATCTGCATTTATATTCGAACTTATCTGTGCCCAATTATTTCTGCATGTGAGTTTGGAAGTAGGAAACTTGTTTAGTAAGTAATTTACACAAGGAAGATTTGATTTAAATTAATAAGTATGTAAATTATCAATTTAACATTGATGTAAATGTTAATTTAGTTAATAATTAAAGTTACGTACTTTAAAAAAACAAATATACAGGGTGTTTCAAAAAAGTTGTCAGAGCCGAAAATAGGTGGTAGGAGTGATTTATTAAAAGAGTTTCTATTTGGTAATATTTCTAAATTTATTTATTTAAAAAAGTTATATCAAAATCAAAATTGAACCCATATTTTGAGAACCGCAGGCTTTTTGACCTACGACAGCGTTAAATTGCCTAATTAAGAAACATATTTGACGTATTCAACGTACTTTTTGTTTCTATGAAGAATCCAATCGTCCGGTAATAAGGATTGCTAGCGTGTCCAAATTCCAACTAAAATCTTTATTTTGATCTAGGTCAATATTAAATCATATAAAAAACAAATGTAATTTCAAGTTCAATAATCTTATTTTTGCAAAATAAACAAAACCATAAATCGCATTTTCCCAGATATATAAACAAAAGTTTAAAACAATGACTTCGTTCGAGTGCTGGAGTCAAACAAATAACTTATAATTTCTTGTGTATCGAATTTAGCATTATATGAAATAAGAAAAATAAACTATGGTTTGGATATTTTTTTAATATTTACATGACAAGGACAACATTAGTAAACGGCTATTACAAAAATATTTCGTAGACTTGCCATTTATAGTATGTAAAGTTAATATTCTCTTGTCTTAATAATACGATATGTGTTATACACCATAGAGCAAATCTTACAATCATTTATGAATATCAATCATATTTCTTCTTCTTCTTTTTTTTCCTCTTCTTTGTAAGCTTAACAGCTTGTTTTAATCCAGCACATATTTCCAACTTTTTCTAGGTCTACCCGGTGATCTTCTACCTCTTGGAGAAAGATCTCTAACTTTCTTCACCATTCGGGTATCGTCCATCCTCGATATGTGGTTATTCCATTCCGCTCTTCTTTTCCTAACCCATATTTAACTATGGAAACTCAATCAATATTTTGGCATACAAATTTCAAGCCTTTTTTCTTAATTTTGGCACAAATTTTTTTTTCCACAGATAGACATGATGCTTATTATTACAAAAAAATTACCCGCTAGCGCATTAACCTTTTTGAGAAAATCGAGTTTAAAAATGCTTTTTTGCCAGTTTTTTGAGAAATTGGTCACAAAACACGCTAATTAAGTAACAGAGAATGAAGTTTTTTTAAACTAGTGCAAATGCATATTCTGGTACTTAATTCACTTGCATCATGCAAAATATCTGCTCAAATAAAGTTGTATTGGGTCGAAAATTCAGATTTCAAATTTGAGTTTTTCAAACGGCTAATAGGTATCGCGAGAATCTAATTTTAAAATATGATATTTGTGGTGACAAAATCAGCGGTTAATTTTTCTTTTTAACTTTTTCACGTAAGTCATAATTTACATAAGTAAAACTGTTATATTCGTTAGAATTAAAATTTTTAAAAAATTTACACTTTAAGAGGCTGCAGTAGCTAAACTATGACTGATACAAAAAAAATGTTTAAAGACAAATTTGTAGGGCACAAATTTACTTACAAAATTGCTATTTATATCTTTCATCTATCATCAATAGTTACGTCTCTAAATAAGATTTATTAGTATTTTTATAAATGGGGGAGTTCCCCGAAATGAGTATGTATTGAAATTTTGTTTTACATTATTATATTATTTTTACTGAAACAAACGACAAATGTATTTGAATATATGAGCTTATTTTGGATTTTTTCCTGAAACACTGTATTGGTAAAATTCATTAAAATTTATTAAAGAGAAGTCCTAAAATACAAAAAAAAAGAATTTAGCTCACTACCTATTACATCTTTTATTGGTTTTTTTATGAAATGTAGTAATTTTAAAATTGAACTATTTACTAGTCTAGAAATTGCATGTTTACAAATGTGAAAAAATAAATTTTATTTAACGTTAATTACAAATGAAAAATTCTAATAGCCTCTTTATCAAAAGAAATAGTTTTGTTTACTTAGTTGAGAAATAACGGAGAATGAAATTGCCAATTTAAAGGGCAAGTTTATTCAACGAAGAATACCACAGAATTAGAAATTGGGATTAAGGACTAAAATATGGTTCTCTTTTAACTCTATTTTCGTCGGCTTGATTATTACAGCTTTTATTCTAAATTTTATCTAAATGTTTGTACTTTAGATTTAAATTTTATCCAATGTAAATTTTAACAATATGCAATAGTAATATTTAAAATTAAGTTAAAGCAGCAAAAACGTTTTTATTAAAGCTTAAAGCAGGTGCGTGGTTAAATTATCAAACAGTGCAAATGTTATCATTACAGCTCAACAGTAAAAGCTCAGCAGTTTATAAAATAAGAAACCCATTATAATATATATGTTTATGTTCTTTTAAATATTAAGTAAGACTAATGCAAAAATGAACGTTTAGAATGACGTACAATGTGAGCAAACAAAATTATTGTGCTTTTTCTTTATCCTGTGTTCGGTTTATGATGGAAATGCTTCTTTGTCGGTTAACAATATTTTTGCTTCCTGGATGTAAAACTGGCTTTATAGAACAAATAACTTCACGTTATTACTTTTCATCATTACATAGTGAAACAATTTACATTTTAGTTAAATTATTGTCAATATTAGCTGCTATGCACTGCATTCATTTTCTAAACCGAAATTACATTTTATTCTTTAAAAATCGCTATGTACATGTTGTATAATTAATGAGTGTGCTTTTTTTAATTCATGAATAAAATTTCGTTGTAATATATTACAAAACCGAACCTGAAATTAAATTATAATTTTTATGTTCCCCTTGACGTTCATCATCTAAGTGATTTGTAGTTGTTGGTTGGATAAAAAATGGAAATTTATAATAGAAGCAAATCAATATAGGTGGTAGTCCTCTTCGTATTGCTTCATCTGCTAAAATCGTTTTATATCATGTAGCAAGTGAAAAATGATTTAAAATTCTTATTCGACGGAAAGGTAATTTATTATAAAAAATAGACAATATGTAAAACTTAAAAAAAAGTTACTTTTTAAAGATCGTTTTTCTTTCGGCTTTATCAAATTTTTAGCTAGCGACTGGCAGATAAAGATACCTTCCAAATGCAATAAATGTAACTTTATAAATAGATTTATATCCATAATAAACAGCAACATATGGGTAATACATTCTTGACGCGCCAAAAAGAATCTCGTATCAATGTATTCCATAAAAAATTTATATGAATAAAATGTATAGTTATTGTTTATCAAAACCCAAAGTTCCATCAAAAGGCGCAAGTATTGACGAGACAAAACCAGTTATTTGGAAACGAATAAATTTTATATTAAATCGTCCAATAATTTGATTCCGATAGGTATGTATAATAAAAGTAGAAATGATGAAATCTATAGGCAGATTTGGAAAAGGATCAAGACGAGCTAATCCGATTTGGTAGACGAGTATTCAGATTAAAGTATTGAGGACTTCTATAACGATTACTTTGCATAAAAAACGTTTTAACGTAATTCCAAGATAACCATGACTTTCAATACTAATTAAGAATATAACAAAAAAGTACCGCTTACTCTTTTACGAATAAAGTTGAGTTCTTATATGGGTAACTTATAAAATACATCAAAATAACTACACAATATCCTAGGTTTACTATAAAATGTAATTTAGTAATCCTTTTACTGTTAGGTGTCGGATTTTACCGAAATTCAATGCAATATAGGTATAGTACAGTACATTAATTATATAATGTAACTAAATTTATGTTTCTTAATTAATTTATACTATGCATTCTTGTCCCTAGTTCGGTCGTTAAGCTATTTCTATTGCATTGCCTTCTTTCTACTGCTTTCCGTACTTGTTTCTCTCATTACATTCT
The DNA here is from genome assembly GCA_036325965.1 of Sinopyrophorus schimmeli. NCBI lineage: Eukaryota > Metazoa > Arthropoda > Insecta > Coleoptera > Elateridae > Sinopyrophorus > Sinopyrophorus schimmeli. The sequence continues at coordinate 4,856,191 of JARFIZ010000013.1, forward strand.
TGGTTTACATATCTTGTGTGTTCCATGTTCATATACTCACATAGGGGAAGCTGACCTAAAGCAGGTATGGGCTAATGTTAAGGGCTCTGTAGCAATTAATGTTAAATTAATTTCAACATTTTCTGTTTTGGTTCTCTCCTAACAATAAGTGATAGAAGAAATACATTATAAATAGTAGGTTTAAAATTTTAAATTAACATTAATGGACAATGAATGTTATGAAATTTAAAATCATAGAAGTTCTGATCAAAATTAACACAATTAAACTTGATATGGAACTAAAACTACAATTAACGTAGTTTCGTTGTTAGTTAAATTTCAGGGACTTACCGATAGAATCCTCAAAAAGTAACAGTAAAATTTTCTCTTCTTATTTCAGTATTTACTCTTTGGGTTTGCTGTTTTTTGTTTCCAATTATCTTTATCTGTCCAGTCTCAATCCCTTAGTCCATTTTCTACCGTTATTTGCTTTACGTAGCTTTCCCATCCTAAAACTGGCCGTCCTCTTCTTTTTCTGCCAAACAGGAACCATTCAGTAACTTATTTTGGCCAACGATGTTCCGGCATTCTCTTAACATGTCCATACCATTGTAGTATTTGGTTTTCTAATGTTTTGGTAATTCTTTTCCAGATCTTTTCAGTTCTGCAATTCTGCACCGTAAAGTACTATATTTTCAACAATACTATGAAATATATGTAATTTTGTTTCTTGACTAAGATTTTTATTCCATGGTATTCCATGTAGGGATTTTGTGGCCATAAGACCCATTGCAAGTCTGGATAGAATGTCTTTTTGCACGTACCTGTGGAGCTAATAATTGTACCAAAGTATTTAAATTTTTTACAGTTTTTAACTTCCTGTTCGGCGATATATTAATTATTTGCGTCTCTTCCAACACACATATATTCCGTCTTTTGGAAGTTTATAGTCAAACCCCATTTTTCAAACTCTTCTTTTAATTTTCAGAGCATATACTCCATGTCTTCTTGATCCTGTGCGAATAAAACTTTGCCGTCTGCAAAGAGTAAAGAGTGTAGTATACTGTTTCCTATTTGTATGCCCATTCCAGAACATTTTTTGTATCATGTTTCTGAAGTTTGTTCTATATACCTATATGTCAAAATTTTGACTCCTTTTAATAAATTTCCGTTTACTTTATCAGGAAGTTCATTACAGTGAAACCCACTAAAAAAGATATAGGTACATATCAGTCTTATACTCGAAGTGGAGTTTACTATAAACGGGTTAACTATATTCGAACTGCGTTGTAATTGGTTTAGAAAACTTAAAATAAATATTGTATACATATTAAGTCACAAATATTTTAATATACGTACAACATTTTTAATTAAAATTATGTTTCTATAAAACTCATTTTAAAAAACCATCAAAATAAAATGGTTTTATTTATTTTTGGTTAGAAATGTCCAAAGAACATCAAACTGTAACTTCTTGTCTGTCTACATGAAAAACGTAAATTAATGTTCGTGCTAAAATAAAACTTAAAGTTGTGACCCGAAAATCTCTTTTAAGGTATAAGTAAAATCCCTGAAACTCATAAATCTTTCAAATATATGAATTATAGGAAATTTTTACATTTTCTTGAATCGCTCTAACTTATGTTTTAAAAAAGGTTTAAAAATCCTTCTTGTCTCAACTCGGAAGTTACAATTCTAAGCAGTAAATTACACGATTATCCTCCAGCATTGAGTTGGAACCCCAGACAACTTGATGGCTGCAAAACTCATGTTAAATTTAGTAGAGTTGGTTTCTAATACCTTAGGGTATCCAAAACAAGCCAAACCCGGTTTGCTATATTTAGTTTATTATAGGTTATTAGATTATGGTTAGTCGTGTCGTTGTGACCTTTATGACATAAAAACTTTCTGTTTTAGCTTTTTTAAATTTAATTCCATAAAAAATTGCTCAATTTTATTTTCAATGATTTATATAAAATTTTTGGATTTTTTATTAATTTATATTATTTTTGAATATTGCATACTTTATGTAAAATTCAAATTTCTTTATGTATTGTAAATTGTTTAAAGAGTACTGTTGTGTATTTAAATATATCCAGTTACTGATGGATATAACAAAAATAATAAATACTAGTAGTCTTAGCAACACTTAGTACATAGTAACATAACAAGTAAGGTTTGTGAATGTAAAGTTAAAAAACTATATCTTGTAATATTAAATAAATAATAAAGAACAAGATAAAACATGGCGCAGTCGAAAGTCAGTTAAAGACTAACAATAAGAACTTACGTAAAGCAAAAGAAAACAAAGGTTTCGAAGAACGTAAAAAAAAAAAAAAAATACAATAATTTTTTTTTATTGTTGGAGTATTAAATTAAAAATGGAGTTTAATAAGCCAAGTATACTTCAGATAACCGGCAATTTAGAAACAAACTTTGAGCAATTCAAACAAGAAGTGAAAATATATTTTACAGCTACGGAAACAAATAAAAAATCAAAAGAAGTGCAAGTAGCTAGAATAAAAAATTTATTGGGAAGTGAAGGTCTGAAATTATACCGAACAATAACTACTGTTAAAGAAGAAGAAGAAACCGTTGATAGTATTATAGAAGTTCTAGGAAAACATTGTATTCCTACAAAAAATACAATAATGGAAATCTACAAGTTTTTTGCAAGAAAACAAGAACCGCAAGAACCATTCGAAAGATTTTATGCAGATCTAAGAACATTAGTAACACCATGCGAGTTTGGAGATCAAGAAGAAAAATTACTAAAAGTGCAAATTGTGTTGGGTATAAACTCAAAAGTGTTCAAGAAAGACTACTTAGAGAAGATATAACTCTAGAAAAGTAATTTCCTTTTGTAAATCAGTAGAATTAGCAGAGAAGAACATGCAAGTAATAGAACAAGAGAAACGTCAAGTAAATGAAATGAAAAAGCAGACTCTTCAAAAACAAACAAGTAACGTAGGTAATAATTTTAAGAAATTTAGTAGTAACTATAAAAATAGAAAAATATGTCAAAGATGTGGTAAAAGTCATCCCAATAAGGAGTGTTGGGCTAAAGGAAAAACATGTAATAAATGTCAAAAAGCTAATCATTTTGCAAATATGTGTAAAACCCAAGAAAATAAGCAGCTAAATAAAAAAGCTCATGAAGTAATAGAAGAAAATATAAAAGATGATTTGAATGTAAACACAATTAATTATATAAATGGTATTAATTGTATAAATAAATTAGAATGGTACAAATATGTTAAAATTAAAAATAAATTTATTAAATTTAAATTAGACAGTGGAGCGCAAGTAAATATAATACCAAACTATTATGTACAGAAATATAAATGGAATAATTTAGTCAAAAAAGTAGACATGAAATTAGAAAGCTATGGAGGTTTTAAAATAGCACCAAAAGGTTTGCTAAAAACAAGTGTACAAGTAAGAAATGTAGAAACAATTGCAGAATTCCTAATAGTTGATTTAGTAAATTGTACACCGATATTAGGTCTCAAAACATGTATAGAATTAGGATTGTTAAAACGCATTGATACTGTCGCAGAAGAAATTAATGAAAGAACAAAATTCATTAATGAGAATAAAGATGTATTTACAGGATTAGGGGCATTTCCGGATAAGTGCACGATTAAAATAAAAGAAACGGCTAGTCCAAAAGCCATTCCTCCTAGAAGAATACCACTTAAAATTAAAGATACGGTAATAAATACATTAAAAATGTTAAAGGAGAAAGAAATAATAGTTCCTGTAGAAGAACCTGCAGATTGGGTTCATAATATGGTAATTGTAGAAAAACCAGACAAATCACTTAGAATTTGTATAGACCCGGTTGAGTTAAATAAACATATACTAAGAGAATTTTATCCAATTCCAACTTTAGAAGAAATTAGTACTAAATTAGCACATAAAAAATATTTTTCTGTGTTAGACCTCAAAGATGGTTTTCATCAAATAAGATTAGATAGTGAGTCAAGTAAACTTTGCACATTTAGTACACCATTAGGATTGTATAAGTTCTTGAGAGCACCGTTTGGAATAACATCTATTCCAGAAATATTTCAAAAATTAACACAAAAATATTTTGGGAATATTCAAGGAGTTAGTGTTTATTTTGATGATATTTTATGTTATGCAAGTACTGAAGATGAATTAAAATGATTCTTGATAAAGTAATACAAACAGCTAGAAAATACAATATTAAATTTAATCCTAATAAGTTACAGTATTTCGTAAAAGAAATTAAATATTTTGGATTAGTTTTTAATGAACAAGGTATGAAACCAAATCAAGAAAGAATTGAAGTCATTAAAAATTTAAAACAACCGACAAATAAAAAAGAGTTACAGCAAATATTAGGTATGATAAATTTTTTAAGAAATTTTTTACCAAATCTATCTGAAATAATATCACCATTAAGACAATTGTTAAAGAATAATATAGAATGGATTTGGACAAATACTCATGAACAAGCATTAAATAAGATTAAGGACATGGTCTGTGAAATTTCTATTTTAGCTTCATTTGACCCTAAGAAACAAATTGAGATACAATGTGATGCGTCTAAAGATGCAATTGGATGTTGTTTACTACAAGAAGGTAAAACAATAAGTTTTGCTTCAAGATCCTTGTCAGAAACTGAATGTAATTACGCTCAAATTGAGAAAGAATTGCTTTCTGTTAGTTTTGCTTGTAAAAAATTTCATAATTTAATTTATGGTCATAAAATTAAAATATTTAATGATCATCAACCATTGATATCAATAGTAAAAAGATTTAGATAAAATTAAAAACAATAGGTTACGTAGACTAAGATTGTCATTATTAATGTATGATTTTGAACTTAATTATTTACCTGGAAGTAAAATGTATATAGCAGATTTACTCAGTAGAAATATAATACATAAAAAGAGAACGAGGATGAGATAATGCAAGATGTTGTGCATGCACTCACCATTGGAAGATGTGGAATGAGCGAAGAAAAATTATACAATTTCAAGAAGCTACTGAGAATGATCAAATATTAAATCAAGTATTAAAATGGTATAACAAAGGTTGGCCAAATAAATGTAATGAAGAGGGAGAAATTAAACATTATTGGAAACTACGAAATGATATTTTTGTAGAAAATGGATTAGTTTACTATCAAGATAGACTTATTGTACCATCTTCGTTGAAGAAGTACATGTTAAATATATTACACGAAACTCATTTAGGAATAGTAAAAACTAAAGCAGTGGCACGAAATAACTTATATTGGATGGCTATGATGTCAGAAATTGAAAATTATATAGGAAATTGTAATATATGTTTGAAATACAGTAGATCAAAAACAAAGGAACCATTGCAAAGTCATGAGATACCAAAATACCATTTTTAAGGTAGGCGTTGATATTGCCGAACATGCTGGTTCTAGTTATTTAATACTGTATGATTACTACTCGAGGTGGTTAGAGATTGAGAAATTAGGGGGCAAAAATACTAATGCAGTTATTGATAAATTTAAACAAATATTTAGTAGAAATGGAATACCTGCTATAGTGATATCTGATAATATGCCATTTGGTAGTTACGAGATGAACAAGTTTGCAAATCAATGGAACTTTCAGATACAGACTTCTAGCCCCATTACCCTAAAAGTAATGGTTTAGCTGAAAAGGAGTAGATATAGCAAAAACAATGTTAAGAAAAGCTAGTGAAAGTAATCAAGATTTAGAGTTATATTTGTTAAATTATAGAAATTCACCAGTATCAGGTCTTGGTTGCTCTCCAGCTCAGATATTAAATAGTAGAATGTTGAGAACAAAAATTCCTGTAATTAATCAAGCTTTAGAACCTAAGTTAATAGATAATAATGTTAAACAAACAATGTTAAAAAACCAAGAAAAACAAAAGTTATGGTATAATAGAAATGCTGCTAAAAGACAACAGACATTTACCAGTGGTCAAAAGTGTTATTACAAAATATCAAAACTTTACAATGGGAACCCGCCATAATTATAAAACCATTGGAAAAACCTAGATCATATTTGGTAAAGACGATATGCAACAAATATTATAGAAGAAATTCGATACATATCAAAGAAAGATACAACGATTCTGTTCGCTTTGATATGAACTTAAATGGAAGAGAATTAGAACCTAAATCAGAGACTACATCGAGTCTTCGTAGATCTCAAAGAATAAGACACCCTGTAGTTAAACTACAGTTGAGTTAAAAGGGCGTGTTGTGTATTTAAATATATCCAGTTACTGATGGATATAACAAAAATAATAAATACTAGTAGTCTTAGCAACACTTAGTACATAGTAACATAACAAGTAAGGTTTGTGAATGTAAAGTTAAAAAACTATATCTTGTAATATTAAATAAATAATAAAGAACAAGATAAAACAAGTACATTTTGATTTTTCTAGAAAACGATACTTTTCCACGTTTTGTTTTTGAAAGGCTAAACTTTACGTGCCTGTACATTTATGACAAAATAAAAAATAATAAAGCTTTTAAAGATTTCTATTAAATTAAAAGAAATCAGTGTTATAAAAGTTTAAAGCGTTTAAAAAATTAACTTGCTCCTTAATTAATAAGTTTTATGCAACGAAATTAAAAAACAATCATGTAAAAAAATACATTTATATATTAAAGGGTGTTTGACAAAAGGAGGTTAACCCTTATGTGAGTGACAAAAAAAACACCTTCATCAGAGTGACGAGGTACCCGGGTACCTTCATATAGGTTATATTGATCAAGTTTTGATTTTACCTTACACTTCCTTTGATTATTATTATTTTGACGAGCCAAAGAGTCGACCGTAGATTATCGGCGCATACGTTTGTTTCTTTTCTATTAGTTCAGTTGTTATTTTGTTAGTTTATAATTATTTCACTATGAATACTGGAGCGAGTACTTCCATACAAAAACCACGTAGTCAAAGATATAATTCGACAGAATTACTAACGATACTATCAGAGTCTTCTAGTGATGAAAGTAAATTTGTTGTTTCTGATAACGAAGATGATTATATTCCTTTAGTTGATGAGGGTAGATCGAAAGTTTCCGATGTTGAGCCAGAAGCCGAAATCGAAAAAGAGTGTGACTGTTTTGATTCAGATTATAGTTTTGAAGGGGAATCATCGGAAAATATTCTTATAGCGAAAGATGGAACCCAGTGGCAGGTTGATATACTTCCAAGAACACAAACTAATAGTAACTGGTAGAAACATTATTTGTCAATGCGGCGGGGCTGCATCTTGTAGTAAACTTTATAATGCAATGGAAATATTCAAAAATATCTTGTCCAATAAAATGTGCGACATAATTTTACGGGAAACTAATCGAAAAGGAACTAAGATTACTGAAACATACAATAATAAATTGATAGAAAATTACTCAGATATTAGCAAGCGACCGAAAGAAAAAACATTCAAATCATTCAAGGAACAAGAATTGGATGCATTTTTTGGCGTTCTAATTTGTGGTGGAGTACATAGATTCAATAGAGAGCATTTGACTGAACGGTGGAAATCTGACCACTTACCATTATTTCGAGCTGCAATGTCCCACGATAGATTCAAATTGTTGTTACGTTTCATAAGTTTGATAATGATGTTACACGTCTCGAGTACAAAATTAGAAATATTTTTGAGATATCATACAAAACACATAAAGGTACCAGGGTACCTTGTCACTCTATTATGGGTGTAAAAAATGTTTTAGCTTCCCCAAAATATTCCGAATGGGTTGACCGGGTCAAAACATAAAAAAAATATGGTTTACAAAAAGTTAAGAGCTCTCAGGACACCACAGCTATCTATAATGCATAAAATATAGTTTTTCTTGTAATTGAAAATGCAAAAGGCACCCGGGTACCTCGTCACTCACATAAGGGTTAAAAGTGATAGAAAATAGAAATAGGAACTATTGCTTTTAATCTGTAATTTAAGAATAAATAGCGCGCGCTACTGTGCGCGGAAAGTAATTACCAGGAGTATACTTCTACATTAAACCGTTAACCACAGATTCTATGGCTTAAATTTAGAAGATTTTCCGTATGTCATTTGCCATGTAGGCGACCTTTTTTTAAAATACAGATAACTAAAATTTACTTATTAAAAACTAATTTTATTAATAGCATCTTAACAATCGAGAGTTCTCTAAAATTCTGCCAAACATTCTGGCACCCTGCTTAGTATGTATATAAACCACGGCTTCGCTATGACAGAGAAGTTCGGTACGGAGATATCTCCGTGCAGTTCCGATAGCACTCGTTGGAAGTTAAAAGTGAGTGCAAGTTTATCGCAAAGCAATTCTTGCAGTTTCGTGGAAATTCAGAAAAATGTTTAAATAAATTAATGTTAATTACTTAACATAGTAAAATACTGCTAGTTTAAGACTAAATAAATTAGTGAGTGAGTTATAGATAAATTATACTTAAGCAGTATAAATGAATAACGATAAACGTTTGGGATCATTCTAGTATTCGCACTCTAAATAAATCTCCGCAAACTTGTAACAAAAAAAATATATTTACCAACACAGTATTAACTAAGAAAATTTAAATTAGCTATACATATACATATATTTTATCAAAATTAAATTATTGTATTTAATCAAATTTGTTTTTGCAATTATTTGTTACATACAAACAGCTTAATTAAATATTTTTTTTTAAATTTCATATTTGTAAAGCAAGTATCATATGGGGGATCAATTACTTTAAATTGTAATTAAATAAGTAAGTAATTGTATAAATATGGTTATATACCTACCTAAAATATCGAATTTCTGTTGCGTTTTTAAAATTCTCATTTTCTCACTGGAAATAAATTAGTACTTTTGTTAAACGAATTGTGCTTTACAATTTGTTTTGTGAAAAAATACGTTTAATTAATTTTTTTTACTTTACTTAATTTTAAATTAGTAAAACAGAAAAACAAATCTAAAGGGTTGAAATAAAATACAGTTTCTCCGACCCGAACTTTTACAAAGTTAAAACTGACAAAGACCATAAAGCAATTACGTCCCTTATATTCATTAGAGGAACGAGGAGTTTCCGGTTGATTTGAATTTCTTTTTGAACACTCGTAAAGTCACAAAGGAGTGAAGTGATAACGCAAAGCAAAGACATTTAAATTAAATTGCTGTTTGTAAATGTCTTTGATGTAGGTAAAGCCATCTGCATCAAGGAATTATTTGGATAATTTTACAAAGCGTTGCTAACTTTTTCTAAGGAAATGTCGGGCAAAATATTTTTAATAATTTATTTTTATAAATTTTAAATGACGCTATGGCTAAATCTATTTTAAAAGCTAAAGGTGGATCACTAAACTAGATGTCAATAATGTATTTATTATTCTATCAGACCCTGTTTTTTGATTAGACCAGTTTTTACAGCATAAATAATAATTTAATTTAAAATTAATGAAGTAAACGTTTTAATTAAACACGAGTGTTAAGTTTGAAATATTCTGAATAATTTTTTAATTAAATATTTTTAAACTCCCCGAAGGATTACTCGTTTAAAAGACCTAATAATTAGATTAAAATACCAAAAGCATATTCAGAAATATACCCATAAGCTTTCTTTTACACCCTGTAGTAGCAATGCAAAACATACCATATAAAAATACTAAACATCTGAATAACGTTTTTTTATGAAATGTAGTTTGTACGTTAAATATTGATTTTGATTTAATTGAGTTATGTAGATAAAAAAAAAGTTTAAAAAAAAAATTAAAAATTCAAATACAGTGGAACCTCACATAACGAGCACCTCGCATAACGAGCGAGGTTTCGCATAACAAAAAAGCAAAAATCGTCTGGCAAAATGCTGAAATTATGGTAAACTGTAACATCGTACATTGAGAAGCATTGTCGCATTTTTATCAAATTTTGAAGCGTAAGCAAAAACAAATGTCTCGACAGATTCCTAGTAAAAAAGAAATAGGTATGTTACTAAGAAAAGATGAAGATGAATCAGGCTTCTTAACAATTTATATGTATTTTTCTTTGAACAAATGTTACACATAACGTTTTTTCGAGTATTTTTTTTGAAAATTTTAATTCTTGTGTATTTTTTTGGCATGGAACGCATTATCGTATTTTACATCAATTTATATGATAAAAATTGTTTCGCTTAACAAGTGTTTCGCATTACGAGTAATACTCCAGAACGCATTATGCTCGTTTTGCGAGGTTCCACTGTAATATTAAAATGCTTATTAGAATCGATATAGGACATTCTGGAGGTGCCACTAATACCAACCCTATTTGTGACACAGAAACTAGTTAAGACTTCCGGATGGATGCTGCGTTTTCTTGTTTCAAAATACCGACATTTCGCAAACGTTTCAGTTAGCATCTTTAAAGCTGAATACTCTGATATTGAATTATCTTTAAAGCAGGGGGTTCTTACATACCTGTGCACATGTCATGGAACTATGCACATAGAGTTATTCAACCATAATCTGAAAAACATCATAAAACTTTGGGAAGGGTAGTGCACCAAATAAAATTAATTTGGATAACTCGGTCTCTATTAAGCTTGTTAGGATTCTTACTTATCTCAATGCCTTCACGCTACTTTCGTGGAAAATATTTCCAATCCCAGTTGCCAGTTTTTCGGTTTTGTCATACGCAATTGAATGTCATGTTTCGGAACAATGTTCCGCCAAAGCAGATTGCGAAAGAGTACCATATTTGGCGTAACGTTGATGTAATGTAATTTGGGTGTAGGTATATGTTCCTCCTGGTCTCTTCTATGTATACTTTTCCACCCGAATACAAAATTTTATAAATTTTGGATGTATCAAGAGTAGATTTTCTGTCTTTAGGATTCGAAAGGTTCTAAGATATTTTCCTCTGGGTTTTAAGATAACCTTGATGTTGTGGAGACTCTCTCAGATAGAGGATTAGGATCCAATGATGATTCAGTATCATAGCATCCAGTCCTGAACATGCAAACTGAAACTTTTGTAAAAGGTCACCATTATGCTAAAAGAAGACGTGACATTCATGCAGAAACCTTAACTAATATCGACGTTAGAAATTAAGTTAATGTTAGTGACAGAGCTAGTGCCACTTTCAGAGAGTCCATCATCGATTCTTGAATGTAGTTTGATTTTACTATTAATAACCTCGTAAGCCTTAAGTCCACAGTTCAAATACAATTTGAATAAAAATCATATAATATACAATGCGAGAGATTTGCTTCTCCAGAGACATGAAAGAGATCCTCTTTTACATAGGCTTGTAACAGGTGACGAGATTTAGATGTCGCAAAATGTGCATCGAGAATGCATTTGGTCTAAGGACAATAGACCTTCTACTGTCAGGAAACCTGGAATTGACCAAGAAAAATTATTTTGTCTATTTGGTGGGACTGGCAAGGTTTAGTCTACTAGGAGCTCCTTGCTCAAAGTGAAACTATTAATTCTACCAAATGCTGAAATGAACTTGATAAATTGAAAGCCACCATAGCAAGAAAACAGCCAAAATAGAAAAATCGACAAGGCGTTGTTTTTTATCAGGACCATGCAAAATTGCTTGTTGCATGATTGTAAGGGTAAAACTGTTACAGTTTGATTGGAACGTTCTATTGCATCCTTCATACTCTTCAGATCGTGCTCCATCCAAATACGACTTGTTCCTGGCATTAAAAATGCAATATATAATAAATTGTTGTACTCCGTAAGTGAAATAAAAACGCATGTCGAAGGATATTGTGCAGGTAAGCCCCAACGATTTTGGAAATAAGAAATAACGAAGGTTTTAATTCGTCATGAATTAAATTCTTTTCGAAATAGAACGATAGAAAGTAACACAAAATAATGTTTTTTTTAATGTAAACAATTACGGTTACTGGACATTTGCCCTCTGCTTTACCCAAACATTAAAAATTGTTAAAATTTTTTTGCACACTAAATTATTGTTTAATCCGGTAATAATAAACTTTTTGTAAGAACTTTGATTAATTTTCTTTTTTTTTTAAGAAATTTCTAGATTTTGTGTGTTTCTAGAATAGAACTGAATATGTTTCCTACAGAAAAGTATAAGTATTTGTATCAAAAATTTATAGTATTTAAGTTGCAGTTTTCTTTGTGAGAAACAAATTTAAAAAGAACACTTATTAGAAGTTATTTTTCAAGAGGGCTTATAAATCATAAGTACGCCATTGAAATATGGTTTTATTTCTAAATGCTTCTATTTAATGAGATTTTGCTTATTTTAACAATTAGAGGTTTTACAGGTTTATATTGTTCTAAGTTATAGGTGCTTCATTTCTTCGAAAATGCAGGCAAAGCGCTCATTTTCATTAGTAATATTAACGATATCCATATAAACTCTAATCAAACCAGTAGGTAACGCTTTAAAAGCCAATTTATTGTAATCCAAGCGGAGATTGTTTGTAGAATACTGGCCCTAAAAAGAATAAAGTAACTTATTAAATAAAGATTCTTTTTGTGGTTTTTATGTAGCTTTCTTTTTGCTCTAAACAAAATCCTTTTAATTTTTGAAAAATGTTTTCTTTATACACGTAAAAGGTAAACTCTAAATTCTGCAGGTATTTATGTTTGGATACCTTTAAAGTAATAATAAAAAGATAAACCGAAAAAATATATATTACCGGAGGAAATGGACAAGTTTTTAGGGGTATTTTAATAGCCTTCGCGATATCGGTCCATTGTTCTCCTAAATATAAATTAGCAGCTCGGCATGCATTTTTTTCTTTTATTACGTGAACTTGTCTAAACGTTTTTCCATCCCTTGACATTTGTATCGTAGCTTTCACCTGTAATTATGTTTTTAAATGTTATTTATTTGAATAAGGTTGTTTTCGTTACTAAAGAGTTATCGCCCACAGGAAATGGAAAAGTTATATTCAATGCAATGAATTGGTTGTTGTCTTTTCCGTTAAGAGTGGCATAAAATTTTGCAGAGCCTTGTTTATCTGGGCACGGTGCAAAATTTGTTATTTCGAATTTTCCCCAAATTTCAGTCACCTGAAAGTTCAAAGTGGAGTTAAATTTATCAGAGGTTTGTGATATATAAGGATAAAATAAATTAATTTTTTCAATATAAATAATAATGAAATAGACAAACGATTTAAAAAGTTTGAGAATTTTTCTCTTACCATTATGTGACAGACCATTAATAAAATTAAGCGATTCAGCGACAACTTATTCATTTTTCTGATTTACATAGGCACAAATAGATGTAATAACTGTGGTGCAGGCAAGTTTTATATCAAGATTGTATCAGATAATTAGTGTCGGATATATTATAAAATTATGTACTTTTTTTCTATAAATGTTTCCGATTAGGCAAATAACCTCGATTAGGTACTTTTAAGACAAATTATAATCTATGTTTCTGACTTATTAAGCACCAAATGAACTATTTAGCATTTATAATCTTTTTAACGACTAAAATCTTAAAATGGCTTGCAGTAACTGAAATAATTTTGATTAAATATCAAAGTTAAGTAAGTTACATCAAACCTAACTACCGTAGTAAATGAGGCAAAAATTTGTATGCAAGTTTATATTGCCAGTTTTCTACTCAAATTAGCATTCCTGTTTTGTATATTTTAATAAATGTTCTTTGTTGTTTTAATCATAGTCTATAGAAATTTTGATTTCAGTTTTCCACTGTAGGATTGTATTTTTCGTACATATGTAAATGGTTTCTTTTTTCATCCACTAAATTCTATTTTGTAATAGCCTATTTAGACACGAAAACGTAGGTATCCATTATAGAGATTTTACAATAATCAACTCGAGCCAGGTGACTTAGATCAAACAGCAAAGCGCATGCACAAAGTAATTAGGTTTTAAATCTAAATCTTTAAGTTTATGTGCAGTTATGTCTGTTTAAAACATATTGCCTGCATCTCGGTGGAGTAGCAAATTTATGCCAATTTTTAAAGCATTCAAAAGATAGTATCAGAAAACAGATAAAATCAAAATAAAATTTAAAAAAATTCAAGTTAGCTAAGATTTGAAAACACCCTTGACGTTTAAAAATTTTAGCGGATGCACCGCATCTTCAGCATCCAGAAACCGCACGCCATTGTTTGGTATGTATAAAAACACAAATATTAAGCTTTAAAACGATTAATAAATAACAAATTAAAAAACTAAGTTATCGGACAAATAATATTATTGTATTATAGTGCACACGCATTCTAAAAATACTATTTTGTAAAATATATCTAAGTGGTTAAAGCTACTTAATAAAGTATTAAAAAGTAACAAGTGGAAATATCATGAAAGTTTGATTGCAACATATTATTAATAAATAACTGAGTTATACATTTATTTTAATTGAACTAACTGTGACAAAAACTAAATAAAAAATCTAAATGTGTTTTGTATCTCAAGAGACTCTTAGAACGGTGATGAAATTATGGTAATATTTATAGTATTTCTGATAAAATCAATTAATTAGAGGTCAGGTTTTCCTCTACAATCATTTGTAATTTCTAGGGCTTTGGAGCTTTACGCTTTCAAATAATTAAGCAGACCTATTAAATTCAAGCAAATTATTTCGAATTCTGATCGTTGATGTTGCTAAAAGGTTAATTTGTCAAATTTGAATTTGAATTGGAGACAATAATATTGAAACTTTTGCATAAACTATAACTACATTTGATATATAAAGAGTTTTTCTATTAAAAAAATGTTACAGACATAAAAGAACTATAAATTCACTTAGATGGCGTTTTTTCTATGCAAAATCTACTTATAGAAATGCAAAGTATTTTATATAAAAGTGGTTTAAATCAATTGAACCGTGTAATATAAAAAAGGTTGTAAAAGTATTTTATAAAGGTCGAACCTGGGTTCTTATTTATACCTAGATCCATTTAGAAGAAGAACTGATTTTCTCGAATATTTTCAATTTATTTTCAAATAAACTTAAGGTAAAGTAAAATTTATGTAAATTTCATTAAAAGAGATTTAAACGTTTCAACAGTTTTCATTTGAGTGTTTTATCTAAATTAACAAGAGTTCATGCTTATAAAATGTAAGTAGATATATGTTGAAAATAATTTCAATATTAAAAAACTTTTGCATTACTACAACATATTCTCAATTTTACATCGCGCATTAAATAATATATTTTTTAAGCTATTGTGTTTGGTGCTAATATGACGCGTCGAGATCAAATGACAATTAATTTTTTTTTTTTAATTCAAATGCAAATGGTCCATATAACAGCCACCCTACAAAATTGCTTTTCAGAAAATGAATACAAAAGTAACATTGAACGATAATTACAGCTCCAACTGGACAAACACTGGTTGCAATGTGTGCAGCATGTTTATATGTACCAAATTTATACCAATATTCTCCAAGGTATTCATGGTAAGCTTGCCATGCATATTTGTCTTCAATATTAAATAACTGTACAATTTTTTTATGTGATATCCACAATCAGATACCAACACAAACACAAAAAGAATATTCTAACAAGTATTAAAATAATACAATGGGCACAAAAATCAATGTTTAACATAAGTCTATTTACAGTGTTTTTCACAAATACACGATTTGTATAAATTGGCGCAAAAGCTAAGCGCAGCGACAGTCAGCGCACAGTTCCAAATCCCAAATTCTAATGTTAAAATGTTGCCTCAAGTTTCGTATGTTTTCAAAAACCACTTAAAAGAAACATACATTGGGCAACGCTGTACTAGCATACACACTGTAATAATAGATATCGTAATATCTGCAGAATTTCAATCTTCAGAAATATTTTACTTCTCATTACTGGTATCAGATAGGTAAATTTTATACAAGAACTAATCAAAAGTACGTTAACAAATAATTATGAAAAAAGTAACGATTATACAAAATAAAACATGAAAGACAAAATGGAATACATAGGGGAGTGTTCCCGGGTATGAGACAGGCTCTAGATATGAGACAGTCAATTATTTTCATTATGCAATGTCAATATGGCCGATCTGATTACTGTCAAGTACTTCTTTGGTCATCAGTCAGTTTTTGTACTAACACTGAAATGAATGGACGCATTTCTTATATCAACTGCAAACATCGTATGTAAAATTGCAGGTTAAAAACGTTTTTGATTTTTTTCAAAATGTTATTTTTTTCATGTAAATCAATTGAAAAAGGAAAGTGTAATGTATAGCATTTAGTGTTTTTCTTATATTTTACGATCCAATATTGGATTAGGCCAATATGTGGTTGGAAAACAATTTTTTTAATTCTCAAAATGTCGTCATTGTCCGGGTATGAGACACAGCATATTACCACCACCCAAGGGTTCCAAAGCAAAAACATCATTAGTATAAAGTTGTTGCCGAACAAATTGAACGCTGTTAACAACATCAAATGCAATATTTGCAAGCGGCCAGTTCTTTTGAAGTGCGAAAACACGTGTGCAAGCATCTACACATGCAAAAATTGCGACGATTATGAAGAGGAAATTGATAAATAAAAATTATGGAAAGCATAAAAAATTATAATTTTGAAATACATATGAAGTTTTTACTTTATATTTTACAATTTTTAATGTATTTTTGTAGGTGTCTCATACCTAGACACAAATTTTTTTCTTGTCAAAAAACTGTCACTTAGAAAATTGGTCATACAATTTTGCATGTTAATGGAATCACAAAACTTTCTGGGGATAAAAGTTGTGTATTTTCATTACTTTTCCAACAATGAATAGAACAGCCGACTTTATTTAACCAGTAAAAAATTTTGGCTGATAAACAAAACCCGTCTCATACCCGGGTACACTCCCTTACATGTCAAAATTTGACAGTAATGCTTATGATTAAAATCGCAGTTAAATACCAATTTGGTTTTCTAACATTGCCAAATGTGATCTTTGCAAAAAATTTGTTGATAAAGAAATATTAAATTAAATATGTTAATGCTCACTGGAATTGGACACAATAAAACAACAAATTGTTAACTTGCAACGTTTCGTTTCTTTATTGAAACTTTATCAAGCAACTGAAAATTAACAAAGTATAACAACAATAACTACAAGTATTTTATAAAATAATATAAATTATAAAATACCTTAACAACACAAAAAGGAAGTTAACCATTAAAACTTAATAATTAAAGTTGGAAGTCAAAAAAGAATACGTTGCGAAAAAATAATATTAAAATTTATTCAATATTCTTAATTGCAGTTACCTTTACCAATAACTAGTAAAAGTAACACTTATTTATGGACAAAAGTACAAACTTCGAGAAACTCGTAAAGACTTATGAAGCAAGTTAGGGGTCGTCCATAAATTACGTGAGATGTGGGGTTGAATAAAATCTCACGAAATCTCACCATGGGGGAAAGGGGGGTCTCGGCAAATATCACACAATTTTTTTCTGATTGAAACAAAAAAAAATTATACTATTTTGGTCCATTTAATCCAGATTGTACATGCTTAAGATTTAATCTTAAGCGTAATCGTAATACGATTAAGATCATTCTCAGCATTATTGATTACTAGTCTTAACTAGTCGTAAATAAAAGCACGAAGCAATTTTTTTTTTCTTTTTACAATAACAATCCAACGCGTTTACGTAAGAAACCCACATTTTGAAAAATCTCACGTGAGATTGGGGGGGGGGGGGTTGAATAAAATCTCACCGGGGGGGGGGCACAAAATTTAAAAAAACACCTCACGTAATTTATGGACGCCCCCTTACAACATTTTAACATGAAGATATTCGATTCAGAACTGAACGACGAATTTTTCTTCCTGAAGCTTTCCCCAATTTAATCACAGCCAGTGTATTTCCCTGCATATTTCCAAAAAATTAGTAAATTTTGTAGAATATTTAACAATGATATGACTAAGAATACGTTTAAAATTTGGTTTACTTGTATGCTTAAATTCAAGGTTTGTCCTAACAATAATTTATAACATACTGCAGATATATGTGCGGATATATATCTAATGATTTCCTGTTACTAGATTCTATCGGTATGTAACAAATGTTACAGGACGTATTAAAGTCACATAGGAATCATTGGACTAATACGTGATGCACGTGGGAAAAGTTAGAAAAGTTACATCTACAATTTTTCATCAAATTCTCATTTTCTCAGAAATGACTAACACTATAAAGTCTCAAGTATATATAACTTAAAAAAAACATATATGTAACAATATTTGTTGATATTTTTGAGAAAACTGAAAGCGAGTAAACTAAATTTGTAAATAGTGTTTTTGGAGTTTTGTTAAAATGATTTACAGAGAAGTTTTAAACGAAAGAGTGTCTAATCATATTTTTTTGGATACGCCTAACTTTTTCTACTTTAGACTACACTACAAAGATAAATCATTATTTTTGTGTAATATCAATCATAATAAAATTACTTGATTACTACTTTTGATATATAACACAAGTATTTTTTAAATCTTTAAAATATTAAAAAAATGAAATACTGTGATACAAAAATCAAAATGCCAGGTGATGCGTTTACCCATCGGTGGCCGTAAATGGGTTAAAACGTCATAATTTGAAAAAACTATTTGTTATGCTTAGCTTACTTGCTTTTATTTGAACTATAAAAGTTTTCGTTAAACGAAATATTTTTACATTATCTATACCTACATATAAATGACGCTAAACTAAATACAAACATACCAATAGTGAAGTGGCCACATTTACTTTTAAGAACATAATATCTGTGTGACGGAACTTTTTTCAGCGTCTTTCGCTGTGAAAATATGTTGACTTTTGGTCTCACAGGTACTGAAATATATATATGAATGTAGTGCCATCTGTGATTGAATAGGTATCAATGCAATAATATTTTGGCCTACTGGTATCTCAATATTCTATGAGATGGCGCTAGAATTTTCTTTATGTGAAGACGCATTTTTTTTAGGATAAACATCTAGGGGTAAATAGTACTGTTGTTGGCCAGTCGACAATGATTGGCTATATTTAGAAAATTATATAATAATAAATCTATATTTCCTAATTTATATTTTCTAATAAATGGTTCGTTTTTTTTGCTAATTTACTATATCTTATTTTAATTAGAAAATATTGGCCAATCACTGTAAATTCACTGGTAAGTTACTATATTTATATGGGCAATAACTATGTTTTTCAATAAAAGGCCAATCACTGTAGTGTTTACCCCTATCTAGATAAATTTAAAAATTTATAAAATTATCTAATTACAAAATTTCACCCAAATCGTTAAAGCTGTTTCTAAGAAATCATATATAAATATATACAAGAATAATTTCTTTAAAGTATAAGTAAGAAAGAGACGATGCTGCTTTACCATTTACCGAAAAATTCATTAGATTTAGGACATATTTCATTCCACTTTTAATGTTTAGATAGGTGTCAGTACCTATTCGTCTGACGCCCAGTAAACTTTATACCTAGTTCATTCAATGTAGTGAAACCAAATAATTAATAGTAAATAGTTAGAATTAAATAATAACCTAATGTTTGTTAATTTTTTATTTAATTAGGCAATCTTTCCCAATCTATTCTCATACATAATAAAACGCCATCGTCCGTATTGTTGAATGCCTTGATTGTGTAACGAATTTTATCAATTGGAAGAATCTTGAGAATACTATTAAATTGCAGTTCAAAGTTCTTCGCCGTGTAAGTACCCTAATATTTAAAACAATAAATATCTAAAAACTATTTATTTAAAAAATAACTTACGGATGCAAGTGGACACTTTCCTGGTTCTATTCTTATAAACTCTTCAACGTCTTGCAGAAATAGAAAATAAATATGAACTGCTTTACATGCAAAGTTATCAGCAATTTCTATTGGAGGAAAAAATGTTTCGCCATCAAGTGATATTTCTATACCTACTGATCCCTAAAAAATAATGAGAATATTTGCCTTTTTTATTAAATCTTTTCTTTACTTACTCCGATAGCATCGTCTAAGGAAAAGGGAGTTTCAGTTCCGCATCCATATATTGTTTCGTATCGTTTCTTGTTATATTTACATCTACTTTGATTATGTTTTTTGATTCACAAAATGTAACATTTGTTAAAAAAAGATTATTGTAAAAAAGTGCTTGGACATGCTAATAAAATTTATATACTTTTAACCCGATTTAATTTTTCTAATTAATTACTTACGTGATGTATAAACGAATACAATAGAAATACTTTTGTTATAGTAATTTCCATTTTAGTAAAATATTCCCGGTCTATATTGTTTCTCTCAATTTTAACAAAAGGATTTATATGTCTGTCAAAACGTTTGCTTGAAGTTTAAATCTAAAATTATTTTAATTAGGACAATTACGGACTCGAAATTAAAATTTCCAATGCACTTATTTCATTATCTATTACTTCCTTTTAGACTCATAATATGTAATTTGTCGACAATATTAAGAGTAATTATATTAAAGTGTTGTTTTATTCAGTGGTAAATAAAATAAATAATTATTTCAGCAGCAATATTTGTTTATAATAATATATTTGATCACCCACGAATTTTATTCAAGTTTTATTTAAAGCTCTAGATATGAAATTTTAATAAAATATCTATAACGCATTTTGAATACCCGGAGTCGGGTTATAAGCGTTTTTACACTTGCATCTTTGTTGCGAATGTAGATGTATTTCAACAATACAAGATACTTACGGTTTTACGTGTAAAATATAGAATATATTATCAAAATTTTTTTGTTAGCATATGACTAAATAATGATTGCAGGGTCAGAAAAAGCTGATGATGAAATAATAATAATGTAAAAGGGCATCTTTTTAATTTTATTTTGAACAATTTTTTTTACCGTTATTTGCAATTACTTTGCTGATTTAAAAAATTATTTATTCTAATTTTATTTATAATATAAACTTTATTAAACTATTGCAATTTAAGAAGTACACTTAGGTGCGTTTGAAAATGCCCGATCGACTTAATCGACAAAACATATTATTTATGAGTATTAAAAAAAATAATTATAAACAAATGGCAAATGTATAGGATAGTTTGCACTTGTATAAAAAAGTGCGTTTGAAACTGCACAACCGATCGAATTCACAAAGTAAGGTAATAATTGCACCATATTTATTTGGAGCCCCCCAGTATTGATTGTAATGTAACTTCCATAATAAATTCGTGCAAGTTTAGTAGTTACCAAAAGGCAAAGAAAGCATAAAAATATTCAACGTCGTTTATTTTATTTTGGACTTTTAGTTCCGATAAATTTGTGAATAAGAAGTGTATAAAATTAATTCTACTGTTATGATGCTTAAATGATATGTTTCAAAATGCCCAAAATATGGAACGTGATCTACAGTGTTTGAAGAATAATCTTAGTTATGTTAATTGTCAAATTTTAATTTGACAGGACGTTTTATTGTCATCATTTTTTTCAAAAATTGTTGTTTTATGTAATAAATACAAATTACGCTATTTATTGGTGCTACCATTTAAAATTTCACCTTCAATAAACTTTTAATGGTTTGCTTATTTACATTCTCAAACAACATCTACAATATATTTATAGTTTGTTGAAAAAAAAACGGTTCTAAATGGAAAACATTAAAACGGGCATTTTCAAACGCAATACCGATTTCGCATTTTTTCTTAGAATTATTAGTATTTCAACACTTCAAAATCATTATTTTTGGTCAAAATTTTTATAACGTGTGTGTACAAGTGCAAACTATCGTATACATTTGCCATTTGTTTATAATTATTTTTTTTAATACTCATAAATAATATGTTTTTTCGATTAAGTCGGTGGGGCATTTTCAAACGCACCTAAGTGTAGTTATTATCTAATACAGTGTTTTCCAACCTTTTTCGTACTGTAGTTCTTTAATAAACACCCTCGCTACATATCATAACGATTTTTGTATTCGTGCTTTATTTTTTTAAAAATTATGTCCTCTTCCAAACCTTTTGGCAACCTTCCTTAGGAGTCACAACCCCCCTCCCCAAGTTAAGAAACAATAATGTATTATATACCTACATATATATATACCTACATATCTAGGGTAGGGATTCCTAAGACTGCGCGGGCGTTAATACTGCACAAACCTCGTAAATCCAAATGCTAATGACATTTGCGGCTAACTTCAGTTGTGTTTTGGTGCACTAGTGTAAGAAAAAACAAAAACACTCAAAAAACAAAAGTCCTGAGTAGGTTTTTTGATTAATAGCACTTTTGATGTTATTTTGTTGCATTTTGAAACTATGATAATGCAAGATAATGGTGTAACTTCATTAAACTGACCATGGTTTTGCACAATTTTATTACACCCTTATGTTGCCTGACCGTCATTAATGATCCTGATTTTCAATAAATGGCGTTATAGGTATGTTAGTAGAGAGAGAGCGAAGTTTTAAGACTGCGCGGAGCTAGTGCAGATGAAATTTCCTGCCTAGCTCAGTTACTGACAGAGAAACGAACGATAATCCTACCGTGCTTAATGCAAAAGAGGCTCAAGAAAAAATGTCTACAGTAGATAAAGAACTAATTACTGAAGATTTGATCGGTTGTTCTGTATGTGACGAATTATGGCATAAAAATTGTACGGATAATTTGGTACTGGATCTTCCAAATGTGATATTTTTACGTCCAAATAACTTATTTTATATTATTAACCTTTGATTCCTATGCGTAATCATAGTCACCTTAGTTCCAAATATTACCCGCATGAGGCCCTAAAGCTGCGCATTTCCCATTTCTAATTTTTTCTTTCATAACTAAGAGTACATATTACCAAAACTTCGATTAAGTATAACATTAATAAGCTTAATAAGGTGTTTATTAAACTTAATAAAGATGGTTATGATAATATGAGTTTTTCTTGATTTATATCGAATCAAATATGAAGTGCGCAATCTTGGAGACCCCTACCCTATATGAAATTTAATAAAAATAAGCAACATTCAATTTAACTTAATTTAATTTATATAATTCCACTTTGAATAGTTGTTTTGTCAGTTTTCTTGATTTTCTACTTCTGTAAGCGTGCACAATAAAATTTTATGTCTGTTTGTATTATTAAAAATATTAACAGTAAATCTTAGCAATCCAAATGGAAACGTCTGTAAAGCAATTTTATTGAAGTCCAGGTCATAGTCATGCAGCTGATATCTACCCTAAAATAAAAACATAGGTATATAGTATACGATACAGATACTTTTCAGAATTTAAATAACTATAAATTATAAGAGTTGTAATATAATTTAGTCTCTGCTATCCGTAATGTAATACTAAATAATACTGTACAACTTTTTTGAATTATTACCTAAATAATAATATGATAATAGTTTACGGATTTCCTATCAGAGCTACTATTTGCTCTGAAAAGATTAAATTTTTACTTTTCTAATTTTAATAGTCAATTATACGATAAAGATAAAATGATTTGTACTGCTTTTTGAACTACTAAATTTCTACTATATTGAAAAACATAAAAATATTTGTATTGAAATACTTTCTAAAACTTACTGCTGGAATAGGACAAACTCCAGGCATCAATCCAACTACGCGTTCCATATCATAAACAAATTTACTAAAATATTTATGAGTAGATTTGCAACCATGCTGTTCATCAATTTTAAATAAATGAAAATATACCTTTCCAACCGGCGCCGATTCTATATTTGCAGTGCCCTATACAGTAAAAACGAGTTCATTAACAAAAATTAACCTAATTAATATAATTCAAATATTAAAATGTTATTGGTATTTTATTTAGCAAAATTAACAGAATCCACCATTAGATCAGTGTTATCATTAATCTTAATTTGGGGTTTGTAACCTCTCACGAGGTCAGTTGTACAAAACATATTTGTAAAAATATAGGTATATCAGGAGTGGTCAACATGCGGCTCGCGACCTACATGCGGCTCTTCGAAGGATTATTTGTGGCTCTCGAAATTTTAAAGAATTATGAAAAGATGTAAAATAAATGTGTTTAATTTTTAATATTTAAATTTAATACACATATTTTGTACTTTTATTTATGTTTTCAAAAAATATAATTTCAGTAAATTTTTTTTTTAATACCTTTTTGCATACCTTTTAAATACGTATTTAATTGCAGCTCGCGAAAAATTTCAAATTTTGAAAAATGGCTTGGACTATCATGAGCTTAGCCACCCCTGGTATATATATTAATTTTACGTAAAATTAAAAATTGTAACTTTTTTTTTATCTAAAAAAAAATAGATTGAAAGGAGGTTTTTTTTAAATGATATTTAAAAAATTGTTTTTGGTTTATAGAGTTAGCGAAAGTAAATAATAAAAAACAGCCCTTTGGCATAACTTGTGCAATTGTTTTATTTCTACAATTGTTTCTTTTAAATATCTCTTCGACAACAGTTTCCAACACAAATGAAAAAATCGCGGGTCAGTTTTATAACTTTGTCAAAAAAAATCGGTTTTCTTTGCGTGCAGCCCGCATCATTACCAAATTATTAAAGGGGACCCGAACATTAAAAAAAGTTAACCATCTTTTTTTTTAAATAAAACTAGAGCATTTAAAAAAATATCATGAAAGCAATAAAAATTTAATAACACAAGAACTTTTATCAGACAATTAGAATAATAAATCTATGTAAACGTATAATAAATGTTACGTAGTTGGTTAATGACACTGATTGCTTTATTTCTTTGAATTTAACTAAATACTTTTAGACAATGTATTATGCAAATATGTTTAAAACTTACTCCGATACTATCATCTAATGGAAATGGGAATTTAACATTTGCAGTCATATAATTTCTTCCATTTCTTCGTGAAATGTTAGCCACTAACTGAATTTCGTTTGTTGACTCGCATAACTCAAACCTAGTAACTTTAAAGTTACTGTAAGACGTAGCTGAGATGGACTATAATTTGTTTCATTTTAATCTATTATTTATTTAAATTCAAATCTCACCCAAAAATAAATACAAAACAGGAAATTAATAGAACCATATTTATTTATCAACTGCTGGTTTTTTAAAATTAATCGTACTAATATGAATTCATTGAAGGACAACGCTTTATATAGCGAGGATCATTAAAAAAGTATGAATTATATCTCGGTATATTTTGAAGTCTATTATTTGGTTCTTTTGAACTACACATACTATGTAGAATACAATGCTATAGTGTTTTTATTCAATTTTATTTATTATTACCTATGGCTATTAATTAAATAATTATATTTAAAATAAAAAAAATAAATGACGATTATTTCAAAACTATTTAAATAAAGTTTTTAAAAATTTATTAAAATGTAGTACTAATTGATTCAGAGGGACTTTGAGGATTTCCTTAAATTGACTATTTCTTTTCAGTAGATACATATAATTTTTTATTTAAAAGAAACCAACGTATAATTTTGATCGTGGGAAAATGTAGATCAAGTAACTCTAAGTCTCAGAACACCAATACTGAGCATTCATAATGTCCAAAAGTGACTTTTTGGGTCACTTTGAGTCAACCGAATGTTGACTCAGATTGGTCCGATGGTGGTTGTGGGTTGTCCCTTATGGTTTTGGAAAGACAATTGATCAGTGATTAATCATTAGTCAGATACTCTCTCGAAAAACGATAAGAGATAATAATAAACGCATTTTAGAAATAACATCAACAACCTCATAAATTTTCCAAAACCACTTTTAGGATAATCTGAGTTAACATTTGGTATGCCAATAAGTGACCTAAAACGTCACCTCCAATTATTTCAGTTTCTCAATATTGGTGTCCTAAGTGGCGTGGCGCTAAGGTTGCATGTGTGAACTGTTGCGCTAAGCGACTTGGGTTCAAACCCACACTAGAACCGTCGTATAACTATACACCTTTCGCCTTTTGCATGGCAGTGGGCAATCATCAAAGGTAAAACTGCCTCATGACGTATCCCGAATAATAGTCCTTGTGTTTTTGTAGTACACTATGATATACACAATAGTAGACACAAGCAAAGAAATAGTCTCGTTTAACAATGCTATGTAACCATACTATTGGTTATATTAGTTAATTGTAAATAGGAAGTCTGTTTGGCCGTTTAACACTTTGTGTTTTATACAAAAATTTAAATTATTGTAGATTTACTTAACAATTATTTTTCTCATTAACTAATTTATCTACAATTTAACGCACTAAATTAATTAATTTATAGTTTCACGTATTTATATTCACCGCACGTTCGAGATCACTTTTATTTTCACCGAACGCTAAGTAGAGTCTGTAATCTGGCCCGTTTATATGTGCTATTGATCGCGGTTATCGCGGCTTCTAGAGATGTCCAGTGATTTATTATCTTGAACGATACGCGCGTTTAAGGTCTTGGATTTCGCTTATATGATAGATTTATATCGAGCGTTTGATCAGATTAATCAACCGCGTTCGCTAGAATACGTTTTGAGATTCATGTTATAGCACCGCTATTGGATCCAATAACTCGTTGGATCATTTTTTTAGGGTCAAAAGAATGTGTTGTTACTAGGCACCTCACCTCATTCCGTTCTTAAAAAAAATCAAATTTAATTTTAAACATAATTTATTTATTAAATTTATTAAATTATTATTGTAACGGTTTAGGCGTAAAAAAATAATAACCAATTGTGTAATACATATGCATATAATTAAAAAAAATTAAAAATCTTTAAAAGAAATAGAGTTTATATATATTGTCAATTTGTCACTAAAGTGACGAAGTAAAAAATTTGATACCGGATTAAAGTAATAGCAATTTTTAAATAATTTAAAGCTTTTATATTACACGAAAATGGATCTCCGAAAAATATGTATGAAGGTGCTTCTTTTCGGATATTTTGGAGCATACGTGGGAACACTCAAGGGTACTGGGATGATTGAGTATGTCGCACGTTTGCATTGTATTCCTTTCCTTATAGCGTTACGGACTCTATACTGCCTTTTGAATTTTAATAATTGATAGCTTTTTGTATGCCTTTATTGATGATAGATGAGCAGTTGCGATTTTACATTTTTGGCTTATAAAGTTTTCAAAATTGATATTAATATTTTTCGCATAAAGTAATAAAAATTTCCAATATATTTTTCAGGTTATTTTTACATTATCAAATAGCCTCCTTACTTGATGTAGAGTTTTCTTTAATTTGATTAAAAATTCTCTGCAAAGTTAATAGGTATCTAATGTTTACTTAGGCTAACTTAGTGAACTCATTTATTATAATGTTCTTAAAAGTAACATTAAATTTAAATACTTCAGTAAAGAAGAGTAAGAAAAGCCTTTTAATCATATTAATCTCTTACGTCTCTGTACACAAAATCTCTTTTAAACTTGGCAGTTCTGTAAAGCCTTACCGTCCGCTTTTAAGATGAATTAAGGACATCTATCACTTGGCAATGCAAGAAAAAAAATTGATAAATTGCATATACCTGCCTATACTTTTTGTCAAGTGCTCCAAACTTAACAGAATTCTAAATTAAATTGATTACAAGTTGACATTTTAACGACAATTTAATTAAATACTGGGTGCGTATTATTACATCAACACAAAATTAGCATTCTTCCAAAGTTGTAGTTTATTAGATTTATTAAAGAGGTCTAATGGTTTTAGATACCCTGACAATTATTAGAAGAAGTAGTGCAAAGTTTAATAACTTCATAACTAACCGTTATCTTATAATGAAATCTTAGTATGGATCAGATCCTCTGACATAGGAGAAGTGAAATTGTGGAAACCCTTGAAAACCTTAATTAATCAGTCAACTCTCTCAAACTTAAATCAAAGAACTTCTTTTTGCGTTTAAATAACACAATATCGCTTTTAAATAAAATACTTATTGTAAATAGAGTATCAGCCAAAATAATAAAAATAAATTTCAATTTATAAAGTACAGTTTAATAAAAACACATTCAAGTTAAAACGTTGAAACAAAATAATTATGAATACAATTTTACAAAAGTAGCATAATTGTTCATGTTTTCAAAAGTTGGCTAGTCTTAAAATATAACATAAATTAAACTTATTCTACTGTTCAAAACTTTTTCGAATAGTGAAACATTGTACTTATGTCTTATACATCAATTTTACAAAAAATTAGGAAAAAAAATTATTTAAAAAAAAACAATTGTACAAGTTACAGATTGCCAGATCGTTAATTTATTATTTGTCTAATATCCAAAAAGTAATAAAATTTATTTTTGTACTTATTCTGGTTCACCACCCTTTTAACGGTCGCCGCTTGGACTATTATTTGTGTAGGTAAAACAACTAAAACGTATTTTGCAGTTTTCAAAAGTATTGGGTTTGAATATTGTCTTGTTTGTGATACGAGTTACTGTGCGTTAAGTTTAATAAATCCTGCGTTGAAAAAAAGATAAGGAAGTAGGCACTAAAAGAAATGGATTCCATAAAACTAAGAATTGTTTAGAATTTTAAGCACAGAAGAAAGGAAATAAACTTTTGAGATACATACATATAAATAATAGTTATATATTATCTAAATCTGCAATATACAAGCTTCTTAAGAATTTTCAAATATTTATAAAACGTATTTATGCAGAAAAATCGTATCGAAAACCTATAAAAAAACATTTTTCTTTAATAGTTTTTTGAACAATGTTTATATTTTATCAGACTTTCTTTTTATACACATACTTTTGTACAAATAAACTTTATGTCATAATGAACAAATATTTTGTCAAGTTTTTGACTAAGTAGTAAATTTAATTATATTTTTTGACTACATGTAGAAGGTAACTCTTACTATGTTTATAACTATAGATTTTTTTTTACTTAACCGACATATCGATAATACAGTAAAACCCCCTTTTACGGACATCTCATTTAGAAGGACACCTCCTTTTTCCGGATACTTTGATGACGGAGACAAGTCAATATGCTTTATATGCATTTTAGTTCTCTTTCTTTTAGACGGACTCTTCTCTTACACGGATAAAAATTTTATGGCCATCGGTGGCCGTCTATAAAAGGTTTTACTGTATAATGGCTTAAAAAAATAATTTTACGGTTAGTCATACATTGGATATTTTATATGTAAACTCTCTGTAATACAACTTAAGAGAGCGAATGTTTGCTTTCGTTAAAAAAGTTTTTGTTATATGGAGATTTGAAAAAAAGGACAGTGTAAGAACACAAATTTTATATTTTTATTTTTCTAACAGGTTCTATACGACAATTTTAAAATTCTCTATTATTCTATACAGTCCCTTATTTCGGCCTAACGTTTTTCGTTTGTATTTTTTTATACATTATATCCATGTCTTCACATGCAGTGGATTTATCATCTTTTAAAATTTTCTACAAGGATGATTCATAGTTTTTAAAAAAAATTCATCTTTGACAATAATTTGAAAGAGACTTAACGATATGCCTTTTTAGGGGATGTTTAAAAAATTTGCGACTAATTTACAAATATTGATGAAACGACTAATTTTGAAAGACATTTTTACAAGTAAATGCACTCACAATAATCCTTTACATTATAAGTTGATTTATCAACCATTTTTCCGATCCAAATGATTAAAGTTTTGAAAATAATTAAAAGAACCCGTTTATTGCTCTAAAACATTATGTAGTCATTATGAAAATAAAAAAGAACTCTTAATTTACGAAATAATCATGTAAATTTTTATTGAAAAATAGGTTAACACCATAGCTCAATGTAAAATTTCATTAATAGGCAATTTTTATTCTCAATCATTGTAATATTATTTTATCGTTTATGACTTACTGCACTATTAAATCGAGGTGTCTATATTACCCACTATACATACATGAAGTGGAAAGTTTTTGAAAAAATATTTTTAATTAAAATTAAAATCATATTAATGGTTTTAATTCAAAAGTGTGAAATCTTATTTGACAAACAGTTGTAATAAAGTTTTAATATATATTTGTTTAGTGAATTTTTTTAATCTGCAGTTGATGAAAAGTAAATTGAAAAGTCTGGAAAGTTATAGAGACTCGTAATATTGAAACTGTTGTAACTTTAAAATTGTTCTTTGTGTGAGAACTTTCTGTTGACATAGTCGTCGTATTTTATAAAATAAAAATATAAATTTAGGTACAGATATTTCCGATCGTTAGGTGCTTATCGAACATACTAATTATTCGTTTTAAGTGGGAGCACTTCTTCATCTCGATCATTATCCGATCGATCTGTTTTTAATGTTATTAAGACACGTTGTTTGGAATAAAACACAGTAATAAAAAATAATGACCTATTAAAGTCTGCACGTGCTGTAGTATAAAAACAAGCAATTTCCTAATGCGTTTTCGATAGAAAAACAAAACAAATACATTTTCTAAGCGATTTACATAATTTAGTTCTAAAATCACTTTCTGTAAACTGCTGTTTACTGTTTAATCTCTAAATGCAATCTATTGAAAAAAGTATATAACGCAATTAGGTTGACGACTCTGTTTCGTACAGCAATTTCTTTTTTATTACTCCTTCCGGGTTGTTTTCAAATAAAATTTGAGAACTTGCTTCTTTGTGTTCGTAAAAATTTAATATACTTTCGAACAAAATTAAAATTATGCATTCTTAATATATTTAATATAAATAATTTAATAAATCGCGTTTTACGATTTGACATTTAAAATCATAGGTTTAATATATCAAGAATTTATTGTCAGTGAAGTTGAGTTTTTCGAGTTATTGAGGGTATAACCTGATTTCTGTTTTAGATAGGGTAAATCGTCCAGTGAATGACCAATCTGTTGCATTGAGAGCTATTTTGATATAAAAAAATATTAAAGAAATTATTAAACCCAAAACAATAATTACAATTGCAACGAAATATTATTTTTGTTTATTAATGAATGAAAACATTATCATAACTTAGTTATAAACTTTGTAAAATTAATTATACTAAGTATGAAATAGGGATTCTAGTAAATGACTACTAAAGAATGACTGAGTATAGCCCAGTGAATGACCAATTAATTAGTTTATCTATTAAAAACAAATGATTTATAAAATTTTGTAAAATTTATTTTAAATACTAGATATTAGGTAATGTTTATTTAATCACAATATTTTTTTAAATAATATCTTATTATTTAACATTTTTTGGGACAAAGACTAGCATCATAATTTGTTAAATATAAATATTCAATTTTCAATTGTACATAATTAAATTTTTATTTAAATTTTAATTCGTTTTTAGCTTTTCTTTTCTTTTTTTATTCCCTATCTCATTTTGTTTTTTTTGCACTTGGTGTGTAATGTCAACAAGCGAATAAATATATAGGTTTAACTCAAAATAGTCAATCATTTACTGGCTGAGTATTACAATAAAACATACCAGTGAATGACTGACATAAAATCATAAAATCATTATTTAATAAAGTTAAAACTATTTAAATTCAATATAAATAATTATTTACTTTATTAAATCATGATAAATCAAACGATTGATAAAATAACAAACCATCATATTTCAAATCAAGTAAACTGCAATATAAATGTAGTTATTTCGGCTATACCCTTTTTATTACTTTTATTTCTCGAACTTAAATCAAAATAGTGAAATACAGGATAAATAATCATATTATGAATATAAATTAATTTTTTAATTGTTATAAAAAATTTTTGTCGTAATGGGCAGAGACTAAACGTTTTACCCCATTGGAGTTGACAAGAAAAATTTATGTGGAGAATTTTAACTCCACGAATTGTGTGAAAGATTCGATTGCAATTCTACTGTGTAGGTAATTTGCGCGTTAATTTGAACTCCTTGAACTATGTAGTTTCGAGTATCACTGAATACATTCCCATTAGCATATAAAGCTCTATTTAAAGCTCGCTATCTGGAGAAAATTTATGTTCTTTTTTAATCCATTTTAACTGATTGTTAGTGGGATACCTTTGTGTCAACCACAAATTTAAATTGGAAAGTTTTTGTATGAAGATTTATGTTTTAAAGTCACGCCAAGAAAGTTGAACAAAGAGAACTGATATATTGGAAAATGTGTTTAACTAACAGTCGATTATGGGAAAAGCAATGATAAGTGGATTTTAAAGAGAACTTAAAGGTTTAAAACACCACTTGGGAAAATTCCTAAGTTGCAAGAAAATATAACTTTTCTCATAAATCTTTTTTAAATCTGAACGAATGCGTAAATTACAGTTAAGACAATGTCACCAACTAGAAGACATTTTCCAATTAAATAGATTCATTATTCTACTAAGAAAATTCAAAAGTTTAAATTGAGTTGATCAAGTTGTGTAATTTTGTTTTAGTTAATGTCGACGCGCGAAACTAACTTGAAACTTCTACATTTCATTTCTATCAAAATTAAATTAAAAGCGTTGCAAATACAAAAAGCGCAATTTACGCTTCGCCCACATTTAAGCTCATAAACCACAAAGTCCTTCACATCTAATAACAAAGAGATGCGAATATTTTGAATTCGTTCCAATTTTCGAACAAAAAAATTTATGTATTATACGAGCTTAAGTAGAATCGCGATTATATACTAAATATTCTCTCTAAAACGGTAACCCTATTGACCACAGAGCCATATTTCATTTTAATTTTGACCAATTGTTCTCTTCGCGTAAAATTTGTCAGTTTTTATAACATTTATTTCTGTTCTCGAGATTATTTTTAATAAGAGCATCGAACACAAAAATTTATATGTGCACAAGCAATTTTTTCTCTATTTTCAGATTTTCCTCTTCTTAAAGTGGCTCTGAATATTTTTGCATTTATTGACTTTTTCACATATATATCTTCTCTGAAAAATGAAAATATTTTGAGGCTGTTTCATCATGAATAATTCAGGCAATAAAGCGCATAAAAGTCACTTTGCGTTTTATTGACTTATTTAGATATTTACCGGATCACTTTTATTACTTTTTCTAACAACTAAAGCTCGGTCTGGAATGGCTGTAAGTCTGATATTAAACCGTTAAAGAGAAATCTTAACTTGCATTAAGTTTTGTAATTAATTCATTTCAAACGCTATGAAATATTATGCAAATACATATAACAAAATGCTACTGCAAATGAAACAAGCATTTATAACATGTTACAACACTTTTTCTTTTAAAAATTTTTCTAAGAAAATAATTTTGTAATATACAGTGCAACGTAAAGTTTATTTTGATCGGACTTTGTTATTTTTATATCTAAAACTTTACTTTAAAACTAATTTTTTGAGATGATTTTTTCTTGGAAAACAATAAACAACATTATTTTGTCGTCAAACATATTTTTAGCAATTATACATAAATTATATATTACAAATTCTAAACAAGATATTATCATTATTAATGCGGAATTGTATAATAATATACAGGGTGGAGAAAAAGTTCCCGGTATTTTTAAAAATATTTTAACAGTATAATAGTAAGGGTGTACCCGGGTATGAGACGGGTTTTGTTTATAAGCCAAAATTTTTTACTGGTTAAACAAAGTCGGGTGTTCTATTTATTGTTGGAAAGGTAATGAAAATACACAACTTTTATCCGCAGAAAGTTTTGTGATTCCATTAACATGCAAAATTTTATGACCAATTTTCTACACGGTGAAAAAAATATCCTTAATATAACTATCTAACGTATACCCAATTGACGTATTGTTCTGACAAGGATTTGAATGTATAATTTAACGATATTTATAAGTCAATTTGACAATTCATAGTATGATCAAAACAGCTCTACATAGTATACTCATAATAAAGATTCATTTATTTGATTCAAGCGTTCAAACGAAAAGCTCTCGTGAACGTGTGCAGTATCCGTGGTGTAGGTAACTGTATAATTAATTTGAGAATTTGAATAGCTATAATAGGGATGCGTATGGTTATTATAACGATATTTTGAATGTCTAAAACAGTAATACGGATCGTTACTATAACGATCCGCAATAAGGAAAATCATGGATAGCTAAATTAGCTATGCGGCGTATCCCTGTGAAAGATAACTATCCAACGGATAGCTATAATAGGGATACGTATGGTTATTATAACGATAGTTTTTTTTCCGTGTAACTGCCAGTTTTTTGACAAGAAAAAAATTTGTATCTAGGTATGAGACACCTCCAAAAATACATTAAAAATTGTAAAATATAAAGTAAAAACCTCATATCTATTTCAAAATTATAATTTTTTATGCTTTCCATAATTTTTATTTTTCACTTTCCTCTTTATAATCGTCGCAATGTTTGCATGTGTAGATGCTTGCACACATATTTGCGCACTTCAAAAAAACTGGCCGCTTGCAAATATTGCATTTGATGTTGTTAACAGCGTTCAATTTGTTCGGCAACAACTTTATACTAATGATGTTTTTGCTTTGGAACCCTTGGGTGGTGGTAATATGCTGTGTCTCATACCCGGACAATGACGACATTTTGAGAATTTAAAAAAAAAATGTTTTCCAACCACATATTGGCCTAATCTAATATTGGATCGTATAATATAAGAAAAACACTAAATGCTATACATTACACTTTCTTTTTTCAATTGATTTACATGAAAAAAATAACATTTTGAAAAAAATCAAAAACGTTTTTAATCTGCAATTTTACATACGATGCTTGCAGTTGATATAAGTAATGCGTCGATTCATTTCAGTGTTAGTACAAAAACTGACTGATGACCAAAGAAGTACTTGACAGTAATCAGATCGGCCATATTGACATTGCATAATGAAAATAATTGACTGTCTCATATCTGGATCCTGTCTCATACCCGGGAACACTCCCCTACTATATAAATAAATTAATTTATGCAACTAAACGAATAATAACTTTTATTAGTTCAATAACAATAAATTAAAAAAAAAAGTTACAAAAAATGTTCAAAATTCTTTCTTTTGAACTTTATGCATTTATGCAAACGCTTCTGATAATGTCCCACAATGGTCGCACACTTTTCTATTGTAATTGCGTTCCAGGCATGTGTTAACCTCACTTTCAGCTATTCTACTGTAGTGTACCGTCTTCCTCAGACTTTTTAGTCTAGGATAGACCACACAGAAAAGTTCATGGAGTTGAGATCTGGTGAGTATGGCGTCCCAACGTTTGTACCCCAGGAACCGTAAAACAACAGTTTGCAGACGGCTATCATTGATTTGGCAGAATGGGCCGGAGTACAGTCTTTTTGAAGGCCTAATCCGCCTGCTTCAAAGTGTTGCGAGGCCTACGGCTCAAAAACATCTTGCAGAATCAGCTGTTGATACTTGTCCGCATTGATTTTCACGTTTCTTGGAATGAAAATCAATGACGTATTTCGAGTCGTGCAAATACCGCTCCAGGCCATCACCGAAGCCTGGAAATGACTACTTGTTTAGGTGATGGTCTTCGGCTGACCCTTCTTGAGCAGCTGTTGACGGTTTTGGAGCTTATGGAACGATTGGACCGTGAAAATTTTCTCTTCAGTAAAAAGCACCTTGCTCAAGCGACCGCCCGCGACCATGCCCAGCATTCAACAACATTTTTTTGTTCACTTTCACGAGTCATAACGTCAACAGAACGAAAAATAAACAACTAACAAAATTTTTTTTTAGTCTATAATTATACGAAGAATTCGATAAAATTATTTATATTCACATAAAATCACTATGACAACGATAAAAACGGTAAAAACAAAAAACCGGGAACTTTTTCCCCACCCTGAAGAGCAATTAATTAGGGTAAGTACGGGAGAGTCGCCACGATTGGAGAGATGCCGCATAGGGTAATATCCATTGCAAGTGATAGATTTTCTTTGATACTATATACTCTATTATTATTTGTTGCCTTGAAGGTTTAGTGTGTGTTAGAGAAGTGATCGCGTTTTTCTAGCTTAGGTTATTACAAAGGTAGGTATGTACAACCATGCTATAATTTTATGCACGTTTATATTTACGTTGATAGAAATTCTTATGTATAATATTCACAAAATTTAGGTGTTTTAACTTGATAACAACATGTTTTTAAATAAGTTAATGACTACTTTAATATATTTTTACTTTTGGTGTTTATGTGAGTCCCATGCCGCGTCTATCCCAATAAAAAGAAAAGTTGTCTCAGTATGATTTGGGATAGATGCCCCATCATTTAATATAGCTTATGTGCTTAGTGTTACTATGATTAATACACCTATGAACAAAGATACCATTCAATATTTTTTTAAGTTATGTTGCAGAAGTATTTACGAAAACCAACAGCTCCAAAAAGGATACATTGATCCGAAGAACAATTACGGGAAGCCATTCATAAAATTCAAGCTGGCAAAATCAAATACCATTATACAGCACAAAAAAGCGAACTGGGAGTGTATTAGCTACTGAATAGAATATCCAGAATAAGAAACACAAATTAGATATACACAGATAAAAAAAATGACTTGATTCAAGAAAAATGTTTTCTTCGAAATGTCATTCTTGTTTTAAGTAGTTGAATTCTCTTAACTTAAAAAATTGATTCTTCAATCAAGGAACTTGGTTGTTTTCAAATAAGATATATACAACTTCGCCCAAGAATTTCTTTCTCTTGGATTAAGATAGACGGTAACATTGGTTTAAGATGTTACCGACTGTATTAATAAAATATAAGGTATAAATATTTTTCGGCATACAATGAAACAAAAATTTCTTTAATTCTAAGTTTTTTTCTGACTTAAACTTATAACATTCTAAATTAAAAAAAATGTTCTTGAATCAACAATAAATAATTTTTGAAGGAAGAATTGACTTGTATCGATCGAAGATAATAGAGTCTTGAACCAAGTAAAAATGTTATCGATCCGAGTGATTCGACCTCTCCATCCAAGAAACATGAATTCAAGACAAGAAATTCTTGAAGCAAGACAACTAGTTCTCTTCAAAATAATTTTCTTGGTTCAAGAATATTTTTCTTGAATGAAGATACTTTTTTTATCAGTGTAGGTAAAGCTAAAATAAACTTGGACAAAATTTGACCAAAAAAGAGTGGCATTAAAAAGAAAAAACGAAAAACACTGTTCTGTAACAAAGAGAACAATATTAGGTATGAATAATATGATAGTGACGTCAAGCCTCTAGACAAAAAACGCAGTCATAAAGGAACAAATAAAAGAAAATATATTTGTGTGGAACGCTTTAAGTCTTATAAGGAAACTACAAAAATAGATGATTGACTTCAATGTGTGACATTCTCAGAATGGCTTGAAGAGATTTGTACGATGTATAGATATGTGTAATGTATGTCCCAGAGCTCAACTATGAGTGCGGCATCTATTCTTTTTTAGTGCGGTGTTTCTACCAAGCGTATTGTTGGTAAACTGTTTCTACTTAGGTATTTATTTTGTAGTATTTAAACAGTCATTTTCTCGAAACAGTGTCGCAATTAATCTTTTTGGTTTTATAAAACATTATTTAAACTATAATAGTGCCGCCTACTACATTTGCAAGTTCGTGGCAAAATAGGACCATTTCTTTTACAAAAATGTAATGTGTTAAATTTATATTACCTTGAAATTTGCAATTAGTGCTTCTGGATTGTCAAAAAATAAATGTTTTTAAGACAGGACAAAAACACTTGTTTATTTTGTTAGCTCGTGTAATTTATTGTTCTCTAATTATGAAACAGAAAC
Organism: Sinopyrophorus schimmeli; assembly: GCA_036325965.1. Lineage (NCBI taxonomy): Eukaryota > Metazoa > Arthropoda > Insecta > Coleoptera > Elateridae > Sinopyrophorus > Sinopyrophorus schimmeli. The sequence goes on from JARFIZ010000013.1 coordinate 4,893,707, forward strand.
AAATATTGGCACGGCTATGTTCATATCAAAAAATCAAAAGAAATGTCTAAACAGGCAATGCTTTTTAGACTTTTTGCGTTATGCCAGCAAATTCTCAGACATCAAGAATACCAATAACGCGAATTCATAATAGCACATACCATAATGATAATCGTGTTATATAGTAGAATACCGCATCTACTGGTTTCCTTAATTGTACCGTTATTTTATTACTTTTAAAATTCGTTAAATCATAGAAAATCCAAAAACAATCCACTATTAATGTTTAATGAAAAATACTTATGAATTATCACAGAAGTTTAGAATAAAGCAAATATTTCTTGTTTATTTAATAGCTCCTGCAATTTATGTACAATTACTCTCATAATTAATCATACACCTTAATGGCAAATACATTATGTGGAAGTTCAGGATTACAAATGGAACAGGTAATTAATTTTTTTTTACAATGGATAAGAATTATAAAGTAATTTGAGGAATTCAATTAATTAAATCAATTCAATTCATTTACAAATTGTAGTTAGCGTAGTTATGTTATTTCTAATACAATAACAAAAACCAATATACGCCCTATAGGGTTAGGGAATGGTTATTAAATGGCTATTAAATATTACTGCAAACGCTTTCATAGTAACCGGACCTCATCTTTATCAATCATTTGTATATAAAACTTGAAATTGAAATAAGAAATTTTACTCTAACCAACAAAGTAAATCAAAAACCAAAATTAGTTTTTATGAAACGATTTAAGACCAACTCTTATATGGAAAATATCTCTCAAACGGGCAGTCACGGTAGGAACAATATTGTCCGTTGCAGAAGGGTGTCTGTTGAGAAGGAAGCTTAAACACATTGTTTTCTTATACCTTTTAAAGTTGTCTGTTGAAGAGGGGTATCCGTTGAAGAGAGATGTACGTTAGAAGAGATTTTACTGTATTAAAATTAAGGGTGGTAATGTCAATACGCCTACAAAAATAGTAGATACCGAAAAACGCGCCACGTCATACAGAAATTTTGTCGTTTTATTCCTTTTTTCATTTTTCGAATATTATACTCAATTCTGTGTGAAGAAAATTTATTATTATTTTAATTCGTTGGATTGAAAACGTATTACGCAGCTATTTTCATATTTTGTGCGTAATAATGAGTTATGAATCGAATGAAATCAACAGAAAACCCATTGCTTTTTCTGTTTTGTAATATTGACAGTAATTCCTTTAATATCTTTTTAATATGTATAATGTAAATATTCAATTATGAGAGTAACTTTATGTGTTAAAGGGCATAATTTAGGCCACCTTATCCATCATATATAAATCTACCAAAGGATAATTTCTTATAGTTAGATTTAGATCATGTTTTTTAAATTTCATATACATACGTGTATGAGAAATGATTTTAAAAGTATATTTTTGATTAAAAAATAAACATTTTTGAAATATCACTACAGTTAAATTTCTTTCCAGCGAACATTCCCGGGATCAAGAATATTGTCCGTTCTAGAAGGGTGTCCGCTGAGAAGGAGGCATAAGTGCTTTGTTTTCCTATAGTTTTCTCAGCAGGGACGTTTTAAAATTGTTCGTTATAGAGGGGTGAGAGTTAAAAATCGTTTAACTCTACGCAATACGCAAGCTGCAAAATAACACGCATATTACCCACGTTTTAAAAAATACCATGTAGTATTACAATATGATTTTAATATGTTATTTTTTTTCTATATGAATGCGTCACTTCCAGGACATTGAGCCATAATCTCTTTGCTTCATGTATTGGTAAAAATAATATAACTATATTAATAAATATTCTTGATTAGTATTATACATGAAAAAATAAACAAAATAAATACATCAATAAAGAATCTTGCAATTAGTACTTACCTACATTTAATTCGAGAAATAATGAATCCTTCTTTTTTTAAATGAGAGAAACGCATTAATAAATGAATTTGTATTTTTGTTTCTCTGGGGAATTTAATAATATAAATAAGTAATTAATTGGACAAAGAAAAATATAGCAATTACAAATGATGGAAGATTAATTAAATATTTAGAAATTAGTAAATATCAGCTGTAAGATTTATGTAATTCCGACATAATAAAAGCCATTTATTTCCAGAAAATCTGATTTTCATAGCTTCAATTTATCTAATGTAAGGCTATGTTTTGTGTTGTGTCGGTATTTAAATCGCGAGAAAATCGTTGAGTATTTTCCAGAAACGTTCGCCTTAGTTTCAACAAAAAAAAATGAAATCCCTTGTTTCCGTGGAAAACTCCAGTCCTCGTTAAGCTTTTTGATGCCCCAAGAGTTTTCGAATTGTCTTTGAAATTACAAATTGAAAATTCGACATCTTTAAATTTATTCAGAAAATTTAGAATATATTAAATTAAATCTATGTGTAAATAAGTTATCGTAATTATGCAATATGTAATTTATTATTAGTGTAATAAGTAATGGTCTTGTGGTTATCAGGGCAGCTTTCTTCAAGATTTTAGGAAAGATTTGGAAAACCCTGTAAGGGTGGCTCCTACCAGGCACGTCCTCAGGTGGCGGATAGAAGAAAAGGTAAGGCAATGGATGTAAGGAAGCTAAAGGGTAGTGTCTGTGAAAAGTATGCTCGTCGAGTGTTATATAAATGCCTTAACCTTCCGTGTACAAGGTAGGGTATAAGTAACCCGACTATAATTTTTTCCTTATTTCCTTGAAGTGTCACAAGGACCTCATCAGGTGAAAATACGGTTAACCTCATTCGGGCAATCCTCATATATTCCACATAAGGATCGCATAAGGAAGACCCGAATATAAAAAAATTTACTTGTCATCGGGTTCTCCTGGTCATATCCATTTAGGGAACTCCTCAGGATTGCAGTGCTTAAAAAATTAAATTTCTGAACAGGTTATCCTGACGGAGTCCATATGAGGATTGGGTCAGGATGACCCTAAAAAAAATAAATTTATTGTTTGTTGGGCTTTCCTGATTATGACCATCTAGGGAACCTCTCAGGATTACAATTCCGAATAACATAACTTAACCTAAAAACTGTGAACTTACAATCGCATAAAGTTACTAATAGGTGTCGCCATCACTTTAACTCCCAAAGTCTTTTTGTATAAAAATAGTAAAAAAGGCTTTCACATTTCTTCTCATTTACCAGGTGATCTGGTCTTTGGCGGTTATGGGTATTCCGTTATAAATATACTCTTTTCATTTTTCTTTTTTCATGTAAAGTAATCCTGGTGAGGACCACGTAAGGCAATCGTGATCAGGACCATGTGCGGCAATCCTGGTCAGACCCATGTAAGGTAATCCGGATCAGGACCATATAAAACAATCCTAATAAGAACCTTATGGCTCATCTGCGTTACATCCCTATCAGGTCCCCGACAGTTTACCCTGATCTATACCTTATCAGGTTACGAGGTTAACCTGATAACATCCTTATCGGATCCTTTCAAAAAATTTTAGTCGGGAATGTGACCAATTTTTTTCTTATTAAAACGCGACGCTTGGTAATCGTGCTTAAAACCGAGTGTGCACATTTGAGCTCAAAGTAGCACATTCCGATCTCGGGAAAATGAAGCGCGCCGCTTCGCGTCGCGCTTTATTTGCTTCCCTCGCTCGGAAATGTCCTACTTTTCGCTCGAATGCCCACATCCTCGTATTTATTACATTAATATAATTTACCATAAGCTCCTTCAAATCAATGATTTTAATTTAATTTAATAAATATCGATTTTATATTCGAAAACGTATTTACCATAGCAATGAGTGGAAGGGAGCGAGAATTATTAAAATATATTACGTATCATTAAGCTGTCATAAAGTACAATTTTGTGGATTTTATTTCATTTTATTGTCGGGGTATGGCAAACGCCATAGCATGTGACATTAAGTCACCTCGGATTCGGCAGGTTAATTGTGTGCAAGGAACTGCATATAAGCGGGTTTTATTTCCCCATACTCGTGAAACTGTTATGGATAATTTAAAACATGAACAGGCACCATCCACTGAGGCAAAAGGAGGCTTGAATCTCTCTGCCTCAGCGGAATAAATAAATCAAAACTCGCCTAAACTGTCGGGGGATGCAAAGCTGAAAAAAGTGATATTCCTCCAAGCCAAAATGGAGTCTGGAACCACTACTGTACCGGAATCCATTCTACAATGTCCACCGTTACGCCTAGTATCAGTAGAGAGAGACAAAGGAAGGGGCCAGAGCAAAAACGCTTAGATCGGTCAAAAGCAACCCCACTCCCAACGCAAGTCCAATTAAGAGGCTGACCAAGAGCAGTAATGCACCTGCGAAGTCTTTTAGAGTCGTCTTGATGGATATTCACCTGGCAGTTTTGCTGCGTGGATATCCAGAAAAAATCATCAATGAAGAGTAAAGGAGGCTTAATAAGAACCACTTGATCGAAAAAATTGATGAAACTCAGATAGGGGGGCCAGCACCTAAGATCACGGATGTGAGACTTACAAGGGAAGGCTCTTTGACGTGTGTTTCCGATTTGGATGAAAATTTTACCAAATGTTTCACGAACTAGTACAAGTACACCTACAAAATATTTAGCCTTGAATCGGCCGATTACGCGAGATACGGCATATTAATTTGTGAAACAAAAAATTAGTGATTGATGCCCTGTTCGACTTGTGGTGGAAATTCTATGCCCTCTGTTCGTACAACAAGTGTCAGGCCTTCAGCTTCAAGCACTCCCTGGAAAACGTTTACCTCCATACTAATCCGTGAATTCTCTTTATAAAACTCTCAAAAACATACTCGCCGTTTTAATTGATTTACTCGAGTAATCGGCCGATTCAAGGCTAAATATTTCGTGGGTATACTCGTACCTGTTCGTAGAACATTTGGTGTAATTTTCATCCAAATCGGAAACACACGTCAAAGAGCCTTCCCTTGTTAGGGACGGCGTATTACTTATCTCGTGCTCAGACAATGTCACGCGAACCTTGCTGAAGCGCGTTATAGGGGAATGTCGATTTTGGTACAGATCTCAACTTAGCACTATTGAGGCTAGTAAGTTACCGAAACCAATAATGACCATGGTGTGGATTCCGCGACCAATAATGGAACCGGCAAAAATCCGTCACCGGCTACGCTTACAAAACCAGGAGCTCCGTACAAAACACTGGAGATTAGTGAATACCACGTCCAACAGCAAGGAACAGCAACATTTTAGTTTTATTGAAATTTACACTTGACGAATAAAAATTATTATTAATGTTTAATATAGGTACCATTGATAAAATTTTAACATTAAAACAAATAAAAATATTTGTTCACAATGTGTTCAAAATGGTTTAAATATAAATTGTATATGATAAAATGGTAATACTATAAATATTTTGAAATGTACTTAATATGTTTTAACATAGTTATTGTCATAATGTACTATTATTTGCAAAAACGCCAATATTTTCCGCGAATGCGAATATTTTAAAACCTGCGAATATTCACAAATGTGAATATTTGCAACGTCCGTAATAGCCATATGTCCAGTTCACTGGTGCAAGTACAATTGGCGCGCCCCCTTATTTATAAGCAATCGACCGATTCAAGAAGTGACAATATACAATTTTGAAAATTTTTATTTGGTATGATCATTGAACGAAAATATTTACATGCAGTACAGTATCTATTATTCAGTTATTTATTATATTAATAATTTTCATTTGTTTTTCTATCAACCTCCGAAGTCAAATTGATTCCTTTCAAAATTTTATTCAACTCCCGTGGGTCTATATGAACTAGTTTGAAAAACTTTGCTTCAAGGCGATGAGTCATTACCTGACTTTATTTCGATCAAACAACACTATTTGAGCTTATAAAAGATCTGTCGCTTGGTATATTTTGCTCAATTTAAAAACATTGAAAAATAAAAAGATTGCGACCAAACTTGAACAAACTGAAATGTGTAATCGATAACATTCTATTCGAATTGCTACAGAGTATTATTATCTGTTTACTAAACTTTAATGTCAAAGGTGGTTATGATATAAAAAGTAATAAAAATTTAACTTAGCAATTATATAAGTTTTTGGAGAAAAAACAAATAATTCAAAAATAGTTTAATTAAAGGTTTCAATATTAAAAATCAATTTCATCACTGTTTAATTATGAAATTTTTTAAATCAAATTAAATTCAACTTAATTTTGTTCAATATATTTTCAACTCACTGCTGAATATACACTTTTTAATTTCCCGCTATCATTGGGGAATTTAAATCATTATTCTCACTGTTTTTTTAATCGACCTTTCATTTATATTTGATCACCAAATAATAATGTGCTGATGCAGTAGAAATGTTATCGTTAAACTTTAAGTACACAAAATGTACAATTATCGTGTTAGGGCAAAGTTTATTAACAAATCTTTGTACATAATTATTCAATTACTTGGATTACACGTATTAAGTTTACAGATTCATTTAAGTTCATTTATATCACTAGTTTATAAATGAATAGAAGTTTCTAACTAAAACAGACATTTGTTTGTGTAATAAATGTCCACGGAGACTAAAGCAGCGGCCACTACGTAATAAGTGCTTCCATAAAACGACATTTTAGGGCTAACGCCTCTAATTGCATTTCATGATGTCCTTTCTCTACGACTGTTTCTTTGGAAGCACGATTCGCGTTGGAAGCTACAGCTTCAATAGAAATATGTTGGAAGGTGGCGTTTATAAAATTACTCCTGGCAGCTATAATGGAAGCTACGTGCATCAGACAGGCAAGGATTTAAAGAAAGGCCTGACAAATATTTGCTTTTTTTTTTTAAAATCTAATAAAACACAGGGTTTCTATTTTTTCTAAAAATCCACTTACTGAGATTTTAAAACAACTAAATGTGTTTCCACAAGGCTTTAACAATAAAATAAAGTGTAAAGGTTAATTTTCTTAACTGTTAAATGGGAGATTTCAAATTTTAATTAAAAATAGTTTATTTAAACAGCAAAATATATGCATGCAATAAATTTTAATAAATATATAAATTATTGATTATTAATCAGTGCAGGAATCTGATTACTTTAAAATCTAATTACCAGACTTCAAATACTACTGATTTATGGATATTAAATGAAAGTTAGTAGCTGAAATACACACAGATATTCTATGATTTAGAAAGGAATCAATATCATCGTGTTATCGATGTGTTTAGTTTAGCAATTAAAATTTTATTTTAGCAAATTAAATATAATTAGTTTATTAAATCGAGTTAGTTTTAGCTTTATTAAGAAATTACTTTTGTACAATTATAATTAATGTTATGGAGAAATAGTTCAAAGTAATTTCAAACTAATCGTGATCGATATTAATTAATGAACAAGCTGTTAAGACGGTCTAGCGATAGTGTCAATAATTCGCTTGCTGTCGGTCAGGGTTATGCCAGCGGTTAAGTGTTTGGGATGAGGAATATTTAATTGAGACGTAAATGTAATTATTCTCTATAACAGTTCATCGAACGTATTAAAAGGCGCTGCAAAATAATACCAAATTCCTTAAATTTCAATTTTTCTAATGGCAATGAAGATTAAATTTTTTTTAATTTTAATGTGGGAATTCAATTATTTTAAATAAATGATACAAATAATGTGTATGAAAAAGTAACATTTATATGGCAAAAACAAATAATTTAAGAATTAAAGTTTTAATTAAAAAAGCTTTTTAAAAGATAGAGTGCTAGATTGTAATGGAGAAGGGGAATACTATGGATTTCGAAGATAATTTTAAGGTCAACTTATGGATTAACTTTTTGCGATGCTTTCAACCATTTAAAAATTATTTTTTAAACGATTAATTAAAAATTCATAAACTTTTTTTTTAATATAATATAATTAATACTTTTTTACGCAAAAAATAAAATCAAACAGAAGAAAACGGACAAATTGAAATAAATTCAGATAAAATAGATATTGCTAACAAAGAAGAAAAACAGGAAATAATCTTTAATGGATATACCTATCAATAAACAGATGCAATTGCAAAAAAATAACGTAGATGCAAATAAAGGCATTCCAGGATTAGTGTGATTAATGGGTTGCCTGGAAATTCCGCGGTAGACGAATTTAATTGTAAAGGGCCTGCACTAGAATATTCCAGTGTTCTCTACACAGCAAACGTGAAAGTATGGTGACCCTGAACACGTCTTGACGGGAAACTGGCGTCGCGAATAGAAAAGGCTGAAAACATCAGAGCACTCAAAAAGCGTTCTCTTCGGTACACATATAAGGCGGATCGGAAAACGCCGATCAAGTTAATCTGCGTCGGAGACTCGCGGCCGAAAGTCTCCGAAACAGACTCCAAATTGAAGTGTTCACTGTTATGTTTAAACATTCCAAATTAATGCGAGCAACAGTACAGATAAATAAAGAATCAGTAAATTAATTAATTAAAATGTAACAGTGAAAATAAAATAGTTAAGTGCCCAAATAAGTTAGTTAAGTGTATAAATAAATTAGTTAAGCAAGTAACCAATATTTAAACTAGTTTAGTTATTATTGTAAGTGTTAATTTATTATTAAATAATTTAGTTTTTACTTTAAAATATGTGACCAATCCCTAGTTCAAACTCCAGCATGCCCGTTACATAATAAACAGTATAAAATACATATCTTAATGCGCTTCAATTCCTGAAAACAATAACCAATTTTTTGAATGTGCTGTTATGAGAATTTAACATTTACTAGATTACAAACAAAGAATATAAAAAATCCTGTAAGCCCGGACGGTTCATAAAGCCGGACAGTATTTAAAAGGGTTCAAAATACGCGTTATTTTCGAACTTGTGGCGCAGTTCGAATGCTCCCGTCAGGTGAAGTATGGGAGGGGTCAGTTGCGAGCGTGGTTGTCCCGTTTGCCGTGGATAGTAATTCAAACTTTGAAGTTAGTAAAAATTTTGTGTTTAGTAGATTTTTGGTGTCTGTAAACAGTAATTACATAATCAGATGGTATTGATTATTGTTAATTATTATTGCTATATCACTAATTCATCGTAATGCATGACTTTTTTTATAATTTTCGTATTGCTTATAGTGAAGAAGACTCGGTAACCTACATTTCTGATCATTGTAGGTAACACAATTAAAATTTTGTAATTTCGTTCCTATTTAAAAGGTGTTAATAATAAATCAGAATATTTTGTTATTTTTATTTTAAATGTTTCTTAAGTGTTCGGTACTTGAAAGCCTTCTTGTATAAGGGTAATTCTCATTTTTTATTAGAAAAATATGTAATCAAATGAAAACGTCTTTTTAATAAAAGTGATGATAAATCTTAATAGTTTTGGTCTTTTTCTACAAGGGAAAAATGTTCACCGAGCTTGCAGCCCCTAATGTAGTCAATTATAGGGGTTTGAAAAAATGGCGTCCATGGTACTGACCTCATATCCGTGGATGTGACATTCCTTACATTAATGTAATCCATGGGGACGACATGCTACAAGGAGGTGGCACTTTTTGGAAATAATTTTACCATCAACTTTATTTACTTCAATTAACTTAACATTCATAATAATAAAAAAAGTCATTTCCGTGGACGATAAAAATTTGGAAATAAATTGTACCATCATCTTTTTTTACCTCAATTAACTTAACATTCATAATAATAAAAAAAATAACACAAATCAACTTCCGGATTCAGTCTTAATTGAGGTTTTTATTATCCTTTACTTTTAATCGACTCCTCGATTTGCGTTCTTTCTACTCTTGGCGTTGGTTCGGGTGATCCTTTGGCGTCATATCACGAAAAACCTTCACATGTACCTTTTATTTTTTTCCGCATACCGAGCACTATCTTCTTCTTTAGAAGCATCATACAAAACGGTTAGCTTTAATACGTGCTCTCCGTTTTTTTTTCAGTCACGTTTTTGAGGATATATCTCTTCCTAAGTTTTTGGGGATTTTTTGGGTTTTGGCATTTAAAATATAAATAAATAAAAGAAGCAAGCATCCCGCAAAGCTGCGCCCATATACTACACTATTCTCACTTCTATGGGTCAATGCTCACATCCATGTGTAAATTTTTATCCACAGATCCATGGAAGTGACGTCCATGAAAGTGACTTTTTTTATTAAAATGTTAAAAACATAATCTCTAAATTAAGAATGAACATACAAATTTAGCAGAGTGTATTTGATTCATAAACACAATTAACCCATAAAACCAAAGTTTATAATTAAAGTGTACCTACCTTTGACGATCTCCACAGTTGTGACCACTTATGCGTAACGAGTTTTAAGATTGGAAATTTATAAATGATTTTCACGTGATGGTTGCAACGCCGGTAGGAAATGACAACTGAGGCACAATGACAAATTATTACTTTGTTTCTGCCAAGAAGCCTTTGATTATACGCACAATATTGTACAAAATAAGAGTAGTGTGACACACATCCACGGAAGGGACAAATAAATTAATCACAAACTTAAATATGAAAAGATGCAGAATATGTATAGCTATATAGACATTATGTTTTATACTTAAGTAGTAAATTTATTGTAGTTAATATTGGTATAGTTTTTGACGTATTTATTATAAGACAAAATAGCAATTATAATTTTTTTTCTTACAAAGTCAGAATGATCACACCCACGGAAGGGACATATTTGACACTTTGACACTTAATAAAAAAATAATTATGCAGTTAATTTACATAAATGTTTTCTAAATCTACAATGTTTTATCTATACTTTATTAACACAAATCACTATCCCGGTATTTAAGTACTACAGCTTAGAAAAATGATAGTCACACTTCTATTTTTCAAAAATGAGAATTACCCATAAAGGTTATTAAAAGTAACAAAAAAGTATATTTTTTAACAAATGCTAGTGCAGTAATAATGCATCACATCGCGCATTTCAAAATTTCGTTGCTAATTATACTCATTGTGAGTATATAAACAGCCATAAATTGACTTAGCTTTTATGTAAATCGAACTTGTACATATTGGAAGATGCCTATAGTTGTTACTGTTATATCAATTAATTACCATTTAAGTATTTATAAAAAAAAATTATTATAAAACTATTAAACGTTTTATATAATTTACCTACAAATAAACAACTAAATGTAAATTATTTTTTTAGACTTAGATATTAATAATAAAACGAGATATAAATAAATAATGTGTATAAATAAATTTATTTGGCTTTAACTATTTCAGATATTATGTCAACAATGAAATAAAAATTTAATTAAACCAGCATATAATCCTTTTGTCAAATCTAACAATGATGAGTCGGCAGCATGCAAACGGACTTCAAATGTCATCTGTACAATAAAAACATTATTAAATTTTAGCTTTATCTATTAAGTATAATCTAAAATCATTGCTTAATAAAAAAATTTCTATTAAAATTAAAAGATTATCAACATGTAGTCTATATTTAGTTCGACTTTACAAAGTAAAGTAAAATTATTGTCTATACATATTTCAATCTCTTAAGTTATCGAAAAGGGTTTTTGATGTCTTAATATGAACAAATTAAATAGCGTTTAAATATTTATGATACTGTAACGAATCTCCATCCACAATGCTACAATAGCAAAAATGTTAAGACTTTAGAAATATAAAAACACATTCAATGCCATAAAACTAAGAGAGTAAAAATTAAAATTTTATAATTTATTTTATTTTGCCTTATTATTTTTGTAATAGTTTTGTTTTCTCAGTTTACTCATTGTTGTGTCATTAAACTTGATAAGTTTTGAATTCGTGTATTTTAATAAAAATTGTTTGACATAGTTTTGCAAAAATATTACTTAATCAAACAAGTATATAATTTAAATAATAAAAGTAAATACAAAACTATTTGGACGTATACATTCTAGATCTAGAGTGTCCCAAGACATAACGGAGGGTTTTTCTTAGGCATACCTTCTATTTTTATTCTGCTTGACTTTAATAACGCAAATAATTAATATTATTGGCACTAGATGGTGATAACCCGTGACGACTTGATGTCAAACATAAGCAGTGATAATTTGTATTCGGTTAGTATGAAAGGATTTTAGAATTCAGTATTTATTTAGTAAATAAAACACTAATATGCTTGAATCGTGTACTTTTCATTAAAAAAAAAGTTATTGTTTAACGTTTCTTTTCAAAGTTTACTTTTCGCACTCCGGATAAATCTTTTAGTGTTCTTGTACGCATGGGTACTGTAGATTTTCTTTGGTTAAATTTGTAACCAGTTTTACTTTAGTATCTTGGTCTACATCATGCCAAATAGTATCAAGACAGATATCTCATCAGTCAAATACCATTAATGCTGGTTTTACTTTTATAAAGTTGCTTTCAAGTGCTTTTATAATTTTTTTCGTCGGCTTTCGTCGACTTCAAAATACTTAAATCCGGGCAAGATGCTTTTACTGCCCAAATGCATTTAAACTATGACGTGACGTAAGATGTCACGATGAATGGGCAGACTTCTAACAGTGCTATCTTATTCTTGCTCGTAATTTAAAATAATGATATTTTCGGGAAATAAATTGCTTTCGCCTTCCAACAAACTTGGTGCATGGCACCTGGACGTCAAATTTTATATTTTCTTTCTGTATCTCTTTCTGAAACTATCACAGGAAGCTGCATTCATTCTTGATGGTCATCTCTGACTATTTCTATGGTCAGTTCAGTTCGGTAAAACTTAAGAAAATTGGCAACTTTTGCACGATGTCAACTTTTCTTTAGACCACGAGGATGACCAACCATTAGGAGTTATGATCCGGTGTAAACAAGGCGGTCGTCGACCTACCTAGGAAGAGGTCGCAAAATATTCCACGGTAGTAAAATCATTATGGGCATAGTGGAATTATCTCATCTTGAATGGAAACGTGTTTAAGCGTGTCTTTCAGTACCCAGATATCCAGGAAGAAAAACGACCGGTCTTGATTTTAAAAAAAGTACAAGTATAACAGTATAAAACAATCTATAACTGGAAATAAATAAACATAAATTTTGTTCTACTTTTGATTGAATATGATATAGGGTTAACTTTTTTTATCTCACATCAACTTAAAGAATATTAATCTTAAGAATTGTTTATGAACCAAATGGTAACATGTTATACATTTTTGGAGAGCTCTATGCAATTTGAAAAAAATGTTTATCTTTCTATTTGAGATAAGTGAACCTTATTCTTGGTTAAACCAGAAGTAGAACAAAATTTATGCCTAATTTTAGTTATAAGCTCGTGACACTTTAAACGAGCCACCCGGTATATTCTAGATTATTAGTGGTCGAAATAAAGCAAGTGGACTTTTTGGGAAATTAAATATGGTAAAATTGAAAGGATCCAACTATATTTAGCAGAAATTATTTAAAGATAATTAAATCATTTTTCATATCTTTAGTTGACTAAGAAAAGGGATAGAATTGGCATCTAATTTTAGGTATTCCTACTTTTTTCATTTTATAGTTGCTTGCACGCTCCCAATTGATTTTAAATTTTATATCTAAGTTATATCTAAGTTTTATACTTATAAACTATTATGCTCATTGTGAAAACGTAATTAAATTTTTTTTTTGAATTAATTTTACGTAAAAGTAATATAGCGTACAGACAACCTTTCAATATTAAATAACATCACTTAAAAATACTTCTTAATTTAATAATACATATTGATATGTATAATTCTTATATTATAATCTGGTTTCAAAACGAATTGATTTAGAAAATCGAAAATATTGCTTTTGATGCACCTTCAATTTTCACAATGATAATTAAATATTGTAATAATGGATTAACTATCTTTGAAGTACTTTGTCTTCAATAGGTTTATGGATCTTAGTAGAGCAAATTGACATTCACAGTTTATGTAGCAATTTAAATTTTAATCAAGTTTATTCATTTTGTATTCATAGCTGAACCCAAGGAGTATTATAATAACATTCCCAACCTGGTCTTAATTTCTGACTTTCTAGTGTTGTTGCTTAACATACCAACCAGTCAAACTGAAAATTCTTTTATGTGTTCTCTAAAGACCATTTAAAAAGCTCCCAAAGCTGAATATAAACAGAATTAACATGCAAATATATTGTCTCGGTCCTGTAGTAAAAATATTCAACTTTTAAGTATTTCAAATTAATTTTAATTGTTTGTACTTTTACAAGAATATCTTTTGCTTTTAATAGTTATATCAAATTTACATTTTCGTATGAAATATGAATTAATTTTTTTTATATAAAGGAAGAAATATTAAAAATATAATTTACAACAATCTGTTTAATTGCAAATTACATTTTAACATTTAATTTTTTTTTTAATTTATATGTATTATAAACTTTGTTATTTTTTGATAACTAGTCAATTTTTAACGATATTTTTATGCGCTCTTTATTTTACACAAATTATAGAATTGGAAGGTTGAATTTGGTCTTTCTACTGATAAAAGTTGTAATTTTAAGAAAACTTAATTAATTAAACAATATTTGTATTTATTTTTTAAACAATCAAATTTACTTTGGAATAACTCAGTTTACATGACATTTCTGTAACCCCCAATTTAATATTCGTGATTACTCCTTTTATAATTACCCCTTTGTCTCTGACATACGTCAGTATTGGAGAGATGCTAATAATTTATTGTGTTTTTTATTTCCAGAGCATTTTTAAAATGCTAATGTAATTACTAACAGAAATTGGTGTGACCCGTTTCAGAGAATAAAAATTGCGATTTGATTGACAGAATGTAATTTATTCTTTAAAATCATTGTAAAGAATATTAAATTAACGTTATTCGTTTCCGTTACTGCACGTTTCTTCTTAATTAAGATTGAACGTTAAAAGATGAATATCGCTCGAGTGGTATATAGCTACCGAAACTAAGAATTTAAAAGCCGCTTAAAAACGAGAAAGCAAATGTAGTGTTGAAAAGCTATGTGGATAATTAAATTGAGAAAATTAACCCTAATAAACTTTTAGATACGTTCAACGTTATAAATTTGCTACATTAGATGTAGGTATAATAAAATATGCAAAAGCGACAGCTGCGTGACATGGATACAGCTAATTGCTGATAACACGTAAAACAGATTTTAATATTTTAAATTTTAATTATATCCCTATCTCTCTAAATATAAAATGTTATTTTTCACATTTAAAAATTAAATATAACATTCGTACAATCGTATTTACCTATTGTCTACAACGTTTTAATCTTTATCCAAATTCAAGCTTCTGCTAATAAATGTTCCTGTTTAAAGAGCCTCTAAAATTGTATAATAAATAGCATATTCCATTATTATTTCATTATTAATTAAATACAAAATAATTCCGCTTAAGCCAATAAAATTACAGGCAAGCAGAAAAAAATTAAGCTTTATACGTTATATAACATTTTGCGATCGGGGAACGTTTCAACAAAACAATATCCTTAACGAATGCCCAAGAGGATTTACAACCCTAAAATATAATTTATCTCAAAACTAAAGAGAGGTAATATGTTCACAAAATACAATTTCTAATATCATACAGTCTACCGCTAGTCTTTTACGTCAAAGAAAAAATAAGATTAATATCGCTCCCTTTCTTGTTGTTAGCCGCTGACGTTGTGTTCGTAAAGCACAATAAGACAACAGGCATTTCCTTTCCCTTTCTCTATTAAATACTGTCTCCCGAATACGAAAATAACGATATCACAAATGAATTACCTATCGAAGTGAAAATTCCCCAAAATCTTGTAAACGGCAAAAGACAATCGAAGAAGCGGGAAAACACATTACACTCTCCATTAGCTGTCGGTGAAATAGTTCGGGCAGCACCTTCACTATTGGGGTAACTTAAATTTGGAAACATTTCACTAATACGAGCGTTGTAACTTCGTAAGTCACATTACAAAAGAAATAAGCCGCTACATCGTTTAGAATTAATTAGAACAATTTGAGTATTTTTAAATGCTTATTAAAGGAAAAGGAATGTCTGGCAAACAGCACATTGAAAAGTCAACAGAATTTTTAAAAGCATTTTTGGACGTTAAAAGACGATTTGCGAAATATTTTACTACACAGTTTCATATCATCCACCGAGAGAAGCTGATATTCGCAAACTAAAATTGGAGATCAGGAAAGCTTTTCAGGAGTCCTGAAAGCTTTAGGGTACGGGAGTGGGGAAGCTGGAAGCTGGAAGCTGCGGTTGCGTTGTTTTAAAGTTTCCGTTGATTGCATTTTATACTTAAATGTTTTGTCTTTTAATGTACGGCAACGCTGACATTTTAAATTACTTATGTATTATATCTTATAATAAAGCTTAATGTAATATATAAAAGCTCTTCGACTTTGAGTTTTATAGGATTACTCTCGAAGCTTTTCTTCTCTTTATTTCTTTATCTAGGTGTATTTTTCGTATTTTTACAGTTATTGGTTCTGATGAAAAAAAAAATTTAAACAAAAACGCCTCTATTTGAGTTTTAGACGAGTTATTTACAATTACTATTTCTTTGTACTTTAACAGAAATGGGAACCTTTTTAATTGTTGGACTTCACAAAGAGTGAATTGCTCCGCACATCAAACACAGAGAGCGGTAAAAAAAACCTTTTGCGTATTCAAGTTTATTGTTTATTACAGTATCCGACGATTCTGCAGTAGTTTTTCAACTGAAGATTAATGAAATGCATTCGTTTTCCTTTCTTTTGTTGTATTCAAACAAGTTACTTTGTAATTATATTTTGTGTTCGAGTTGTCTCTAATAAATTAAAATTATTTTTCGTAGTTTTTATTCGTCAAGGTAATTAATGGACCGCTTTATTTATGTTCTTGAAGTTTAGAAGTGATGCTACACTTTCTAGAAAATTGTATTTTTGTTTCTTTTGGTAGGTATCTTTCTAAGGCCCGATATAGTATAAGTAAAAATACAAAATAAAAAGCAAAGAACTGAAAGAAATGTTTAGTTATTTAAAAGTGTTTTTATATAAAACTGAAAAAATGTGATTATTCAAAATTGGCACTAAACTTATTTTGTTTTCGAATCGTATTTAGCAGCATATTAATATAAATTATTAGATTTTTTGGATTAATTTTCTCCCATTTTTTATTTCAAATTATTTTATTTGATTGTTTTATACAAAAGTTTTTAACTACGACAGTTTTACGTGCAATAAAAATATACATATATTCTTATTCGACTTATCACTTTTTCTCACAGAATTTTATTATGATCTTGCACAATTTGTTTACGACAGAAAACCATTACCCTCAGGTACCTTACTTTCCATTATTTTTTTTAACCTTGGTTGAATTGTACAAAAAACTATAGGCGGCGTCTACTAATGCTTCTCCACGTCCTTGCTTAAAAATTGTCTTTTTGCGAGCTTATTTGAATAACATTTAGAAGTTGCAAAAGTTCACAAAAAGTAAGAATTGTAGAACAACGTATAAGAAAGATTATAAAATAAAATAATTGGTCAACGAATGACTTTTCTCTTGCAAGTATAAGTTTGTATCAGTTAATCGAGTGTCTCAACTAATACTCCTTTATTTGCATTGGAACTAATTTCTGGTTTTATATCAAATCTATTTTTAATTTTATTATCATTACTCATAATGGAACATTACTCTTTTAAGACAATGGGTCAAACTGATCTATACATAACATGTATGACGAATAGAATTTTTTTTGAAAACCCAAAAATTAAACTAGGTTTTTTAATGAACAATTAAACATCTTATATAAAGTAACGATGTAAAACAACTTGGTTGTATTTATAAGCTGTTGAAATTCATTTTAGGTCACATAGATCTGAACTGAACAGCAGTGTTAAATAAACAAACTGTGGTATTGTAATGTAATCCAATTGGTAGACAAATATTGCAAGCTATAGTTTATTTCAGCAAACGTTAGATAAAAATGAATAGAACTAATTGTTTTTAATAAAAACAACATAATTTAACTTATTAGGTATTATTTCATAAGACTTCAGATAAACTAGAAAATATTACTAATGTATCTTCTGGCTGTTTATTTATGAGTCTAAAAACAGCTTGATTTACTATAATCTAAAGCTCATACGTTGCGTAGCAGAGTTCATCGTAAACTACGAGAAAATCATGTTCACAAGTTTTCAACCGTGTTTAGATCAGAAATTATGTCACATTATTCAAATGTTTTCTTGAAAATAGAGTAAATTAACTTTTTGATATAAATACTATATAATAGTACAGTGAAAAATATGCGAGTTATAGAAAAACCAAAATTTTCAATCGTTTATAGAAAAATAATATTGAAACTTCACAGAAATTAACATCATCGCCAAATAACGAACCATCGTTGTTTATATTTTATTAGTTTTAAATATCCAACATTTTTGCATTCGATGAATAATACGTAACGACAACCGACTCTGCTCGAGAAAGATAGCATATTCAGCTTCTTTTTTCGCTACTCATATTCACAAGGAACAACTGCTACAAAATTCATTGCGCATTTGAAAACGATTGTCGTTAGAATGGATCGTAGAAATCGATTTTTGAATGACGGTCAATTTTTAATTCTTTCAGCTAACAATAAGTGCAATATGCTTTATATAATATTTAGGTAATAAGGCATTACTTAATGTAAATATGGAAGAAATAAAAAAACCATTAAGTTGGTATTTATAGACTATTGTAGTTTGCTGTCTAGTAAACTGATTGTAAGCGTCCAATTTCTTACAATATAATTTTGTTATTTACGTTAGTAAAATATCGAATCCCAACAATAAATTTTATTTAGAACAGAAAAGTTCGTGCAATAGAAATCGACTGGCATGACAACTTGCGATTATGTCTTCAAGTCATAGAAAAATTCTACTTAGGAAAATTCAAGATACCGTAACAATTTTTAAAGTAAAATTTGAACTTGACGTCGAAATTTTATTAAAAATTTTAGTAATAGAAAAATTCAAGTTAAAGAAGTTCAACTATATTTACATTTACTATTATCAAGTTTAATTAATTTATTAGTTGGGTAATGTTATTATAAATCTTATAATTAGGTAATATCGTTTGTCAAATTTATTTAAAAATGATAAAACGTTATTTTAGCAATAGTCGATTTGTGTTTGGGCTATTTTCTCTTCTGAGAGGAAGCTTTTAAGTTTCTGTCAAAGAAAATGTACACTGCTCCATACACTAAAATTCTGCTACGACTCAAAGTTCCCGTTTACTCAAACATACAATCACAATCTTGAACTTATAAACCATACAATTATTGTATTATATTGAGCAGCATGCTTGCAAGCTATGAACATCGTTAAAAATTTGTAGGGTACATTGCCACAAAAACTTTCTTAAATAACCAGCAGTTTAATAATATAAATGATGTACAAATTTCAGTTTCGTATATATAAATTCAATTCCTTCCAAGTTAATTGGACTCTATGACATAGCATTTTCTTATTTTCTTTATCGAAAAAAATAAATCGATTTTTGGTTGATTATCAAAAGGAGTATTACTGTTTTAGTCAATATTGTATTAGTAAGGATGGTCTGTATTTATCTAAGTATTCATAAAAACATAAAACATAGCATAACATAACCCTGACACATAAGCCAGTGTCTCGCTCGCAGCAATGCTTTCCGCCACTCGCAGCAGTGTTAACTTAGCTATTAAAAAAGACGGCAAATTAAATTTAAAGTAATAGTCTAACATTATTAATTATTAAACTACACAAATATTTAATAATGGTGTAATTTTTTACATACCTAAATATAATTTTATACATAGGTCTGTAACGCTACGAGTCTGTTCAGAAAATAACCAAATTGATTTTTTTAAACTTTTATTATTAATTTTACATACATATAATTGTTTTTTTTTGTTCAAAGTATTTCTCTCTTTTTTGACACTTTTTCCAGCGGTGTTTCTATTTCCTGAAGTAGTTCTGGATAGCTCCATTTGAAATGACTTAAAACCTTTAAATGTGGTCAAGTGGTCTCACAGACCTTTCGGTTTTCTGCTATCCGAAAGTCAAAACGTGCCTTTTCCTTCAGTTTTGGAGGAGTCTGTGAGACCCCATTCTACGACGAAATCGACACGAAGCGTTCAATTTACTCAAACAGCCCATGTACTAGAAGATGGTCTATGGTCATATTATATCAAGTTTTAGATTTGATTGGTGTGAACGCCTGCTTATTTATAATTAATGCCAAATAAAACAAATAGAACGAGAATTTTTTTTAAATTAACACGTTCTCTAATTGATCCTCATATGCAAAGAAACTACATCTCAAAAGTGCTGCCAAAAGCTATAAGATTAACTTTAGAGAGTAGAATATGACTAAAATAAAAGAAGAAGTCCATCAAGAGTGCCCAAAGACACAGTCTATACATGTGCCAGTATGTTCGCAATGTTAAAAGGTTTAATTTTGGTATTATTGGCCTATTGTCATTTTTTTTAATAGTTTAGAAATAACTTTTTTGTGTTGTACTTTATTTTTAATAAGATTTAGGAAAAAAGTTTTTGTTAATTTCATATAAAAAAGTACTCTTAAGTGAACGCATGTTGAATAAGACTAAAATGCCACCTTTGTTGATTTGTTAAGATCTATGTATCTCTTCCGCAGTCTTTGTTTATTAATTTTATTAATATTTGCGGTCAAACTGCCCTCCCCACATGTAGAAGTCTGTGGGACCCCATGTCCAGGCTAGTGTTATGAAAAAGGAATGTACGTACTTAAATTTTCAAATTCTGTTATTTATGAAAAATAATATAATAACAATAAAAAACACACGATCCTATCATCGTTTTGTCCCTATCTCAAATAATAAATTAAAAGTGCGTCGATATTGTAGCTCAAAAAATCGCAAGATAGTAAAAGTTTTTAATGAAAAATAAATAATTTCTACATATATTTTTTTTGATAAATACCAGAATTTGAAAATTTTGACTTTTATTCGATTATTTTTATCATAAATTGACATAATTCTAATAGTTTAAATAAGTTATAAAACTTCTATAAATTATCAAACTCCCAGATTATTTTCTTATTTATTTGTAAAAGTAGCACTTTTAAAAAAATCATATTTCCTAAAGAGGTAAAAAAATAACAGAATGACACTAATTGGACTTCATTAACGAAGATATGGACTACATTTTCTGAAAATTTCAGATTTTTATTTTTTCCTCCACATGGGTTTTTAGGGGTCAAAATTGAGCTTTTTTCAAAATTATCAATTTTCACAATTTTTTTTGTAGAAGATTTTATTCTAGGACAATGATAATTATGTCACGGCAACACAAGAGTTAGTACTTTATTGTAAAAAAAATTAACCCTTAATATGCAACAGGTTTGGAACAGGGTCTAATCAAATATCGTAAAAATGAGAA
Organism: Sinopyrophorus schimmeli; assembly: GCA_036325965.1. Lineage (NCBI taxonomy): Eukaryota > Metazoa > Arthropoda > Insecta > Coleoptera > Elateridae > Sinopyrophorus > Sinopyrophorus schimmeli. The sequence goes on from JARFIZ010000013.1 coordinate 4,915,023, forward strand.
AAAATTGTGAAAATTTTGGATGGTCACCATCTTGTTCCGAATTGTTTTAGTTTAATTTTATTGTATGATATAAAATGCACATTTATGACCCTTTCAAATAAAAGAACAGCCATTTCAATACCTGTTCTAAATAAAAAACTAGAGCGCATTATGTACAAGTATGAAATTGACTCAATTTTTGAGTTCAAATGGGTACTGATCAGAAGTTATACAATAAAAAATAAATGATGGTTGTTTAACATTTCTGGCACCACAAAGATCATCTACAATTTTTTTTTATTAAAATTAAAAATTATGCGGCGCACCCCATTTGTTGATTTCATATGGAATGGCTCTAAAGATAAATATTACAATAATTTTATTTTGTCTTTTATTCACTTTCTTTATTTTATTTTTATTAATTTTATAGAAGATTGGAATAATAGGACAAAACACAATTTTTGACAAAATTTGAAGCTCGGTCGGCACGGGTTGCAATCATGCTAGAAAGATCAAATTTCATATTTGAGTAGGGTTTTACATTTATAAAAGTTATAGGGGGTATGCATATAAAAATTCGAAAAAAATTTTTGGTCAGTTTTGGGACACCCTAATATACATATAAGTAAATATATAATAAATTTGAGCGACAAAACGATGAAACAAAGATTTGTTCTCTTAAGTAAAGAACGTCTGGTCACATTAATAATTATACTTGGTCTTAAAACAAATAAAGAAAGTATTTACTGATATAGCAAAACTTACTATTTTTTACTAAAGAACAATTATACATATAATTGTAATATAAATCGCTTTTAAAAATTTAAATAATATACATAACAATAAAAGAGAAACCGTTGTAAACTTGCATACCGTGAACACATAATGAATCAAAGCTCCTGCAAATAGAATAGATATTCCATGTACCTACACATTTCTCTATGGAGTTATCCCTTCAAAACTGATTTAGGCAGACAAGAAACTACATGAAACTAAATGCATTGCCACAGTTAACTAATTAATTTAAATTGCGTTCACGACTTTATACAACTCGGCGAAGTTGTTTCTCCACTTCTACTCCCAAAAGAATATTGTGTTACATAAGAGCGAAAGTCATAATTTAAAGTTCTTTTGTGAATTGAAACACTCGTCTCCAAAGACCTTTTCACCTCTAGTGGTTGTATAATTTACGATAAAAATATAACTAGAAAAACAAATATTTCTACCAGAAAGAGTCAGAAAACATTTTTATCTAGTTCTCTTTTAATTGTATGGGTAACAAATTAACATGTAGGGAAGAAGCACCGGTTTTGGATACTGTACCAGTTGTGGATATTTTCCACTTTATTTTAAGAAATGTAAAATATAAGAATTATCGATACGGCTATAAGTGTAATAAATTTATCTTTAACTACGATACAAAAGATCAATCATATTTATTTCGTATTTTTCAAGTTATTTTATCAAAATTACTTAAGTGTCTAAAACAAGGCCTAACGTGTCCAAAACCGTTCTTTTACTCTTTATATTAAATATTATAAAACTAGGTCTTTTCTATTTTTTTACGTTTATTATTTTACACCAAGGGGTCCAATGGAGGTCGCTTGACTATTTTACAAAAGACACACCCCGTGACATAAAACTTGCAACAGCAAGAAAGATTAAACATTTTTTGATCCAATTTGACACAAACATTTAACTACTCAAGAATAACAATTGATTCAACTTTAAATGATATTTATTAAATGATGGCATATCTGACACTTATTAGTGATTGTTCATACATTATGATTAAATGGATTTTTTGTGAGTTTTTTTGTTAATACTGTTGTTGTTTTACTTTTTCTTCTTTGTTTGACTGGCGTTCGGCCTTTTTGAAATTTGCTCAACTGGACGTAATTGTCACTCTGCCGTATTCTAGGCATAATCATATGCTCAAAGCAAGTCAAATAAAAAACAATAACGATATTAACGAAATCTTGCAAAGAAATTATCGGATAAAAATGTGTGAAAAATCACTAATAAGTCTCATTATCACTTGATCAATTATATCCAAATTTAAATTAATTATTATTCTTGAATAATCTAATGTTTCTTCCAAAGATCAAAAAATTTACAATCTTTCTTGATGTTGCAATTGCTTTCACTGAGTATATTATACTTTGTTAACTTGTTTCCCTATCTTTACTAAAAAATTAATTTTTTATGTTTTTTGTTTATCCTTGGTACCATTTTTTTATCGAACCCTGCGTATTTTTTGTTTTATAAAATTATATATTTGTTCAATTAAAGGAACTACAAAATTGGGAATACTGTAACTTGAAGATTTAGGTACAAGCTATTTTTCTTTTCTGAATTTTTACGTTTTTATTCAGAACTTACTTGTATAAGCTACATTTTGAAACTATGATTTTAAAAGAATAAATTTTAATAGTTAATTTCCCGAAAATTTTGGATGTTATAAAACTTTTCCACTAAAGTTATAACGTCGGCCATACTGCAATACCGCGTAACTAGCTTTTTCCATAGAGACTAACATTGAATGAAATAACATTGAAAATTCAACCTTATGATAAAAGCTAGTTACGCGGTATTACAGTATCACCGACGATAATCTCTTCAATTTGGACGATTTTTTAAATTGTCTCAGTATTTATATATGGTTCACCTTGTATATATAGTATCTATACGAAATAAGTAATACATATTATGAAAACACTTTTATATCTAAATTCAATTATTACTGCCATTTGATATAGTTGCTAATAATTCAATTTGAAACAATTAGGTAATTAAGTTATTGGCTTATATTTTTGATTTTGTTCAGTAAACTTATTAACGTAGAATATTGTCATATAAATTATTGGACTGTATGTATAAATCTTATACACCAGCTGCCCATGTACAGAATTTCTAGAACAAAATAAAAGAAATCTATTTTAAATCTGATACTTTTATCAGTTCAAACAACCCCAGAAGCAACCATATCTTCTCTTCTACGTAGTTGTATTACTACGTTTATCATTTTTGTTGGAAAGTCTTGGTAATATATAAGATTTTCGCCTATTCTAAAATACAATTTAACATATCTGATCGTGAAGAGAACATCTGATTGTCGGATATATGATGGACATTAACCGAAAACTGTAATTTTAAAATGTAAAATATGAAACGTTATTAATATTCTGAAAACTATTTCAATAACAGAATACCGAGTTTTTATATAGGCTGGTAACTTGATTGTATTATTATTAGAAAATTCATAATCATAATTTAATAACTTTTAAATGGGTTTTTTATATAAATGTTCATAATAAATTGATTGAATTTTTAAAAAGCAAAAAACAGAAAACCTTTGTTTTAATTTTAATTTTAAACCATTTCTTCTTAAGACGTATTATCAAAATTTAACTTAAATTCTTATGTTATAAAAAAAATAGTACAATTTTGACCGGAGCAATTTTAACCGATATTTTGATTTAACTTGTAATAAATCAATGCGCAGACACAAGAAATGTGGGTTTGCGAAGGTACTTTCTAACACCTCAAGAATCGTTCTTCTCTACATTTGATTTAAAGGAGTAACAGATTTCAATTATACCTACCTATAATTTGTAGTTTTTATTATTCGATAATAGTTTTTACTTCAAAGAATAAATAGGGAAGCTTATGTTGCAGAGATTTATTAAGAACGAACTTTAAAATTAGATTTTTTTTTTGAAGATGCTTTCACTATCACCGAATGGATTATATTCAAGCCAGCATAAAAATATTTAGGTATACAATTATGATTCAATAAATAGCAGTGTTAAAAATCTAAAATATGATTTATTTTTCGGTTGCTCTCGGTAACTGGAGGGCAATGTTTTTTTGTTGGTTGTTATGTATTTTTTTTTAGTTAGTGACCTTTTTAGATTTTTAAAGGGATGTTTGTTGGTAATTTTAGTGTCAGATTACTAAATCTTGTATGCGCTGAAGTTTCTTTTAAATAAATGTTATCTTTAGTGAACTTGTAATAATAAAAGCAGTTCAAAAGGCTTTGTCATAACCCAAAATTATTCTTTTGCTTCGGAAACAAGAAACATTACTACATCCATTGTGAGCTGCAGAAGGACATGGTTCAGAACATCTCGTTTGCTGAACCACCTCCGGTGGTTCTATATGCGAAACCAGGAGAATCTCGTTCAGTAACTCTCGTTTACTGAATTACCTCTGGTGAACACGTGTCAAGCAAATGACCTCTGGCTCCTTAAGCCAGAAGAACCTCGTTCAGAAACCCTTGCTTACTGAACCGCATCTGGGGGATGTTTCTACGCAAATGAACTCTCGTTCCTTAAACCAGAAAGTCCTCGTTCAGTAACCCTCGTTTACTAGACTGCTTCTGGGGAATGCCTCTATGCAAATAAACTCTGGCTCTTTAAACCAGGAGAACCACGTTCAGTAACTCTCGCTTATTCATGCTACCCGGGGTGTGTACCTCTTGTGACTCTTGCCAGCGGTATAAAGGTAGGCACAACTGTTTTTAAATTACAAAATCATGAGAATTTTGTTCTTGATCCAAACCACAATCCGAACCACCTCATTTTTATTTCCTTCAATAGTTGTTTTCCTATAAGAAATTAAATTTCAAAACTTCTTAACCCTTACTATATTCCTCAGAACCAGAATCCCCCCCAACCTAATATTCATAATTAAACAAGCACAAACTCATATAATTTAAAGGTTTTATTCATAAATAAAGACAGAACCATTAGTTACACTAATAATACTTTTCAAAAGAGCACAACTTATTGCACATACGTAGCTGTTCTATTACAAAACAACAAACAATTTATTATGTCATTATTTGTTCTGTAATATGTAAGTTTTGATTTAAACAGTTTATAATAATTGTTAATTATAGTATGAGATATGGAATTACAAAAAAAAATTATCTAATAGTTAACATCTCACTATCAGTGTTACTTCTTGTTCTAATATATCTCGATCAATAGTGACATTACAGACAGCACCGATCAGTTATTATGCAGTAAACTATTCACATTAAAATATCTTCATTGTTATACAGTTCAGTCTCAAAAAATACATTGTTAATTGTCGAGATGTTAACAAAATTTAAATCTCGTTACTGAAGTTATAACTTCAATAAAAGCATTGACAAGAAACCCATTTAATAAATAACAACAATTATACGCTATAATCACAGTCAAAATTCATTATCTACACTAGTGACATAAGACACCTTTTAAACATAAACTAAAACAGAAATAAATGTAAAATACTCTAAATCAAGAAGGAGTTGATGGAGCTCTAGTTCGACTATTAGCACGTCTCGGAATAGATGAAGGCGATGTATTACAACCATATCTTTGTGGTGAAGGAGGTTCACCCGGTTTTCGCCATAATTTTGGAGGAGACTTTTGTGAATTATTATGTAATTGCGGTGATACTGATTCGGCTACAGAAGTTGGACGAGATCTTCGTACATTTTCACTCACACTGTAACAAATTTGATTTAATTTACTTAATAAGGAAATAATGTTTTCAATGTTTGAAATATAACTTAACAAATCATTCTTTTGGACAAAAGTTTGTAATTATTTGTGCACCAGATCTTACCCGGAATTGCTAATCAGGCAGCATGCAAGAAAAACGAACTATTACAAGTACTGGTTTACAATTTGAATAAAAATTACTTTCAAACATTATATTTATGATGTTTAATATAAGGCACTATAGTTGAGCGATTTTGGATTTGATGTATAACAAATATATACAAAAATAACATATACCTAGGTACATTTGAATCAAATTATTAAAGAACCAGAGATTATTGATAGACTTTTCGAGTTCTTCAAAATTTGTACAATGACAGCAGTTGCATGTCTGATTAAAAAAAATGTTCTGTTCTAAAATAACCTGATATTAATATCAAATACAAAATCACTTAATTATGATATCTTAATATTAATGTTAAATATTACAAAATAATTTACGTTTAAATTTTCTATCGGTAGCAAAATAAAATATTATTTTCGCTGCATATTAATCACTCATACTTTACATCATATTTACTTCAAATGTAATTTGAAACATTGGGTTTTGTAATTGCATAATTATTGATAACATGTTAGCAAATTAATAAGGGTCTTCTAGTGAATGTAAACATGATGTACAGGAATACAAAAGATTTATTAGGCACAAAAGGTTAACAGCACACAACACACATACTCCAAGTAATAAATCAGCTAATACTACCTTCCCGATCCTGAAGCTGTCCCAGTAGATATATGCAATTATCAAAAGCAGCATAAAGAAGCACAGTTGTGTTAGTTTAATAAGTAGGTAATATACTAAATGTTGATAAAAATGTTTAAACTTCACTGGAATTGGACACTTTCAATAAAACAACAAATATTATAAGTGTCCAATTCCAGTGAACATTAAACATTATTAAAAGATAAAGGACGTGAACATTAAGATTAAGTTGATAAAAATGTTTTATGAGTGTCATAAATGATGTTCTTTATATTTTTAATTACTTACCGTTAAGGCTTACTTCCGAAAATTAATTAATTTAAAGTTATTAAAGTGGTTTAAAAATGTACCTGACTAGAGAACCCACGGTGCCATCTGTAGGTGATATCTGTAACAACGATGGTCCTGCTGATATCGGTCGAACCTAAATTACAAAATCGATGGTATTATCCATTAGCATAAAAAACATTTAAAATATATACATACCCTTTCGGTTTGTGTAGCCGCATTCACGGTAGATATTTCAGAAGACACGGTAGAGGCGGGTGCTGATTTAGCAGTTTCGTTATCAATCATCATTCTATCCATTCGATCCTGAAGGGAGAGCAACGTATGTTCCCTATCTTCTAACTGTCCTTGTAAAAACAACACTTGTCTTCTAAGATCAGCCAATTCCACTTTTGAGTTGTGAGTGTCATCCATTGAAATATTTTCGGTTGAAGCATTTTCTGAGCTAAGCCCATTGAAGAGCCCATTCCTCAGACATTGCTGATTATCGAATGGGTTGAGAGTTTCCGACTGAAACATAAAAAAATATTAAGTATAGATACGCACGAGGTATTTTCAAACAATAAACAACAATGCTTTTACAAATTCCTGAAGCAAAGGTGTTTCTACATTTGCAATGCATTGCAAGGGAAAAATCCAAATTATTATTGGTGCTTAAATTAGCTGGTAGCAAAATCAAATAAAAAGTAACAAATATTCCAAATAAGAGTTGTGATTGTAAAAAAATAAAGGTATTGTTTACTCAGTGCTTTCCCACCAGTCAATCGCGACGTGCTTTTATATTGATCTTTGTTATATTCCTTTTTTAGTTTTCATTTTAAATTAAAATTTAATAGACGTTCTATATTTGCAAGAAATGTAAAAAATAACCCTCTCCCATCAAATCTGCAATTGGTATATCCACATGAATTTTTGTAGATAAAGGGAGACGACAATTTTATTAGAACTTTTTAATAATCACTTTGTTATTAACTATTTTTAAGTTCTTTATACGAAAGCAATTCCATACATATAGACAAAAGTTTATAAAAATCGCCTTATAGAAGCGTCAAAAATGTATGATAGTTTTTTGAGGAAATAAAAATATACTTTGATTACAATACCAACCTTCTTCAAGTAATCTTCATCAGCTTGCTGAATGAATGAACATAAACGTGAATCATGCAAAAATAAAATGAAAAAAAAAATCGTTAACAAAATAAATCAATTAAAATTATAAGTATTGGATAGATATTAATAAAATTCAACGTACCTCATTTAAAACTCGTTTAAGTTTGATTAACATTGTCTTCATTTGTACAATATCTTGAACCATAGCACTGTGATTTGATCGATCAATTTTAATTGAATCGTCTGACTCATAGCCAGCTGAAGAACCAATAGGTGGACGTGGAGGTCTCATTGGACTACGAGTCAGGGAATGACTAGCTTTTGAATTTATACGACTGTCAAGAGAGCTAGGAGAATCTGGTACGGAATTTGGCGTGCTAGCTCTTGATCGAAGAAGACGAGTTGATCGTGTCATGCTAAAATAAACAAATAAATTTCTTGCTTATTAAATATTATTCGAAACTAAAACGTAATGCACTTTTTCCAAATTATTAATTTATCAAATAAAACGTTCTAAAAAGCAAAAGTAGTGTATAAGAGTTATTATTAACAATTAGTCATTAACAAGCACTTAACGTAATTGCGGTACATTATCTGTAATAATTGTTTCCAACATGCAATTACTTTATTTTAAATAATTACGTCATAAATACCCTAAAATATTTAGTTTGAATTTAATTTATATTTATAATAAAATCAACTTATAAAAGGCATTAAAAAGAATAGAGGAATCTGTGTTTCCTTTTAGCAGTATTTTTTAATGAACTAATTAATTAAAAAGTACTAAGTAGATATATTGCCACATACTACGTTTTTAGAAGAAGTGAACTAAATTAAATAATCTAGAAGAAACCTGAAAATAATCAAATCGTTTAAATCGGAAACACTTCGCGACATATCCCTACCATCAATAGACAATATACTGCACTCACTCATATTGCAGTTACTCATTCTAAATCGACTCCTCCTATTTTTACTTTGAGAAATACCTCGTACCACACCGTTGCCCCCCAGGAGAAACTTTCGAGCTGCTATAACGCGCTCTTAAGTAAAGAACGTCTGGTCACATTAATAATTATACTTGGTCTTAAAACAAATAAAGAAAGTATTTACTGATATAGCAAAACTTACTATTTTTTACTAAAGAACAATTATACGTATAATTGTAATATAAATCGCTTTTAAAAATTTAAATAATATACATAACAATAAAAGAGAAACCGTTGTAAACTTGCATACCGTGAACACTTAATGAATCAAAGCTCCTGCAAATAGAATAGATATTCCATGTACCTACACATTTCTCTATGGAGTTATCCCTTCAAAACTGATTTAGGCAGACAAGAAACTACATGAAACTAAATGCATTGCCACAGTTAACTAATTAATTTAAATTGCGTTCACGACTTTATACAACTCGGCGAAGTTGTTTCTCCACTTCTACTCCCAAAAGAATATTGTGTTACATAAGAGCGAAAGTCATAATTTAAAGTTCTTTTGTGAATTGAAACACTCGTCTCCAAAGACCTTTTCACCTCTAGTGGTTGTATAATTTACGATAAAAATATAACTAGAAAAACAAATATTTCTACCAGAAAGAGTCAGAAAACATTTTTATCTAGTTCTCTTTTAATTGTATGGGTAACAAATTAACAAGTAGGGATGAAGCACCGGTTTTGGATACTGTACCAGTTGTGGATATTTTCCACTTTATATTAAGAAATGTAAAATATAAGAATTATCGATACGGCTATAAGTGTAATAAATTTATCTTTAACTACGATACAAAAGATCAATCATATTTATTTCGTATTTTTCAAGTTATTTTATCAAAATTACTTAAGTGTCTAAAACAAGGCATAATCATATGCTCAAAGCAAGTCAAATAAAAAACAATAACGATATTAACGAAATCTTGCAAAGAAATTATCGGATAAAAATGTGTGAACAATCACTAATAAGTCTCATTATCACTTGATCAATTATATCCAAATTTAAATTAATTATTATTCTTGAATAATCTAATGTTTCTTCCAAAGATCAAAAAATTTACAATCTTTCTTGATGTTGCAATTGCTTTCACTGAGTATATTATACTTTGTTAACTTGTTTCCCTATCTTTACTAAAAAATTAATTTTTTATGTTTTTTGTTTATCCTTGGTACCATTTTTTTATCGAACCCTGCGTATTTTTTGTTTTATAAAATTATATATTTGTTCAATTAAAGGAACTACAAAATTGGGAATACTCTAACTTGAAGATTTAGGTACAAGCTATTTTTCTTTTCTGAATTTTTACGTTTTTATTCAGAACTTACTTGTATAAGCTACATTTTGAAACTATGATTTTAAAAGAATAAATTTTAATAGTTAATTTCCCGAAAATTTTGGATGTTATAAAACTTTTCCACTAAAGTTATAACGTCGGCCATACTGCAATACCGCGTAACTAGCTTTTTCCATAGAGACTAACATTGAATGAAATAACATTGAAAATTCAACCTTATGATAAAAGCTAGTTACGCGGTATTACAGTATCACCGACGATAATCTCTTCAATTTGGACGATTTTTTTTAAATTGTCTCAGTATTTATATATGGTTCACCTTGTATATATAGTATCTATACGAAATAAGTAATACATATTATGAAAACACTTTTATATCTAAATTCAATTATTACTGCCATTTGATATAGTTGCTAATAATTCAATTTGAAACAATTAGGTAATTAAGTTATTGGCTTATATTTTTGATTTTGTTCAGTAAACTTATTAACGTAGAATATTGTCATATAAATTATTGGACTGTATGTATAAATCTTATACACCAGCTGCCCATGTACAGAATTTCTAGAACAAAATAAAAGAAATCTATTTTAAATCTGATACTTTTATCAGTTCAAACAACCCCAGAAGCAACCATATCTTCTCTTCTACGTAGTTGTATTACTACGTTTATCATTTTTGTTGGAAAGTCTTGGTAATATATAAGATTTTCGCCTATTCTAAAATACAATTTAACATATCTGATCGTGAAGAGAACATCTGATTGTCGGATATATGATGGACATTAACCGAAAACTGTAATTTTAAAATGTAAAATATGAAACGTTATTAATATTCTGAAAACTATTTCAATAACAGAATACCGAGCTTTTTATATAGGCTGGTAACTTGATTGTATTATTATTAGAAAATTCATAATCATAATTTAATAACTTTTAAATGGGTTTTTTTTATATAAATGTTCATAATAAATTGATTGAATTTTTAAAAAGCAAAAAAACAGAAAACCTTTGTTTTAATTTTAATTTTAAACCATTTCTTCTTAAAACGTATTATCAAAATTTAACGTAAATTCTTATGTTATAAAAAAAATAGTACAATTTTGACCGGAGCAATTTTAACCGATATTTTGATTTAACTTGTAATAAATCAATGCGCAGACACAAGAAATGTGGGTTTACGAAGGTACTTTCTAACACCTCAAGAATCGTTCTTCTCTACATTTGATTTAAAGGAGTAACAGATTTCAATTATACCTACCTATAATTTTCAGTTTTTATTATTCGATAATAGTTTTTACTTCAAAGAATAAATAGGGAAGCTTATGTTGCAGAGATTTATTAAGAACGAACTTTAAAATTAGATTTTTTTTTTTGAAGATGCTTTCACTATCACCGAATGGATTCTATTCAAGCCAGCATAAAAATATTTAGGTATACAATTATGATTCAATAAATAGCAGTGTTAAAAATCTAAAATGTGATTTATTTTTCGGTTGCTCTCGGTAACTGGAGGGCAATGTTTTTTTGTTGGTTGTTATGTATTTTTTTTTAGTTAGTGACCTTTTTAGATTTCTAAAGGGATGTTTGTTGGTAATTTTAGTGTCAGATTACTAAATCTTGTATGCGCTGAAGTTTCTTTTAAATAAATGTTATCTTTAGTGAACTTGTAATAATAAAAGCAGTTCAAAAGGCTTTGTCATAACCCAAAATTATTCTTTTGCTTCGGAAACAAGAAACATTACTACATCCATTGTGAGCTGCAGAAGGACATGGTTCAGAACATCTCGTTTGCTGAACCACCTCCGGTGGTTCAATATGCGAAACCAGGAGAATCTCGTTCAGTAACTCTCGTTTACTGAATTACCTCTGGTGAACACCTGTCAAGCAAATGACCTCTGGCTCCTTAAGCCAGAAGAACCTCGTTCAGAAACCCTTGCTTACTGAACCGCATCTGGGGGATGTTTCTACGCAAATGAACTCTCGTTCCTTAAACCAGAAAGTCCTCGTTCAGTAACCCTCGTTTACTAGACTGCTTCTGGGGAATGCCTCTATGCAAATAAACTCTGGCTCTTTAAACCAGGAGAACCACGTTCAGTAACTCTCGCTTATTCATGCTACCCGGGGTGTGTACCTCTTGTGACTCTTGCCAGCGGTATAAAGGTAGGCACAACTGTTTTTAAATTACAAAATCATGAGAATTTTGTTCCTGATCCAAACCACAATCCGAACCACCTCATTTTTATTTCCTTCAATAGTTGTTTTCCTATAAGAAATGAAATTTCAAAACTTCTTAACCCTTACTATATTCCTCAGAACCAGAATCCCCCCCAACCTAATATTCATAATTAAACAAGCACAAACTCATATAATTTAAAGGTTTTATTCATAAATAAAGACAGAACCATTAGTTACACTAATAATACTTTTCAAAAGAGCACAACTTATTGCACATACGTAGCTGTTCTATTACAAAACAACAAACAATTTATTATGTCATTATTTGTTCTGTAATATGTAAGTTTTGATTTAAACAGTTTATAATAATTGTTAATTATAGTATGAGATATGGAATTACAAAAAAAAATTATCTAATAGTTAACATCTCACTATCAGTGTTACTTCTTGTTCTAATATATCTCGATCAATAGTGACATTACAGACAGCACCGATCAGTTATTATGCAGTAAACTATTCACATTAAAATATCTTCATTGTTATACAGTTCAGTCTCAAAAAATACATTGTTAATTGTCGAGATGTTAACAAAATTTAAATCTCGTTACTGAAGTTATAACTTCAATAAAAGCATTGACAAGAAACCCATTTAATAAATAACAACAATTATACGCTATAATCACAGTCAAAATTCATTATCTACACTAGTGACATAAGACACCTTTTAAACATAAACTAAAACAGAAATAAATGTAAAATACTCTAAATCAAGAAGGAGTTGATGGAGCTCTAGTTCGACTATTAGCACGTCTCGGAATAGATGAAGGCGATGTATTACAACCATATCTTTGTGGTGAAGGAGGTTCACCCGGTTTTCGCCATAATTTTGGAGGAGACTTTTGTGAATTATTATGTAATTGCGGTGATACTGATTCGGCTACAGAAGTTGGACGAGATCTTCGTACATTTTCACTCACACTGTAACAAATTTGATTTAATTTACTTAATAAAGAAATAATGTTTTCATTATTTGAAATATAACTTAACAAATCATTCTTTTGGACAAAAGTTTGTAATTATTTGTGCACCAGATCTTACCCGGAATTGCTAATCAGGCAGCATGCAAGAAAAACAAACTATTACAAGTACTGGTTTACAATTCGAATAAAAATTACTTTCAAACATTATATTTATGATGTTTAATATAAGGCACTATAGTTGAGCGATTTTGGATTTGATGTATAACAAATATATACAAAAATAACATATACCTAGGTACATTTGAATCAAATTATTAAAGAACCAGAGATTATTGATAGACTTTTCGAGTTCTTCAAAATTTGTACAATGACAGCAGTTGCATGTCTGATTAAAAAAAATGTTCTGTTCTAAAATAACCTGATATTAATATCAAATACAAAATCACTTAATTATGATATCTTAATATTAATGTTAAATATTACAAAATAATTTACGTTTAAATTTTCTATCGGTAGCAAAATAAAATATTATTTTCGCTGCATATTAATCACTCATACTTTACATCATATTTACTTCAAATGTAATTTGAAACATTGGGTTTTGTAATTGCATAATTATTGATAACATGTTAGCAAATTAATAAGGGTCTTCTAGTGAATGTAAACATGATGTACAGGAATACAAAAGATTTATTAGGCACAAAAGGTTAACAGCACACAACACACATACTCCAAGTAATAAATCAGCTAATACTACCTTCCCGATCCTGAAGCTGTCCCAGTAGATATATGCAATTATCAAAAGCAGCATAAAGAAGCACAGTTGTGTTAGTTTAATAAGTAGGTAATATACTAAATGTTGATAAAAATGTTTAAACTTCACTGGAATTGGACACTTTCAATAAAACAACAAATATTATAAGTGTCCAATTCCAGTGAACATTAAACATTATTAAAAGATAAAGGACGTGAACATTAAGATTAAGTTGATAAAAATGTTTTATGAGTGTCATAAATGATGTTCTTTATATTTTTAATTACTTACCGTTAAGGCTTACTTCCGAAAATTAATTAATTTAAAGTTATTAAAGTGGTTTAAAAATGTACCTGACTAGAGAACCCACGGTGCCATCTGTAGGTGATATCTGTAACAACGATGGTCCTGCTGATATCGGTCGAACCTAAATTACAAAATCGATGGTATTATCCATTAGCATAAAAAACATTTAAAATATATACATACCCTTTCGGTTTGTGTAGCCGCATTCACGGTAGATATTTCAGAAGACACGGTAGAGGCGGGTGCTGATTTAGCAGTTTCGTTATCAATCATCATTCTATCCATTCGATCCTGAAGGAGAGCAACGTATGTTCCCTATCTTCTAACTGTCCTTGTAAAACAACACTTGTCTTCTAAGATCAGCCAATTCCACTTTTGAGTTGTGAGTGTCATCCATTGAAATATTTTCGGTTGAAGCATTTTCTGAGCTAAGCCCATTGAAGAGCCCATTCCTCAGACATTGCTGATTATCGAATGGGTTGAGAGTTTCCGACTGAAACATAAAAAAATATTAAGTATAGATACGCACGAGGTATTTTCAAACAATAAACAACAATGCTTTTACAAATTCCTGAAGCAAAGGTGTTTCTACATTTGCAATGCATTGCAAGGGAAAAATCCAAATTATTATTGGTGCTTAAATTAGCTGGTAGCAAAATCAAATAAAAAGTAACAAATATTCCAAATAAGAGTTGTGATTGTAAAAAAATAAAGGTATTGTTTACTCAGTGCTTTCCCACCAGTCAATCGCGACGTGCTTTTATATTGATCTTTGTTATATTCCTTTTTTAGTTTTCATTTTAAATTAAAATTTAATAGACGTTCTATATTTGCAAGAAATGTAAAAAATAACCCTCTCCCATCAAATCTGCAATTGGTATATCCACATGAATTTTTGTAGATAAAGGGAGACGACAATTTTATTAGAACTTTTTAATAATCACTTTGTTATTAACTATTTTTAAGTTCTTTATACGAAAGCAATTCCATACATATAGACAAAAGTTTATAAAAAACGCCTTATAGAAGCGTCAAAATGTATGATAGTTTTTGAGGAAATAAAATATACTTTGATTACAATACCAACCTTCTTCAAGTAATCTTCATCAGCTTGCTGAATGAATGAACATAAACGTGAATCATGCAAAAATAAAATGAAAAAAAAAATCGTTAACAAAATAAATCAATTAAAATTATAAGTATTGGATAGATATTAATAAAATTCAACGTACCTCATTTAAAACTCGTTTAAGTTTGATTAACATTGTCTTCATTTGTACAATATCTTGAACCATAGCACTGTGATTTGATCGATCAATTTTAATTGAATCGTCTGACTCATAGCCAGCTGAAGAACCAATAGGTGGACGTGGAGGTCTCATTGGACTACGAGTCAGGGAATGACTAGCTTTTGAATTTATACGACTGTCAAGAGAGCTAGGAGAATCTGGTACGGAATTTGGCGTGCTAGCTCTTGATCGAAGAAGACGAGTTGATCGTGTCATGCTAAAATAAACAAATAAATTTCTTGCTTATTAAATATTATTCGAAACTAAAACGTAATGCACTTTTGTACCAAATTATTAATTTATCAAATAAAACGTTCTAAAAAAGCAAAAGTAGTGTATAAGAGTTATTATTAACAATTAGTCATTACAGCAAGTATCACTTAACGTAATTGCGGTACATTATCTGTAATAATTGTTTCCAACATGCAATTACTTTATTTTAAATAATTACGTCATAAATACCCTAAAATATCTTAAGACTTTAATTCAAAATATAACTAAGGCCAATCATATATAGTATAAAAAATAGAAATCTGTTGTAGCCAGTAATAACAATCATTGCATATCATTAATATTGATTAATTAGAGCATAACAAATTTGTATACATAGGTAATACAATTGATTAACTTTAACCAACTTGGTAATAAAAACTAGGTATTTAACATTTAGTTAATATTAGTTTTTACTTATGGTAATATAATATTCTGCGTCATCATAATTTTTAATATTAATTTTTGTAGATACATCATTTCTTTATTTGTACAAGATCTATTCATATGTGCATACTATTTATTTACTTTACGATCACTGACATATTTACTATTTTATTAGTGTTTTTAAATGCCAAATAGTGTTTGTACTACGTTTTTTTCAAACCTTTCAGCGAAACGCCATAAGAACAAATAAACTAAAGCAATTAAGCGTAACTTAAAAATCAATTAACTGGTCGACACAGGATAACAAAAAACTAAAAAAGTCGTTTGATGCAGTTTCTTGTGTTCATTAGTTATCTCTGTTACAGTTTTATACGTTTACACAAAAAATTAATGATCATTTAGAAATAGCATCGAGTCCGTAATAATACCAAAGGATGTTCAACACTTAAAGAAGTTGATTCTAACTGAATATAAAAAACATATAATTCGAAGTAAATTTAGTTAGGTTGAAATCGTTTTTACTTACTTCGAAATTGTTTGTTAATTCTACGCTTTCAAAAAATATTACCGTACATGTATTATTTATGTGGTATTTTTATTTTGCAGATTATAGAAACTGGAAGACTTAATTATGCATGTATTTATTTGCAAATACCTGGGACTTTTACGAGGCAAAGAAGGACTTCTGGAACTAACCGCCAATTCCCCAATAGCTTTCCTATTAACATCTTGCGTATGAATGTTTCTGCGTACAGCCCCAGGCGACCGCAAACAAGGCCCTTCGTTTTGTAAAAGTTTGCTTTCGATGCAGTGATGGTATGCATTGTAATCATAAAATCTATTGTAAAATTGTTTTAGGCATTTTGTAGAAAATAGTATAAAAATAGTTTAATATTCCTAATTTTACAAGTTTATGGAAAACAATTTTTCATTATTCAATCATAAATTAGGCACTTTCATCACATCGGGATTAATTACGCTTATTGAAAAATGATAAAGTTGTTCCCATTGCATTTTGCCTACACACATTTTTATAATATCCTTTTAGAGCAAACCATTATCGAACATTGTGTAGGCACAATAAATTATATATAAATCACGCGATAAACTGCTGGTACATAAGTTTTCGATTATTTTTATATAAGCAAGATTTATTTTAACAGCAGCCAAATTACTAAATTTTGAAGTGATTCAGCTGCAAACGTTCTCCTGTTATGCAATGGGGAAATAATATGCGCAAACTCCTAAAGTAGTTCAATATCAACAGAACAGCGCACATCTCATCTGAAGACTTTTGTGCAATTGATTTTCCATGCTATATTTTTTCCTAACCATTAACTAAATGATTTTTATGTTTTTCCAAATGAATTAGATCGTGAACAATACATTTCTACACAAACAACGTATTTTCAAAGAATGAAGAAAATATACCTTCTTCATAACTTTTTAACAACTCTCGATTTGGAAAGCACAACAGATGGCTAGTTCAAAATTGATAATGAACGACAACAATAAGTTATTTTGAGAGTCTAAATGCTTTAAGTTTATTATTTATACCAGAAAAAAAAACAAAGGAGGATAACCACGTTTCGGTTAATGGCACAGGTATGAAACGTATCAAAATTATTCAATAGTGAGTCACCATCGATGGATGACCCCGACACAGAACCAGATGTGTTTTAATAACACAACTCAGTCTTTAGGTACAAAAGAGCAAACCTGTATTGGTCAAAAATACTGTTGCAAAATTTATGTGTGCAAATTGGAACTTAACTGTTGTATAAACAAATTATATTTTAATAATACGTAATATAAATACCTAATCTGACTAATTATAAAGTAACTTTTACAATGTTTTTTTTTTTAATTTAAAGCTTTTAGAATTTTAAAAATTGAAATATACAAGCAACCAACAAAATACCTAAAAACAATTCGACATTTTTTTTAGAGTAAAACGCTAACGCAATTATTTTCTAAAAATAGTTAGAAAAAGGAAGCTTTTTCATGGACGCTACTTTAGCGATTATCGCAAAAGAAATAATATTCTACAGCTTTTTGCTCCTAACATAATTTTAACCACAGATTAAAACAAAAATTATGTATTGTAATAGTACACTGACTTCTACTTCTTATGGCTTAAGTCACCCAAATCGGTTTTAACTTACAATTTTACATTGCTTTAAGATGTATGCACAATTCGCTGTACAGTGCATTTTAAACATATCACGTGTGTTCATCTTTATCTTACATGAGCTATAAATTGCAAAAATTATAATTTAATTTCAAAAAACATCTTGATTACATATTCATCAAATTATATTTATTCTAAAATTAACGTTCATTAAATAAGACAAATTTAGGTCAAGAAACTCTTTAATTATTAAAATTATAATTTTTGATCTTAAATTTGATCAAATTACTTCCTTTTTATGCTAATTTAAAGAGAAAATATTCACCGAAAGTAAGGTAGAGCATTTTCTTTTCATTAATTGTCTTAACAAAATATATAGATATATGTTTATAAAATTCTAACCGATGCGAAATAAGTCGTTTAATTTTTTTTAATAATTTTTTATATTTTCCTATTTGAAAATGTTTGTCTTTTGAATGCACATCCACAAACAAAACCTTTTAAAGCAATTATTTATCTAACCTACGCACTTTCAAACAAAAGTTTTTCAAAAAAACGGGTTTTCGTTTGATACCCAAATATATGTACCATCACACCTCAACAATTCCATAAGTTTTGCTAGATTCGCAAAAAAATGTATATTATAAGTTTTATGAATAAAATTTTTACAGTTATCAAATTCCCACTTCCAACACATAAATAGTAAACGAATAAAAAACTTTCTTGGAATACGAAATGCGATTGTGTATTTTACTTACAAAATTAGCTCGAATGTAAGACGAGATTTTTTCTTAAAATATCAAAAAATATAGTGTCGTCTTGTATTCGAGCCTTAAAATATACGCGAAATTTTTTGTATGATGGAATCAGTTAACGCTACTAATGCGTAATCGATATGTATCATGTAAAATTGACCAAAGAAGCATTATTGATAGGTTTTGAAAAGTGTTGTATTACCAACTCCAAAAATGGCAATGAAGATGATATTCTAGTGTAAGATGAAAATGGCAGTGATGCTAAGTTAAGTAAAGCAAGTGATGCAGAACAAATTATTACACGCGATAGAAAAGCTTATGAAGATAATGATAGGCAATGAAAAATAAAAAGGCCTTTTTCGATAAAATTTACTAGGTTTTTGTTTATTTTATACTTTAATGTTTCCTTCATTTTAATCTTTTTATAAAAAAAAAAATATCTGTTCGACAACTTGTATTTCGTCTTATAATCGACACCTAAAAAGTCGGTCCTTAGCTAATGATTTCGGTTAAAAATTCTCCAAGTCCTTTAATGGGGGTCAACTTAATTTTTTTAGCTAATAAGCATTACATTATGTATTACATATGTGGAGTGTAATTACACACACGAAAATACTTTTTTTCGTTGTGAAATTTAAATTCATACAGTATGTATTACCACAGGTACCTTACAACCCGTTTAATGTTCCATGCAAAGAGCACTGACTCATAAGTTAGGTCAATTAAGCGACGCGTTGCAATTACACGAAAGTATCAACAATACAGTTACCGTACCGTTCCTACAATAATATTTACATTTCACAAAAAATGCAAAAGTGCAAATTCACAACTAACACGAGAATGAATTCTTCACCTTAAACACAATCCGTCTTTGACGCAACTGCCCTTTCTAAATGGAATAAGGTCGATCCTATTGCTATTACACGATTTTGTTAAATAGTGCAAAAATCAAAAGGATACAGGCAGTTAAAATCTTCATATTTCACTTTTATCTCGAGTTGGAAGGTACAATGTATAGATAAAGTGTATTAATAAATATTATCATTCAGATGACTCATGTAATTGCTCAAATTTAAATAATAAAATACTAATTTGCAACGCTAAAAACCGGTATACCAAAATGCTACTTTCTGAACGTCTGCTATAAATGGTTATCGGTATTTACAGTCAAAGGAAAACTAATTTCTATGTTCCAAAGTATAAATGTCCATATCATACTTTTGGAATCACTGTTCATAAAACAGCAACCTGAAATAATCGAAAGTGAATGTCTGATTAGTTATACAGACAATAGGTACTACAATTGAGTAATAGCAACGGTCAATAAATTCCGTTAACGATATTTATAAAATAAGTAAAGAAACACTGTTCCGTAGTACATTTACCGTTTGTTCGTAAGTTCGGTTCGACGGTATTCCATTTTTACTAATAGCGTTTTTGAGCCCCTTTTTTATTGCCCGTCCCTCCGTGAGAGAATGCGCGTAAACCCTTTGGTCGTGAAGCGGTTCGTAGATACCCTTCGCGGTGCTTCTTTGAGAATACTTTTATGGTTTCGAGCCCGGATGGTGGAAGAATATCCGTCAAATTGTTTAATTGCCCTTTTAGGCATTGCGGGAGCCATAACGGTGAATTTTATTTTTATTGCATTGCAGCGAAATTGCACTTTACGTTAAAGTCTTTGTTTCCTGCACGTACTCGTTCGGACTGTCTCCCATTTTTATTGCGGGTATTCTTCTACACCAGACGGGCGGGAATTTTCCCACCGTCATCGAAAGCATAAAAGACGTGGAACGCGGCAAAATGAGATAGTTCAAATCAGATCCCTTAGTTAGAAACAGATCCCTTTGGTTAAAAAGTGTTTACCCCTTTGGTCGTTAAGAAAGTTTTTTTTTACTCCTTTTGATTTCAAATAACGTGACTCCTTTGGTGCGTGAGGGTTGCGATCAACCCGTTTCGTTTTGTTTCGTGTTTAATTTTGAACGTTTCGCTTTGTTTTGTGTTTAACTTTGGACATTTTATTGTCTCGTTTTTTTGTGTATAAATAAACTTGTTTTGTTTTTTATTCGTTGAATATTAAATCACTCTATCCTCGAGAAGTCGAAGCTGGAGATACGCCGTAGCGTACAATTTTGGTCCTTCGAGCCGGATGTTTAAATTAAATTCGTGTTGAATAGATTCGGGACGATAAGTGAGTGCATAGTTAAGTGTAATTATACCGTCTTCGGCAACTCCATCCAATTTCATTCCATTGAGCGGCATCATCACGTGGATCGCTCAGCAACACCGGGCAGTTAGCAGTGCAGTACCAAGTAACGTGCAAAAGGTAGGCTTGTTTTGTTAATCGCCAATTATCATTTTTGTCAATCCTATTGTTATCCCTATTGTTTAAAATGACGAGAACCGCGATAGCTACTTTGCGGCAGAAGCGTGGTCATATTAAAGCTTCAATTGCCAAATTTCGTACATATTTGGAAAATAATAAAGACTCTTTGGACAAGCGTGATATTGACGTGAGGTTGTCGTCTTTAAAAGAGTCCATATCGGTATTGCGAGATATCCATTATTCCATTCAAGATTTAGAAGAGGGTGAGGATGCTAGAGCCGAGAACGACGCAGAATTCGACGACATTGAAGACGCGTATTTTTCCGTCAGCGCCGAGGCGCAGCGTATTCTTTGTAAAAAAGCTTCTTGCAGTGGGTCAGTCATTAGACCAATTTCTGCAACATCATTCTCTTC
The DNA here is from genome assembly GCA_036325965.1 of Sinopyrophorus schimmeli. Classification (NCBI taxonomy): domain Eukaryota; kingdom Metazoa; phylum Arthropoda; class Insecta; order Coleoptera; family Elateridae; genus Sinopyrophorus; species Sinopyrophorus schimmeli. Next base: position 4,936,731 of record JARFIZ010000013.1, read on the forward strand.
CGTTGTCGATCCGGTAAAAGTGAAACTGCCTGAGTTAGGACTACCAAAATTTGACGGCAATACTGAAAATGGGCATTCGTTCCGCGATAAATTTGTGTTGCGAATTGACAAAGTACCAAATATTGCACCGGTCGATGAATTACAATATTCGGAAGAAGAAGTGGCATGTAAGGGGCGTTTTAAAAAATATATAACTTGTTCCTTGGAAGGACGATTTATTGTAGCATTACCTTTTAACGATAAAAAAGATCATCTGGGAATGTCATATGGTATGGCATTAAAACGTTTACAAGGACTTCAGCGTAAATTGGAGAATAATCATGAGTTACAGCTAGAATATAAAAAAACCCTGCAAGAGTACATTAAGGCAGGGTACATGTTTAAAATGCAGGAAGCATCGCGGCAAGGTTTTTATTTACCGCATCAGGCTGTGATCAAGGAGACCAGTCGGACTACAAAAGTTCGGGTTATTTTTGACGCCTCCGCTACGTCTACATCTGGTGTTTCGTTAAACGACTCTTTGTTTGCTGGTCCTACCATTCAGGACGATATTGTATCTTTATTACTTAGGTTTCGAATGCACAACCACATCATTAACGGTGACATCGAGAAAATGTACCTGCAAATAATGGTGCGCGAAGAGGATCAGCCGTATTTACGAATTTTGTGGAGTGAGGATGATGGATCTATCTCCACGTACCAGTTCAAGAGGTTAATTTTTGGATTAAAACCTGCTTCGTTCATAGCTACTCGATGTCTGAAGCAGCTTGCGATAGAAGAGAAAGAGAGATATCCACAAGCTGCAGCAATTTTAGAGAGAGATCTATACGTGGACGATCTGCTTACCGGAGCAGACACAGTAGAGGAAGCTATACAGCTCAGAGCAGAGATAACTAGTTTACTCCAGTCAGGCGGTTTTAATTTACGGCAGTGTGCTTCCAATAATTCCGAAGTTCTCAATTCTATACCTGACCATAACTTAAATTTGCAGCTGCAACATGGGGATAATACTACATTAAAAACATTGGGGGTGCATTGGGATGCATCACGTGACCGCATAGCGTACACTGTTAATCCAACACATATAAGCAAGATAACTAAACGCCATATCTTCTCAGAAACTGCAAAAATATTTGACCCCTTGGGTTTGCTCAATCCAGTTGTAGTAATCGCCAAATTAATTATAAGAGATCTATGGAACGAGAAGATAGACTGGGATGAATCGGTACCTGCGGCAATTCATACTCGGTGGTGCACTTTAGTTAAGCAATGGCCGAATTTAAATGATATTTCTTTTGAGAGACAAGTTGCGTGTAAAGATCCCGTTAGGATAGACCTGCATGGTTTTTGTGATGCTAGCAAAGAAGCTTATGGTGCGTGTGTTTATGCCAGATCAATCGATAGGTCTGGCAAGGTTTTTGTTAATCTCTTCTGCGCTAAATCTCGTGTTGCACCAAAAAAGAATGAGCAGACCATTCCGCGACTTGAACTTTGCGCCGCATTGCTTCTTAGTAATTTGTGTTTGAACATCAAATCGTCGATTCATTTAACATTACTAATACTTTCCTTTGGACTGATTCCATGGTTGTCGTTCACTGGATAAGAACAAAATCTGATTTGTTAAAGCCTTTCGTTGCTAGAAGGATTGCCGAGATTAAGTCCAAAACGGACATTTCTTGGTGGAAGCATGTCCGTACCTATAACAATCCTGCTGATATTCTATCCCGAGGTAGTTTGCCGAACGACTTCAAGGTCAACAAATTATGGCAAGTGGGGCCGTCTTGGCTAAGAGAATATGAGGATGAATGGCCTGTACAATTATCTAAACCAATTATTGATTTACCTGACATGCGGCAGCCACATGTTTAAATACCGTTACATTAGATTTATCCGTTTTCCTTCAATATTCTTCATATACGCATTTACACAGAAAGGTTGCCTACCTGCGTCGGGTTATACCAGCCAATAGACAAAAGTCTAAATGGTTGACTACGGAAGAACTGAATGAAGCCTCGAATCTTATTTTACGTCATTTGCAAAGTTTAGCATTCAGTAAGGAATTAAAACAATTGCGAGCTAATCAACCACTTCCACTTAAGAGTAAGCTATTGAATTTGAATCCGTTTTAGGCGAGGATGTGTTTGTACGGTTGAAAGGAAGGCTGGGTCATACAAATCTAGCTTTTGACAAAAGGCATCCCGTTGTGTTGCCTGCGTCGCATCTTGGTACCACTTTAATTATACGTAAGGAACATTTACAAAACTTGCATGCCGGTACAGAGACGACTCTGTATGCGGTAAGGCAAAAATTTTGGCTGTTAGATGGTAGAAATCAAGTTCGACATGTCGTGCGCAAATGCGTAATCTGTGCACGAGCCAAACCATCACCTACGGAAGATACAATGGGTCATCTACCTGCGGTGAGAGCCACGCCATTGAGACCGTTTTCTCATACGGGTGTTGATTTTTGCGGACCTTTTTACGTCAAGGAGACTTGCAAACAAAGTCGAAAAAAGGTGAAAATTTATGTAGCCGTATTCATTTGTTTGTCAACAAAGGCAGTTCACCTGGAAGTTGTGGACGACTTGAGCTCCGAAGCCTTTATCGCGGCACTTCGACGATTTACGTCAAGACGCGGAAAATGTGAATCTATTTATTCAGACAATGGTACCAATTTTGTCGGAGCCAATAGGGAACTCAAGGAATTTTATAATTATTTCAACTCCAAGGAAAATCAAGAAAAGGTTAATCGTTTTGCAACGGATCAAGGAATCAGTTGGCACTTTAACCCTCCGGCTTCCCCCCATTTTGGCGGAATATGGGAAGCAGCGGTAAAGTCTTTCAAACACCATTTGCGTCGTGTTATGAAAGCATTAGTTCTTGCATACAATGAATTTTATACACTAGTAATTGAAATTGAAGCAAATCTGAACTCACGTCCTCTTACTTTTTTGTCGGTCGATCCTAATGATCTTCTTCCCTTGACTCCCGCTCATTTTTTAATTGGCGATACTTCGACAAGCTTGCCAGCGCATGACTTTACAGGTACTCCAACGAATCGTTTGTCTGTTTGGCAACACATTCAGAGAGTCAAACGGGATTTCTGGTCCAGATGGAGCAAGGAATATATACATCAACTCAACATTCGCCACAAATGGGTTAGCGGAAACCATGCGATATTGATCGGATCCATAGTCATCGTCAAGGAGGACAATCTTCCCCATGCAGTGGCGGCTAGGACGAGTGTTGGAGATATTTCCCGGAAAGGACGGAGTAGTTCGTGTAGTGCGTTTAAAACGGCAACTGGTGAGATAACGCGTAATGTGAAAAATTAGTTTTGTTGCCTGTTGACATTGATGATGGTGGCGGCAGTGCCATTGAGGGTACCGAGGATCAACTTCTCAAGTAGACCATATTAAAGACTTTGGTCATTTTATTTTATTATAGGTTAATCTACTTAGAAACAGTTAATTTGTATATTTTGTTTCTTGGATGTTTTATTGTTTTTGGAGTGCAATGTAGAAAGTATCTTGTGTTCGTTGATCGTGACCTCTCAACCCGGGGAGTATGTTCCGTAATACATTTACCGTTTGTTCGTAAGTTCGGTTCGACGGTATTCCATTTTACTAATAGCGTTTTTGAGCCCTTTTTATTGCCCGTCCCTCCGTGAGAGAATGCGCGTAAACCCTTTGGTCGTGAAGCGGTCCGTAGATACCCTTCGCGGTGCTTCTTTGAGAATACTTTTATGGTTTCGAGCCCGGATGGTGGAAGAATATCCGTCAAATTGTTTAATTGCCCTTTTAGGCATTGCGGGAGCCATAACGGTGAATTTTATTTTTATTGCATTGCAGCGAAATTGCACTTTACGTTAAAGTCTTTGTTTCCTGCACGTACTCGTTCGGACTGTCTCCCATTTTTATTGCGGGTATTCTTCTACACCAGACGGGCGGGAATTTTCCCACCGTCATCGAAAGCATAAAAGACGTGGAACGCGGCAAAATGAGATAGTTCAAATCAGATCCCTTAGTTAGAAACAGATCCCTTTGGTTAAAAAGTGTTTACCCCTTTGGTCGTTAAGAAAGTTTTTTTTTACTCCTTTTGATTTCAAATAACGTGACTCCTTTGGTGCGTGAGGGTTGCGATCAACCCGTTTCGTTTTGTTTCGTGTTTAATTTTGAACGTTTCGCTTTGTTTTGTGTTTAACTTTGGACATTTTATTGTCTCGTTTTTTTGTGTATAAATAAACTTGTTTTGTTTTTTATTCGTTGAATATTAAATCACTCTATCCTCGAGAAGTCGAAGCTGGAGATACGCCGTAGCGTACAAACACCAATTGACAGAAATCGAATTAATTTTTCGTCTGTTACCATCCAAAAAAATGGTTATGCTTAAAAATAATCGCAGATTTTTTTTAAACTTTCACACACTCTCTCCAAAACTTTAAAATAAAAAAGAATACAAGACATGCTTAATAAATCATTATGTTTGTTTATGATTTTAATTATGCGGGAAAAATGATCTATTATTAACACTTTTCCAACCACATTATATAGTTAAATCTAAACAAAACACAAGAATTACTATAAAAAATTTTAATTATTACAATAATTTTTAATCTTCAACACAATTACGAAACAATGGATTTATTGCAATTTACAAATCAAAATTTAGCAATAGATTTAGTAATTAACAAATATTACTTTCCTACGTTTACTAACCGTTACATCTATGCGTTCACACTTTTGTTATAAAAACAAAGGATGTTTCCTAAAATGTAAACAATACCTCAATTTCTGTATGCATAGTTTTAAATCCATTCATAGTCTTAACCAAATTTGTACAAATTTTTTTGGAAACAATTTCAAAATATTTTAATTTATCTAGGCATAAATATTATTTATAAAAAAAAACGAAACGTGTGAGTTTTCAACGTTCTGAACAATTTAAGAAACTATACATGGTTACTTTTTATTGCATCTTTAATTCTATTTTAAATAAATTCAATTTTCCCACATCTGTTAGAGGTACCGAATTTTCATTAGTAAACAAACGTATTAAATCAAGTTACACTTTTAACGAAGTTCAGATCGTTGTTTCATTCTTAATTAAATTACTTTCTTTTATTTAAAACCCACCTGTTTTCTTTGAAAACAAGCCTATAGAATGTCGTCATCTATTTTAATTAGCCCCAATACAAATGGATAGAAACGTTTTTAGAAACAATTTACCAATGTCAAAATGCAATTAGAAAAAAGTTCAATGCTTAGTTAATTCTTAAAATTTGGAAATAATTTTATAAATTTTTGAAGAAAGAAAAGTTAAACAATTGAAATTCCAAAAAAATCGCAATAACATTAATATAAATATAGCAAAAATTTGAGAAAAGTACTTTTTTTACAATTGTTTTAAGTATTTACATACATATTACATATGTAAGTATCTATAAATATATTTAATTTTGGTTTTCAAAATTAATTGACCATAAAGAACTATAAATCACTTGGCACCAGTTTTGACTAGGCAAAATACATTTTGCTATGTTTCAATAACACTCCTGTTATTATCTATTGTCTTATTTCATTTTCAGTTAAGTATATTCGATTTCTCAATAAATTAAATACATACTAAGTCATATTAGTCTTTGATCTATAATGTAGGTGACTGACCAATATCTAAAAATTAATGTAAGCTCAATGACATATTTCCATTACAGATTAATTTATAAGTGCACAAATGGATCTGCTATATTAATTACAACAAAGTAATTAAAAAAATATGTATTATCAGTTAAGTAAGATTAGATAAATGGTATATGGTAAAAACGAATATGTAATATATTTAAATATTGGGTCGTCATTTCATTTTTGATTGTAATCGTTTCGAACTAACACTATTTTATTATTCCTCAAAAAATCAATGCAGAGTCAAAGAACGACGCTCTATATAGCTCACGCAACTTATTCAACCAAATAGATGGTAAAAAAGGTCAAGATACGTATTTTGCTTAGTTTAATTACTTAGACAATCTTAAAAATTAAGTATTAACGCCTACCTTCTAATTGTATGGCAATGTCCATTTAGAGTTTGTATATTTGTTGTTTTTTCTTTCATTTCGCGACAATTCATTTAACAATCACACTAAAACTTGATATTTTTGTAAAAAAATACCCTTTTAAACAACCACTCACTGTATGTTGGGCTTAAATACCACAGACACAGCGTTATGCTCCGATAACACTAAGCGCGTTAAACTATTACGATTAATAGTTGTGTTACATTTATCTCAACCGTTCGCGTAATTAATGAAAGTATAAATCGCTTTATGTAAAAATTTACCTGGTCGCTCAACGGTTGGCACAAAACTAACTTATATAACGTGCCGTATCGCAACGTAAAGTCAATGGAACCGCGTCACTACGGTTTGTTTTATCATATCGCGTGCTTTGTTGGCTAGCTTTATGGATTGGTTTGAATTACTAGAGCACGGTTACAGGTTGAAGAATTTCAGAGAAGAATTGCATGGTGAAAGTGCAAAAAAGTAGTAACAAAAATATAAATATTCCGAATTAAGTTCGTTCATATTTCCTACCCGACAAGTGATTGTTTAATTCAAGGTTTGTTTAAGAATTTACAAAGAACTGAAAAGTGAGTTGCCTTTACAGTTAATTATAATTAAAATATAATTCTGCGTTTTTATATTTTTTCATTGTAAAGTAATTTAAAAGTATAATTTATTGCCAAGGTATCTTAGCATAAAAGTGCTTTTATATTAATCATTGGCTGCTTCATATCAATTAATCAACATGTGCATTTAGTGTGATAATGATTAATTCCTTGATATTTCAATTTCAACTTGTTTTCATCTTTGTCATTAAAATATCAAAGATAAAAAACTTTTAAAAAATATTCTTTATTAATATGTATCATTCTTAAATTATAATACATTTACTCATATAGATATTCAATTTATAAAAACATATTTGTTTTTATACATTATTACTAATTAAATGATAGCAATAAACTAAAACAAAAAATTGAATTGTTAATATGTTAATTATTACAAATCTGTAAAGCTTTGATTATATAACACTTAAATCTTAAAGATTTTTGAAGTAAACTTTAGTATAGGCAACACATCTAGCAGGTATTTACGATATTATTGCTCAAAAATTATATCAGGCAATACTTATATGGAAATTTTTCTAATTACTTTAATTTTAATCAACATAAAAACTTCAAAGTATATTTATTGAATTAAAAGCTCTATTTTGTTTAATATCACTAAATTTATTTCATAATTATTGTGCGAAATATTTCTTTAATGAATTTTGCATTTGCATCCTATTCTTTCAGAGTCAATAATCTTTGATAAAACAATTAATTTATTATAGTGTTTGTATATCATGCATGAATGGGCGCTTCAGGATGTTTTATTTTTAGATTTCTGAGTATATTGACTGATCTATTTAAATATTTAAGGTCATTAACAAGTTATGCGTGCATAAAAAGTGATAATTATGGTAATTAGCATTCAGCGATTAGATAAATAAAAAAATTGCTATGTTTATTTAAAATTCTACTACTATCTCAAGTATGTACTGATAATTAATAAATCATAATTAAGTGCTTGGTCTAATAAATTTTTAATTACCTTTTTGGAGATTCTTTATTAGACGTGGATGGAGTTATCCCAGTCCATTCTCTAAATTGTTCAATCATCTTAGTTGTATCTTCTACTGTAAAGGTAGTGTTATCCAACGAATGCCAGTCGTTTCTAAAAATAAGTAATACTTAAAAACAAATTCTTAATTAATATATAAAATAGATTATACCTTTCTGTCAGTTCATCTAAACCACTGCTTTGACTTTGCTCGTAATCAAGCATGAGATCGTCGGAAGTAATACTTTCGCATGGAGATAAAGTATCTACGGAAGCCGTTCTACTATTTAACAAGGTTTTTTTTCTTAAAAGCAAAGGGCTTCCTTCAAACGTATTCAGCAGTTTTCGTTTTGGCTTAGGAGTGCTATCAATCAATGTTGGAGTATTTTCCGAACTATTTTTATGTGCGGCACTCAGCGACTCGCTAATTGTTGCTGTAATTGTATCATCGCATAATAGGCCTGGCTGATCGGCAATCTCATCATCAAAATAATCTTTGCCATCCGAAAGCGACAATGAATTAGATGCGTTTGTGGGTGTACCAGGACTAGACGGACTCGTCGATTTTTCATTAATATCTTTAGAATTTGATGAGCTTGTCATGGCACTCTTTTTAAGATCGTTATTAAGCAATTTATGTTTAATGTAATCTTCAGATTCTGTGTAACTACAAATTAAACTATCAACAGGCGACGTTTCATCTTCTAACAATTTGCCATTGTTACTTGCAGCAGCAACAGCTGCGAATTTGGGGTCCTCTATTGTCAATAAGACATTTCTAATTTCATGGGTATGAGAGGCAAAATTTTTTGCTGGCGAATTCATTAAATTTTGTAAAACTAAACTAGCAGGTTTTGTAAGTATTTTAGTAGTTATTAAGGACTCCTTATCTTTACTTTCGTCACTAGAACTAAAACTACAACTAAAATCATCTGCCATCGCTTCTCCAGCATGCATCCATTCTTGCTCATCTGAACTATGTGGACTAGATTCTTTTTTTGATCTGGATTTTAAGAATGTCTTTGGTGGCAAGTTGCTTTCATTACTGTATCTAATTTTTTGTGCATTTCTTTCCGGTTCTACGTAATCGTCACTAAAACCTTCTGAAGATGTAATCGAAATTTTTCGCCTACTCTTCTCCAGTTTTTTTTCATATTCCAATCTTCTTTCGCGAACGTATCCATTATTGTAATTATTTTGAAATGCACTGGGAAGACGTGGTAACGGTACAATAGGTTCTGAAGAATCATCTAAATCGCGTAGATCGAAATCTTTTCCAGATATAAGCATTTCAAGTTGACGAGGTTTCTGTTGATGACTTTTACGATACGTACAAGTTGGAGAATTGTCAAGCAATTCGACACCTTGTAACGTATCAGTTTCGCAATTTCCTGCACTTGAATGGCTTCCAACTCCTGAATCTTCCGTTACCGAACCTTCCTTAGATGAATTTTCTTCCGGTTGGTGCATTCCACGATAAGCTTTCCTGTTATTATTCGCAAGTGTTTTTGCTGTCTTAGTTTCTATCAATCGCACAGGTAGTTGCGGTCGTGGAAGTTGACTGGATTGCAATGTAAATTTATTTACCGGCGAGTTATTAATTTTTGAATTTGTTTTATTTTCATTTGAATCAACCGTTGCGACCACGGGCTTCGTTCTTAACTGAAGCGGCGCTGTAGGTTTATAATTCGGCCTGTTGTTATTTTTGTACTCAAGATGCGTAGGTGTTACTGTATTTATATCAGTTACTTTATTGAGTCTATTTACATTTGGCTGTCGAAATCCGAAGCGACTTACTCTTGTGGCATTGGCCTCTTTATGTGGTGGTGCTAATCTAGGGGTTGTTCTACCTGGAGGAATAGCGTTAACAGTCAGTGGCTCGGTATCGCCATTTCCATTCCTATCAATTATTTCGTGTTTTGCGAGTCGACGTGCCGCAGGTGCGTTATCTGCTATTGCAGGCGTTGTAACAGGACGCCTTTTGAAACCAAATGACATAGCAACCCCTTTTGTATGAGTAGAATGTTTCCTTGAAAAATTGTCGCGGTTATCATCACATTCTGGACTCTAAAATTAAAAAAAAAATTAATACGGTATCAAAACTGAGAGGAATTCAGACAATTCCAGAATAATAATAATAATAGTAACAAAAATCAAAAACATTAAATTTTATTTTGAATTTCTATTTTAATTACAGAATTAAAGAATTCTTACTGAAACAAAATTTATATAGTTTTTTACCAAACGACAATATGCAGGTATCATCAAGTAACATATACATAATGTAATATTTTAAAAATTTTAATTCACAAAAAGTAAGTAGGAATTTAGGTATGTTAAATTAAACGCAGTTTTTATCGAACAGGAAACATTACGTTGCGTTAAATAAATGTGAAATGAATTAAGAAAGGTCAGGTTTTGCAAGAAATTTCATTTTATAACCAATTTCAAATTAAACTTCATTTTGAAGTAAAATTTAAGTTTTACAATTAGATCATACAGTTTCCAATATGTTTGTGAAACACGAATTTTCTGAATATGAAAGATATAAGAATGTAAATTTCTAATTAATTTACAAATTATATAATTAAATGCTTCCACAACTGTTATTAATTTTCAATTATGTTTAATCGACATATGTAGAACAAAATTGAAACCTAAAGTAAATTAATACAACCTTTCTTTACTTTATAAAAAAATACCCCTAATTGCAAAATTTAATCAATTATTAAATTATTAGTATTTAGAGTTAATAATAGGGTTTTTCTTGTGCGATTAATTTCGCTTCCGTTACACATTGCTGACGTGCCAAATATTTTTCAATCAATCATATTCAGTATAAAAGTTATCAGAAAAGGTATAATTTCTACAATTTTTTTTTAACTTTATCATGTAGGTATTATCTACAAATTAAATTAAGTAAAATAGTGAATATTAAATACCAATCTAAATTTTAGCAATTACATTGCAATAACTTTCTACATTTTATATTAACTAAGTAATTAAAAAAATATATTTTAAATGCTAGTCAAAATGTGTTTAATTTTTAATTTTATAAGGCGTACAGTATAATCTATTAAAACAGATGTTTTTTCTGCCAACCTTCCAAAGTTTTTATATGTATTCTGAAATGGAAACTTATGTATGCAATGATAACACTTAACTATTCATATTATTAACAGCAGTATAAATGTACTTACTAATCCTAATAGAATAATTGAACATTAATTTTTGCAAAAAAATATTTTTAGTTTTTCTTTATTAACACGTTGGCTGCCGTGGGGGTCACCGGTGACCGGCACTCGACTTGGCTACAGCGCCGTGGGGGCCACCGGTGACCGGCGACGCATCAAATAATAAAAGTACATAATTATAGTAAATATAAATACTGATAAATTTTTCAATATTGCCATGGTTATAATGTTTTGAAGAAATTAATGCCATATAGAACATACAAAAATAATTTTATTAGTACATGAAAAATGTACATTTTATCAGTGCATATTGGGATGAGTCAGATTGAAGCACTGAAGGCAAAGAAAAGGTGAATCAACGCAATCGGAACAATGTATCACCACTTTTTTAGTCAAAGTCTTTGCTCTAGTTCTTCCTAGTTGCTTTGAATTTTTGTTATAGCACGCCTTACAAAATCGACTTAGATTTTGTGAATTTCCCGGCATTTTTTTTAATTTATGACGAGGTCTGCTCTGTAAGCACTTTTTTGCTTGTAGAACACACTGAATAAGACTAAAGAATGAGAGTAATCACTTAGCAATCGAAGCACGATTTTTGGAAAAAAGGACAATCGTAAGATTTGCCTACCGCACCGTGGGGGTCACCGGTGACCCCCATCACGAAAAATGCATAAAACAAGTTTATACAACTAAACTTATCTGCTGTAAATAATATTTCAACTAATATGCATCGGATAATGAAAAATTCATATTGGCGCTTTGAGCAAGTCAACGAAAATTCACGCGGCAGCCAACGTGTTAATTAGATTGACATTTTTCACTTACAATTAGTGTTTAAGTTTTATCTACCAATGCCCTACTGCAGGGATGAGCAACACGCGGCCGCGGGTCGCTTGCGGCCCGTTAAACTTGTTTATGCGGCCCGCCAAGCATTTCTAAAATTGAATTCATTTTTTTAAATTTTACATCTTTTTATTCTAATGTTTATTATAAATAAAGTTTTGTAAATTATTAATAAGTGTTACTTTATGTGCGACCCGCCAATAAATTTTAAAATTTAAATTGGCTCGTTGATTAAAAAGGTTGCTCACCCCTGCTCTACTGGAATGAAATCTTACTATATTGTACTGGGGGTCAAAAAATAATAACTGAAAGCCAACCCACCTATAAATTACCCTAACTTGAACATAAACATATCTCAAGTCATTTATTATGTGTAATATTTATAAGTTATGCTATTGTAGCCTAAATGTGTATTAAATGCCTTATTATTTAGAATATTTAAAAAAAAGTTGTTCAAGTCTGTTATAACAATAGCATTAAAGATATATAATAAATTTTTTTTCAAAATCAAAAAAAAAACATAGAAATCGCATATTAAATATGCCAATTAACAATAAAGCACTTACTAAATAACCTCACATTTTCTTAAAAGCATATGGAGACGATGCTTTGTTGCCATTTACTGGAAAATTAAAATGCATTTTTCTCGAAATTCTATAAATTTAGGACATATTGCATATAAACTTTAATTGTTTAGATTGGTGTCAGGTATCACTCGGTTAAGTATCTGTATGTATTCGTCGGGCACCTTGTATAAAAACAATTCGCTAATCACGTACGCCTATGTTCCGCGTAGTTACCGTGTTGTAAATAAAATAAGAACGGCAACCTCAGTTTGCATGTCAAATCCCTGAAATTACTTCTTAATGCTTGTAAATACTGTAGCTTGTCCATGGTAGGAAAAATAATCTCTAAATTACCTGTCCCATTTGCAACCATGCACCGCGACAATATTTACCATAATGTATATGCCATTAAGGTGTATACTCAATTATGAGAATAACTGTATGTATAATATATTGAATGAGTTGTTACGATTCAATACAGTGTTGCGATTTAACAAGTTTCAGTGTGTGAAAAACGTTAATCAATATTTGTATAAAAGTTAATGGAAATGGTGTAATGTTTCCTTATTTGCTACTGTTGAAAAAGAAAGTAATTATAATTTATACTTGCATTGATGATGCACTTGCATAAATCCGTTCCACTATGAAGTGAACCATTTATTTAATTTTTTTTTAAACCAATTTAGAGTTTCTATTCAATAATAAAACAATTAACTACCTACTACCTTTATCAAATACGATTAAAATTAATATCTGCCTACTTTATTCTGCCAGTTTTATGCTTAGGTAGCAAGTGCAAGGTAAACTAAGTCAACGCACATAAATTAAAAGTTGAACTTTTTCTTTCTTTGAAACGCAAAATAAAACTTTTAACAAAATACAAATTGATATTTACAAATAATCTTATAAATTCGTTTCCTACTATTAAAAAATTACTTTTATTTAGAGTGCTTTAGAGAAAGTATAACTAATGAGCGCAATTTTATTATTTCTGCATTAAAAAAGTTTAACAAATTATAAAAATTACATAGTTTAGCGGTGCAATTTCGTCAGTAAATAAAGGTGCTTGACATTTATCAATAACTTAATAATTTAATGTTCACATATTTTTCTAAATTAATAGCGAAAAAAAAAAATCTATGGATTTAAAAAGTAATTGTTTAAAAAATATTTAAATAGTTCACAAAGGCCATTGCCGGATTAACATGGAAAAGTGCCCTTGAAGATATTTAGCTGAATTTTTTTTCCTGTGATGTATCTTAGTATTAGTAACAATTGTAAAAAATTTTAGGTCCTCGGTCCTTATGGTTTTTAAATAAAAAAATACTTTTTGTTTTTAGAAAATATCTTTTTTCTCAAAAACTACTTGACCGATTTTTTTGTACTTTGGATATGTTATAGACATATATTCAGCCTATTAGATAAAAAAAATTAATTTTGAATTTTTTCAAAAAATGTTTTTTTATACAACTTAAATTTTCAAAGGGACCGTTTTGGTACTTCTGAATTAGGGACAGCCACCATTTTTGCACAAGTAATTACCTGTTTACTGATCTATAACATATATTTTTTTCAAAATTTTTTGTTTAGTATAACATAGTTTAATATTAAGAAAACTGGACAAAAGTGTACGTGCATTTTAAGGCACAAGTATCTAGATATTGCTACTCCTTGATATTTAGACAATGTAATAAATACATCGGCTGGGCCTCTTTCGACCATGTTTACAAGAATGCCATCCTGCATTAAACTCGTGGGTATTATTTTACCAATTATTAAATTAATAACACATTATTTCCCCTGTAATACATTTAGCATTTTATGAAACAGTAAAGACAAACTTTAGTTTGGATTTCGCTTTTTCGTATTTACAAGACAAGGTCAACATTAGTAAAAAACTATTACAAAGTAACAAAATGTGTTTTACGAGAACATTTCGTAGACTTTAATTTTATCGTCGATGTATATAGGTATGCATTATTCCCATTTATTATGTGTCGTACACGATTATTTTGTCAACAAATCTTACGGTCTTTTGAGTAACATTCATAGATTTAAGTCTATAAATAATATACATATTTGGGCATACAAATTTTAGCCCTTTGTTGTAGATCGATATAATTTATTTTAATTCAACTGCAATGATAAAAAACATGGTAAGTCAATGAGTCCTTTATTCGTAATTAAAGTAAGAGGTCGTAAGAAAGTTCAAGGTTAAAATACAGTCTCGAGCGAGGTTATTTTTGTAACAAAAGCTTATGAAACAACAAATAAACCATGCGAGATTTAATGAAAGTGGATGATCTTTATAAGTATAAAAGAATTAGTTATCTACAGTTGTTTTATAAATATCAAAAATCTAGCGATTCTAAATCGGTTTTCCGAAAAAATATTGAATTTTTTCAACTTTTCCATAGATGATTGTTTTTTCAGAAATGCCTTCTGTTAATTGACCTCGACCACCTTTTTTCAGTTCTGCCACTTAATCAGCAACACCCTGTATTAATATGTTAACTGTGGTTATAAATTAGTTTGTTTAATTGCAACTTGAAACATTCACAAAAAATTTATTTAGTTGATGAATATGTTTTAAGCAATGAGTTAGGGTCGTGTAACATAGTGTTTCCTAAACTACTTTTGATTGGAGACCGGTATTTTCTGCAAAATGTTTTTACGGCCAACCCTGATACTCATAATTACGGCTCCAATTTATGTATAGGTAATATAAAAAGCCAAAATACGTCATAAACAATACTCATAATTTTTAAGTAGCGATTTTAATCTGTCCGTCAACTAATGATAAAGCCGCCTTTTTGTAAATTGTCATTATTTACATTGTAATTAGTTGACGGTCAAAAGGAGACGGAACGGGTAGCTAGAATCGGTTTTTATATTGAAAATGCCTAATATTTCTTTGAGAACCGGGAATTTATTTCTGCGGACCGGCACCGATTTGCAGACCAGTTTGGGAAATGCTAACCTAACATTTAACGATACGTTAACATTAACCCAAAGGAATATATTAAAAGTTTCCTTATAGGAAACGATATTTTTCATCGTGGTACTTAAGATTAGAATTATGTTGACAGGAGTTTCAAATTTCAAATCCATTTATAGCGTCAGTAATAGAAATATCAGATTAGAATGGATACACTTATTTGAATCGTTTATAGATTCAGGTTAATGTCACTAGGTCAGAAATAAGGTAAAATGTATATTTATGTTTATTGCAAATACTAGCTTGCAGATACTCTTATTTCTATGTCAGAATATAAACCAAAGCACACAATACATAATAATGAACGTAATAAATAATTTAGGAAAAATGGAAAAGTAGGTACGTATTCTTTAAATTTTAGAAGAATGCGAAATAGTTAATTATCACATTTTCTTTGTATAAACTTAACAATAAACTTTAATTTCAAGTAATCAAAAAGTCGTTTAATATCATTAAGTCGTCTGCTACTTTTTCAAAATTACATAATTTACGCAACAAAAATTTAGAAAACATTTAATAATATTAAAGTTTCCTTTTAAATCGTTCCTAATTTACAACATTCTACTTATTCTTAAATACAGTCTGCAGTTATTAAAAGCATACTATAATGAATAAAAAAAATGTAGCAGTTTTCCACTGATTGGTTTTAAAATTATCACAGTCGTATATGAAACATTCCTAACAACTTTTTGCATTTCGCGAGATCGTGTTATTACATTACATCATCTTAATTGAAACTTCAGCTTGTATTAAAATGCACGTTTAGTTCACTTACATCTTAAAAATATTAAATGTCAGTGTATCAGATTTACATAAGTTCTTGTGTATCCACCTGATGAATATGTTTGTTAAAAAAAACTACGTTGAATTTTAATACTCCTGTTTAGTATAAGATACATTATTTTTTTATGACACGTGATTATGAAGCATGAAAAATTCATACAGCTTTTACTGGCTTTTACATAACGATGTAAAATGCAAATGTGCATATTGTTTAGTCAGAATAAAATAATATTGTCGTAAATGAGAATATGCAAAAGGTTTTGATACAAACACGTTATGTATAGACATGATTTCAGAGGTTTTAAGGGCAGATAATAGCTGTGCCAAATTTAACTGTTGTCACTACGACGTAAAATTAGTCCGTTCCATAGATTAGCAATATTGCAATCATAAAATCAAAATTTATAGAAGATCAAGTCCCCCCATAAGAACCAAGTGTTCTCAGTTAGTCTTCTCCAAATAATAAAACGCAGAAATGCAATTAGCGACCCTACATTGCTGAATAAATAACAGGCACCTTAACGATTTTTAATTTTGAAAACATAAATACTCAAATGCAGATGACAAGTAACAGGAAAAAAGTCAATTCCATTAGAAGCACAAGGTGTGTCAGAGGAGTGGGAAAGTTTGAAAAATTAGTAACACGATCAAAAGTACTACAGAAATAAATTAACATATTAATTGCTACTGAACCACTTTAATATTTCTTAAAAATAGCAAAAAACAAATTAGCAACATTTTAATGCATATTCTTTTAGTCTGAACTTTAATTTGTTGTTCGCTAAAGAGAAATTTGGGAAATCTCTTGTTATTATTTTTTTGATTTTAATTCAGATATAGCTTAAGGAAATTGAAAGATCTTGAGGACACGACTGTCTTCGTTTTTAGAAAATTTATTAGAAAAGAGCGATCTAATAGCAATAAGAAAAATATTTAAATTTTTGTAAAAGCAATTTATGACAAACAGCACTACTGTATGTTTATCCATTTACCAATAACGCTTTTTAATATTATCCTACCATTTTTGTGAGCTATAGTCGACAGGTACAACAACTAAAATGCTAATTTTGATATAGATCCTATAGTTTATTTTTGGTTCAAATACAAGGTCACTGTTTTATGTAGTTATAAAACTTATTAAACAAAATTGACTATAAAAATATGATTTATGTGAAATAACAGTAAATATACTTAATATAAGCAATATATAATTTAGGCAATTAAAACTTTTTTTTTAATACCTATACAACCATGTATTTTTTTAATGGGCTTATATCTTCGGAGTATTACAATCTGTATTTTGCGTGACAGTAAGTAACATGGATTAACAGTATAGTTAAGATGTGGAAAAGCGATACCACTTCTAAAGAGTACCTATTTAACTGTATAATTATATTTCATTTATACGATCATATTTTTAAGATATTGAGTGATTCTTTTCTAACTGTACATGTTTTTCACATACAATTCTTCTAATAAATAAGCATGGAGATGCAACTACTACCATATTACTATCACATTTCTTTAAAATTGAAGTTAACTGTTAAATCACGAAGAATATTACGTATCTGATGCATGGTGTATACTTCGAAGTGCAGGAAATTGGAATGCGAACACTCCCAGGTTATTAAGTCTAATCTGGTGCATAAATCATGACAAGAATGCGAATATCTAACAATGGTAGTAGTACCATCAAATCAGTGAGAAAGAAAAAAAAATACAAACTACTCTTAATGCGAGAGATTTAACAACTCTGAACTTCCTTTAGACTGTATACGACACTAAGCAGATAATACTCGGTTAGCATTATAAAAAGTTTGTAGGTTTTTACAATTCGTTGTGGTAACGCTGTATACCTACATATTTTAAAATTTATTAAAATTCGATAAACGTGCATTGTTACCTCTGAAATAAAAGTCGATAACCTTCTACTGTTTATTCTAATAAAATATATATTTACGTTCTTATATTTTTCTTTTTGTTGCTGTAAGATTAAAAATCAATAAATTCAAATACTGGTGTAAGCCAAAGAGTAGGTACTAATATTTAAAAATGGGAAAAATGCAAATAACATTTATCTTAATTTTAAAATTTATGTTTGTATACCAGTGCTGCTCAACCATTGGTTTAAGAGTCGCATGTGGCCCTCTACAATTTGTTTAACCGCAAACAACGGAAGGTTTTTAATTAAATTCTGAAGTATATAAATTAGATTGGTTCAATAAAAGCGACTGTTTCTTTTCTTCAATTTCACATGTTTAATAGTGGTAGGAAGAGGAAATAAGACGCTCAATAAAAGTTAAGCCCTTAATTATAATATTCAGTTGTTCCCGAACATAATTTTCCATTTATCATTTAAACAACATTGGAATTCTTTTTAGTTATTTCTGAATTTTGTAGCTCAGTAACGAGACAATGTTCATAAATGTCCAATACAAATTGAGTAGGAAATTTAATGCTCTTCAAATAAGGTATCTTATAATTTTTCATAACTCAATTCTTTCAAAAGTTATTCAAGGTTAAAGTTAAAATCATGTAAAAATTCATTTTTTTAAGATTAACTGCGAAACTACTAGATTAATCACAAAATATTGTGGTTTTTTTTGTAACTTCTTCTTCTTATGGTGCCACTCCGTTGCGAATGTTGGCGATTATCATAGCAATCTTGACTCTGTCTGCAGTAATTCGGAAGAGTTCTGCTGATGTTTGGTTGAAGCAAGTCTTCAGATTCTTGAGCCACGATATCCTTCGTATTCCTGGACCTCTTCTTCCAAATATTTTTTCTTGCAGAATTGCCTGCAGCAGAGCGTATCTTTCTTCGTTTCGCATGATGTGCCACAGGTATTCCAGTTTGAGGGCATTAATTGTGTTCATAATTTCCAGGTCTTTTTTCGTTTTTCTCAAAACTTCCATATTTGTCACTTATGCCGTACAGGAAATTTTCAGGATTTTTCTATACAGCCACATCTCAAAAGCGGTGATTTTTTTAGTTGTGGTTTAGTGAAGTGTCCAGGCCTCTATCCCATAAAGGAGAGTCACAAAGACGTAGCATCTCAGGAGTCTTACTTTTATGTCAAGGGAGAGGTCTATATTGCTTTCTTACTGAGCTGCAGAATTGAGAAATAAGTAATAAAAAATATATTATTTAAATGTAAAATAGAAAATTGCGTTTAAGAACCATTAAATATAAATATTGACGGCTTAAATTTTAGTAGGCGTCTTATTTCCTCTTCCTACAACCATTACACATGTGAAATTGGAGAAAAATATTTGTTTATTTGTTTGGACCACATTTAGAATTTATTTTTCATATGACATATGGCTATTTACAATTGATTTTAATTTTTGATAAACATTCTCTAGATCGTATTTGACACAAATTTGTCATACTACGGTACCAAAGTATACGTATTACTTTGTACGCTTTTAAATTAATTAGTGTTAATTTTTTTGTGTAATTAAAATATTTTTTCATGTGTTTAGAACTGATAACTATAATGGCAAAGTGTTTTAAAGGATTTTGTCACAAATTAGATACTAGTTTGTATAAAGTAGTTAGCATATCAAACAATTTTTAATGAGTAAAAAATCCAAAAAATTATTGTGCTTTACTGACTTATTTCTAAACTTAGAACATTAAAAAAACCTGATAGATAATGAGTAATGCAAAAGGTTTATAGATATTCAATTTATAAATTGTTTTAAATGACATCTTATTTTTATCTTTTGTCCGCCAAATGTCTGGAAGCATTTTTAAAGAAATTGGGCAGCACTGATATATATGATCATTAAAATCAACAAAAAAACACAATAAACTTTTATTCTAAACACAAATTACAAAGATATTGTTAACCTACACGTATTCTATAAATATCTTTGATAGAATTAAGTATTATATTACTTCACAATTCGATTCAATTATGACCTCTGGTTATGGCGTGAACATCCTCTATTATTAGCAACCATTCATTATCATATAATAGATTGTTAAAAACTAAAACACCTTCGGCCAAGATTTGATTTGATATATTTGAATTTGTAACTATTTGTAAACCTCTCACAATAACACAATGGGGAAAGTGATAACCCTCGGGATAATCACGGAATATTCGCGAGTCAAATCAAATGATAAATTTCCTCAAAAGAACAAAATATTTTTTAGATACTATTAAATATACAAACTTATATATTATTCCTCAAGGAACCATTTATATTAACCTAGTACAGAACCTATACAATTTATTCCAGATCATAAATTAAACGACAAATTCAATAATGCAATTTATTACAATAAGCAGAATGCGCCAAAACATTTTCACACAAAATCAATGACACTGCTATTATACATTTCGCCAAATCGATTTTGAACTACATAGAAGTTTGCCACAAAAAAGCCTGCAACACATGAAAGCTTCTCTTGCATATAAATAACTGTTTTCTATTTATATGGATAATACACAAACCATTGTTTGGGTTTACTTACTCGAATTATCAATGCAGTAATCTAAAAAACTGTGATTAGGAAACAACAAAAGAAAGCTCTTTTAATTTTAAATTAAGGACTGTTTCCTGTAGTTTATGCTACACTCAGAAAGATGTGTGTGAAATTAATTACATTACCTTTTTAATTGTTCAACGCCGAGTATGTGGTACATTACGCAGACATTCTTAAAATGTCATTCCCTATTATTATCTTAAGGTAAATTCATTAACATGATTACATTTGCCTCAGTTGTTCCGCACCTTGAACAAATTATTGTTTGCAAAAGGAGTGTTATATAAAGTTAAATAATATTTGTAGATAATTAGATTACGAAATCTTTTGTATATGTACATAGGTCATACATAATACATTAGTTTTCCATTCTGTAAATGTGGAATATTACAATGTGGTTTTCTTCAAATGAAATTTGGAAAAAATTAAAGTTAGGTACTATACAATGAAAATTTTTTGCAAGTACTATTTTCTAGTATTATTTGCAAATAAACAAATATCTATTTTACAAAAATCTAGTGAATAAAAATTTAACATAATTCCATTGATGTAAAATTTTCCAATATATACGCCATCTTGTTTCATATTAGATTTATCTAACAATAAGATATTTAATATAATTAATTTTTCAATTTTAGTATTCAATAAATAACGTTATTTCAGCAAATACAACTATAATGTAGTGTGATAACAATCGATTTTTTGAATTACTATTCATTGTAGAAACTAGTCTTACCTTAAGGTCTGGTGGACACTCATCAATTAATAAAGTACTATAATTATCCATTATCTGATTACTAAAGATTATATAAAATTATAGTTGCCTAACAGGACTTGTTGAATAAGTACAACACTATGCAGTTTATGTGTTACACTTGCTTTATCAAAGAATGATTCATGGTAAATACAGGAATAATGACTTCAAATGGCGTTTTGCGACGTTGCAGTGTCTGAAAATCCTACGATTGATCGCAATTCGGCGTCGGCGCCGGAACAACATGCGCCCTTTAAAACTACCCTTAACCAATTTTTCACATAACACGATTTCCCAACTAAGCTTTCCGTTTATCAATGTTAAATCTTATGCCTAGGTTGGGGTTTGCTATGGAAAATCCCTTTTCTAAATTTTCGGTTTTTATCCTTGAAAATTAAATATGTATAATCGATAAAAATGTGGAACGTCACAAATTAACATATTACGTCGTAGAATTTGAGAATGTCGCGAGAGAAAGCCACCCTTGTTCTTGTTTCGTTTCTAGAACGACGCGTTTTGGCTTGTCTGAGGCCCGATCTTCGGATCAATTTATGAAACGTAGTCACGAAATCAAGAGTGGCTGCAAGAAATATAGTCTACATTCGAGAGAGTCATCATTGCGGAAATGAAATTTAAAGAATGTTCGATGTTATTCATTGCATCAAAATGGGCTGTCGAAATTCGACAAAAAATCCATTTTAGACAAACAGATTAAATAGGTAATAAAAATATAAACAGTAGAAAAGTAAAGATAATGATGTGATATAAAGTAAAATATTATAATATGTATATTAGGGTGGCGCAAAAAAACCGACTATTTTTTTTTGAGTCTCGAGTGAAAAAATGATAGTTTTTGATGTTTTAAGAGCTACCACCAAAGAGCAGCTCAAAAAAAAAATTTTAAGAGGTTGCTCAAAATTTTTTAAAATTTCAAAAACCATCAAAAATCGATATTTTTTTTTAATTTTTTTTCTCGTTACAGTATAATTTTATAGACAAACAAAAAATAAGTTGCTGAAAGTTTCAATTTAAAATTTGAGGTTTAAAAGGTCGCTCAGAATATTTTTTATTTATTAGTACATCACTTTGGTTTTTTTCAAGTGAGATTTTAATATTCAAATTAAATTTTATACATTTTTTTTCTATTAATTAGTAAAATAATCAACAAAAATTCACCCCAAGATGAACAAAGTTTATTTAAATATTGTTAAAATGTTGTAGTTGATTAAATAAAATTATGTTTTTTTGTTATTTGTTTGATTTTCCGTTCATCTTATGGTGAATTTTTGGTGATTATTTTACTATAGGTATAATAGAAAAAAAATGTATGAAAGTTTAATTTGAATATTAAAATGTCGCTCGAAAAAATAAATAAGGAAATAAATAAAAATTCTAAGCGACCTTTTAAAACTGAAATTTTAAATTGAAACTTTCAGAAACGTATTTTTTGCTTGTCTATAAAATTATCCTGTAACGAGAAAAAAAATTTAAAAAAAACAAAAATTTGATTTTGGACGGTTTTTGAGATTTTAAAAAATTTTGAGCGACCACTTAAAAATTTTTTTTTGAGCTGTCCTTTGGATGTAGCTCTTAAAACATCAAAAACTAACATTTTTTTACTCGAGATTCAAAAAAAAAATAGACGGTTTTTTTGCGCCACCCTAATGTATATGTATAAAATCCACACTTGGTTATGACTTTTTTTTTTAATTTAAAAAAAATATATCTTAGAAAAGGCGGTTTAAAATTAATTTTGTCAAATGTGACTAATTTTTGAGTAAAACTTAATTTTATTTGTAAATTTTGATATATGGAATGTGCAATAACAGAAAATTAAAAATGCTGAATATATAAATTGCATACTAAAAATTGCTTTTATCAAAGATGACTATGGCAAATGTATTTTAAATAAGCTTAAAACGGCATTAATCCTTTAGTTAAAAACATACCTTAGTTATGAAATATCAACTTTTATAAATTTATAGCTTAATAAAATCCTTAAATAATAGAAATTATAAATTAAAATAAATTTTTTTTTTCTATGAAGCCTAGGAGGCATTATATGCGCGGAGCCTCATGAAAATTGCAGAAAAGCCGCCTCTGGCCTAATGGACCCCCTACCAGCCCTAAAGCTGTTTGTAGAAGCCAATAAAGTTTTATTTGAACAGCATTATCAACAATAAATCGTTTAAAATGTAAACGTGTTAAAGTATTTAATAAAAATGCAAATAACTTTTTTAGTAATTTATTATAAGTAAATATTTCAATTTCAATTTATTTACTAATGTTGATTTTTCTAAATAGTGATAATTGCTGCTACAAATAGTCAAATTATTTTAATTATTTATATGTAAGTATTTAAATGTTTTTCTGAAAAGTTGTAATTTAGTTTAAACTTTTAACTTAAGAAATTCTCACAGAGAAACGCCTATTTAGCCATGAATAAAATATAATTTAGTTTTGATACATCTCTTTATACACATTTACTATCTGTAATTTATATAATTATATTTTTTATTTTTATTTGTAAGTCATTCAAGTGCATATTGACGCTACATTTATAGTAAATGACATACGATTTAAATTTTATTGGATAAACGTGTGATGTACAAACATTAATTTAATACTCAATTAGTTAATTACATTCTTTCTCACTTATATGTATGTACGTAAAGATTTTCTCAAGTATGGATGACAATCTAAATTTAGATACAATTAAGTTGGTATGACTTTTCATTTTAAAGAAAGTTGTTTATATAAAAATTATTTTAACGCCATTTTTGCACAAAGCTATAATTTATTTCCAAAGTTATTCCACTTATAGAAGTAAATTTATTTAAATATATTACATTCCTTAGCGCACCTTAATTGCATTCATTGCATTCGTTAATATGTTTTTATTAGACACGCAAGGGTTGCCTTGATTATTATTCTGTCTTATTTAGTTCATTCTGTTTTATTTAAAGCACCTAATTTGTATTATTTTATACGTACCAAAACAAAAACATAAATATGTATATATTCTACAACATTAAAAATAATAATAAAATAAGATTAAGGAAAAAATATTCGGATCTGTAACACATACATATAAAAAGTAATTATAAATTTTCTTTTGCACATTTTCTAAAGAAATTATAACAAGAAACGTAAAAAAATGATAAATGAAAAAACTGCTTGTGTCGGCTTAGGGGAAAACGAGATTTATTTCAACATACTTTTAAAACGTGAAAGGAGCCCTCACGTCCTAAATTGCTAGATCGTAAATAATAATGAAATGAAACTAAATGGCACTTATCTGCCGAGGTCTGACTCTGCAGGATAAGTATGGAATATCATGCAAACATACAGATAAACCGACACTTTTGAAATAATCCGTGCGTACCGTTACTGTTGTACTGTTATTCCCAATCAAATATTACTGGGAATATACGTATACTTGCTAATGCGCTTTGCATGACTTTATAAATTTCGAAGAGGATAAGCGTTGCACGAGGCTGAGAAATTTGATTTAGTTCCTCTCTAAAGAGATTTGTTTACGTATTGTTAGAAAATAATGAGAAATGTAACCTTGCCATGAATAACATCCTAAATTGAAAATACCAAAGCCTTTCTCTCAGCTGAAAAACGATTACATTTCTAGCCTTACACATGCGTTCCATTAATTTTACAATAACTTTTTACTACAAATTTATCTAAAAAATTTCCATTTATCAAATACCAATCTTAATATCATTAATTACAAATTTCAAATCGTTTGTCGTTTACTTAATGTATTAACGTTTTCTGAGACATCCTAATAAGTCAAATTACACAGATATCGTTTTTGTGTGCATCAACGCTCATTTATAAAACAAACCAAATATAGTAGGAGAATTAGCAATTACGTGAAAGTGAAGTCCGATGTTGCTAGAGATAAACGCTTTGAGCATTATATCCGGTTGTATACCGATTTTGTATGAAAATTCGACCATGCAAAATCAATAGTGATGAAATTTGGAACGAGTGCAAGGGCGCTTTAAAATTTGCACTATAAATAGCTACCACAATTCTGCCACATTGTTAAATTTTAGTATGTACCTGTAGAGTGTAACAAATTTAACAACGTTAGGCTACAATCATTTGATTTAAAGTAGTGTTAAGGTCATTCTGTAAAATTTATAATAACTGTTACCTATAATTATATACATAGTTTCTAAGATTAGATACTACTTTTTATTTATGCCAGGGTTACTTCCTGTTCATCTGAACTATAATTTTATTACAGTAATTATTGATTAAAGTCGAATTATAAAGCACTTTCTCATTGTAACATATGATACATCTGAAGTTGAAGAATTTTATTTCAAAAGCCTTTTTTCCATTTATTATATTGATAAAAAATTAATATATATCTTTTATAAATTGTATTGTACTAAGTGTATTTGTTGAAAATGCCGATTTCTTTCAACAAATGGAACTACCCATATATTGTTGTAAAGGGTCTTCCCACAGGGACTTCCAAACTTTGACAGTTGATAACGGCCATTTTGTTGAAGCTACATCTGCCAAATTAGTTGTCATTTATTCAGTCTGTTTTGCCAAATTACCATAGGCAGATATAGCATTCATCAACATATGCAAATAATAAAATTGTTTTATCACAATGGGTGTTCTGTTCGGGGAACGTACCGCGCGCTTTGCTCATATTACGGTCGCCATTATCGTCCTACCGAGAGAACTATTCGAATTTGGGAAAATACCAGTCCACATGGGATCCAAAACGTCCAATGCATCCTGAAAAAGTCACTGTTTTGTGTGGATTTTGGGCTGGCGGCGTCATCGGTCCATATTTCTTTCAGAACAACGTTGGGCAGGCCATCACTGTCAATGGCGAGTGCTATAGGTCGATGATTACCATCTTCTTTTGTCCTGAATTGGATGATATGGACACCAACGACATGTGGTTTCAACAGGACGGCGCTACGTGCCACACAGCTCATGCCACATTGGCTATTCTGCACGAGCGATTTGAGGATATGGTCATCTCACGTGGAGGTGATGTGAACTGGCTACCGAGATCGTGCGATTTGACCCCGTTAGACTTTTTCTTGTGGGGTTTTCTTAAGTCGCAGGTGTATGCGAATAAGCCACAAACCACAGCGCTCCTGAAAGTCAACATAACCCATGCCATCGGTCAAATTCAGACTGATTTATACGCCAGAGTCATGGAAAATTGGACATTTCGGATGCGCTTCACCCAGAGAAGCCGTGGCGGACATTTGAACAATGTTATATTCACACATAATGGCATCAATAGGTCTTTCAAACGAATAAAAATTTTGATGATGTCTCACAAACACTTTGTTTTATTTAAATTTAAAAATAGGAAGCGCTTAATGAAAGACCCTTTATATGTAATTTGTCATTTACCCTATTTAGTTGTGCTTCATAAGTGTAAACATTCTAGGTATCTTTGAAGTTAATAAATTTCAAAAAAAAGGTATTTACGGAAAGATTTATTCAGTATTTTCTCTTGCTGAAGTTTACCGTATATTTCAGGAAGCTTATAGTAAACATGCTCTAACTCAAAAAACTTGTGAACGCTGGTTTGCATGTTTTGAAAGTGACATTTTGATGTAAACGACAGAGAGCGTCCAAGCAAAAAATTTGTAGACACCGTATTGCAAGTATTTCTGGATGAAGATCCGGGTCAAACTCAAAAGCAACTTGCGAATATATTAAATTTTGTTGTACAAAATATGTCAGATCGCTTAAAAGCAATGGAAAAGAAGGGCAATGGGTGCCCGTATGAATTGACTGAACTACAGATGGAAATTCGAAAGATAATTTTGTTTAAAAGCCATGAAAAAAAAAGGTATTTTGGCATCGAATTGTTACTGGTGATGAAAAGGGAATATATTTTGAGAATCGAAACTATAGTCATCAATTTGAACAAATGACTAAAAAACGACGGTTTCAACAGGTAACCGTTAATACCTATATTGGTGGTAATTAATTTAAATATTTTTTTTCTTAAATTTGACTTCTATCGACTTAAAACTTTTGATGCTACGTAAAAGTTAATTTTGTAGCCGAAAGTTTTTCCAAACTTTCTTTAAATTCGGTTTGTGAAAAATTCTAAGTAACGTTAATTCAAGTTTGATCTCTGGAAACACTAAACTTTAAAAAACACTTACGTGGCAAATAAAATTAATTTCAAATTCGAATTTTTCATAAAATATCAAATATAATTGAAGTAGTCTGTTCACTGCTGGTTAAAAGTGCTTAAAAACTTAGTGTCTACACATTTGTTAAATGTGACATAGAAAATAACCGTATGTAGGTATAACAAAAAAAACATGAAAATTATTTAAAATAATTTGTTCAATGTCATAATCAAATCACTCAAAGTACAACAAAAATTAGGTTATTATTGGTATTTATAGTAATTTAAACTTCAAAAATAAAATGCCAATTACTGTCTATAAAATGAGTATCTAAACGAAGAAGGCACCTAATAAAAACTTTTTAAACGAACCAACATTCGAATTTTACACGCACATGTTAGTAGCGAAGAACGAAAATTTATAAACACACCTCAGAATGAAAATTAATAACGATTTAAAATTAAAAATAATTACCGCTTGTGCTCACTTTGAAAATTTGTTTAGAAAGTTTACACAAATCAAATACTTAATAAAGTACTTATAGCAACCCAATTTTCAGAAAGTGAAATAAAATGATTATTTTTTAAGTGGGTTCCGAAATAACATCGTTCAATATCTGCAATTACTGTGTGTGTAAGTGTGTGTGTGTTACATTGTTAAATCATTGTTAAATGGGAAATTATTATTGTCGTGTTATTAATTACCATAAAATAGTTATTAAACAAACACAATTGCGATAAACATATACAAACAATATTATAAATACTTGCCTCTTCAATTTGTTTGTGTTTGTGCATTGTTGATCTTTTATGCGTTGCTGCTGCGGAAGCGGCGAAGGCACCAGCGGCCTTACGTGACACACATTGCCCCATGAGATTCTAGCAGCAGATGAACAATCCTTAAACCTAATAATTACAGAAAATTAATGTGATTGTTTTTTAATGCAAAAAAGATTATTACTTTTGTACAATTATATTTTAAAATAATTTCTAATTACTATATTACAATAAAAACACATTTATATGTATTAACATATCGCTGTTTGAAGTTAATGCATTTTTGCTTAATATTTACATAGCATTCAAGCATTAAAGATTGTTAATCCGCCTGTAAATCAATAAAAAATGTGCAGTCTCTCTTCAATAACTTAGCATTTTTTAAGATTAGGGTGTGTCGAAAAGAAAGATTTATCATAAATTTATGGTTAAGAAAGTTTCACATAATTTTATATACAGCATACCGTTCGGTTTGTTGCATATTCTAATTGGTTTTCTCATAATTATCATATAAGGGTTTTAATTATTTACACCACCTTTATTTATAAGCGTACTAAATAAATTACAGTGTCTACTAAAATAAGTAGCAACTACCTAGTTATTTTATATTATATATGCATAATTAAAATGCAAATTACTTCATAGTTATATGCCATGAGAATAATTTAGAACCATACACAAATAATTAAAATATAAAATAAAACTACCTATCACTAATATTATAAATATCATGTCCATCTTGATGTAATTAATAAAAGAATTTATAAATATCACTTCTGACCGAAGAAAATAAGACCTTCGCGTAGAACATTGTCTGATGGAAACAGAACTGTAATTTTTGAAGAGTTCTATGACTGCCTACATACATATCTATGTATAACAATTCACAGAAATTAATTATTAATGCAAATTTTTTAAACGATTATGATTAATTCGTAGGAAACAAAAATGAGAATTGTTGTTAACCTTCGATCTACGATTCCTATGGCAAAAGTGAAATTTGGAAAACTATAGGTACAACAACAGTTAGGTGAACTTTGAAATGATTTAGACGACAGGTTTAATTAATCTAATCTTCTTGTGACTAATTGTAAGTACAAAGTCGTGGTATTCGTTTCAACCAAATTACGCACACACTACATTAAAAATTAATTTAAATTATGTGACCTTGCCGTTTGTGTGTTTATCATTTTGTTTGGAATTTATGGCAACACACGTGTACAGAATGTTTTTTCACGCAAAAGTTGTTAAAACTATTATTATAAATGTGTTTCTATAATTAAAAAATTTGAAGAACGAAGTTCTGAAAACGATATTTTCATATCCTTAAAAGATACACATTTTTATCTTGATTTGGCTACAAATGACTTTTTCCAACTAATAATTTTTCTTGATCAAATTTTTATACCTTTGTAAGTTGCATGAGCTAATTTTAAAAAAAAAAATCCCAGATATAAAACTTCGGGTTCGGAAAAACCTTGGGTTGATTTTTTGCCAAAATCGCAGATGCGGCTAAAGATGATTTTTTTAGCCCATAGTGGCCGAAGCCAAAGGCAAAGATTTGACCAACGTTAGTTCCAAGTCAAAAGACTACGGACTACGCCAAGTTGCAGCTTGTCCTCATGTCTATTTAAAGTATATTTAGAACAAATCTTGAAACAATGTAAAAAAATGTGGTAAAATACGGAGCTTGAAGATGATAAAAATTCTTAACTTTCGTTAATGATCAAACAGTCTTAACCCACGACTATGAAGACATCGAATATGCAACCTGGAAACTTATAGAAGACTACGAAACATGGGGGTTAATAATGAACTTATATAAAACAAAATATTTCTGCGTGGAAAAAGAACATTGAACTTAGAACAATAAATGCGTTGAACACAGAATAACAAATAAAGTAAAACTTCAGTCAGAAATAAGCGATCGTGATTTACAAAAAAGAAAGGTAATGGCAATGGGAAGTAAACAAGTCATGGATAAAAAAATGCTTACATTTACAAAATTATTGTAAAAGGTATTAATGGTGTAGAAGTTTCGTTGATAATTGAGATAGATAAAAACCAATTTTTAGCAAGTTAAAATGAGATGAATATCAGGAAGCGATCAAACAACTGCTAAGCGAAAAAAAAGAAAGCTTGATCATAACCCATATGAATATTGCTGATATTACTACCAAATAATTAATAGGGTTTGGAAATGTACAATGAATGTGCCAATCGCAATTATCCAGAAATGTGAAATCCGAAGGAAAAAAGAAAAGTGGAAAACGGAAGAATTTAGAGAACTTGAGGAAATAGTGAAATAAATATTAAACGACCTTCTGCAAAAGACGCCCTATATAGATCGGAATGGATTTTAGGCGTTGGAAAATGGAAAACGTTTTAAATCGATTTAGATACAATATGATCAAAAATTCTTTGGATCAGGGTTGCGATAAAATTAACGAGCTATCTACGAAATTCGTTATTTTAATAACTTTGATATTTATTTGACAACTTGCAAGCCAGCACATTATAATTAAAAATTTTACAAACAAAATAAAATCTTTATTATTAATTCACAGTGATTCCATGAGGTTTTCATCATACTATTCAGTAAGTTTGTCCTATTCAGTTAATGTTATTTTCCGATATTACTTTATATCCGCTAAGACAATTATTTAATATTAAAATCAAACAATCCGTAAATTAAATATTAAATGCCCATTATGACCAATTGCCATCAATTTTAAGTAACTGCCAATAAAATCGATATTGAGAGTTTATTGCCAACATGGAACTTATGTTAGCAAATGGTTATGTTTGTGTATATAAATATTTATCGATTTGGACAATTCTGTGAGATTTAAATATAAGTTTAATAAGAAAAATGAGAACTGTACCTATATTATCGCATTCCACAATAATCATCCTTGTATAATTTAATTAACTTATTATATTGTTAAGTAATTAATATTATTACTACTACTGTAACGTAATTGCAAGTATTTCTTTATAAAGTTAACAGTGCATTTTATGACATTCTTTAAATTACACAGTCTGTCTACTGTAAGAGGGCCACTTCAGTGCATAGCATATGTTTGTTAATAAACTTTAAACTTGAATATGATTTGTTGCGTTTTTATACATATACCTACCTATCTGTTAAATTAAATTTTAGATCTTTGACCAACTTTGTGTATTATACTAAAAAAACTGAGAAAATGACACATATTCAATTGCTTCTATTTTTTTGCGTGTTATATAAAATGTTTTTACATAAAATTTTATGGTAAAATTAAGATTTGTTAACCCGTTTAAACAAATTTTTAAAATTTGTTTATCATGCTTTTGCATCCTTTTGAAACTTTGAAAAAAAAAACCACGATGAACAATTTAAACAATTTCGGTAAGCTGTTGAAGTTATGTATTTGTAATTATTATTTTAAATTATACGAGGCGTTTAATTGAAAAAATAAAGTTGATATATACTCTGAGTTTGATTTTCTATGTATAAAATAGTATTTCATAAGATACATCAAAGTAAAGAGTAAATATAATATTGTTGACACCATTGTCCCACTTCAAACGAGACAATTTTTTCACAGTTTTAAGACTTCAAATATATAACGAACCAATTTAAAGAGTCTACTTAAGTAGCTCGATAGATCTTAATTCTGCCATTAAATTTTATGTAGAAACATGTTTTATAGTTCTTAAAAAGAAAACACAAACGATAAATAAATGTTTGCCACTTTATTATTTTTTTTTAGTATAACTCACAAACTTGACCAAGAATCTAAAATTGAATTTAACAAGCAGGCAGTTCTCTAAAAATCGTATTGCAAAAGATTTGTTCCAAAAAAATTAATAGCTAACATATAGTGAAGTAGCTCTTATAGTCACTAAAACAGTACTACGAGGTGTGTTAATAAAGTAATAAGACTGCCAACATAGCTCATATGTAAGTTATAAGTAAAACGAACATTAATTACAAATGTTATCTACAGGGTAAATCACGAGTCCTATCTAGCATTTCTTAGAATTATAT
Source organism: Sinopyrophorus schimmeli (assembly GCA_036325965.1). Classification (NCBI taxonomy): domain Eukaryota; kingdom Metazoa; phylum Arthropoda; class Insecta; order Coleoptera; family Elateridae; genus Sinopyrophorus; species Sinopyrophorus schimmeli. The sequence goes on from JARFIZ010000013.1 coordinate 4,968,981, forward strand.
AAAATATTTTATGTAAAAATAATTCTCTTAACATATGTCCAATTATGAACTAGTTTCAAGATATCAAGCCCCAAAGTTACTAATACTTATCGATTTCTCAGACACGGCATTGTGTCAAGCACCTCATTCAAAATAAACATAAAGAAATAAATTGCAATAACCTAAACTAAATTAAAAAAGGATTATCAAACTTTTTATAAGTTGCTTTATTTTTTGAAGGGATAAAAACGCGAAGCTTTCACTTCCAGTAGACAAGTAGCGAGCAATTTAATTATCATTTTAATGAATTTTTATGGTAACACTCAGCTTTTAATTGTAGCATGTGCATTCTGCTGCAATGAAGACACTTAGCTATTTATCAACCTATGTGGTTAACCATTTTGGACTTCGATATCTTCAAAATAATTGATGATTGAATATATGTCAAGAGAATCATATCTATATAAAATGATTCATGATATTCGCCTACGAAGTACTCGACATTTATCGCGACTCACCCTGTATAGCAAATTTGAAACCAAGCCCATCCAACGTAAGTCTATTATATTGCATCGAAAATAAATGATAAACGTATTTTTTTATTTGAATTAAAATAACCTAATTTTTAAGTTGAATTTGTTCGTTTTATTAATACGGTTCATTAATAGTATTATAAATGTTTAAAGTGCAGTTAATATCCATAAAATACAATACAATAGAGTTCAACGTTTATTTGGGGAAAGTTGGGTATTACGAAATTTGCCGATTGTTACCTTACAGTTGTATTTAATTTCACATCGATGAAAAACAAGGTATTTTGTCTAAAATAATTTTTAGCAAACATAGAAAGTTAAAGCCATACATGGAAAATTAAAAAAAAAATAACCATTACTAACAAATTATATTTATGTTATGTTTGGTCAGTGTTAATAAAAAAAATATTTTCTGCTTGTAGTAATTAGTTTGATGAGTTTACACATAACATTCTTCTTCTTGTTAAAATTATGAACTTATTAAAATAAAAGATGGAATTAATCTAATTGTAAGTTTAACTAAATAGATTAATAGGACATTTATTTGATATTTTTGTAAAAAAAAATTGGTTGGAACTTTTTCACTACAGGAAAGGTATAATTTTATGCATTACAATTGCCAATTGCAATATCAGCAAGATATGTAAAATTATAAATTCCAATTAATAAATTTTCCATGTTTAATTTTAAAATCAATCTATCAATAAAATTATATGCATGTTTAACTCTTTTAATTTAATTAATTTATTCCTTTTTTTCAATATGGAAGTATCTATAACATTTGTTGATAATTTTAATTGTATAATATACAGTTATTATTGAAAGATTGACCAGGATAATTTTTGCATTAATTAAAAATGAAAGAAAATCCAATTATATCTTTTAAGATTTTCCAATCCCAATTAATAATTTCGAATGGTACTTTCTTTGCCATTACCTTTCATATACAGTTATCTCATGTCATTTCTATGTTTGGAATAATTACACCGTTATTTTACATAAATAAATAACCATTGAAGTTTGATAAATAGATTTGACAGATATTATTGTAAACTCTTGATAAATACTTTCAACGATCAGAATCAGTGACGCAGCTATTCTAACTATTGTGCGAATCTTTATAAATAATTTATTTCATAAAATCTGAAACTAAACACTGCTTTAATTTGTATCAAAAATTATTGCCTTTTTAAGGACAAAACGTATTAAATTGTAATAAAACTACAACCGATGTAGTTTTTAACAATTCTCGGTCCCATCAAAACTTTGTTTAAATAATCTAATCGCAATAATAAACAAAAAATGAAATAAACGTAAGTTCTTAACATCAGAATCCCATTTCGAAAAGAAGTTAATTAGTACACATGATTGATTCAAAAAATATTTCCAATTTATCTCTTTTGATCTTCAACTTAATTAAAATTGTAATCATAAAAAAAATCAGTTTATAAAATTAGTAGTAACAAGCTTGTATCATTTGCTCCTAGTCGTTTAGTATAAAAAAGACAAACAAAAAATGAAAATAGTATTGATCGGTGTGAAACGGCGAATTGAACCAACGTGGCATTGTTACCATGCCATGATCATTGTTACCAATGATGTAACAAACACGTTCATAATTATATTGACTTTTAATAGTATTTTAAAAGTGCCTTGACTTAAATTTCTTATACTGAATAACACAATAAAATAATATTTGATATTTTACTTTTACAATAAGAAATCAACATTTATCAGAAAAGAAAAGATACATATCAATATTGATTTGACTAACATTATCTTTTTCACGCCTTACTTTAGATACATTCTGCCGTGATTACAAAATAAAGTAACCAAATACAAAATACAGGTATGTCTGGTGTAGGTTGTAAGAAAAAATATAGATTTATAATTTGATCTTTAACAAATTAAGCAAAACCCTATGAAATGATACAGTAATTCCCATCCGATTACATATTATGCGTTAACATAAATATGGTCCCATTTATCAAATTTATAAATGCGCCCGAAAGAATATGTTGGGTAAATATATATTACATTAAAGATATGAAAAGAAACCAGTGGAATTTGACAAGAACAATTTAAATCAGTTTATTGATAAAAATCCATGGATCTTCATCGGATCGAAATTACCGTTTTTGAAATACAAAATCCATCTATGAGACGTTTTTTCATTTATAGTACAGAAGACCCCGCTTAGCGCGAGGGATACGTTCCAATGAGTTTAGGCGCTAAACGAAACAGTGTTAAACGAGATCACTTTGAAATATATAACAATAAATTGAAATAACGTACATTTTAAGCTATTTTGAAACTTCGAGCAGGTCGCGTTATATCGAATCAGCGTTAATCGAGGAAGCGTTAAATGAGGTCTTACTGTATCTTTACCGGACACAACACAATTTTAGGAGCTCTATCCCCTCGATTAAGTAAGAACAGAAAAAAATGTTAAAAATGCTTACTTTTGTCTACTTGTCATTGCATTTTAAAACTCGAGAATTGAATAAAAATATAAGACAACGTAAAGCAAGCCAGAAAATTTCCTTTCGAATGATGTATAAAACGTGGCCAATGAATTTTCTTTTGGCGCGTACTATTACAATAGATTTAAAAAATAAAACAGAATACAACCGATTATTTTTTACACGGTTTTAAACTAACAATGCCTAAACAAAACTGATTAATTAAAATCAGTTTTTTGTAACTTTAATGCAGTTTGAAAAACTAAAAAAATATTGTTTAGGAACATAATTTATATGGGTATAAAAGAAGGCGAAATTTTATATATGTACCTTAGGCAAAATTAAAACAGCAAAAACTAGTAATATTGAATTTTCGGAAAATTCTAAAAATTTTAATTGCTGTTTTTTTGTTTATTTTATTTACGATATTTGTAGTGTTCTTTCTTTTCCACTATACTTGGATGAAACCTATCCACAATTTTGATATGTTCACGGTATCTGTTTTCACACAGTATTTTGCACGGTAGTCTCTAGAACGTATCCCCCGTCTAAAATTAAAATGGAGTGTTTTTTTGAATTTCTATTATTAATTAATTATTCCCATACGTACAATAAACCAAAAAATATATTAATAAAATCCAAATTTATAAGTTTATTGTATATTAAACTTTAGTAATATCAATTGCGCACTTTTACTCAATCGGGAAAATTAAGCTGCAAATGTCTAATTATCCTATTATTAATATTGTCTTTTAAATTGCAATCACATTAAGTAGAACTAAAAATAAATGCACATTAAATTAGAATTATTAATAAAAAAATTTTTTCGCCAAATGTTGAGATAATACGTCAAAATACTAAGTTAAAATTGATATCCTGTCAGCTGTTTACAGAGATGACTATTTAATGAATTTGGTTTTGATAGATTACATAACAGCTTTCTCACAAAATTAATATTAGTGCAAAATCGTGTTTACTTCGTCTTTTTTTTTATTTCGATTTAAATTCAGCACTGACAGATTAACATTCGCGTCGCTATAAAGTGGCAAGCTACTTAACATTGATGTATCAAAATATTTAAATTCAACGCCTACCTCTCAAGTCGCTCGTTGAAGATTTCTAGTAGTTAACCATTAAATACGAATGTTAACTAACCTCTTGCAATTTGACTTTAAATGTTATATTCCTCAACAAGAATCTGAGTGGTTTTATATATTACTTCCTTATATTTAATGTGATTTTTGTTGAATTAAAAATTAACACAATTTAAATACAGTTACACCTTTTAGTTAGTATTAATTCTACATTCTCTTTACGTTGACATTGATAAAGTATGTAAACATACTTATCTGTTGATTTTAATATAAGGCCAACGTAAGTAAATGCTTGGTAGTTAGAGCACCAGAAAATAATCAAAATAATGTAATCAAGTGCCTACTTTATACCAGAATCATTTAAAACGTTAAAATGCAATGTGTTAAAATATACATCCGAGAAGGAATTACCCGAAAAAAATAACCAACATATCCGGATATAACGGTCGATCGTCATATCCTTTGCCTTAGTTCAACAAATCTAGCAATTGATAAAGTCTATTGCTAAACAGTAAGAGTTCAAATCGTAATTACTTAATGGTTTGTTTTTAATTTTAAAAAAGTACACTTAAACCAACATTGTTTAACAAATATATTATAAATGAATTTATTGCTGATATGGAATAAAAGCATCTATTTTACTAAAAATTATTGTTTATTCTGCATACTGAAGTGTTAAATATAAATTATTTCACAAACATAATGTTTACAAATTTAATTAAAAATAGAGCATACCTATAGCCTAATTTAAAATTTAAAATAGCATAGAATGCATTTTTGCGATAAAATGTTAAATTCGCTCTGGAAATATTACAAAACGTCGCAATTCTTCCAAAAAGCAGCTAGTAAAATAATTCTGAAATATTAGGTAAACTACAATAAAAAAATTATTACTTATACAATAAAAATTATTATTTAATAATTTCTTATACTTTCTCTCTATTTATTTATTTTATCATTAAAAACATGAAGTAGCAATTATGCCTAAAATTTATTAAAAATAATCATCTTAAAATATTAAAACCTTTGAGTTTCTACTTGCTGCATGAAGTAGGTACCAATTTTAATTAAAAAAAGGTAGGAGTATTTTTTTAAGTTTCTGCGAGAACTTGTGGAACAGAGAAAACACAAGTTTCTCCATAAATAATAAGAATGATTATTTATAAAAAAATACGTAACAAGGGCATTTAAGAATTATCGATATCGCATAAACTCTCTCTTCATGTGACCGACCTAAATAGAAAGAAGGTTTACACAAGAGTACAAAAACTTCGAATTAACAGTGAATAATGTTTAAGAAACAATTTAGAAAAACAATAAGACTTTGTTGGGCATTATTCTAAGTCGGTACAGTAAAACCTCGATTATCCGGACCTCAGTTATACAGATTCGCGATTATCCGGATTGTCAACCGCGTTCGTTTTTTCCTGTTAAAACTGGATGCTTGGTAATCGTGCTTAACGCCGAGTGTGCACATTCGAGCTCAAAGTGGCACATTCCGATCTCGAGAAAATGAAGCGCGCCGCTCCGCGTCGCGCTTCATTTGCATCCCTCGCTCGGAAATGTGCCACTTTTCGCTCGAATGCGCACATCCTGGTATTTATCGGATTTGCCTATATTATTATTTTATACTACAATTCAAAAAATTAAAAGTCGAATAAATTAGATCTATTTTTTGATTGAAAAAGGTTATAGATTTTATTCCTTTTGATAAGTTATCATGGTGCTCTTTCGCACGCCTAATTGTAGCGAGCTTGATAAAAATATTTTCGGGTGTACTTTCGAATGTTTACTAATTCGCGTTTTTGATTAATTAAAATTGTATATGAGTCAAATTTTCTGAAGTGGGCCACTAAAAATCAACTAGTTGATTTTTATATCATCTTTTGTAGATTGTTGAAGGTTTATATGTCAAAATTAATGTCTCCAAATATTTTTGGGTAATTTTCATTTTTCTGAAAACTATAAACAAATTAGTTTTAAGGCGCATTTTGTATACACTGTTGTAATTAGACTTCATTTACGGATTAATTCAATTTTTAAATATAAAAAAATATTTATATGTTACATAGGGGGTGCATCAAAATTTTAGAATGACTTGGGTGGGGTATGTTAAAAAATAGATTAAGAAATAAGAGTCAAAATTCGGAAAAAATTAATGTATTTTTTTTCATGTACGATAAAGTCTCCCATCTAGTCTAGTTTAAAAGTACTACATTAGAAATGTGGTTTTTGGTAAAATTATCGTACTGTAATTATTAATTAAAAGAAAAGCGAAAAGTGGTACGTTTAGTTCAGTTTGATTTAATGAATATTATTTGTAAGAGAGAAGAATAAAATAGGCAAATTCAATTATTAAGTAATATGTGCACTTTTAAGCGAAAACTTTTTCCGAATAGAAAATCTGGATTTGCAGGATTTGTTATTAATATAGTCGAATCCAATTAACACGCAGATGTGCGCATTCGAGCGAAAAGTGGCACATTTCCGAGCGAGGGAGGCAAATAAAGCGCGACGCGGAGCGGCGCGCTTCATTTTCCCGAGATCGGAAATGTGCCACTTTGAGCTCGAATGTGCACACTCCGCTTTTCGCCATGATTAACAATGATAAATTTACTTTTAATTTTATCTAAACATTTTATGATTCTATTTGGTATTTTTTACTGTTGATTTTATAATTAATACTTATTTGTTTCGATTTTTTTCTAAATAAATACCTAACAAGGTAAAATTGTTTTTTTTTTTCATTTATCCGGATTTTCAATTACCCGGATGAGCTGCAACATTAATTAGTCCGGATAATCGATTTTCCACTGTATGTAGATAGTTGGGTCCTTATATTTGCATTTTTGTCAAGTACATACCTATATACATACATTGCAAATTTTTAAGTCAATACAATAAAATATTTCTAAGAGAATTTTCTCAAGTCCAAAGGTTAAATTCAAGATTACTATGTTTATAATTAAACAATAATAATGGGGAAGTTAGTTAACTTGCATAAAAGTAAGATTGTTTTACGTAAGCAAATTACAGCTCATCCTGTTAAAACGTTAATATTAATCTGTGCAATAACATAGATTAATTAATCAAAAAAAATTTGAAGTTCAAAAGATCAATGACCAAGCAAAATATAAATTGACAAAGACCGTTGCAACGAACACAATTAAGAAACTACAAAGATACCATGTAGTTAAACTTCTGTTTTAAGCTAAATAGTGTTCGCCCACCTTCTTTAAATGTTCTGACATTTTAAACCGTAAAATGACTCGAAAATCGCAAATCAGTCACACCGCAATCATCAATGATTTGCTTCAAGCAATGGTTGATAATTATTCTAAACTACACATTTCTATTTCAGACCTACATTTTTCATTTTTTTTTAAAGATGACACTGCTTAGTCATGAAGTTATAGAAACGGCTAGCTTTAAGAATCAGTTATGGTTTGAGAATATTTTAAGTGTAAACGCTGTGATCTCTAAACCGAATCATTACACACTTATAAAAAGAAAGAATTACTGAGCGTCAATAAAAAAAATATAATCAAGAATTCCATTTAAAAAAGATAAACCGGATTTAAAAAAAAATTACTCATCGTTTATTTTGAAATACCTAATGTGAATGCAAAAAAATGCATAAACAGAAATAACTTGAAAGTGACAGATGACTCTTGGTGTTGTAATTTTAGACATATTATATAATGATTGCAAATTAAATTCTGATTTAAAATTATCCAAATTTAGTTTCTTCAATAACAATTAATTGCTACATCCTGCCTAATTAATTGAAAGATAACGTATAGATGTAAAAAACAGCTATGGAGTGCACATCAAGATTTATCTTTATTATTATTTATTTCCTATTATAAGACTGTTCATTCACACGATAATAAAATTACTTGAACTCTGTTACATTATTACAGGTAATTAAATGGATGTATAATGCTAATTATGTGAAATAGTACTATAAACACTGCTTAATTAACGCAGCTATTTATTTTCTTAATTTTTATAGCTCTTCAAGAATTTTCATAAACAAATATAATTTCTCTCGTAAAAAAATTCGTAATTTTTTTTAAAGAAAGTTTTATTTACCACAAGTAATAAAGAAACTAGTATTAAGTTTAGAAAAAATAAAGTTATTTTCCATTTTATTATGGTTAAATTTTAATAACTACTCTGTTCAGCAGAAATAGAAAATTGTACCAGATGTACGGTACAAAAACGTAACATGGAACATACAAAATAGTTAAGTATATGCACGTTTGCGCATTTCCTGCATATCTTACATAATATTGCTATATTTAATCGGCAAATATTTCAAATACAAGTGCACTGCTTAAAATATTTAACAAGCCGTTCTATAACTTTGACTTAGATAAGTATTTCACGTTTCATGTTTACAATACTTTCAAAATGGCAAATACACCAGTATCTATTAAAATAGTGTATTATTAACAAAATTAATAAACGTATAAATTTGCATAGAACCCAGTTATTTTCCAAACCATTTAACATTATAGTTGATTTAAGATGCCCTACATCTAACGCTAGATAAATAGCATACCTACTGATTGTTAAAATTCTTGCTATACAAGTATTGTTCTTTTTTAATTGTATTTTCGATGTAATTTTGTTTTCAATTATATAACTAAAACAAATATAAAGGTGTATATGCATGCTGCATTAGAAATAATATTTCAAAACGAAACTTGAAAATTAATTATTATGAAACTTCAGAGCTTCTTAATACATTCTAACACGATTTATAACACATGGTACGTAATTCTCTTCTAAAAATAATTAATCATGATAAGTAATTAAACATATATTCTCTAGAAAAATTTGAACAAACGTATTATGAATTGCATATAGCTAAATAACTTAAAAATTCGTTCAGGTAATAAAAAGTATTTATCAATTTGTAAAATGCCCAATCATTTTTACAAATGATAACCAGTAGCACCATGGTTTACAAAATAATCATAACTTAAAAATTTTAAAGAAATAAAACGAGGTATTAAAGGATTTATTTAAAAAAAATTCTATAGGATCGGTAAACGAGTATTTATTACTTACCAAGAGACTCTCATCCCATCGAGTCTGGAATGTGGTCGTGAGTGGCATCAATCGATAGCTCAAGATGAAAAACTGAATCGTATAGTAACAAAAAAAATTGCAGACTCATATATGGCCTAAATAATACCGCCTTGAATTTTGGTAGAAGGAATAGTAAGGAAAGCAATTTTTACCAAAATTACTGTAAATAAGCATTTTTATGTAATTCAAGAGTTATTTAAACAAAAAAAAACAACAAATAATTGAACAATTTAATAGTGAAATAATTATAAAAATGTCTTTTTCTAATTATTTCTACCTCTTCACTGATTAAAAACGCTTGCCCTACATCCATTCCACCAAAATTCATCGTGACGCAACTTACATACCCTTAATTTTTTTCTATTATTATTTCAGTCATTAAGAGCTATCGATTGGACCATATTCTAGAGTGCAAGAGATGGCAGACTCACGGTTAGTAGATGTCTATGTTTTGGCCATTATTGGACTATTTAGTTATAAATCTTTTTAAGTTAAATTTTATTAATATAAAGTATGTAATCCCTACGTTATTAACCAAGATTTTCTCTGCAAGTCATGTCTAAGTATTTTCTGAGACCCCACAATAAAAACGCCATGGATATAATAAATTATCTGACAAAGCATATACAACCAACATAATCGTTTGCTTCTATTACATTTACTATACAATTCTCCACAATTGATGTAGAAGCACTGAAAGGTAGTCTGTCAAAACGTATATCTCCATTATATCGTTTTACTAAAATGATTAACAACTATAAATAACTCATTGTAAGATATCACATAAAAATGAACATCAAATTAATCATAAGTTCCAGATACTTAGTACAAATACTATATAAACATTAAACCAAAATAAGAAACTAAACAATTTTAGACAAGAAAACTTAAAAAATTGTAGTAAGTTCATTGTAAAATTAAATAAAAATGCAAATCATAATTTTAATATAGAATGATTAGATGTATTAAAAGTTTTCAATTATCCTCAATATTGTAGTAATATTATATTGAGATGCGAGTTAGTAAGGTTAGTAATAAAAGAAACCAAATATAATGATAGTCATGTGGCAATGGGATGTTTGCTATTTTTTTTAGGAAAACAGCTCAAGTTGTTTGTTTACAGTCAGGCGAAATAATGAAATGGTTAGTGTTGCTTATTTTTTGTTTTGTGGTATTCACTTGTAAAATTTTAATCTTTTTCAACTACAAAATGTGTACTAATTTTTTTACGGATTATTGTTTTATTACATGTATTGCATAGCCTGAGGTATCGTTATTGAAATGTTACTGTTGAAATTATGAAAAACTTAATTATTTCTTTGTAAAATTTTATTTTACAAAGTGGTGGTTGCTATATAATGGAAACCCACATAGTTCCCATTGCTCCATAATAGCTCTCAATACCCATTAAGATATGCCAGATCTAATGTGACTTGTATCGGTTCCAGTATAATGATTAATCATGAATATAATAACCGAAACACATGCAACCCGACCATGCCGATAATGATCATAACATGTCATTACAAAATACTCCTCGAGAAATGAAAAAGTGATTGGGAAAATATCTTGGAAACTCTTGGTTTGCCAGCTAGAGGATCAAATCCCTAAATATGGATATATTGCGTATATATAGAACCCATACAAGCATCAATTTTACTAACAGGTAAGCATGGAAAGCTTGTTAACGCTATGTTACCATCTGGTTGCCATAAACCTTCCATGAAACTTTTCAACATATCGTAATATATGTAAACCCCAGCTATAGCTACTTGTTTGCTGCTATATATTTAATGGACGCATGATCAAATCATAACTAATCATTATATAATTATTTTCCAGACCCATTTCAGTGACCAGCTCTTGACTTTGAGGACATAATTTTCCAAACCAGGTTTTACAAACACATAAGTTCCATGTTTTGAAAGTCTCTGTGATGTCTGCTTTAAGTCAAACGATAATTTCAGTCATTTGTCTGATCCAAACAATTCCTGTATGTCTTCATTCATCATGTGTGTATTATGTCCATTATTACTTTGTTTTAATCATTTTTTCAACATTTTGAATATGTAAAGAATCGATATATAGAGATCAAAGGTTATAAAAAAAAGATCAAAAAGTATAAAAGAAGCTAATAGAAAATATGACATAAACTCGACGGAGGAATTGAATTTCTTGAATTCGAGTGATGTTTTCATGTGCTGGTTTTGTTCTGGTGAAAAAAAATGGTGAACTCAGACCCGAACTATGTGCAAATGTTTTGAGTTACTGCGGCTAAACCAAAATTTTCCAAAGCAATTTGCAATTCACTTTTTCATTACTCGAGGAGACCTATTGAATGCCATATATCTGATCTAAATCCGTGAAATCGGGTTGCGTGCGTCTTTCTTGTCAATATTTTGGTGAGGAAAATGTTCCACTTGTATGGATGACAATAAAATAACGAGGTACGATACAGATGCAGAAATTATGTGAAATTGATTAAATGCCCAATGTATGGAAAATCATAATCTAAAGATTATATCTGTGCTTCTTGTTAGCGTTACAAGATCTAATTTTTTGTTATATTTATTATTTTGGTTTATATTTTATGAGATATATATGGATTCCATTGACCGCCTAATGGGGAAATCGGAGCGATTAATAGTTTTTAGAATTTTTTTTTCAAAATCATATAGTTCAATAATGAAAATTGGGTTACTCAAATAGCCAATTAACCAAAGTATGAGTATAACACCATTACGCAAAGACTTTATCAAAAATAATAATTTTCCTTATTAGGGGATAATTACCCAAAGCTCTCCTAACCCTACAGTTTAATTATTAGTAACTTTCGAATAGATGTTTTCCGGTAGTACACATGTAGTGAAGTAAATAAAAAGTTAGTAGCTTAATTACCTATCGTGTTTTATTAAGAGAAATATTACACAAATAGTTGGTCCCTTTATAATAAAATTACTCAAAAATTAATGTTTTAACATGGCTACTTTATTGAAAATAACTAAATCATTAAGTGATTTTTTTCTGCAATGTGTCTTTATTACATCCACATTAAAGTACCTATTATTGAACCGTTATGAATACCTATATCTATATTTATGGTCATATGACACAACGCTAGTTATTGTTATTTAGTTAATGCAATTAGAAATACTGACAGCACTAGATGTGAATAATTCAAATAATCAACGTAGTATTATTAACTTGTCCTTCAAATACCGGTTTTACACGCAATTCTGATATGTAAGTACGTCTTCATTCATAATTCAAGTTAAACACAATATCTATCCATTTTAGGAGCGACCAGAATCATCTGCACTTATTCGATTAACTTAAAATTGTACTATTCGTTCATAAAGAAACACGAAAAATTAATCTTTTTATTTACTACACATGATTTTAATCTTTGCGACCACTCTAATAAAAACAATTTAAAGAAAGATGTAAATTCAATAAAATGTAGATGTGAATGAACTAAAAGAAACCAGGAAGAGTTAATGCTCTATTTTAATTAGATTAAAAACAACCCCTGGGAAACACACCCAGAAATGTAGGTATAATTCGTATCAAGGGTCAAAATCCTCACTGTGCAGAGAGCAAATCTTACAATTACAAAAATAGGAACTTACGCTTAAAATAAATACAATAAATTATTATATACGAGATTTACAGCATCCCGTGCCATTTGTAAAAAAAAATGTTTTCATTGATTCGCTAAAAATACGTCTTTGGCCGCTTGAATTCCCATTTTTTAACAATATAATTACTAATTTAAAATTGTAATTAATGGAAAAACCAAGCATGGAATCCCTACAATTTTACTTTTTGACCGTTTACGTGTAATATGGTTTAAAAATTTGTCACTATAGCATTATTACAAAAGTGTTTCTATAATTTACTTTTACTTTCAAAATTTCAAAACATTTAAGATAGTTTACACTACAAATTAAATTAATTACTAGCAAAATTCGCTTTGCGAATTTAAGACAAAATGCTTCGCGATTTTGTGTAATGCATTGCTGTGAAATTAATTTCATTATATAATTTAAATGCTTTGCGTTTAAGACATTCGATTCATGGTAAAAGTTATATTTTCTTAAAACATCTAAAACTTTAGAATGGTGTGATCAGAACAAAATTGCTTTGTGAACAAAAAGTAAATTAAAGTAAAATTAATTCCTTTACCATCATTAAAATAACTTTATCAATATTGTATGCCGCTTAATAATGAAATAACTACTTGTTCATTTTTGTAAATAAACGCTTTCGCGTTTAAGGCCTTCGGCTCCTAGCAAAAGTATGTAGAAACATCTTTTCAAATAACCATGGAACTAAAATATTTGCTAAGTTATTAATTTTTTCTTAAAAAAAAGTTTATGTCAAATTGACCATTCTTACACTTTAAAAATTCATTGCAAATGTCGTCAAATAGAGCTTTTGATTTTGTTTTTGATTGTGATGCCGCTGCCGACAGTGCTAGGATACGATATTTACCTCCAGAAGAACAAAATTTCCACGAATCATTTGTGATGCGCAAGCTCTGTTATCAGAGGGGGGCGAGCTGGTGTGAAGGCCTTTTAAAACTTTTTCTGTTTACTAAAGCCGCGTCATATCGTGTATACCATAATTTTAAAGCTTTTTCCATTTTCCTTTTAAGCCTTTAAAAGTACACGTTTTATAGTGACAATTGCAATCGGCAAAAATTACCTTTTAATTGGTTTCTTAACATTTTTTAAGCCAAAGTTAACGTTTAAGAAATTAAAATTATAAAGAAAATGATCTTGAAACTTTAAGGATTCCGTTCGTGTACATCACGGGGTGCCATTAAATCGTTTAGGATGTAAAAAAAACCTCAAAATTCATTCGTTTTAGCTAAACAATATTCTCATTCGACATTTATCGGCAAAAGACGTAGGTACCGTTAACAAAAGGAAATTTGCATTTAATACGTAATAAGTAGCAAGTTTGACTCTAAATAGGGTAGTATAAGACGCAGATATATTAAACAAACAATCAAAGTCTATAAAACAAATTTTAATATCCCTGTTAAAATTTTCCATGCTCGCTGATATGTTAACTTTTCTATAAGTAAGTATATTTTGAAAGCATTCCAAAATCACCATGACCAAAATCGTTTGGATGTCTAAAACAATAATACGTATCGTTACTTTGAGGATCCGCAATAAGGAAACTCCGGATAGCTAAATTAGCTATTCGGTGTATCCCTGCGAAAGATGACTATACAACGTATAGCTAAAATAGCGATACGTATGGTTATTTTGACAATATTTTTTTCTCCGTGTGATAAATAATAACTGCCTTTAATCTAATATAGTATTCGTTATTATATTTGCATTGTCTGTCTTTGTCCTTTCTCTCTAAAACGACCACCTCTCCAAAAACAATTTGAGCAAGAATCGACTCTAGTCGTGTTAGAGAGGTTTTACTGTAGTATATACTTTCAGTCAACAACTTGGCTCGGCAGTACATTTACTACTACTGCAAAAGTTTTGAATGTGGTTTTCGTAATAAAATAAATTTTTAAATAAAATATTTATATTCAATAAGTGACCAAACAATTTTAAATTTTAGATTATTATAATTTAGATTATTATATCTTGTACACTACTAAAATCACAATGCTTTCCGTTATTTAAAATTTTAAGGTTGGCGTATTCTAAAAAAGGTTGGCCTAATTTGTATATTTTGGGACTTTCATTGCAGCCCTATAGTCGTAAACCAATGAATCATAATTTGTATCTCCACTTAATAGTCGTAAAAGTAGATATGACATCTGTCTCTGTATTTAAAATATGTAGTTATCAAACTGTAAAATATTTGTTTATAAGGTTCTAAACTCGGCATCCTCTTCTAATAATTATTCTAATAAAAAAATCTAGTTCTATAGAATCTAAAATTTTGAAACAGTTCTCGTAACGAACTGACATAATACAAATAATTCGTGTTTAAATAATTGAAAACAAAGAATGATAACGTCATCAATTTTGTTTGTTTATTATGAACAAATATATCATATACTGTGTCCATATTTCGATGCTTACCATTAGTCTCTCGGTTATTAGAAGATACAGACCAACGATTAAATGAAAATGTTTTCCAAAATTTAATACTGCAACAAATCTCATTTAAAATTTTCTCTGATTTTTTTCAATTTGAAATATTTGTAAAGAAAATTGTCGATCTCAAGTTCTCTTAATAACTCGATAATGTATAATATTACCATTTCTAAAATTTAACACTGTTCAAGCCATATTTTTTCAATAATTTTAAGTAGGTTATTATTAACTGTAAGTATGTGAAACCTTAAAACCATGCCCTAAGGTGGTTAACTTTGGGGGTTCATTTCACCCTTTAAAAATGTTGTTTCGCATAATAGTATTTGATGTAGAATAACATACCGGGTGTCTTATTTAAAATGCCACGAACTTATAACTGGTACATTAATACGATTTTCAAAAAGTACATGTATAAAAATTATTTACTTTATACAATCTATTCATTGGCATCAATATTAATTTTGTTTGTTTTAGTTTTGATTTAATCGGAAATAATGTCAACCCTCTTATCTAAAATAGCAAGATACTAATTGTTTTAAAAACATAACTTGTTTAATTTATATGATCTATCCGCTGCAATAACTATCAATTTTGCTCTACTTCCGGTTTTTTATAAAGAAATGGGTTATTAGTATTTTTTTAATGTAGCATACTATTTTAATCTATTTAAGTATTTGATTTGTTATTTTACATCGAAAAAGATAAAAACAATTAGTTTCCAAAGTGTTTCACAACGTTATCATAAATTAAAAAGAATATTTCAAAAAAAGTTTCTAATGATTACACAGCTCGGCAAAAGAATTTTTGTATTTGTTCTAAAATTTATTTTACGATTTTTCTATTCATTATGCTCCAAAATAAAGGAAAAACACCCATTTTCCTTAAAAAGATTGCTTTTGTGGTAATTATAATAATAATATCTTTTTTTGAGTTGCCGTATATAAAAAAAAAGCATTTAATAATTCTGGTATCTTTTAAAATACCGCGAAAGTCTTAAATCTAAAAATCATATGTTTATTAAATAAATAAATGTGTTTTTATATTTATTTACTTTAGGTTGATATCGAGGTGAAAAGTAAAATGGGGAATACATTTAGGGTTTACTGAGAGTAGGTACTTATAAATATGAAAAAAAAAGTAATAAGGTTCACTTTTATATTTCTTTTCACTATTTTGTAATTTTATATGATAGTAAAAGTTGATAAAAATTTATATATAAATATATTTCTTTCTATTTATCAATAAATAAAAATTGAAAATATGGATTTTCTAAAATATATATCAACCGTTTTCCTGCATACAAAAGCAAACTTTATCGGGACATATTTTATTTTTTTGTCTAACTATCGATAGATCTATCGAAATTTCATACTCTCTTATCTAAGACAAAATTCGTGTTGACCTGTGTTATTATTAAGATTATAAGCTGTTCCTCTGCGGAGTATAGCCTTTATACCTATACCTCTATAATGTGTCCAAATTTCATTAAAATCGGTTAAAACGTATTTAAAATGATTTTTTTATTTATTACATAACTAAAATAAAAATCTGAAACTTGCACGATCAACGTATGTTATTACAACCAACCTACTCTCGAAAGATGATTCCGATATTCCTCTGCGAGTAATCTACTTATGTTCTTTATAGTAAAATATAGTTTTGTTTTTGGGGCGCACCACGTAGAATCAATTGAAAAATATATATTATATAAAAGAGTGTAAGTGTTCTAAAAATTATTTCATTATTTGGCCCAAATAATACCAAAACATAAAAAATATTTTTGATTTTTTTTTACTGGTTCATGAAATCTTATACGACTGTTATTTTGTCCTGCGATACTATAACACACTCAAATTCTATCAAGATCGATTAAGCTGTTCCTGAGTAAAAAAATTAAATTTTTAGTATTTTTTAATTTCTTGAAAACAGGCTGAGTTAAAAATCTGAGATTTTCACGATCCTAATAGTTCATAAGTACCTTACGTACTCCCAAAGTGGCGTATAATATTTCCCCGGCAATTTTGACACGCCTTTAACCATATGCCCTTTAAAGTTCTTTTAAAAGATTACACAAAACCTATTTTTTATAATAAGCTTTACCTTGCTTTTTTTAATATCCTCACGTCCTGCCATTTCGTCCTGCTTTGGTGGACAATCACACATGCACAGACACACGCACCTACACGCACACGCACACACACACACACACACAACACACAACACATATATATATATATATATATATATATATATATATATATAGCGCACCGATCTTCTGGACATAAGTTTTCTAACTGAACAGACAGCAAAATAGATGTTCAGGAACCCTCAAATTTTGCCTCTCTAAAACGTCATAAAATTTAAACTGCATTTATTATGGTTTTTAAACTCAAATCTAGTATCTACCTGTCCTTTTCTTAAAACATAAATCGCCATTGATAGAAACTAAACAAAGCGTTACTTCCTGCCCATTGAAATCTAAATTTTGACAGCTACCAATAAAATATAATGTTTATGATTTTCTTAAATTGCACTGCTTGGTTAAAAATTTTAGGATACTGCAATAATAAATTTTGAAATGTTTTTATAACAGGCTAAGAAACAATCGCTCGCGTATTTACAGAGAATTTTAAATTAATGTATATAAAGCGTTAATATGGTAAAACATCCAGCGAATGACCGATTTGTTGTATCGAGAGCTATTTCGATTTAAAAAATTGTAAACGTGTTATGTCTATCTTAATGTGAAAATATGGGGTTTACGTTCCACGATGGTTGATATACGTTGTATATATGTTACCGTGTAAACCCGATGTCTGGTAAATGTCTAAATCTTCCAGTAAATGGCAACATTCACCAAGTCGCTTTATGTATGTCCTAAATATTTGCCAAATATGCACTGATAGCGAATGTCGAAATAATCATAATTTTAGATTCTTCTAATTCAAACAAAATGAAAATTTTTATTTATATTATAAAAAAAACAATCTAAAATAGTATTAATAATAAATGTACACCTAAGTAATTGTAATAAAACCTAAAATATAAAATAACACAGCCTGTCAAAAAACACCATAAAATATCGGAAATTTTTGACCCTTTAATTTTTGTCTTAGTGTATGAGAAGTATAAATTAAAGCTACATCATAAAATATACAAATTGGCAAGAAAAAAATAGCAGGTACCTACTAAATACATATAAAAATTCAAAACTGATATTTTTAAATATGTTAGTAAAATGCTTATTTTACCAAAAGAACTGTACATTTAACGAATTTTGTAGAAAATAATTATTTTAATTGATGTGTTTAAAATTTAAAGAAACAAAATTGTTATATATATTAACGATTGACAATGGTACGCCAAAATGCTGCTTTATATAAATAAGTGAGTTTAATCCACCTCATTCTATTTGGTTTTATATTTTTTCTATAAAATAATGTAGATGGCGACCCCTATTTAAAATTTTTAACGTTAAAACATATTCTAATGTTTAGGTAAAGATCCCCATATAAAAAGACCAAGGACGAAACACTTTCCGAAACCCAAACAACTACCTGCTTATGGACCCTTCGTTAACAAAGAGAAGGGATTCCCGTTATATTGCAGACAACAGATATTTGAGAAATCAAATTTCTAAATTTTTTATTAACACATGTATAATGTTTCCAAAGCGGGAAAAAATCTTAATATCATTCGTAACTATGGAAAAACAAAAAAAATTGCGAATTTTTACGTGCAAAACCGACTTTTAGGTCAAAATTTGCAAAAAAGGGTTAAATTTGCATAAAACTTGTTAAAACCTCTTAGAGAAACTATATCGAGTCGTCTATATCTTTTTTTGTTTTTAAAACGCTTAAATTACGGCAGAAATAAGGTTTTCTTAAAAAACCGTCCCGACGCCACCCCCTTTGTCCCCCGCGGAAAAAAAAATGTGTCCCAGAAAGTATAAACCGACCCCCCATCGTATCCCGAAAGCGGATGTTGCTAAAGTCCCCCTTCGAAAACTGCATGGAAAAAACCCTTTTTGAAAATAGTCAAGGTCGCGTTTGCGAACTCGTGTACAGCCAAAAGTAAACCGCCAATCAATCCCAAATTTTAGGTGTGATAGCTCAGAGATCGGAGGGTCCCATGCTAGGGATGAATAATTCAAATAATCAACGTAGTATTATTAACTTGTCCTTCAAATACCGGTTTTACACGCAATTCTGATATGTAAGTACGTCTTCATTCATAATTCAAGTTAAACACAATATCTATCCATTTTAGGAGCGACCAGAATCATCTGCACTTATTCGATTAACTTAAAATTGTACTATTCGTTCATAAAGAAACACGAAAAATTAATCTTTTTATTTACTACACATGATTTTAATCTTTGCGACCACTCTAATAAAAACAATTTAAAGAAAGATGTAAATTCAATAAAATGTAGATGTGAATGAACTAAAAGAAACCAGGAAGAGTTAATGCTCTATTTTAATTAGATTAAAACACCCCTGGGAAACACACCCAGAAATGTAGGTATAATTCGTATCAAGGGTCAAAATCCTCACTGTGCAGAGAGCAAATCTTACAATTACAAAATAGGAACTTACGCTTAAAATAAATACAATAAATTATTATATACGAGATTTACAGCATCCCGTGCCATTTGTAAAAAAATGTTTTCATTGATTCGCTAAAATACGTCTTTGGCCGCTTGAATTCCCATTTTTTAACAATATAATTACTAATTTAAAATTGTAATTAATGGAAAAACCAAGCATGGAATCCCTACAATTTTACTTTTTGACCGTTTACGTGTAATATGGTTTAAAATTTGTCACTATAGCATTATTACAAAAGTGTTTCTATAATTTACTTTTACTTTCAAAAATTTCAAAACATTTAAGATAGTTTACACTACAAAATTAAATTAAATTAATGTTCCTAATTTTCTAGTATAAAAATACAGTATTTTAGTTCTAAAATATTTTTAAAAAATGTAACAAAACCACCTTTGAAGCCATCCCAATAAGCCCTTTCACCATAAACACATCCTACTAAAATTTAAAATTTACTCACAAAAATACGCGTCGTTGGACGCACAATATGTAGCTTCTTATAAGCAGATATCCAGAAAAAATCCTTTCTGAAATTTCATTTTTTATTGCTAGGCCAGATATTACCCATATTTTCATTTTTGTAAGATATCAACATTCTTTTAATTAAATTAACGGTTTTTTAAATTTTTTAACACCTAATAAATGCGTTTCGAGATAACTAGAATTTTAAATTTGTATTAAAATTTTAACAAAGATGAGTAACAGATAATTTTGACCAATATCCCTGTATCACCAACATCACTTAACCGGCTTTTCCATAACAAACTTAAAAAGTAATTGCAAAATAACATGTGTTTAAACTGCTTCAAAAATCAATATTTTAAAATTTCATTTACCTCTACTGCCTAGCAATAATCTACCGCACCGGTTACACAAAAATTTATTCATAATCACATTTAAGACGAAGTCTTCATATAGTTAATACGTTTAATTGATAACGCTTAATCCTACGTAACCAACACCTGCTATATTAAAACTATACAAGTGCAGCTGTATTGTTATTTTGATATAATATGGTATTCACTATCTCTTTGATACAAACTCGTTTACTCGGCTTGGATCGAGACTGGCGAAGTGAAAGCAGCAATAATAAAAAGTTTTTCCGAGTCTGCTCAAATAGTTGCCTAAGCAACCAGCAAAGATTTTCTTTCTGTGCATAACTGTGCGTCCTTACTATGGTAGCTTATAACAAGGCGGATAAAACGATTTCTTGTAAAGAAAATGTGTTGCAACATTTTCTGTTATATTCAAAAAATTATAAATGATTTTATTAAATTATTATTATTAAAATCTGTAAATTTGATAGTTTTTATAAATGAAAATCTATATCAATTAATTATGTAATTGTATTTGAAATCTCAAAAACTAGTGAAAATCCTTGAAAACATTACAAGTCAGGATTTACAGTTTATAAGAAATAACACAATTAGCGGATATATGCAATTAAAATTCCAATTTAAAGAAATATCGTTAACCAATATACAATACGAGTGTTCGCATTTATTTTTATATGAAAAAAATAAATAAAAAAATACAAACAATTATAAATTATATTTTCTTATTAAAATTTAACATGTAATTTTTCTAAATAGAACAAATAACAATTCATTATTTAAATAGACAAGTTTATAAATCACACACTATGCAAGAGTGCATTATTGATATAATAAAATCATAATCAGTAAAAATATAATTATGTGTAGATAAGTAATATGTATATTAGAAAAAAATCATTAAAATTAAAGTGCATATTTGTGCAAAAGCGAAAACTACAATTTTTAACAACAGATTGCTTTTATAAGCAACACAATATTATTGCTATCTACATTATATATTTAAAAAAAATTGACAACCTTCTTGGTAAATTAAGATATCAAAATTTGAAAGTAAAAAAGTTCAATATTCAAACGAAAGATATTGTAATACTATTTATATACGTAGTGAACATTAAGCAAAAAGAATGTGTGCTTAAAAATTCAAATTACATTTAAAAAAAATCGAATACAAATATATAAGAAAAGTATTCACTAAAAATTCAAATAGAACTTTTGAAAAAATTCTCAATAACGTTGTCCATTATGGGATTGCCCCCAAGTTTTTGAACTTCTTTAACAGCTTCGTCACGAAGTTCTCTTAATTTTTTCCTTGTGTACTCAAAACTGCCAAATTTTTCTAATAGTGATATACAGTATTTTTTTACCTCATTGTCTTTTGTACGTTGTCGTAGTATATCTAAGAACGATTTAAAAAATATATTAAAATCACTTATTCACTGATTCCTTAAATATAAAGGATACGAATTATTTGTCTATCATTTGGGTGACTTTGTATTGCATGCACGATGGGAAAACTAAATTTTCCTTCGGTTAAATCTTCACAGAAGCTTTTATTCTCAAAATACTAAAAAAAGTAATTTTAAAAATCTATTTCCCAATAAAACAATTCATTTAAAAACAACTTACTACTTGTGAATTTAGATTCTGATAATCATCAAGAATTTGAAATGATAATCCTAAAATGGCTGTTAATTTTGTAAAATCCTCCTTGTTTGCGCTAAATAATTGCATTAATCTAATTGCTAACATAAATAAACCACCAGTTTCTGTAAAAAAAATTGTTAGATGCATTGCGATTGAATATATTCAAATTCTGATTAATACTTCTAATGGTCATCTGACTGTATTCCTTTTCAGTAGGACACATGTAATTATCACGCCAATAAATTTCCATGCCTTGACCTCTATGTAATTCCAATATTTGTTCCATATAGACTCGGGTAGCCTATCAGTATAACACAACATATTATTAAAAATTTACAAATAAAACAATTCTGAATATAAACTACCTCTGGATGATTTAAATCCAAAACTTTTTCTAAAGCAATAAAAATAACATAATTAGCAGCATTTATAGTAGTCGCAATTCCATATATAGAATGAGCCACAGGAACACCTCTTCGTAAAATGGAATTATCTTGTATATCATCAAGTCTACAATAACTAGTGATAAATATGGATAAGCATGTATGCTTTCATAATTAGCTTTATAATAAAACCAGGTTGTAAAACTTACAAAAGACTAGCATTATGTAACATTTGAATTACTTCTTCAATTTTTTCCAATTTGTCTTCAGGTATATTTAACCAATAATTAAATGCTCTAGCAAGTTTCGTTCTAATATTTTTTCCAGGAATTTGGGTAATATAAGCATAAGGTTCCAAGAGTTTCTGAAACATGATCAAAAAAGTACAATATTCATAATTTCATTTGCATTTACTTACTTCATCTTGAGATTTATCCCCTTCTTTGCTGTATGGTATGTCGACTTTACGTACGCCTTCCATGGTAAAGTTATTACAGTTAAATGGAAATATTTAAATACTTTTCAAATCTAGATAACAGATATTATCTTAACTATAGCTAGACTACGTAGATTATTTTTTTTATAAAGATAAAAATAACATTAACTAACATTAGCAGATAACATAAAATAAAAGTTAAAAACTCATTTTTTTCAATTTTACATTAAATGTTATTAAAGTCGAAAATATAAAATAGGGTTATGATAATATTGATTGAATTTGTCTTGTATGTACAGTTGTCTTTATGCGGTTTTATAGGTTACTGTTAGATGTCACTGATATTACAATTTTAAAAGCTTTTAAATACAATTTGGTAATTTGCTATTTACAATAAAATTATTAATACATATAATCTTTTAAAATATACTATTTTTTATTTATTAAAAGAAAAATTTTCTTTGGAAACTGTGCGTTATATAACATGTAATACACAGATTCATAAGCTTAATAGGAATAAGACTAGATTAATTAAATTATTTAAAATTAAAATAAAACATTTATTTAAATATACATACCCATAACAAAAATACAAAGCTGTAAATTCTAATAATTGTAATCTATAACCAAGCCAAAGACGTTTTCTTAATAAAGATATAATAAATATTTTCTAAACTCTTCAAGTAAATTAATTTTTGAAATAGAACTACCTTGAACTATAATTTAATTTCTGTGTTGTCTGAACTAATTTATTGATATGTTAAATTAAAAATACCTACCTATTTTTAAAATATCTTACAAATGATAATTATTTGATCTTGAGCCGATTATTGATTTAATACGTTTCTTAATATGTTTTACTAAAAAGGTAGTTCTAATGTTGTTAAATGTAATGAGAATTGTAGTGAATAGTAGATTTTTAGCCGTATTTTATGTGAAATTCAAAAATCATTTTTTTAAATATTTCAAAGGGGCTGAATGAAGCACGCTCGCGACCCGTAATCGGGTCCCTGATCTAATGAATTAAATAACTTAAATGAATTATAGAAATACAAATTCTACTTTAAAAATAACTTTATTTTATATATTTTGTATTTCTTACATTATAGATAATAAATAAATTTTTTATTCAAAAAAATCTAACACTGTTACAATTAATAACATTTATAATCAATTTTATAATCAATGCAAATCGTTTTGTTTTAATTACTTACATTCTATGAATATTCATTATTGAAATACTTTTTATTTGATTGTAAAATTGATTCATATACATAAATGGAATGAGTATTATCCTTATTTCTATTTATTATGCCGACTATGTCGTATAAAACACATCACTCAGTTTTGTGGTGTACCATAAACATTTTGAAGTATCAACAAAAGTATTTTTATATTCATTTTAATACATGACTTTCTGCATAAAACTTTGTGTTTATAAAAATGAAAATGAGTAAATACAAACATAGTCTAGGAATGAGTGATGTATATTCGTTTCGTTCTTTGTTAGAAAATGACTAGCTATAATGTAATTATCACAACGCTTTGATAGGCCCAGTCTTTTCAAATATTTTAGTACCTATTTTTAACTACTACTTTTATAGATGTTGTAATAATAAAAAATAATGTTGCTCTATTGTCTTTTATAACATTAACGCCATTGTAAGTTTTGCGTTTTTTGTAAGAATTTTGATTGATAAATTTATGTATGATATCTATAACTCTGATTGCTATTTACACTAAGCAAACGGAGTGGTAATTCGAAATATATAATTTGTAATATTAGTACGTTTTATAGTAAGTATTAATCTCTAACTTCGTGTTTTATTATTTTTTATTAAAACAATTTCTTGTAATTACGTTCGTGTTTATTGTTTTAATTTGAATAAGTCGTTGGATGTATAGTCACTTTTAATCAAAGTAAAGCATGCTCTTATCAATTCCAATGTCGAGAAAAATATTTGAACAAAATTTTACAGGAAAACCAGTGAACAAGCTGCAATGTCGATTTCACGTCACTGGATTACATTATAATTTATTGTACAAAATACAATAATAAAAAGTTTACGTAAAATTTCATTCATTTAATAATTTCTCTTCTTAAATGTTAATCAAACGTCAATTATTAGTTACTTAACAAATGCTGAGATCAGAATTAATTTCTTGAATTTTAAATACATTTAAATTGAAAGCGATTCTGTAAAATTTAAGATTTTCAATAAGTCGGTAACAATTTTGAAAATATTTCGTTTTGTATTATAAAAGAACTTCCTATTTTACGCGTAAGTAGCATATTTTTAGGAACACTTATTTTGTTACACAATTAATTGGATAAATTTTGCTTTATATGCATTTAAAACTTTTGTGAAGTATGTAAACGAAAAAAGGTTTACATTTGATAATGACATTATTATTTTAGTGAATTTATTGTAGTGAATACATCATTTGGTGTATCTCTCACATTAACCTCACAAGATTATTATTTTTTGAAACACATGAAAGACCTGGTATAAGCGGAGAAAACCAATAGCCGAAACGAATTACTTGAGAAAAGTTTTAATGCCGCAGCTAAAATTCGTGATAATCCTCAAAACTAGAAAATCGCACAAACTTTATACATTCTCTTGGTCAATTGTGCCGTAGAGCGCCATGTGGAATAATAATTTTGATAATTATAAAACACTTTTCGGTACAATCAAATATATATATCAATGCATTTTTATTTAATATTTTAAATATATTAATTTAAAATATTATGTTTTGAATGACCAATATTATATACATTAAATTAACTATTACTGAAAAAAATCTATAAAAACCGTATGTTTTCGAAGGATGTAAGAACTACCTAAGATTTGATATTAAAAAAAATCAATAACCTTTTTTCCTTTTAATTAATAAAAATTCTGAATATTATATTGTATAATAAAATTGGTAATCTAATTTATCTCAATATGAATATCATAATCAATACGAATATAAAAATTTAAATGTGAAATGCAAATAAAATACGTGCCATATTATTTCAGATGTATATTATTAGAAAATCCTCTACGCACTTATATTTTTCTCTGCGGTGGATTTTTATAAAGAGGTTTTTATATTCACTCTTTAAATATTACCGCTTTGAAAACGCTGACCTGAAATGACATCCGAAACAGGAATAAACGCATTATTCGCAGATTTGTACGATTTCTTACATTTCCAACATTTATCAAAATATTCATTCACGTTTAAATCTTGAATTTATGTTTATAAAGAGACATAGCTCTTATTGTTTTTGGACATCGCAAAGGACTAAAATTAAATTCTCTTACGTTAGGGCAGCTTTAGGCATTAATGTGTAGATTTTATGGCTGTACTAAACTGTTTCAATTATACAAAGCAAATTTTGACCGTAAATTCCTAAATTGTAACGTTAATCAAATTTTACGTTGCAATAACAAAAATTTTAGTAATGTTACAAATACAGATTTGTTTCTTCCGATTTCAAATTTATTACAAACGCGAATCAAGAATGCGAACAAATTCTATGCAAAGTATTCGGTAATTTTAAATGCCTGTATTTTCGATAAAGTTACATTTAATTGGGGAAAATCGTAAATAGTCTATTCTTCAACATTATAAAAAGTAACTTTTAAACTTGAACTAAATTAAAAAAAAACGTTTTAAATATGTGATAAAAATCATGAAATCCATTGTGGTTTTTCTGTAAAATAAAAGCAATAATAATGGACTCTTAAATTCAAGTGCAAATGCAGTAATTCATAATAAAGCTAATGCCTTTTTCATCGCAAAAGTTTCAAGAAAGAATAACAGTAAAGCAGGTCAATTGAAAGATATTTTCTCAAGAGTACTTTTATTAGTCGCTTTAGATGGTCTCTCGAAATAATGTATATTGCAAAAATATTTCGTTTGATTGTTCCATTAACGCAACAAAAATACAAAAATAGTTCACAATTTTAAAAATTTTGCTATTTACATTGCGTATTAGAAAATAAATAAAAAATCTGTTATTCTTATTATTTAGATCATTATTTAATTAATTTTGTTTGCTTTACTTTGATTTGAAAGTGTTTTGTCTTAATATTAAAGATTTGTTGTAATTATGTTATTCAGTACGGCCGAATCTTCATTGTTCCAATGATTATGATGATTTTCAATAATGACCACCTCCGCATTATGCTCCGTTGCAACTTTAGATATTATAGTGTTCTTGTGGTGCAGGTCTTCACAGTTGTGATTTAATCGACGCTGTTGGTTTTTGTAATGATCGCCCATACCTGTAAACTAATACTAAAGTATTCAAAAATTAATTTTACACAAAATTTCATTTACAAGTAGGCACTTAAAACTTTTACTATCTTTTGAAGAAGGCATGTTTATAAAAATCTATTCTGTTTTACATTTCTTTTAAAAAAAAATAACATTCTTATGTTATTTTAGTATTAATTTAGTGAATATGATTAGATTGAGATGAATTCTACATAACAACCCAAAAAAGAAATTTTAGATATATAAAATACTGGAGTTCCTTTGGATAATGATATAAGAGGTATTAACTTGCTGATATACCGACTACGTATTTTGGAAAGATAATCAAGAGGGATAATTATTAAACTCAATATTATATAATAGGTATTATTCTCTGCTCCATAGTTAAATCAATTCTGATCTCATTTACATTTTATAGAATACAGGGTATTAGAGGTATGGTATATATATGTAGTTCAGGCTAATATTTGGAATGTCGATTTTAAGTAACTAAAAATATTTTTTTTTCAAAAAATCCTAACTTTAAATAGAAAAAATTAAATACAGTTAACAATTTAAAATAATAATAAATAATTGTTTTTATAGTGTCATTGTAATGATATATAAATCTTTTCATAAGTGCATGTGTGATATATAAATTTACAGTGGATGGCTCATTAAAATGCGGTTTAAAATTAAATATATTTTGATGATCAAAATGTAAGTTTTTTTGATGTATAGTTTAAAATAAATCATGATTTATAAATAAAATAGCTTTTAATATTAAAAGCATCAATAAATTAATAGACACATGTAAGTACATACAGTCAAATATCAAAAAGAATTCGTCGCCTACAAAATGTATCGTTTTTTGTGTTTTTATAGCTTAAAATATATTAAAATTCACAAACAAGAAGAAAAGTGATAAGGTAAAAATTATTAAACAGAAATTTATTTTACTAAAAAATTAAATTTGTATAAATATATAAACTAAAAAAATATAGAAAACAAAGGATATAAAAGTTTTCGGACCCAATTAATGCTTTGTTGCACATCTTTTATTTTTTAAAACACGTTGTAATCTTTTTTTTTATAATCCAAGTATTATACTTTTTTAATTTTACTTTGATAAAGTAGAAGATTTTTGCTCTATGCCAATGTTTCATATCGGTTTTTATTTTTAAAACATTTTAAATATTATGAATTGTATTTTTTTAATATCAATACTTTTGAATATTTCTATAATGAATTTTCATTTTTAAAACTTAAAAATAACGAATTGTTGTTCATATGATGTAATTATTTCTAGACGTAATTAATAAAATTTTCGATACATATGCGTAAAGCGAGGAATTTTGGATTTGAAGATACAAAGACAAGGTTTTAACGCATTCACTACGGGGTCGATTTCGCAGCGTACACATACGAACCGATAGGCGAGTATGTGTAAACGTACGAGATTTCGTTGTGAATGTATCCTTATATGTATAACCTTAGAGGAGTGTTGTCAATTAAAATTTACGGGGTCTCTCGCTTTACGCAACGTATTAAATAATTTTTTTGTAAAACCCGCTTCGGCAGTTTGATTTGCAAAAGACACTGGCTTTATCCTAAATAATAATCGCAAATGTAATTTTTCACAACAAAAAAACATTAATGATATGCCCTAAGAAAAAAAATATCAATAAAGAAATTTTTAATTTAACACGCTGATTACTACTTTTATTCAAGTTGTGTAATTATGTAAATAAACTGGGAGTAAATATTAAAACGAACTATAGAAGAGGAAAAGATGGAAAGGAGAAGAACGAAAGTACACCGTTTCCGCACAAGTGCAGAAAGGAACGACTTTTCTATACTCTATTCTGACATGGAAAAATCGACCACTTTACTACCACCGCATGACGCTAGCAAATCAAACTTTTGTAGCGGATATTACAAAAAAATATTTTTACTATTGTATTATGCATTGTTTTTAATATAAAAAAGATTAATCATATTAAGATAATATAACTCTACAGTAATTATTTTTTCAAGTATTGTTGGCGTTAGCCTAAATTATAACGTGCCATTATTGATAGTGCCCAACTCTTTTTGATACGTGTGTTTTGCACGTGTTTTTTGTAATCCTATTTTAAATATACAAATTTTATTTAATTAATAATTTTATTTATAAGTTATTATCTTAGAACTTTTATTTTAAGTTAACCATTTTTAAAAATTTGTAAGGAAGATTTTGGGTACTTAATTTTAAAATTACAAGTGCTCGAATCGTTTTGATATTTGACTGTATATTGCTCGGGCACTGAAACATGCTAATGGTTCTAAATCGAAATGATTATGCTATAACACTAAATAAAGTAAAACATATTCAAAAATATCTATTTTTTCATAAAAGTTACATATTTAAATTAATGTAGTTTCAGTGCAACCGCTGTTTAAATTTAAATCATTACCAGATTTGCTGAGCGAATGGGAATGCCGTCCTATAATTGGAGGAGTTTCTGTTCCATTTTGACGTAAATTTCTTCGAAATAGCCTTTGCCAACAGCAAATTGCAGCTGTAAAATATTGTCGAAATCTAAAAAAAGCAGAATCAAAATTGGTTTTACAAGATTGTTTAATGAAACTTATTAAATAGGGGAAACACAAAAGCTGATAAATTTGCTATTAGTTTGAAAACGGTTCATCAAAAAAAAATCCCTTACCCATGGCAATTTGATTCTTTGCCAAAAGATATTTTAACCTAATTTACTTTTTGTCCCTGTGGGACAAGTATTAATTTTATTTAAATTTTAAATGACATTTTCTTTTTTTTATAATTGTAAAGCTGAAGTGGTTTTGAATAATACCTACATTACGATGTATAATTTGTAAGACAAATTCTCTGTAATTTTTGAATGAAATAAAAAAAATCGCACTTACATCTAAATTGAGTGGTTCAATAGTATAAGTTATTACAAATATCGCAATAGTACTACTAGTTTTAAAAGGCTGTAGACTGCAATATTATTCAAATAACATTTTAAATATTATAATATACCTATGTATTTTAATATTAGTTAAATAATTAGATAAGTTTAAATAGTTAAAAAAAATTGTATCTTTCAATTCTTTTAAATCCTACTTTAGGTATGTGGTTATTTATAATGTCCGTTCTGCACAAAATAATATGCAATTATCATTAAATTAACAAAAGTAACAAAAATTGATTATTCGTAAGTAAGTAGGCGCATTCTTATTCATATGATAGAGATTAATATTTTTCCATTGGGCATATAAGTAGTAAATGCTAATTTCGATAAAGCCATAAAATGCTTTATTATAAAATCGTCCACATGAAACCTTCAAAGAGTGAATGCTATGTCATTATTATGAAAGCCGAAGTTTTAATGGGATATCAGTTATAAACTAGACGTTGAAAATTACCCATGTTCTCTGAGCAAGTTTAAATATTGCAACATCAAGAACTGAATTACGCTCGAAATGTTTATTAACTCAAATATTACATATTTTCACTAGGGTAAACCGCACACCAACCCCCTACCAATTAATAAGCAATGATTAACGTTTATAACAAAAAAAAATATTCAGGATATATTTATTTATGTAATC